>OV884015.1:12401370-13628657 GCA_930367205.1 Acanthosoma haemorrhoidale | reverse complement strand
GAGAGAGAGAGAGAGAGAGAGAGAGAGAGAGAGAGAGAGAGAGAGAGAGAGAGGGAAAGAGGGAAAGAGAGAGAGAGAGAGAGAGAGAGAGAGAGAGAGAGGGAACTATGTGATGTTATTATTAGTTAAATAATCCATTTTAATTATGACTAAAGTTTATGGACGGTTTATTTGGTTTCTGTTTAAAGGGCCAAGTTTGGTTATCGATTCTACATGGAACGGTGGACTGTATGCACTGCAATACGCAAAAGATATCATCGCTCGAGGTAATGCAACTGCCGTTCTAGTTGTCTGCAGCAATCTCATGTTTTTGCCTCAAGTGTCATACCACTACCTCCGTTTGGGCAGGTTGAATGATGACGGTAAAACCAAATGTTTTTCCAATGATGGTAAGATCTGTACATTGGTAATAATTTGTTTTAAGGGTGTAAACTTTTGATTAAATGATAATTTATGGATATTTTTATAGCTGATGGGTATAGCAGATCTGAAGGATGTGTAGCATTCTTTTTACAAAGAAAAGAAAATGCTTTTCGCAATTATGGTACATTACTCGGTGTAAGCAGTTCACTGTACGCTTCAAAAGATAGCCCCCTCTCAGATTGTAGTAACATACCTATAGTGTATCACTTAAAAAACTTATACAAAAGATCAAAGATTGATCCGACAGTGATTAACTATTTGGAAGCTTATGGATCTGCCTCTAAGGTAATGTGATTTTTATTTACTACATATTTATTAATTCCGTGGTAGTTACAATCACCAAAACTTCCTGACAGGTGGTTGACGCAGCAGAATTAAACGCTGTTGCAGAAATGTTTCTTCCAGAGAGAAAAGAACCATTGCTCATCGGTTCGATTAAATCCAATGTCGGACATGCGGAATCGGCTTCTGCATTTGTAGGAATAGCAAAAATGATTATTGCTGCAGAATGTGACTCAATTCCACCAAATATTTATTATTCTAGCCCCAATGAGTTAGTGCCTTCTCTTGTTTCTGGAAAATTGAAGGTATTTTTAATATTTTTACATTATTCAAATGTGGTTTAGTTGAATGAAAATATTAAAAAACCAAAATGAAATGCAGGTTGTAACTGAATCAACTCCACTGAAAGGTGACTATCTAGCTGTGAACAACATATCAGCGAGTGGGGATTTTGGGCACGCCATAATAAAAAGAAACTCAAAAGTCAAAAACAGAAAAACTGAAGTAGGTGTCTTACCCCCAGATGGAATACCTCGTCTTATTCTTTTGTCAGGAAGAGAAGAAGAAGGACTTGCTGGAATCATAAAAAATGTAAGAAAAAATTACTAAGTTTCATTTGACATACGGAAACTTTGATTTTAGTTTTAATTAAAACCTTTTTTTTTTAATCTAATGTCCACCATAAATAAATTTTATTATTTGGGTTATACAAGGGCTAATAGTGTGATTCATCTTCAATTCGAGCATTAAATAAGCAAACCACATTTCCAGGGATTGGCTATATAAAGGAAACCTCCCTTTCCTAAGAACCCATGGGACTAGAAGGTAATTGTATCTCTAAACGAAATTACTTACCTGGACTCAAGCCCACAACACTAGCTCAAGAGACAGGCACTTTATCTTTTGCCCACACCAAGCACTAAACAATAATATAAGAAATTAACAAATCTAGATCTCTCCTCCCGGGCAAATGTTTCAAAGCAAACTATAGAAAACAAAAGACTCATCTAAACAATACTAAAACCTACCTGGATCTACGGAATTTAAGTATGGGGGTTCCATGCCCTCCAATATCTTTTGCATGGAATCAAAAATCCTCTGCCAGATAATCAATGCTTCTTTCTATCGCAACAGCAATCTCATCATCCCTTTCATCCAAGATCTAGCCACCTCCTGTTACTAGACATTTCATTCCCTCCTCCTATGTCACCTCAATGCCTGTACGAATGCTCTATTCTCACATCTCATCCCCGTAATTCCGCAACCATGCCTAAAGGAAAATAGTCTCGTGACCTCTTACAAGACAACTAGAATTGTGTCTATGGGTGAGCTCTTAAAGTTACAACCAAAATGTTTTGTTTAATGAAAACAAAAAACAGTTTCAAAAGTAACTACTGTCCGTTTGCCAAGAGTTGACTCTGAGTCTGAATCTGAACCCGCACCCACCTTACCAACTCATTGTGTACCGACCTACCGATGTAACCATTTTTTCAACTCGTAACTTCTCAAGGGCTTGAGGGGCCAAGTTTGATTGTTAGCGGGAGACGTATCAACAGCATTCACTTAGTGAACAAACTTTAAAGCATAATATTGCAAAGTCATAAATAATGGTTATAATACCGTTTTTATTGATTGTAGTGTACACATTTTGATAAATAAAGACAAAAAAAAATCAAAATGATTTTTCATAGTTGTTCTCCACAAACAGGAGGCAAACATTTTATATTAATTAACGATTAATATATTTAATTATTCATTATTGGTTGTTAACTAACAGTTAATTAATTTCTGATGTTAGTTTTGTCTTGGAATCAATGTGGTTATTGCCAAACATCCCGATTCATAACATTATTCTACTTGCATTTATGTGTTATTCCATATATTTTTTGTTGAATTAATTTTCAGGAGCATGAAGTAGGAACATATCATTGTAACATATATACTATTATGTGCTCTATTTCAATGCAACCAAAAATGTTATAGGATCACAGAAATGGATAAACTAAGATATCGTGTAGGAATATTTGCAATGTTTCTTATAAATATGCAGAGACTTTTCTAACCTATGATATTGTTTTTTCAGGTGGAAAAGATGCCTATTGATGAAGAATTCATTGCCCTAACCCATCAAGTTTTTAGTAAAGGCTTAAAGAATCATTTATTTAGGGGTTATACCATCCTAGATGAAGATTTGACAAAGCGTTACCAGCAGATAAAAGTAAATATTCTGTTTATTTATAAAATATTTCTTAAAAAAAAAATGAACGAACCTCTACAAAAAGTAAAAATAACCGATGTAGATTCATAAGGTTCTTTGCATTTATGTATTTTAATTTTTGCTTTCATTTATACTTAGCCGTACTCTGGGGGGGAAAAGAGACCCGTTTGGTTTGTGTTCACTGGTATGGGCTGCCAATGGACAGGCATGGGAAGCAATCTGATGAAACTTCCAATTTTTGCAAAAACTATCCAGTTCTGTCATGATGAGCTCAAGCCTCTAGGTATAGATCTTATAAATATCATAACGAGCTCAGATGAAACTACGTTCGATACCATAATGAATGCATTTGTTGGAATAACTGCTATGCAGGTAATTCAAGCTTATAAAAGAAGCAAAATATACCATTAAAACATCATGAAATTCAATAAAATTACTGGCTGTTTACAGATTGCATTGGTTGATGTCATAAATGAACTAGGACTTGAACCAGATGGAATGTTAGGGCATTCTTTCGGCGAAATGGCCTGTGGCTATTGTGGCGGCTCAATCTCAGCAAAGGAAGCCATTTTAGCGGCTTATAATCGTGGAAAAATTTCTGTTGAAGCAAAATTACCCCCAGGACTTATGGCTGCTGTTGGTAAAAAAAATATCAATATTGAACTAATGATTGGTTTTCATGTATTTCAGCCTTATTGTATTAAGGAAAGGGTAAGTAAGGGATTATGTAGAAGATAATAAAAATCCAGAACAAGTAAAAAAATGAATTTTGACTATGAGACCCTAGGACTTGACTGTGAAAGGATGAATTAATTCTTTGCCTCAATTCTCAGGTAGGATAACTAGATTAACCAACTGGAGAATTAAGGAAAGGGCAAAACAAATTCTTCATTATTTCGTTTACCGAAAAACTAGGCTAAATTTCAGTTTCGGTACAAAGACTTGATGTACACTCTGCAACTGACAAGGAGATCAGGAGTGTCACTGTATGGCAACCACACCACCAAATACTCCAAGAAGCAGACATCCATTGTGCTTTTAACCACGGAGGCAGATTACATTGCTGGTGTCTCTTCGTTTACAGTAATGATCCCTCCAAAGCAATCATAAAAACTTTAAAAGTAGCAAAACACATAGTTATAAAAAAAATACACAAATTTTGAATATTTGGTCTACAAAAATATTGCAATTGAATATCTATGATAGTGTTAAAGGCTGAAGGAAAGTTGATTATTTAAATCTTCTGGATAATCATTTTTATGAGAATCATTGATTTATTACCACATCACATGTTATACGCCTTAATAAATATTTTTATCGACATGCATTAAATGTTTCTTTTTTTGGCAATTAAAACTTGCATGAAATGTGTTGAGAGAATATTTTTGTTTTGTATTATAACAATAACCTGCATTTATTATTTATGATGCATAGGACATTTACAAAAAGTTCATAAATAATAATAATTTATTTTACAAGACCTCATTGTGATTTCTGGGCTCTATGCGTAAATAGGTAGGTTTCTTTAACTGGATTCATTGCTGGTTTCTTTCAGCTATACTGGCTCTGACTCTTCTAGCATATGGTCTTATAGGTAGCAGTCTTCTAGCATATGGTCTTACAGGTAGCAGTCTTCTAGCATATGACTCTCCAAAATAACTTTCAAAACATCCCGATCTATCTCCTGTAGTAAAAATCCTTCAGGACCTGAACAACTGAACTCGACTTACTCTCTGACAAAATGAATGAGTACACACCCTGCTTATTAAGCCACCAATAACTCTCCCCCCCCCCCCGTATATATGTGTTTTTTTCCCCACAGTCACCTAGTTTTATACCTAAGGTCTTCACAATACCAGATATATTTTAAAAATAAAATAAAATATTGTTACACTATGTTTTCATCAGTATATAAAGGTCTTATATCCAATTACTAGATTGAATGTTCTATACATAGGTATATCTTTTTTAAAGAATGAAAGTTTCTTTTAATAGCAATTGTGAAGATATAAAGAAATAAAATTTTGTTTGCTTAGTGTATTTTCATAATTCCACTTAAAAATCTATCTGAACTCAAAATATTTCAGAATAATTTCTCACTTGTTACTTGATTAATGATAAGAATTCTGTTAACTTTTATCTTAAAGTATTAATCAATATGATCTTGATAGTTTGATTTGGGGAATGTTTTATGTTATATGCCTGTAACAAAAGCTGTTCATACTCTTTCTGCTTTAGGCTTAGGACATGAAAAAATCAAGGAGTTCAATTTGCCTCCAAGTATTGACATTGCATGTCACAACTCCCATGAAAGCAGTACTATTTCTGGCCCTGCAGAGGATGTCAAAAACTATGTGTGTGAGCTTCACAAAAAAGGAATATTTGCCAGAACTGTATCAACTGGTGGTATGGCTTATCACAGTAGATATATAGCGTCGCTGGGCCCGATATTCAGAGATCAGCTAAAAAAGGTAAAATAATTATAAAAACAATTAGTTACGTGGTTATTATAAAAAGTAAAAATTGTCTGATCTCCATGTATCCTATCTCCCACCTAGCAACACATACTCTTACCCTCCCCCTAATAGATTTTTTGTAACCCGCCTTTTTTGCTAACATAATTGTCTGATAGTCCAACACATGACTTCAGCAGGGCTTTTAGTGATCTAATATGATCTCATTAACCAATAAAACTAAATTTTCAATTTAGCAAGGATATGATAACAGATCACTTGATGACCTACGCAGCTCTCCACTAAGAGAGGAAAGGACTTTTTGCTTCACAAGAAGATAACCAACTTTGTCATCTGTATTGGACTAAATTGCAATGGGTATAAAAACAAACTGATAGGGGCCATAGGGGAATGGGAACTATTCTGGTAATAATGAAATCACAAATTAAAATTTTATTTCTTTTCTGCATACAAATTTCTCTTCTCAAGCTCATATACCAAATAATATACAATTTGCTTTTGGCCCATTCAACGGTACTCAAGTATAAATCCTTTATAACTACTTTAATTACAACCAGGCTTTATTAATATATATTTGAATTTAGCAGTTTTGTGGTTAATTAATTTTATCATGTGGATATTTATTTTGAATAGATAATGCCAGAACCAAAAGTTCGCTCTTCAAAATGGATATCAACTTCGGTACCTAACAAAGATTGGGACTCTTACCTTGGGAAATACAGCTCCGCCGAATACCATACTAATAATATCATAAATCCTGTACTATTTGAAGAGGCTTGTGCGCACATACCTAAAGATGCCATCATAATTGAAATCGCGCCTCATGGATTGCTGCAGGCAATTTTGAAGAGAATGTTGCCATCTGCTACACACATCCCGCTTGCACATAGAACGGAATCTGACGGTTTAAAATTTCTACTAGCAGCCTTTGGACAGTTAGTATTTTTTTTTTATTTTTTTTTTTTGCATTATTATAGTAAAATTAAGGAAAAACACAAAAACTGTAATATTTATATTTAATAACTTTAACGTAAGTAATCTTCTTTATAGCAATAATATACATATTATTAAAATATTTATTTATCATATATTTTAATTATATACTTTTTATATAATTTATTTACTTATTTAACTTTATCTTTATCTTAAGGTTCTGTTAATAAAAATAGGAAACTTCTGGTAAAGGAATAATTGTTTATTACACATATGTTCATGAATTTAATATACAAATAGTACGTAATAAAATAACACTGTTAAAACTAAATTTAAAATTGTACTAACCTTATAACTAACCGCGACTGGCCAGCTTTCTTAATTGAACTCTTCGATGCGTTGGCTTCTTTGTGTCCCGATCTACCTCGTTGCGTCTTTCTGGGTAGGCTGCTTAGCGTCGTCCTGGTCCGGTAACGTCTCTGGTGTGTAGGTCAAAATTGAATGAGATGAACGAGCTTCTCGGTATTCTCTTCATCCTTTCCACTGCCTTCTGGATCCTTTTTTAACTGGCATTGTATAACCAGTTGTTTCGAATATTTATACTTTTATTGTTTTTAGTTTAATAAATTAAAGTATTTATATTTAATTGTTGATATTATTTATACTATAAATATTAATGGTAGATACAACGCAACGAATAGTGTTTAAACATTCATGAATCGTGATCCACCGTTCATTTATGCCCGCTACTTTTGAGTTTATATTAAAAACACCATCAAAATATCACAACAATATATTTATTGTTATTAGTTGGTTACCCTAAATATTGAGGTTGGCAAGAAAGTAATTTTTTTTTTTTAGTGTGAAATAAAACTAAATTTTTTCTATACAAAAATGAGTTTTAATCAGTCAAATATCTTCCATTCTGTTTGATGACCTTTTCCCATCTTTCTAGTAACTTCTTGATCCCGCACTCATAGAACTTCTGGTCTTTATCAGCAAGAAACTCAACCAAGTGCGATTTGAGGTCATCATTATTACTGAAATTTTTACCATTTAAGAAGTTTTGTAAACTTCAAAATAAATGATAATCCGATGGTGCAAGGTCGGGCTGTAGGTGGGATGCAACATCACTTCCTAACCAAGATCCAATAGTTTCGTACGTGTTGCTAAAGATGTGTGAGGCCTCACATTGTCGTGGTGGAACACGATTCCTTTGTGATTTGCCAATTCTGCCCTTATCTCTTTGATTGCTTCCTCCAATTTCATAAGTTGTTGGCAGTAAACATCTGAGTTGTTTTGAAGTAGCTCAAAATGCACAACACCTTTGTAATCCCACCAAATTGACATCATGATTTCTTTCTGATGGTTGGACTACATTGATAAGATAGTTGGACTGGTTCATCATGCTTGGACCATGATCTTTTTAAATTAACGTTATTGTAGACGATTCATTTTTCATCGCCAGTGATAAATCATTTCAAAAAAGGGTCGATTGCATTAAGTTTGAAATGTGTACCATAAATATTGGTTTGTTGTGTTAGGTGAATTTCTTTCAATTCATGCGGAACCCAAATATCGAGCTTCTTAACAAGTCCAAGACATCTTATATGATTTTCAATTGTAGTGTGTGATACATTTAACTGTTTTGCAATCTCTCGCACAGTTATATGATGATTCAATTCAATTATGGCTTTCATTTTGTCATCATCAACTTCAGAAGGTCGATCAGAACGTTGTTCATCTTTCAGTGGAAAATTCGTCGAAATTTCTTATTTATTATTCTAATTTTTTAAACCGATTCTGACACGTGGGTTCTGTTAAACAATCAGCACCATAAATAAACTTCACAAACCTCTTTGTGAGCTTCAGCTGCTTTCTTGCCTTTATGAAAATAAAGAAGTAAAATGTGTCAAAAATGCTTATTTTTGCACTCCATGTTAAAACTGACAGTTGTAAACAAAATTACACGGAATCTCTTTCTATAGCAACCTAAAAGTATTGACTACTAAATCTCTAAAGAAAAAAATTCTAACATTGACAAAAGAATAATGAAACAAACATAATGCTATCTACTGGTGCAAACCAAAATGACTTTCTTGCCAACCAAATATTTACTTAATGACTCATATCTTTGAACATTTACTTTGTGATAACCATTAATATTTCCAAAATGTTCATTTGGAGTATCCTTGAATAACCACTCGGAAGTATCCATAAATATTCATTAGTAGATATCCCAAAATATTAACTTGAAGGTGTACTACTGAAAATACCTTTACGAACCAATCGTAATTAAATAATTACATGAAATATCATTTAGTTGAATTTCCTACATGATTACTTTCATCACAAGATAAGCAAGTGACTATCTTAACATCCATTTATAACCTTGCTAGCCAATGTCATTAACAGCTGACACCATCATTAGGGCAATTCTGATTACCAATGTCCTGCTCTTTATATAATAACTCACAGATTGAATTATTTAGTTGAATTTTAATTATTTGAAGTGGGTTATTTTTTTTTTAAAGTATTGCAAATATTGTATTCATAAAAAAAAAAAAATCTTTTTAGGCTTTATACAGCAGGAGTTGCCATTTCTATTGCAAAACTGTATCCTCCTGTCAAATTTCCTGTTTCTCGAGGAACGCCAACTCTTGCGACTCTTCTAAATTGGAGCAGCTTAAGAACTTTCAGAGCTTGGGCCTTTCTTCAAAAGAACATCCATCATGTTAGTGACATTTTAATTTAATAACATAATTAACATGAAACCTAGCACCTAATAAATAGATTTTACCAAACTAGGTTCCCTAGGTTCGTTAAGTTTTTTGGATTGGATGTAGTACAAATCAGTTTCAAGCTTGAACAGATACCAATATTTGTATGACTTTACACAATGGACAACACAATGTATACACAATATACACAATGTATGGATGGTTACACAATCAAAATAGATAAACAATAATTATTCTTAAAATTAAAAATTATAATATGCCCATGAGATTTAAAAAAAAAATTAAAAAGTTAATTAAGCATGTATACCTAGTAATATTTCTAATAAAAGATATTTTAAGCAAATATAGATTCACAGATTGTATGTAACAAACCTTTTTCTCCAACATTTTTTTTAGGGAGTTTGGCTAAACTAGAAGGCTTTCTAATCCTCACGTTCAATGCTTATCCAAATATGGTTGAAAGTAGTTGTGTAATAAAAATGGTTTATAAATTTTTTTTTTATTTCTAGGCTAAAGTTAGCAAGTTTATAACTTTCTCTAACAGTGACCTAAAAAATAAACGATTTCTCCAGTACAGTGTTGGTGGAATTTCTGTCATACCTACTGCTGCAATTTTGGTAATTAATTATTAATTTATATTTTAAAAAAATAACAGTTTTAAGTTGATTTATTTAATCCCTCACTTATTAGGATAAACCTAAACTAACTAATTCAAAATTAAATGTGCCACCAACTTACTAAACAAATATTTGATTGAATTATATTATATTTACAACAAAACACTTTCCTTCATAGATTAATAAATATTAATTTTCATTTTCTTTTGCAATAAGTATTACATTATTTTTACTTTCAGGAGGCTATCATGGAAGAGTTTTTAAACTTTAGTGGCAAAGACCAAACCAAAATAAAGTTTCTAGATATAAAATGTTGGGATCACGTTAAATTCACTGGTATGTACAAACTGTTTATCTGAAATTTGGGGTACACTTTCATTTCTTAAAAGACAAATAGCATACCGAAAATAATAGTAGATCTTTCATTGGTGTAGATCTTACTACCGACTGATTTCTTAAAGATATTATTCTAATATTTGTTATTTATTAATTATTTAATTTAATTATATTTTCTTTCATATAATTTTAAAAAACTTTATATTTATAACTTTAACGTTATATCAGGGTTCTGTTAATAATTTATTGGAAACTTCTGGCAAAAGGAATATTGGTTTTATTTATAACACATTGAATAACTAAAATTGATATACAAAAATAAAATACGTACGTAATAAAGAATACTATTAAAACTAACATTAAAAATGGTACCTTGTAATTATTCGTAACTGTATACTAATACTGGCCAGTGCTTCTTTGTGGATAATCTTCGTTGGTCGTCTTCTTCTTCTTCTATTGCGTGATTCGGTTCATCTTACTAGAGCATCCTTTTTCTTCATGCCAAGTGAAAGTGATTCACCATGAGGTGGTAGCGTGGGTCGGTGACTACCTGGGCTTCCCTCTCTGCCTGCCTTCTGAAGAACGAATGAATCTCTCTTTCGGTCTATGTCGGCTTATTATATATCTGCATCTCTCCGCTGCCTTCTTGACTTTCAACTCGTTGTTTAATGCCAGTTGTTTTGAATATTTATACTTTGCTTAAATTAGAAGTTTATATAATAAATGTTTATATTAAATATGATATTATTTTATTTCAATTATTAATAATTAATATGACGACAATAAAAACGTTCATACTTTCAAAAATGAATCACGGAT
Source organism: Acanthosoma haemorrhoidale (assembly GCA_930367205.1). Classification (NCBI taxonomy): domain Eukaryota; kingdom Metazoa; phylum Arthropoda; class Insecta; order Hemiptera; family Acanthosomatidae; genus Acanthosoma; species Acanthosoma haemorrhoidale. The sequence goes on along the minus strand of OV884015.1, from coordinate 13,617,814 downwards.
CGTTATTACGTTATTCAATGCTCGCTAATTCCGAGTTTATTTAAACAACACTATTAAAAATCATCATTTTAAAATATCACAACAATATAATATTGTAATATTTTCTTATTACTCTATTAATTATCATTATTTTAATTATTTATAAAAAAAAAACAACTTTATATTCAAACTTTTACTTTAATCCAGGGTTCTGTTAATTATTTTAGGAAACTTTTGGCAAAAGGAATATTGATTTAATTATTAAAAGCATTTACAACTAAAAATTTACATACAAATATAATCACGTACTTATAATTTCTTCTATTGCTGGCCAGCGCTTCTTCGCGTTGATATCCTCGTTGTTCATATCACTCTTTGCTCGATCTGACTTATCTTCATGTTGGTTGATATTAAAGTTGTCCTGATGTTGATAAATGAAAAAGGGACTATATGGTGCCAGCTTGGGTACGCCACACCGTCTCACTCTGTGTCTCCCCCACGACTTCACTCTACCAGTCAGGAGGTTCATCCCTCTCTCCTCGACAACTTTCAGGAGGTTCCCTTCCTGTCCGATGCCTTCTTGACTTATAATTTCGTATTTTTCCGAGATTTTCCACACAAGCAACATTCAAAATCATCATTTTAAAATATCATAACAATATAAACAAAATAGTGGACATAGAAAGTCAACAAACAATATCGAGAGATACTTGTGCGACTCAGTTTGAGTTTAATTTTCCTTGATTAGTAAATTTGTAAAGTAATAACATAATTGTTTGCTATTTACAACTGTAAACTGTTGAGGGATGTAAATACTAGATTATATTATAAAAGAGCATGGAAAAAAAAGTTTAGAGAACTAATTAACATTATCGATAAAAAAAGGTTTTCAACTCAACTAATTACTGAAATTCCATATCAGATTCTACTTCTTTTGCACCCAACCTTCAAATAGATTTTCTTAAGATGACGATGCTCCTACCTATCTACTATTTGCAAAATGAGAGCCTGTACTGAACAGAAGCGTAAATGCTTATGAAGATATTGTTTTAATATTATACTAAGTCTAAAAAAAATTTCTTGTTTTTAACAGATTCAGTTCCCATTATTTGAAAATAAATCAACAAAAAGATTCATATATCAATATATACTATACTAAACTTATTATTACTTACTTGTTTCTGCAGTTCTTCTACTATGGCCTCTATACTCAGCCTTTACCAGTTATTATTCTTAATGTTTAATCTGTGTTGTTATTAATTAACAGGTGACACAACTGTTGAAATGGTCTTTCAGAGAGGAAGTGGAGCATGGGAGATTAGCAAAATGAATGAAGCCATAGCTTCTGGAAAAATCACTTCCTATTTTGATAGCATGAATATTCAACCTATCAAAAATAATACTAAAAACATCAGCCCTCTTATTTTGAGCAGTCAGATTTATTCCACTCTTGCGGGATTCGGCCATATAGTTCACCCAGAACATAAACTCATCAGGACATTGCTGATGGATGAAACTGGTACATATACGGATACTTAACAAGAAATTGATTTCAAACCACATTTATATTTTTGAATCATTTTATTATTTATAGGTGCAAATGCTGAAGTAACATGGAATGGCGATTGGTCGGCTTTTCTTGATTCCATTTTTAAAATTGTTGAGTTTCTAGATTCAATGGAATATAGTGAATTAAGATTAGTTTCTTTCATTGAACGTATTACGTTTGACTTATCTAAATTCAATCCTGAAATAAATAAAGGTGGTATATTAACTTGATATTTGTCTATTTTCACCCCCAAACAAATTATTTCTGACTAAATTTAATCTTATAACATTCTCATTATGCTGTAGTTTGCCTGCTGTCTTATGATAGACCAATGGGTTTGATTTGGGGCGAAGGTATTGAAATACTTTATCCCTTAACTTATCATCCAAATATGTCATCACACAAATCTTCAATTGAGAAGAAAACAGAATTTTTAATTCCAAAATTTACACCGTATCAACAACTAGAGGATTGTACCCAAGTAAGTTAAAGTTCAATTTTCTATATATTATTATTGATAGAGCTTTAAAGATGAATTGTAATTGTTGTCTGTACTTGTGAAATGTTTTAAAATTACCTATACAGATAATTTATTTAAATATTTTTCTCAGGCAAAATAAAATCTTCTTCAACCTTCTAGCATAAGATAAATAAATTAAATACCTTGAAAGTTTGTAGCAACATTATGTTTAAATTATTTCATTACGATCGCTGTTTTATTGATTTTGTGATGTTTGTATGGAAATGTCCGTCACAGACAGATGGTGTTTATATCAGAACAAGTAAACAACTTCTCCTTAGCTTTTTAAAAGAACAAAAACTGCTAAATATTTCCTCATAATTTCTACGATTAGAATTATTTTAGCAGAATTCCCGTTATCTGTGGTTGGATATTATGGTTTGTCAATTATTCACGGGTCCCAATAATTGAAATAAAAATACATAGGTAGGTATGTAATTCAATTATACATGCTGACTAATTAGTTTGATCAAATTTCAAACTGTATTGAAGTCAAAACAGGAAGTAATAAAATTTTTGGATTCGCATTTAAGTAATACATTATACATTCATAAAGAGTTTAAGATAGTAATGTACCATAAATGTATTCTAAATTTCCTTGCTCATTTTATTACAGAATACTTTTTTTAATAAATGCATGATGATTATTAAAGATAATTTACACAATGGAACGAAACTCCATGTGATAGAAATTCTGGAAAATAATACTGTATCAGATGTTGTCAAAGACACCCTAACGAAACATTCCAACATAGAGGTAACACAAATATCCAACGAAACAATTTCTGAACCTGCGTAATAACAATTATATCTTTGTTTGCTTTTTAAATATAGATAAAAGTAAGTACTGCGGCCGATGACACTTTATTGCAGAATATGGACTCGAAAGAATCTGAATATAACTGCACTCTCATCATCAGCTGTAGCAGTACGTTTAAAAATACAATGAAAATCCTCAATCAATCTGAAAGGAGTTTTCTTATTTACAAGGGGCATACACCTCTTCCTAACACTGCAGTGGTCACTACTCAAAAGATTGCGAATGAATGCTTTTTTTTCAGTAAAATGGTAAGTAAATGTGTAGATTCTCCGGAAGAAAGGCGAATTGTCAATGTAGATTTTAAGTTAAGATTAACAGTATATATGGTTTGAGGTGTGAAATGAAACAGAATATTTAATCGGGAAAGAAAGATGAATTTATGGCCCATGTCTTAAAATTCTTTAAAAGATTACTCACCCAAAATTAGTAATGCGGTTTCAAACTTGAAAATTGGTTTGCTCAAAAGCATAAAAACTGATTTTATTTTTTATCTCTCAAATCTTATCAAAGCAATCCTATATATCTACAGATTCAATAGTGTCAATTGTTATCATTAATTTTACTTGTTAAATTGTGATTAATTATGGATAATATTTTTCTATTTTGATTTAGGTATTTATAATGAAAAGTACCAAAATGTACTTGTTAAAATAAATTTAATATATAAAATCCCAGGATTAATAGAACATAGTGTAAATTTGAGAAATACACGGCTTGCAAATCAAAACCTTTCATTATTAAAGTAGTAAGTCTATGAAAAATAACGAAGAAAAAAAAAAAATTAACGAAGATTAAAGAAACTTGCGAATATTTATCTTATTTTCAATAATCTTTTTCTAGTTATTGAAATACTATGACATTATATTCATTGCCAATTTATTTTTCATCCTTATACAAACTAAAATTTCTTTATTTCCCAAAATATCAAGTGTATACCCCCTTAATACCTAATGATGCTGTTAAGAGAAACCCACAACCCTTCCTACTTGGTAAACCTATCAAAATGGTTTATTTCAATTTTTTTTTTTTTTGATTTTGAGAAATTAAGCTAGCTTTGATTTTGTAGAAAAATAAAGAAAAGAAGAAACCCCTTTTCATCTTATTTGATACCAATTGGAAATCACATTTAATCAGCAAATTGAATCAAAAAGAGGAAAGGCTTGTCATTCTTGTATCTAAGCTATCTTCATTACCTGCCGTTCATGATTTAATAGAACAATGCACGGCACTCAAGAATTCTCACCTATTAAGGTAACACGGTAGTCATTAAGCACTTACGACAAAATTATTATTATTTTTTTTTTTAATTAGTGGACATTTTAAATATTTTTGTCAGAAGGGAAAACATTTTAGGGAACAGATTTTATTTCTACGGGGACCTTCTCTGGCTAAAAAAGTCCATGGAAATTTTTAGATGACCCACTCTTTCTTAAATAAGTATGTAAGGGAAGTAAACCAAAATAAATGTATATTATTAATATATTTAATAATTGGAATTTATTTTTCATTCATAAGACATCATCAGTTAACTTTTCGTCTATTCAGGCATCCTCGAGCATAAAATTAAGTACAATATACATAAATTTACATGTTTAGAAGACAATTACAAATAAAAATACATAATTTAATAAATGGGAAACAATGAAAGGATGATAACTACGCACACATCTGTTAATCTTTCAATTTTTGTCAACATATTGTTATATATTCAGAATTGGTAACTTCACTAGAAAAACAAATTAAAATGGTAAATCAATGTTATGTTAAAAAATATTATATAAACCTAAGTTTTATGAAAAACTTAATTGAATGGTTTAAAATTGAAAACATAATTTGCATATTTTACAAGAAAAACGAACATTGGTATGTTGCCCCCAAAATTAAAGGTTTTGGATATGTGAATTTTTTTTTTTTAAGATTTTGTTATTTGTTACAGTTATTTTTCATAAAACAATATCCCTATAACAAATAACAAAATCTTAAAAAAAAAATTCACATATCCAAAACCTTAAATTGCAGAATTCAAGCAGAAACTTCCAATTCATTAAAATTTTGGCTTAGAAACTGCTCAAGTTCCCTCAAGCACTCTTATAGTTTACTAACAAATCCAATGTTTGTCTATTTTAAAGGATTCCTTCCATGTTATTTTGGATTTGTTATGTTATTTTTGTACAATGTGTACATTGTCTAAGTCAAAGCTATGTCTGCGAATTTTGGCAGGTAGTGCTAAATCAGTTTTAGGCTCTTAAGTATTACTCCAAATAATAATTCATAAACTTGGCATTCATTTTTTTTTTTTTTTTTTTTTACAGATTTTTCTTTATTGACTCTGAGTTGTCATCATTTGAAGCAGATAAATATGACGATTATTTGAGAAAAGATCTTCGTGTTAATATATTTTCAAAAGGAGTGTGGGGAACATCTCTTTTGTACCCAGTAAACTTCAACTTACAATCTACCAGGCAAAGTGACAAAAACAGCAGTATCTTTAGATTCAGTTACATTAAGTAAGTTTTGGGTCATCGCCTATAGTAAAGTGTATTATAACAACAGCTCATCTTTCCTAAAATTTTACTTGGTTATTTATAAGGAGTAAAAGGACATTTATAAAAAGTTCATAATGATTAATATATTATTATGTTTTTTATCTATATTGTTTTCTTTTTAAATTTAATCTGAGGTTTTAAAGGTTCTGTTAATATAGAAAAGAATTCTGGCAAAAGGAAAATTGTTTAATTACAAATCAATTCATGAATTTATATACATATAAGCACGTATGTGATAAAATTACAATGTTAAAACTAAACATAAAATTTACCTTAATATTACTCAACTGGCCAGATTTACTATTCTTACATCCTTCGGCGAATTCTTCTTTTTTCTTTGTTCGTTGTGCCACGTGATCAGTATACCTCCACTGCTATCATCTCTTCAATCCTTCTTTTCTGGATAAAATTATTCTTCATACTCCTGTTCTTCCATATGTTTGCCTCATGTCTCCTGCGATCATCAAAACGAACAAGCTCACCTTGTCTCATGGGCTGGTCAAATTGAACAAGGACGCTCCCGCGTCCTTTTAGCACTCATATTTTTCTTGCCTTCTTGATTTTTTAACTTTCTTATTTTCCAATGCTAGTTGTCTCAGATATTATTAACTTTTCTTATTTTAAAGTTAACAAATCCAATATTAAAATATTTATATTTAATTCTTGATATTATTTATATGATAACTATTAATATTAGATATAACGGCAACAAATAATGTTCATCCCTTCATAGCTGTGATCCATGGTTCGTTTACCCTTTTATGCCCGCTAATTTCGAATTTAAATCAAAAGCAACATCACAAATTCACAACATCTAAATATCACAACAATATAATTTTATAAGCTTCAAATAATAAGAACCTCGGTGGACTTTCAACACTGTCCCAAAATTCCTAGACCTCTCCCGAGGTCCCCTTCACTCATTCTCTCCACCCACCCTTCAAGTAGGTCCCTCCTAGTACAAGGATTCACTCATTCCAAAGAATTTCTTCTTTATTCCTCATTTTCAAGTTAGGGAGCTTAGGGAAAAAAATAAAAAATAAAATAATCATAATAAGAAATCAGGGTATTATTGGTTCCAGTCAATAATTTTTCACAAAACTAACAACCCTAATTCTCCTATATTTCTCTAAAGTGTTTAATACCATGGACCACTCAGTCCTTTTCAAGTTAAATTCATTAACCTTGTTGAATAGCTCTATCTGCTGGTTTTGATCATTTCTCTCCAACAATAATTTTTTAAGTTGATTAAGAGGTAAATTAAAAAAAGGGAGCAAAGTTGTTGGGGTGTGTATGATCTTCTTCATCTTGGCTTCTTCTTGATCTATAGATAGATCTCTAACTGTATGGTTCTTTCTTCCATACACATACACTTGCCTCTGACTAACTAACTAACTAGGACATAAGGTCTAAAGGGAGAGTGAGAGACTGAGAGAGCTAATTCTCTTGTAAACCTGGTATTTATGAAAATGATCCACGGGTCGTTTACCGCCCTTTTATGCCCGCTAATTTTGAATTTAAATCAAAAGCAACAACATCACAGCATCTAAATATCGCAACAGTATATTTATAATTTTTTTTAGATCTCCTAATGTAGAACTTCACTTCCTAGGACTGAACCTACCAAGTAGGAATGGGTCTGGTTCAAATGAGAAGGTATGCTAACCTAGCACTACTATCCTAAATCAATTATACAAATGAGTTTATTTATATTGTATTGTAAAGAGTAATTTAAATTATTTTAGTTTAAATTGATAAATATTTGTAGTTTAGTGCAACCATTACTCTAATATATTATACTGTAGTCCTCATGTTTTAGTTTATTTTAAATCACGTTTTAAAAAAAAAATAGGGAATTTACGATCTCTTTAATAATTTATTATATAATTGTTTGAATTGTATTAAAAGTTATTAAATAAACGTTTTTCTGAATTTAGCCAGTGGTTTACGAGTACAGTGGTATACATGGAGATGAGGCCGTTTGTGGTCTGGCAACAATAGAAAAAGGCAGTTTTTACTTGGAACCAGACCCTGAATACCAATGGATCAAGCCTAAAAACCTGAGTCACGCAGAAACTTCCTCTGTTATACTCGCTTACGCCATGGTAAGTGTAATGTATTTTTTTTTTTTTTTTTTTTTTTTCCAAAGCCGTAAGGGAAAATTCGTATACTTTCAAACAGGTCTGCTTGGAGACCAAATGGCCTATTTTTGGGTTTTTAATTGATAATTATAAACTCTGACTTGAGAGGAAACTAGTGATGTGGTTATATATCAAGTTGTCAAGTTCAGAGCTACCTGAAATAGTCTTCGGTGGATAGTGACAAAAATTCATAATGCCGAAACTACAAAGGTTTTTTTAATTTCCCTCTCTCGTTGACTTTTGTCCTTCGGACTATCCAGTGACTATTAGCACGGTCTATTTTATCTAGGCTCCGTCAAACCAAATCGGGATACCTCAGAGCTGCTACCCTAATTGAGTTTGCTCTTTTAACATTAACCAATCAATTATGCACGTGTAACCATTGTTCTTTTGATTTATAGGCGTACTATGTGCTCGATGAAAGTAGATTAATAAATCCTCGTACTATACTTGTATCCGATGGTCTGCTGCCTCTATCACAAGCTATTATCAACCTTGCTTTAAGTAGAGGGATGAAAGTTTTTGTTACGTATAATGGACAAAAAGAGAACAAAGAGCTCTTGAAAAATAACTTTCCACAGGTTTGAGAGCTACTATTATTAATTTTAAAATAATCATTATTGTAGTCAGATATTTATTTCATTGTGCATTGTTAATTGTTTTGTTTGTTTCAGATACATGAAGACCACATCTTAAATCATAATACGGCCCAGTTGGAGGTAGCACTCTTAGTTGCAACAAAGGGTGAAGGTGTTGATGTTGCAATTAATACTACCCCTGACCTCGAAATGATGAAGTGCTTACTTAATTGTATAGGATGGACACAACCTAAATTATTCCAAATTGTCACTCCTAAGAAGCTGCGAGAATTCACAATTGGTCATTTTTCTTTCCTCATTGAAAATACGTTTAAAAAAATTAAAATTTTACTAGATAAAGCATAGTGTAATGGTCAATTTTTATTAATCTGAGTTACAAACACGTACTTGTTACAGGTATGCATTCATTTATGAAAGGAGCTACGCTAACCTTCTTTTACCCAGAAGCATTATTGTTATTACCAAAAGAAAAGAAAAGAAAAATAATTAATTATGTAACTACTGGTTTTAAAAATGGAGAAATAAAACCTATTAGTTACAGCATAGTGTCATCATCTTCCCTGAATATTGATGCTGTCCCAACAACTGAGTAAGTTTCAACAGTGGATAAAGGAAATGTTCTCAATATTAATTTAATGATTTTTATTCTATGTGCATTTGTGGGAATAATTTTTGTAGTTCAAAATGAAAAAGTCTGCTGGGAGGGTTTGTTTTCCTACCTTGGTGTTTATTTTTTTTTTTTTAGCCTTTCGCTGAAGTGCTAAATTGTGAACTTGGTTGTCTGCTTTAGAAGTAGCCAACTGCTTTGAGTGAGACCTGTCTCTGAACTAACCAAATATTTTGGAAAACTGCTATGAATTTTGAGGTAGCACCAATAAAAGTTGAGATTCAATCTTTCACTGTACCGTCTATATCTTATAGCCCCCGGACTTGAGATACTCACATCATCATGCTTCTTGTCAAGGCATTGTTTATATGCAACCCCAAACTCTTATACATATACCTAAGATGACTAGAATTGCAGAATTCGAACTAGATTATTGATGGGGTGGGAATTGATCATAAGGGTAGGATTATCAAGTAGGTCTTCTGATGGGAACAAGAGCCAAAAGTTCATGGATTGAAGGCCAAGCTCCTATTGAATTCAGTTCATCATGAATAAGTAGAGAGGCCGATTGGAGCTCAAAGGCGGTAAAAGAATAATATAAATCTGAGTGTTATTGGAATTTGGGTTAGGAGGAACATTGATGGATTAAAAACTGGAAGTTGTTATGTAGAAGCTAAGGGTAGAACATGAGGTATGAATTGAATGTAAGGTTGTTAAACCCAAAGGAAGAAGGTGGGTATGGAATAGAGAATCCTGTCATCAGTGAAGATTTAACAGACTGTTGAGGTGTTACCACTGGAGCTAGAGAATTCATTAAAGAAGTTCTGAATCTTCTGTATCATACAGTTCCTCAATAATATGTAGAAATTTATTGTTGAATTTTATAAAATTCTTGTATGATAGTTTGTAATGTGCATTAACTTGCGAAAATATTAATTGATTGCATTAAATTCTTAATTTTTACCCAGATCCGATGTACAGAAACTGGTGGTTTCTATGAAAGAACCATGCTTATCTACAAGAAGAAAAACAAATGTTTATATCTGCGACACAAATAAATTTTATTTAATTTTAGGTAAGTTACAATTTAAAGAAGGTATCTCCGATTCATGTACTATTTAGATAAAAAAAAAAAATTAATATATTATTCTAATATTTTCTTTTTACTCTTAATAATAATCATTATTTTAATTATTTATAAAAAAAAAACTTTATATTCAAACTTTTACTTTATCTCAGGGTTCTGTTAATTATTTTAGGAAACTTTTGGCAAAAGGAATATTGATTTTATTATTACAAACATTTACAGCTAAAAATTTACATACAAACATAATCACGTACTTATAATTTCGTATTATGCTGGCCAGCGCTTCTTCGCGTTGGTATCCTCGTTGTTCATATCACTCATGGTTATTCTGACTTGTCTTCATGATGATTGAAATTAAAGTTGTCGCATCTGTTGAAAAGTGAAAAAGGACTATATGGTGCCAGCTTTGGTACGCCACCTTCTCTCACTGTGTCTGCCTAACGACTAACGACGAACGACCACTCAGGAGGTTCACTACTGACTGACGACTTTCAGGAGGTTCACTTCCTCTGCTTCTGTCCGATGCCTTCTTGACCTTCAATCTCAATTTTTTCTGAGATTTTTTACATAAGCACCATTTAAAATCACCATTTTAAAATATCATAACAATATTTTAGTGAAGTTTTAGGTTATTGTCCCATCTTTAAACCATCTATGAAAAAGAATTACATTGTTTACTGTTTTTTTCTTACAATTTTTTGCTTTAAGAACGGAGAATATCCCAAAATGTCACCCAAATACCCATAAACTTTTTATTGTCAAGCAATAGTGAGGAAGACTATAAATTTTAAGCAAAAGATAATATAAATTTACTTCACTGCCTATATATAGTTTAAGTTTTCTTTAAGCATTTCCTTGATCTTATTTTTTTTCTGTAGGAGATCGAGAAGATGGCTGGTTAAGTTTACTAGATTGGCTAATCAAACGAGGAGCTAGAAAATTCATTGTTGGTCTTTCTGTTCTTACATCAGTAGCATCTCAAAGGTATGTTGCTCAAATATGCACAAAACCGTTATAATTTGAGATAAATTTACATCTGAGATCTAACTTAATCTCAGATTACATTTATGTAAATGAATCGCAGCTTACACATCAACTCCTTCCTCAGTTTGATTATGGTTGCAAGGTAAAGGACTATGGACTTTCCATGACCATAGTGGAGGGCTTTCATATCACCCATATCTGTGCCGAGTTAGGATTGCTCAACACCTCCGGAGGAAAATACTCCCTTGTTTCATTCAGGCCTTCTCTAAGCCAACAATTCTCAACACCCTCCTCATATCCTGACTATCCTATATACATACAAGGATATAGAAGGAATATATACAATATGCTACAGTTCAGATCTTCCAGGGAACACTTGAGAGTGATTTTTAATGGAATTGAAATTATTAGATCAATTTGGCAATGTGTGTATTATATAGTGATGTAATGGTGTTTAATTAATTTGATGTTTGTGGGCCCTTATTTATAGGAGGGGGGGAGCTAGGTATAACTCTAATGTGGGCAAGTGGGACACTAGACAATTCGCAGGGCCGGAAATCGTCCTCACCTCGAAGATGTACACACGCCTACCAGAAAGAAGATCTCCGGATCCAGAAAGAAAAAAAACCGGACCTCTGTGCTCAAGGGCCATGATAACAGTTAAAGAAAAGTTTATTTCATTATCATTAGCTGGTGTATTTTTACTAAACACTTATTGAATAGGTACACACAAGGCCCGAACAATTTATTGTACCATACTAAAACCACACTTCTTCCCAATGTGCACACTATATTAAATACAGATACGTTCGACTCAATAATTTCCATCATATCATTCATACCAGCCTTCATTCTTTATCTGAAGCCTCAAATTGTTATAATTTTAGTGAACGGTGAGAGATGATCTCAAAAAGATCTTCAAGTCTCCCGGTCTTTTTTCCCTTTTCTTGGTGTCGGTCCCTGACTCGACAATGCCTGTGCGCAATCATAAACTCCACAGAAAGATATAATTTAGTAGAACCACTTGATACAATAAAAATAATTTTTATAGTCAGTCTAATTTTTATTTTTTCAGGCTTAATGCTGTGTTATCGAACCATGATCAAGTAAGTATTACAGTACACACTATGAAGGATTTAGCTTTCACTGCTGACATGAAATCTTGCATCGACACAGTCCCTGATTCTGCGCAAATAGATACTGCTTTTGTTATTGGAGAGGTTGGTATAAAGACCCTTGTATTAATTATGACTGGTTTTTGGTTTGGAAATAATGAACAAGCGTAATGTGCTTCTTCGCTGATTGTTAAAAAAAATTTTTTACTTCATTATTACCAATTGTTGCTTACTAGTAAACTTAAAGAAATTAAAATATTGATAGAAACAATCAATAACCCCCGTGTTGACTTATCATTTCTAATGATTTTTTGTTACCTTTTTCAGGAAAATAAAGGAATAATATGGCCACTGGCTAATACCTTTGTAAAAACAAGAATTGTTGGAATCTGCAATGGATTAGAAATATTCCAAGATAACCACCCTTTAAACTCATCAGTATTAATTATAAAAGTCGCTAAGTCTGACTATGACAACCTCCTGAAATATTTAGATTCTTTAATCAGTCTTCCTACTGCAGTTTTGTATATGAATCAATCTGAACATTATGAAATCAGTAAGAAAACTCTGTTATAGATTCTAACGATATACCACTTTATTTTGAATCTATGAGTTAAACATTAAGTTAAGTATTTTTTTTTTTATTATTTTCTCTTGTCCACCTATTGTAGTTCCACTCTACTTTAGAGCAAGATGAGACCATTATTATATAGCCTTCTTCTACGTTATGTCTATCTTGTTCACGGTTTTTAGTCAGCCTCGATCAACTGGAACAATCTTACCTGAAGTGGATGGACACAAAGGACTATAATACGGGGGGGGGGGCATTGGGAAACAACAAATATAAAGTGTACTTTCATATATTTTTCTTAGCTTATTTTTGAATGATCTTTTTATATCTCAGATCTTTACTGATGACATATTAAACAGGCTTTGTTAATTTTACAGAATCAGATTCAGCTACTTTTCAAAATTGGCAGCATATACCGAATTCAGTTAAAGAAATCGTAGAAGCCGCTAGTGGCCCAAAAAAAGCATTTTGGAAAGAAACAAGGACTAGTTCTCCATGTTATAAATACTGCAGAGAACTCTCTCCTGTCTTCGTACTTCCGTCTTTAAAGAAGGGACAGATGAAACCACTTATCAGGTCACTTTTCCACCCAGCATTTGAAGCTGTTATTCCGCTACAATTTGAAAATTTGCGAGATTTAAGTCATCAGTTACTCGTGGTAAGCATATTCAATGTATAAAACTTACATTCTCCATATTTTTTAGAATTCAAAAATGTCTATATTTTTAATCTCTAGAGTTTTTATACTAATTCATATTTAATAGAGATATACAATTTACTTTGAACTGATTGAGCACCACTGGTATTCGACTCAAGCGGATTTTGTGTTGTAGCACAGTTCTGAGTCTCTGGTGTGATCATACCAGCACGGTTGGTTTACTTTCTACTCATTACACCTTCCACATTTGTACAGTTTTTGGCTATTTACTTTATTTCTGGTTTTAATAATTAAATTAGTAGTAGATAGTGCTTTGACTATTTGCTTTGAGTTCAATACTTTTATATCATGCTTTATAGTGGCTTGAGATGGAGAGTCCCATGAATAAGTGTTAGGAGTGAGAGTTGAAAATAATGGTAAACTTTGAACACAGTGGTTAATAAAGAGGTAAAACTTATCTGTTGGAACCACTTACACACTGGTTCCATATAGAAGAGTTAATTTAAAAAAAAAAATCAAGCTACTGCAAAAGAGTTAGTTGAGATATGGTATTGAAAAGAAAAGAAATCTATTGAAAGCAACTGATATAATTATAATTTACGTTTTATTTTTTTAACTTTTTAACTAATCATCCTCAAATTTAATTTAACTGTAAGACCATTAATATTTGTAACTTTTGTCAAAGTATACTAGTTTTTATTTATATTGTTATGTTTTTTATCTATATTGCTTATATTTAAATTAATCTGAGGTTTTAAAGGTTTTGTTAATATAAATAATATAAAATAATTCTGGCAAAAGGAAAATGGTTTAATAACATTACTTTTCAATAATTCTAATATACAGCACGCCTGTGACAAATTACAACGGTTTATTAACTGAACTTTAAATTCACCTTTGTTATTACTCGCGACTGGCCAGATTTACTAAATTGTGCGTCCTTTTCTGTTTGTTTCATCTGGTTTCTTTGTTCTTCCGCGTGGTTCTTCCTTTGTTGTTGTTGTTCAACGCGATCAGTAAACGTCCATTGCTATCATCTCAATCCTTCTTCTTATAAAAAATTATATAAAAAACTCTTCTTCCATCTACTGTTCTTCCATATGCTTGTCTCATGGGATGTTCCAAAAAGAACAAGACTCACCTTGTCTCCTGCGATGATCAAAACAAACAAGGCTTACCTCTTTTTTTTTTTTTTTTTTCTTTCAAAATCTCTTATAATAAATAAATAAATAAATTTAGAATTGCAGCTGTCTCCTCGTGCTGCATTCGCAGATGCATATTAAGGAGTGCATAAAATATAATACTAAGGCTTACCTCCCGCTCTCTCGTCCTTTTTACACTCGTCTTTTGCCTTGCCTTCTTGATTTTTTCATCCTTATGAGGATGAATTGGTTTTTGTTTTCTTCCAATGCCAGTTGTCTCATATATTTTAACTTTTCTTATTTTAAAGTTTGCAAATACAATAATAAAATATTTGACTTTAATCATTGATATTATTTATGACAAATATTAATATTATACAATGGCAGCAAATAATGTCTATACATTCATAACCATGATCCACGGGTTGTTTACGGCCCTTTTATGCCCGCTAATTTCAAATCAAAAGCAACATCATAGAGTTCACAACATCAAATATCACAACAATATAATTTAAAAATTTTCACACTACGTAGGTATCATCAAAGATATATTAAGAAGGATCCATATTGGTGGTATAACAATCGATTGAAACTCTAAAGGATCAGAGTGTTTGTACTACCTTGAAGTATTTCTGTCTGGAAGCACGACTAACTTGTAAACTAAACACAACTTATAAACTACAACAAGCTATAACATACACTAACTATACCCCCCCATCAACTGACACATATCAATACAACATACTCATACGACATTACTTTACACTCAAATTCCCAATCAGTTCCTTAAGCCCGTCCTGTATGGTACTAATCTAGCAGGTCTATCAGGACAAGGCTTAGAGCACTCTGGAAGCACTGGGAGCACCATGGTTCCTCAGGAATACCAAATTCATTTAGAATTGGGAATGCCCCTAATATCTCACAAAGAGATATTTTGACCGTCTAAATTATCTTCAGGTGCAGTCTCCTTCCTTCTCACCTATCCTGGTTTAAACGTTTGTGTAAAATATTAATGTATTGACCCAAGTAAATATATTTATTCATTGATATTTATATAATTTATTTTTAAAAATCTTTTTTAATTTTATAATAATTTAAAAGGTAAAATAAAGAAAACTTTCTTATCCTAAATTTAATTATATATTTTCCTTTGACTATGTTGTTATTGGAGTATTCTTCTTCTCTGTCCCTTGGGAGGCTTTTGTTCTGCGTCCTGAATAGTTCTCAGGATTTTGTAAAAGGCCTGTGGAGTTCTTTCCATCTTAAGACAAAGGGAAGAATGACCGCCAGAGGTCATGATGTACACCTTGATAGTGCACATAAGTTTTGTCTTCACCTGCTCTAGGCTTTTTTTTTTTCAATATGAAGAAAATTGGATAGGGAATTTAAGTGTCAATTTTATATTGTATAAACAAAAATCTTGTTCTGTAAATATAGAAAAACTTTATGCTAAGTTGAACACTCTCCAACATATCTTCCCATATCTTAGGCATACATGAGTCGTTGGCAAGTGCCCATCATTTCATATTCTAATATGTAATTAACTTATTGAATTGATATGTAGGTTTGTAATCAACTTTTATGCCTGTTATTATTTTGTACAGGGATTATGATCCTAATTATATTTTGATTAATTTTTTTATTTTACATTGGTTGAAGAAGAGACAGGTATTGGATTCAACTGTTGTTCAATTTATCTAGTTTCAAGTTTGTTGTGTATTTATAGATAAATTTTCTTTTAAAGTTAACATATTATTATATAATTATTAACTACAGGACGTGAAAATTACCAGCAAAGTGAATATTATCCTATCAGGCTGTTATTTACCTAATGTTATGTTTAAAAATTGTATAATCACTTTACAAATATATTTATTGTACTCGTTTCTCATCAAAACTATTATAATAACATTTTATAAATTGTAGGACCTGGAAAGGTTTTCCTGCTCTATATTTACCATAATATGTTCAGATTGGATGTGGCTGCTTGGTTTAGAATTAGGAAAACTTTTGGAAAAGTCTGGAAAGACCGTTTCATTAATATTATTTGGAGTATCACCTCGATGGGCAACACCTGAGTCACTAAAAAGAGTATTCTCTAATGTTAGCAATCAATTTTAATAATTTTTTATTATTAATTTACATATGACATAACTTTTCATGACATAACTATGAATGTGATTTTTTTTAATTTTAAGAAATGACATTTAGAAGTTTCAATTGCTCTGATTGCTCAAAAAATTATTACTTTCATAATTTTTATTTTTCTGATCAAAGATATCCATTAAAAATCAATCATAGCTTTGTCATAACATTGTTGAGAAAATTTCAAGTCTAAATTTAATTAAATAATCTTAATTGCTATGAATTTTCTACTTGCACTCCTCTAATTTAATTGCTAAATTTGGATGGAGAAATTGACTGTTAGCATTGTTAATCCAGTTAGTCTTTTTAATCAGTCGTATGAAAACATATCAGTACAGAGAAAGATCAATACTTTCATTCCATAATTTGATTTCAAACTTTGATTCCTGTTACCAAAATTACGTACTAGTATTGACACTACAGGAGTAGCAAATATTCCATAATCTTAGTTAATGCACTAAATATAAAAGAAAAATTATTAAAGTTTATTTCTATAAAAAAATTGATTTACATTAGTTAAAACAGATAGGAAATTTTTAAGTATATTGCTATTAAATGGTTTTCAGGCTATCAAAGAAGAGTTACCAAATAACATAGAGGCTCAGAATAAAATTAAGAAAGATTTAGTAATACTTCAGGAGAAAGTTCGTTTAATATCGAATGACCATCTTCTTGATGACATACAATTCAAGGGCTTATGTCATTTAGTAACCTTTACAGAACCTATTGTTACAACATTACGACAACTTGCCGAGGTAATATACATCTACTCCCCAGTAATAAAAATATAGGTAAACCAATAAATTTCACAATTATCATTATTTTATTGATTTTCCAAGTGGTGTCAAAAAAATATCAACGTGCATATGGTGAACGAAGGTGATTATGTGAGTATGCTGAATAGCAAAGAAACTGCCAAGTTTGTAAATTCAAATGTTTTATTCAAGCACATAGACTCGGCTCGTTCAATGGATAAGGACTACAAAAACATATTAGATGTACCTGCATTTTATTTAGAAGAATAATATATCGATCACAATTTTATTTTTCATACAACTTAATATTTAAAATTCATCTTATAGCCAATAGTTCTTATTGTAATGGCTCCAGAACATTTGTTTGTTTAAATATTCGCGTCTTGTCAAAATGAGTATTGTTCCCTTAGTGGAAATATATAAAAAAAATTTTCATTCCCAGATTAGCTAACAGTTTTGCGTAGATATAGCAACACATGATCCTATTAATAAGAATTGCACATAATGAGGATCGGTCATGCAATGGCGTACAATTTTTAAGATGAAATTAAGAAGCTAGTAAATAACTGTTCATCAATTTTATAAAAACAGAGTTGTACAAAACTTTACAAATAAAGAAAGTAATATAATTAAATGAAAGCACAATGATAAAATTAAATCAATAAAATCAATTGTTGTTTATTTTTTGTGTATCACAGCAGGATGTCTTGCAAAAGTCTAGGTTCTAATCTTTTAGACAAGTGGTCATATATTATTCTTATATTATTTTTTTTTGTTTCTATTCCAATTTTAATAAATAAATCTATAGCAGACATATTGAAGGTAAATGAATGTAACATTTCACTGATCAGATTTTGTAGAAGTTCTCATGTTTTTCTTTCTTGGGACGGTGTATAAAATTCTCAGCATTGTAAATTACTTAAGGTTTTATTGTAATAAATTGAAATTCTGACATTGTATAACGGGCACTGGCCCATGAATGTTGTAAAATATTCACTTGTATGATTAGTTTATAAAAATAGTTTCTATAATATATGTTTTTATGCATACATTTTTCTCAATCCTTTTACCCTTGACTGCTATTTGACGAACAAAAGAACCATTAAGGAATTTAGATACATTGAAACATTAATTTAATTACATATCTTGAAACCTGCTTGTCTGTCCTAACTTAAGTTATTAACTGTCAGTGGGTTTGCACTTAGGCTCAGTATTTGGCAAATATTTTGCAAAGTTGTGCTGATTGTGTTATTAATGTAAGGAATATTGCAATCGGTATGTTGCCTTTCATTTCACATGTAACACCGAGGATGCACAATCCACCCAAGAACTTTTAGTGAAATACATATACCTTAGGTATTCTAACATTTAGTGCTTCAGCATAGTTCCTTACATGTATGCATATGGTTGTTAAAGTCATGACAATCTTCAGAGAAGTTCTTAAAGTTTGTTTTGTTCTTGTAATAATGGGACAAAATCTCTCTGTCTAGTATGCTACAAAATAACGGGACTGGCCACTAAATAGTGAGCTCCTGTGGCTTTCTGATCACCTGATTTCAAGACAGTTAAAATATCGCCAAATAGTGGCATTAAACAAAATAATGGGATTGGTAGCGGAATAGTGAGCTCCTTCGGCTACACACCGAAGCTTTACCCCAAGGGATATGTGACACAAGGAGTTAAACAGTGTGTCTGTGAAGCAGAATTAGGGCTTTCATCAAACATAGTAATAAATTTGACAAAGCTGTTAACTTTGAGACACATTAAGTGTTAGATATGAGGTTGAAAAAGAAAAATGAATGAAATACTTTTATTGCTACATAGTTTACTAAACATGCACGATGTTACTAGAGAAAAATCATTGTTAGAATATCTCTACACTGCAGCCGTAACAGACATTAGGCTTTCGGTAGTGTTGAAGAAATTGGTGTTGTAATCCTCAGGGACAGTTGGATCGGTTCTGTTGGTAACATCTCCGAACTGAATCAGAATCACCAGGTAAGTTGTAGCCGCTCCAAGCATCTGTAATTCAATTATGGAAAATGTATTTTTTAATATGTTATCAATCTGACTTTGAGTCAGTATGTATGATATTTATTTCTTTTAGAAAAACATCACAAAAGGCGAGTTGAGTAATTTTGAAAAAAATAATTTTAGCGTACTTTGATACTGCGACTCAGACAAGTCAAAAAAAGTAGTGATCGAAATATAAGAAGGAAACAAGCCTTCAAGTGTACAAGCTACAAGTGTAGGCGTTGTTTCAAATTTTGAATTAAATTTAATACTTGTTAAATTATTATTAATATTTATTAAATTATAAATTGTTTTCACAGTCTTTGGGAGTTTTTGAAATTAGGGACTTCATAAACTACCAGAAAGTAATTTATCGACAAGCAATATAATGCTTATAATGTATTAAGTACTCATACAGACCTATCATGTCTTAAGATCTAGAAACATGAAAAACCAAAAAGGAGGTTCTAACGTTGCTACGGTACAATAATGGCAAAATTTATAGTGAAGTCCATTTATACAAGAGATACAACAAAATAAAATGGACAGAGAGAGATACGTATGGGCTGAAGGTAAGATATTGAGAACAGGAGGTTCAGATCAGCATTTTAAAGAGTGTAAGTAGGACTAAAAGATTCTAACTCAGTGTGTTCCTTGCCTGGGTTGGATGTAGACAGTCTTGTAAGACAATGGGGGTCTTACGTCAAAACCTAAGCAAATGATCTAGTCTCTACTGTTAACACATTACAGTACAATGCTGGTTGGGTGACAATTGCCCAATGTTTGCTTATTTGTTTTGTGTCCTCCTTTGCTGGAATACATGGTACATACACAGTGGTTTAAAAACAGAATACTTAATAACAAGCAAGTAGCCAGGTGAATAACTGAGCAAATGCTCGCCTCGACCTAGTTGCAACATGACAAGGCAATAAGGTGTACACCATTGCTGGCGGGGCGCCATTTGTACAATGCAATCTTTTTTCTTTTATGCCAAGGGATACAGAGCACATTTGCTATAACACTGATCGGTTATTGGACTGGCTGGAATCGGAGAGCAATCAATGCACAAGGGAATGTGCAAGGAGGACCCAATAAAGCTTCAAATTCAAATTAATACTTTTGCGATGTAGTAAGTTAAGATAAAGTTTCTTCAAAAACAACTGCAGAACCGGAAATCCCACGTTAAGATACCAGGACAGAGAATCTAACGATAATATAACATCAAGTAGGAGACTAGGGAAGTAATGTTAGCATACATACCGAAATAATTAAGCCGTAGTCGAGAGTGAAGAAGTTATATGCCGTGAACGTCACTTCCCTGTTCATGATTATGTGTAGGTAGAGCTTCTTCTAAAAACATAACCAGCATAACTTGAACAAAAGATGAAATTTGGATTCGGACGTAATTTATATCACTTATTTCATATCATTTTGATTCGTTGAACTAAAAAACTAAATAAATTACATTATGTGATATAACATATGCATACGTTGTTAGAGATATGCTTAAATTCGTCAGTTATCATCAACTCATATAAAAAAATGTTGAATTCTCTAGCCTGCAACAGAAGATAAAGTTTTCAATATATTCCTGGTCAAAAGAAGTTTACAATAATTGCCAAAATGAAATCTAATATAATTATACTGTACATACTTCTTCAGCTGTCGCTTGGCATGTCCCAGTTAATAGAACACATATAAAAAAGTACTTTGTTAGTATTATGCATTTCATTAAGACTTGCACATCAATTACTAGAAACACTGCCGTCGCAGGAATGTTGTAGACAAAATAAATGGAAATGACGAAGGTTATTGTAAAATAATACAACAATTGCAAGAAGAAACAGTAGTTTAGGGTCCGACATGTTGTACAGAGCAAGTCGTACAGCTGAATGATCTCTTCCAGCCTTCTTGTCCTGTACAGGTGATCCTTGGCTTTGTACGCCTTGCACTCTGAAGACAACAGATTCCTCAAAGCCTGGAACCGCGAGCGGAGGTTCCTGGTGACCGCTATGAAAGGCTGCACTATGGCGAACATGGACCACTCCATGTAGACAGTGCTGATAAAATAGCTCAGGTCCCAGACCTGCCAGGTTCGTATTCCTACATGGCATATGGTCACTATGATTACCAACCAGTCGGTTTTGCTGCCGACGTTGTCGAATCGTTCCCTGGTCAGCCGGGCAAAATACCGGTCTGCTTCAGAGTATTTGTAGAGCAGCGAGAAGAACCTAGCTCTTATCAAGAAGATATGAAGAACGAAGATACAACAAGCTACGAACATAGTTGTCATGTAACTGTACAAAAGTATGACATACAGTGGCGTTTCCACGTACACGTCGTAGACTTGAAGTATGAATTTCGCCGAGACAAAGCCTATGGTAAACTTGACCAATATCGTATAAAGCAGTTGTTTCAAGTGGTTCGGGTGGTGCCCGATAGTGAACGTAAGCGGGAAAAATCCGAGATATCTTGAGATGCGGAATGCGGAAAGCATAGCGTTCGGCACCGGCTCATTCATTTCGTTACAAGTGACTTTCAGCTCTGTCTTGGACCGGTCGATGCCTCCTATACCATTAGCAGATAGATAGAGGTCCTACACAATCTGACAGGGAGGGTGGTCATTAAATTTCTAATTCTATTTGCTTTATTGACCCTAAAAATAATCTATTAATGTGATATTGAGAAGAAAACTTCCTAAAACAAAAGGGATCTTATTCATATATAACTTCTTTTGTGCTAAAATTACAATATGCCTTATTAGGCAATAAGTAATTGTGATAAATGTTCACATTTATACCATATTTACAACTTTTATTCACTCGCTCATTCATACAATATTCACAAACAGCCCAGAGGCCTCCCAAACATATGAGTTCAAGAATTTAAGGCATATTAAGATCGTTATGAAGGGTTTTTTTCCTGCCTAATAAGGGGCATTTACTATTGTTCTCAGGACTTTTGATTGAAAGGATTGGATACGCTTGATGTTCGACTTTTTGCTGTCCCTGATAGCTCTATTCCGTATGACCAGATTGGCTTGAATATATCTTTGATTAGTTAGATAGATAGATTAGTAATTTATTTTCTATTAAGAGAGATGGGATGTTCTTCGAAGAAGTCTGTATTGTTGTCCAATGCGTCTGTTTAGTTCTTGTCTTTTTAGCCTCGTATGTGGGTTCCAGGCCAGCCTTTTGTCGAAATGAAAGCCTAAGTACCGTACTATCTCGGATACAGGAAGAGGAATGGAATTTAAAGAAAAACTAGTGGACAAGACTTGCGGCAGAGAGTGAAGATAATTTAGGAACATTTTACTTCATTAACTTTGATCTACCATTTGTTGCACTAATCTTCGATCTCATCAGGGGGTCTGTGAAGGTTATATACGGTATATACCGGTTAGGGGGGAGGGATGATAAGACTGCAGTGTCATCTGGGAATGTGGGCAAGAAGGTATTAGGGGTAGAGAGGACATCAGCGGTGTATAGGTTACAGAAGATGGGACCCAGGACACTGCCCTGTGGAACTGAATTTATGGGATAGTAGTTGCAATATTTTAAAACACAGCGGACTTTCGCGATCTTTGCCACACTGTTCTAGAGTAGCGTTTGGAATGGATTAGTTCTTTGAAATGCTAAGGTAAAGGATTTTGATAGTGAAATTTGATGACTTTGGGGCGACGATGACACCCAAGCCGGTCTCTGGATCAGAGCAGTGAAAGAATGCACTGCATCGTCTAGGTCTGGCCCTCTAAAGCTAATGTTTAGCATGAGAGATGTAAAGTACTGCTGTACACGAATTGAGTGGCAGAGGTCACCTGTGCTGTGAGATTTACCGATGCTCGGCTGGGAGGATGGCCAGCTTAGTGGTGATGGATCACCACAATGCGCCCCACTTTGCTACTGCGGCACTCTAGAGAAAGAACAGCGGGAGATTCGCCCATTGAGTAAGAGCGGGATGCTCCGAAGAAAAGTCTAGCAGGCACCTTGGAGCCCCATGTGTAGTGTAAGGAGGTAGAGGTCCTCATGAGAAGGATAAATTATGGATAGGCTGCGAATATTCCAAATGAACATGACAAAGAGCCGAAGGCTTGATGTGTATAGAGGAGGCCGAGGGCAGTGGCCGTGTCATGCAAAACCACACTATGTCCTTCGGCACTTGGTGAGGAAGCTGCTGGTACTCTTCCTCTACTTCCCAGGTGATACAAGTCTATTGGACCTGCCCGGGGACCTCGACTACTGTGCCAGAGGATGAGGTACCAAAGAACTCAGCGGTGAAGTGTCACTTCACCAAGTGACACCACGAAGGGTGGGGTCATTGAGGTGGGGAACTCGCTGATAATAGCGACCACTGCCACCCCCATAACGGTTTTTGGGCCAATGCGCAGGAGCTGGATCGGCATCACCATGTCCTTGAACCCCATTGTCGGGCACTCACTAGGGGGCTCAGTTTATACCTGATTGGATAATCAGATAATAATAATAATAATAACTTTGGGGATCCAAAGTGGTGAGGACACGCCCGTCGCGGTCTAGGGTCATTACAACCTCTTAGCCCCGTCCGGCGAGCGTCCAGAATGAGATAGAGCGGGTGGACCTATGATCTTTCACCCTGGCCGCAGGCCTAGTCGGCCTGGCAGCTTGATTCGCTTTGATCTGACTCCATAAGATCTTTAGAAGGTGTGTGTGAGTAGATATAAAAGGCGGTTTGAGTATGAGTACCGAGATATGACCTTGAAGGGTGCCGTATCACATTATCTCGTGACCTTGAAGTGATAGCCAGGGGTGATAATCAGGGCAGCTTGATTCGCTTTGATCTGACTCCATAAGATGTTTAGAAGGTGTGTGTGCCCCGACAAAGCACTATGTTCAGGAGAAGAGGTATAGGATAGGTAGGTAGGTAGCTTATGTGGTCTTGGAATGACCACGAATTCACACTTGGCATCTAAGGGTAGGCGAAAACCGTCCGGATCCCAAAGGCGAGTGTGAACCGGAGAGAGGCAGACTGGATTGCCATGGGAGTCCCTACTGGTCTTATTTGCAGGGGCCAAGGCAACCGTCGTCCGCAAGGGAGAGGTCTCTCCCAAGGAGGTGCTAGTTTTAGCGAGACGAAAGCAGAGAATCTCACTACGAAGGTGTGAAGTCTGACAAAGCCAGGTTAAAACATAGCTAGGTTAAAGAAGAGAGATGTAGAGGTAGTTGAATGAGAAGTCCATGGTTTGAGTAGAGCAGCGGCGCCAGTGCAGAGAGAGAGGAGAGAGTAGTGTTCCAAGTGGAGGTCCGATTAGTTATGCTAATTTTTTTTTTTTTTTTTTTCTTTCAAAACCTTTTTATTGATAATATATATACAATGAAAAAAATAAATAAATAAATTTGGAATTACAGTTGTCTCCTCGTGCTGCATTCGCAGATGCATATTAAGGAGTGCATGAAATATAATACTTTCAGATTGTTGTTAATAAGTCCAATACACATACACTCACTAGGTGATGAGGCTCACCTTTAGCTTGCGACCGTGGAAAACACTAACACTAAAACCTAAACCTAGAACCTAAGAGTAAAGCGTTCCAGCCACGACAGCGTCCTGCCATCGATGGGGGAACGGAGCGGGGGTTATCGTGTTAAACACCGGGTTTGTCAAATATTGCAGGGAGTCGAAAAATTTGATATCTCTACGTTGGATGAACTCATCCACCGTAGGCAGATCAAAGATCTCGTGAAGCTCCGCTTCTCGAATGAAGTACCTCTGACCACTTTCATCAGTATACCGTTTTGGAATTGTTGGAGTCGCCGAGCTGTTGTATACGTCAGATAGTGAAAAAGCGGTGCACCATACAGCAGAGTAGGCCTGAGTATACTCTTGTAGATCAGTAGCTTGAGACGCATTGATAGGTTGGGGGAGGTCAGTAAATGCGTAAGCCGGTAAGACTTCATGCGGGTTTGCTTTAACTTCCTCGCGAAATGGTTGCTAAAATGGAGGTGTCTGTCCATTTTAATTCCCAAACATACTAGGTTGTTGGCTGGTGAATTTTTCTCCGTTCCTACTATGCTAATTTTCTGGGAGTCCCAAGCTTATATAGGAGGCCAGCCAGTAGGGTGGGGGTATGTCCCCACCAACGGCTGATTCCCCCACTCTCACTCACGTCATAACCTTTATTAAACATATAAAATATAGGTACATATTTTCTGATATTGTTTGATGATATAAATACAAGGTCTGATACGAGAAGAGGGTGACTTATAATTATTTGTGATTAAGAGGTGGCCACAACACCCATCTTGGAGTGCACCGTTGACTGGAGGATTTTCGCCGAGACCAGCAGCAATCATAACTCCATGTCACCTGCTGTAGTATCCGGGGCTCCCACACGGAAAGCTTACCCCAAAATATGATATGAGGATTAAAAAAGGAAAATGAATGAAATATTTTTATTGCTACATAGTCTATTTAACATGCACGATGTTACTAGAGAAAAATCATTGTTAGAATATCTCTACACTGCAGCCGTAACAGACATTAGGCTTTCGGTAGTGTTGAAGAAATTGGTGTTGTAATCCTCAGGGACAGTTGGATCGGTTCTGTTGGTAATATCTCCGAACTGAATCAGAATCACCAGGTAAGTTGTAGCCGCTCCAAGCATCTGTAATTGAAGGGTTTGCTGCAAAAAGGAGGTAGCTCCAATTTTTCCATTTGTTGGGAAACCAAACAAAACGTTTAAAAAATTCAAATTTTAAGTTATGTAAAAATATTGTTGTTGCTTACTTTCAATTATGGTGTTTACATATTACGATTGGAGCTGCATCCTTTTTGTGCCAAATAAAAGAGGTTTTTTTTTGACACAAGAAAGTGTTTCTAACTCCCAACAGCTATGGGATGGAGCTACCTCCTTTTTGCAGCAAACCCTTCAATTCAATTTTGGAAAATGTATTTTTTAATATGTTATCAATCTGACTTTGAGTAAAAACATCACAAAAGGCGAGTTGAGCAATTTTGAAAAAAAAACTTTGATACTGCGACTCCTAATGATATGCCGAATGAGACATTCATAAAAAGTAGTGCCCAAAAAATACGAAGAAAACTAGCCATAGATGGTCACTTACTTGTAGGCGTTGTTTCAATATTTGAATTAAATTTAATAATTGTTATTTATTAAATTATAAATTTTTCTCATAGTCTTTGGGAGGTTGGGGATTGAATCAGTTTATCTACCTTGGATGTCAGGTGAACACCAATAATAACATAAGGTTGGCTTTTTTTTTACTTCGAGACCTACCAGAAAGTAATTTATCGACAAGCAATATAACGCTTATAATGTATTAATTACTCATGCAGACCTATCATGTCTTGAGGTTAAGAAACATGAGGATATATGCCTAGTAGAGGATCCTACATTTAACGATCTCACTACACTTAAGACTTCATAACTAAACATATCTCCCAATAATGGCATAATTTATATTGAAGTCTATTTATACATGAGGGGGACTGGATAAAATGGGCAGAGATGCAGGTTGGACTGCAGGTAAGACGTTGAGGAAATGTACCCCAGATAAGTGTTATAACAGGCAAGTAGCCAGGTGAATAACTGAGCAAATGCTCGCCTCGACCTAGTTGCAACATGACAAGGCAGTAAGGTGTACACCATTGCTGGCGGGGTGCCATTTGTACAATGCAATCTTTTTTCTTTTATGCCAAGGGATACAGAGCACATGTGCTATAACACTGATCGGTTATTGGACTGGCTGGAATCGGAGAGCAATCAATGCACAAGGGAATGTGCAAGGAGGACCCAATAAAGCTTCAAATTCAAACTAATACTTTTGCGATGTAGTAAGTTAAGATAAAGTTTCTTTAAAAACAACTACGGAACCGGAAATCCCACGTTAAGATACCGGGCCAGAGAATCTAACGATAATATAACATCAAGTAGGAGACTAGGGAAGTAATGTTAGCATACATACCGAAATAATTAAGCCGTAGTCGAGAGTGAAGAAGTTATATGCCGTGAACGTCACTTCCCTGTTCATGATTATGTGTAGGTAGAGCTTCTTCTAAAAACATAACCAGCATAACTTGAACAAAAGATGAAATTTGGATTCGGACGTAATTTATATCACTTATTTCATATCATTTTGATTCGTTGAAATAAAAAAATAAATAAATTACATTATGTGATATAACATATGCTTACGTTGTTAGAGATATGCTTAAATTCGTCAGTTATCATCAACTCATATAAAAAAATGTTGAATTCTCTAGCCTGTAACAGAAGATAAAGTTTCCGATATATTCCTGGTCAAAAGAAATTGAACTGGATAACACATTTTTTATTGGGTCAGCAAATAATTTTGAGTTAGCAAAATTTAGTAATTTATGTTGTTGTGCCAACGCTTCGCCACGAATAAATATTACTTCCTCCCTCCTCAGATCAGAAAAAACCCGGCTAGCTTTTCATATTTTATCAATAAAACGTCGGCTTCCTTATAGTGTTAGGGGACTAGCTCACGACACGGCCGGAGCTAACTAGGGGCGCCCACCAGACCCGCAAGGCCAACAGGAAAAAGGAAGAAAAGAGTATTCCGAAGTCTGCACCGCCACCAACCAAACTTTTTTTTTTTTTTTCCAATCTCTAAAATTTGAAAAGAGGAATGGGGGAAAAATAAAATAATACAGAGTTGATAGGAAGGAGTATTGGGTTCCTTTTACTACGAGGGACCTATTTGAAGGTTGGGTGAAGGAAATAAGGAGTGTGGGAGACCTCGGTAGAGGTGTAAATGTCGCGGTGCAGTGGTGAGAGTCTGCTGAAGGTTGAGCCTAGACTCTTTCTAGACACGCAGTGCAGGCTCATTCAGTTGGATAGCAGTGACGTGGCCGTCAGAGGTTTGTTGATTGGGCAAGGGCCGTAATGTCCACCACCTTCTCTGCTTTCCCAAACCTAGTGAGTTGCCATCTTGCCGGTAGTGGTGGGGACCCCGCTGACATTGGTATCCCGAAGCTATCACAAGACGTTCTCGAAACTGCTGAAGACTACAAAAGACAAAACATCTGCCGTCCGCCTTCACGAAGGCATCACTCTTCTTACTGCCGAGTAACAGGCAAAGATCACTACCCTGGCCGAAGAGCCATCTTGTTCCCATTACTCCAGCCAGGCAGAATCGGAAATCACCCAGCCTACTTCCACCCGAACAGCTTACTGCCACAAATATGGAAGATTGTGGCGAAAATTCTTTTGAATTATCTCAAAGAGTACTTGTGGGGAAATCGACATTACGCTACAACAGTCGGGATTTCAATCCAGTCTTAACACAGAATATCTCCTTATAAAATTACAGACAGAAGCTAGTCAAGATTTGAACAGAAACACGTCTATGATTTCGCTAGAATGCACGCAGTTCTTGGACTCAGGGTACCACGGGACTCTGTATCGAATGGTCTGTGACCGGGAATGCCCGGAGCATTTCTTTTCAATTCTCACTAGTTTCCTGAAAAAATGGACCCCTGCGGGTGTGGGAGGGTGATAGCTTCTCCGAAGCTATGCCACTGACCTGTGGAGTCCCACAAGGAGCCGTGCTACCCCCAGTACTATCCAACGTGTATACGTCTGAAATTGTCGGAGCCCGGAACAAAAACACAACAGTTGCTACTTTTGCCGACAACATCGTGGTGTAGCCAGAAGAGCTCTTAGACAGGCAAAAGTTGCTTGTAATCAAATCAGTGATAAATTGGAGAAACTCAATATCTCTGTAAACGCGGGTAAGACTGAGTAATTTTCTCATTCCAAAAGGGAAAAAATCCACTGCCAACTACATACACTGTAGGAACACAGCAACCCTCTCAAGCAAACAGCCTCCTATATCTGGTCAACAAACACGCACCAAGTCTTACCGGCTTACACACTTACTGACTTCTCCAAATTTATCACTGCGCCTCAAGCTCATGATGTATAAGAGTGCACTCAGGCCTGCTCTGCTGTATGGTGTACCACTTTTTAGTCATTTTACTGAAGCGAGAGCGAGGTGACTCCGACAATTTCAGAACGGAAAACTCATGAAAGTGGTCAGACACACCATATTCGAGCAGCGGAGGAACAGTGAGCTCCAAGAAGATTGTAGGCAGCATACTACGGTGAATAAGTTTATTCCTCGTAAACGTAACAAATTCTTCCACTCGCTGCAGTACATGACCAACGCGATTTACCCTGCCCCGTTCCCCCATCGATGGGGACAGCAAACAGTCGAGGCAGGAACGTTATAGTTTATAAGTTTAGTTTTTAGTTTTCCCTTATTGTAACCCTAATGTGAGCCCCACCACCTTAGTCCTATTTGCATTTATATAAGTTTTAACCATAAAAATATTGCTAGCCTTTAGGATAATATTTCCTTCTACTGCATATATTATGGGTTACAAAAGAGATGTTTTAAGACCGAATGTCTTAGTATGTGTAATATTTATAGAGTATATATGGATTTAACGTGGCCCCATGTTCCAGTTTTATTATTTTTGGTTCTATTACAAACAATTACTGTTCAAACATTATTGTGAAGCTAACTACAGATTTCAGTTGATCAAATCTCTCTTTTGCCTTGCTTTATTTATATATTAGCTCTGACGTCTGCAGGTCAAATCTAGAGAATAAATACTCAAATTAAATCAAATGAAGTTTTGACATCAAGATTATTTGTTGATAATCAATAATTAAAAGGAAGTAATATAATCATGCAGTACATACTTCTTCAGCTGTCGCTTGGCATGTCCCAGTTAATAGAACACATATAAAAAAGTACTTTGTTAGTAGTATGCATTTCATTAAGATTTGCACATCAATTACTAGAAACACTGCCGTCGCAGAAATGTTGTAGACAAAATAAAATGAAATGACGAAGGTTATTGTAAAATAATACAACAATTGCAAGAAGAAACAGTAGTTTAGGGTCCGACATGTTGTACAGAGCAAGTCGTACAGCTGAATGATCTCTTCCAGCCTTCTTGTCCTGTACAGGTGATCCTTGGCTTTGTACGCCTTGCACTCTGAAGACAACAGATTCCTCAAAGCCTGGAACCGCGAGCGGAGGTTCCTGGTGACCGCTATGAAAGGCTGCACTATGGCGAACATGGACCACTCCATGTAGACAGCGCTGATAAAATAGCTCAGGTCCCAGACCTGCCAGGCTCGTATTCCTACATGGCATATGGTCACTATGATAACCAACCAGTCGGTTTCGCTGCCGACGTTGTCGAATCGTTCCCTGGTCAGCCGGGCAAAATACCGGTCTGCTTCAGAGTATTTGTAGAGCAGTGAGAAGAACCTAGCTCTTATCAAGAAGATATGAAGAACGAAGATACAGCAAGCTACGAACATAGTTGTCATGTAACTGTACAAAAGTATGACATGCATTGGCGTTTCCACGTACACGTCGTAGACTTGAATTATGAATTTCGCCGAGACAAAGCCTATGGTAAACTTGACCAATATCGTATAAAGCAGTTGTTTCAAGTGGTTCGGGTTGTGCCCGATAGTGAACGTAAGCGGGAAAAATCCGAGATATCTTGAGATGCGGAATGCGGATAGCATAGCGTTCGGCACCGGCTCATTCATTTCGTTACAAGTGACTTTCAGCTCTGTCTTGGACCGGTCGATGCCTCCTATACCATTAGCAGATAGAGGTCCTACACAATCTGACAGGGAGGGTGGTCATTAAATTTCTAATTCTATTTGCTTTATTGACCCTAAAAATAATCTATTAATGTGATATTGAGAAGAAAACTTCCTAAAACAAAAGGGATCTTATTCATATATAACTTCTTTTGTGCTAAAATTACAATATGCCTTATTAGGCAATAAGTAATTGTGATAAATGTTCACATTTATACCATATTTACAACTTTTATTCACTCGCTCATTCATACAATATTCCCAAACAGCCCAGAGGCCTCCCAAACATATGAGTTCAAGAATTTAAGGCATATTAAGATCGTCATGAAGGGTTTTGTTCCTGCCTAATAAGGGGTATTTACTATTGTTCTCAGGACTTTTGATTGAAAGGATAGGATACGCTTGATGTTCGACTTTTTGCTGTCCCTGATAGCTCTATTCCGTATGACCAGATTGGCTTGAATATATCTTTGATTAGTTAGATAGATAGATTAGTAATTTATTTTCTATTAAGAGAGATGGATGTCCTTTAAAGTAGTCTGTACTGTTGTCCAATGCGTCTGTTTAGTTCTTGTCTTTTTAGCCTCGTTTGTGTGTTCCAGGCCAGCCTTTTGTCGAAATGAAAGCCTAAGTACCGTACTATCTCGGATACAGGAAGAGGAATGGAATTTAAAGAAAAACTAGTGGACAAGACTTGCGGCAGAGAGTGAAGATAATTTAGGAACATTTTACTTCATTAACTTTGATCTACCAATGGTTGCACTAATATTCGATCTCATCAGGGGGTTTGTGAAGGTTATATACGGTATATACCGGTTAGGGGGGAGGGATGATAAGACTGCATCTGGGAATGTGGGCAAGAAGGTATTAGGGGTAGAGAGGACATCAGCGGTGTATAGGTTATAGAAGATGGGACCCAGGACACTGCCCTGTGGAACTGAGTTTATGGGATAGTAGTTGCAATATTTTAAAACACAGTGGACTTTCGGGATCTTTGCCACACTGTTCTAGAGCAGCGTTTGGAATGGATTAGTTCTTTGAAATGCTAAGGTAAAGGATTTTGATAGTGAAATTTGATGACTTTGGGGCGACGATGACACCCAAGCCGGTCTCTGGATCAGATATGTGAAAGAATGCACTGCATCGTCTAGGTCTGGCCCCCTAAAGCTAATGTTTAGCATGAGAGATGTAAAGTACTGCTGTACACGAATTGAGTGGCAGAGGTCACCTGTGCTGTGAGATTTACCGATGCTCGGCTGGGAGGATGACCAGCTTAGTGGTGATGGATCACCACAATGCGCCCCACTTTGCTACTGTGGCACTCTAGAAAAAGAACAGCGGGAGATTCGCCCATCTCTCTACGATCAGAATCTCACTACGAAGGTGTGAAGTCTGACAAAGCCAGGTTAAAACATAGCTAGGTTAATGAAGAGAGATGTAGAGGTAGTTGAATGAGAATTCCATGGTTTGAGAAGAGCAGCGGCCCCAGTGCAGAGAGAGAGAGGAGAGGGTAGTGTTCCAAGTGGAGGTCTGATTAGTTATGCTAATTTTCTGGGAGTCCCAAGCTTATATAGGAGGCCAGCCAGTAGGGTGGGGGTATGTCCCCACCAACGGCTGATTCCCCCACTCTCACTGACGTCATAACCTTTATTAAACATATGAAAAATAGGTAAATATTTTCTGATATTGTTTGATGATATAAATACAAGGTCTGATACGAGAAGAGGGTGACATTTAATTATTTGTGATCAAGAGGTGGCTACAACACCCATCTTGGAGTGCATCGTAGACTGGAGGATTTCCGCCGAGACCAGCAGCAATCATAACTCCATGTCACCTGCTGTAGTATCCGGGGCTCCCACACGGAAAGCTTACCCCAAAATATGATATGAGGATTAAAAAAGGAAAATGAATGAAATACTTTTATTGCTACATAGTCTATTTAACATGCACGATGTTACTAGAGAAAAATCATTGTTAGAATATCTCTACACTGCAGCCGTAACAGACATTAGGCTTTCGGTAGTGTTGAAGAAATTGGTGTTGTAATCCTCAGGGACAGTTGGATCGGTTCTGTTGGTAATATCTCCGAACTGAATCAGAATCACCAGGTAAGTTGTAGCCGCTCCAAGCATCTGTAATTCAATTTTGGAAAATGTATTTTTTAATATGTTATCAATCTGACTTTGAGTAAAAACATCACAAAAGGCGAGTTGAGCAATTTTGAAAAAAAAACTTTGATACTGCGACTCCTAATGATATGCCGAATGAGACATTCATAAAAAGTAGTGCCCAAAAAATACGAAGAAAACTAGCCATAGATGGTCACTTACTTGTAGGCGTTGTTTCAATATTTGAATTAAATTTAATAATTGTTATTTATTAAATTATAAATTTTTCTCATAGTCTTTGGGAGGTTGGGGATTGAATCAGTTTATCTACCTTGGATGTCAGGTGAACACCAATAATAACATAAGGTTGGCTTTTTTTTTACTTCGAGACCTACCAGAAAGTAATTTATCGACAAGCAATATAACGCTTATAATGTATTAATTACTCATGCAGACCTATCATGTCTTGAGGTTAAGAAACATGAGGATATATGCCTAGTAGAGGATCCTACATTTAACGATCTCACTACACTTAAGACTTCATAACTAAACATATCTCCCAATAATGGCATAATTTATATTGAAGTCTATTTATACATGAGGGGGACTGGATAAAATGGGCAGAGATGCAGGTTGGACTGCAGGTAAGACGTTGAGGAAATGAACCCCAGATAAGTGTTATAACAGGCAAGTGGTCAGGTGAATAACTGAGCAAATGCTTGCGTCGACCTAGTTGCAACATGATAAGGCAATAAGGTGTACACCATTGCTGGCGGGGCGCCATTTGTACAATGCAATCTTTTTTCTTTTATGCCAAGTCGGAGTTGGGATACAGAGCACATGTGCTATAACACTGATCGGTTATTGGACTGGCTGGAATCGGAGAGCAATCAATGCACAAAGGAATGTGCAAGGAGGATCCAATAAAGCTTCAATTTAAAATTAATACTTTTGCGATGTAGTAAGTTAAGATAAAGTTTCTTTAAAAACTACTGCAGAACCGGAAATCCCACGTTAAGATACCGGGCCAGAGAATCTAACGATAATATAACATCAAGTAGGAGACTAGGGAAGTAATGTTAGCATACATACCGAAATAATTAAGCCGTAGTCGAGAGTGAAGAAGTTATATGCCGTGAACGTCACTTCCCTGTTCATGATTATGTGTAGGTAGAGCTTCTTCTAAAAACATAACCAGCATAACTTGAACAAAAGATGAAATTTGGATTCGGACGTAATTTATATCACTTATTTCATATCATTTTGATTCGTTGAACTAAAAAAATAAATAAATTACATTATGTGATATAACATATGCTTGTTAGAGATATGCTTAAATTCGTCAGTTATCATCAACTCATATAAAAAAATGTTGAATTCTCTAGCCTGTAACAGAAGATAAAGTTTCCGATATATTCCTGGTCAAAAGAAATTGAACTGGATAACACATTTTTTATTGGGTCAGCAAATAATTTTGAGTTAGCAAAATTTAGTAATTTATGTTGTTGTGCCAACGCTTCATCACGAATAAATATTAGTTCCTCCCTCCTCAGATCAGAAAACACCCGGCTAGCTTTTCATATTTTATCAATAAAACGTCGGCTTCCTTATAGAGGTAGGGGACTAGCTCACGACACGGCCGGAGCTAACTAGGGGCGCCCACCAGACCCCTAGTTACTACGAAGGACCTATTTGAAGGTTGGGTGAAGGAAATAAGGAGTGTGGGAGACCTCGGTAGAGGTGTAAATGTCGCGGTGCAGTGGTGAGAGTCTGCTGAAGGCTGAGCCTAGAATCTGTCTAGGCATGCAGTGCAGGCTAATTCAGTTGGATAGCAGTGGCGTGGCCGTCAGAGGCTTGTTGATTGGGCAAGGGCCGTAATGTCCGCCACCTTCTCTGCATTCCCAAACCTAGTGAGTCGCCACCTTGCCGGTAGTGGTGGGGACCCCGCTGACATTGGTATCCCGAAGTACAGCCCCATGTCACTGACCCTGTGAGCTCCTCCACACCACATTCTGAAACTTATTGCCTTGCGCAATAATTGGAAGAACAAATGATACAGAACAAGGTAGTTCCTAAGCTTGATGCGAATCTGGAAGACAGCAAAGAGGCTTGAGCGACATCGCAGCACGCACAGTAACACAACACGTTCTCGAAACTGCTGAAGACTACAAAAGACAAAACATCTGCCGTCCGCCTTCACGAAGGCAACACTCTTCTTACTGCCGAGTAACAGGCAAAGATCACTACCTTGGCCGAAGAGCCATCTTGTTCCCATTACCCCCGCCAGGCAGAAGCGGAAATCACCCAGCCTACTGCCACCCGAACAGCTTACTACCACAAATATGGAAGATTGTGGAGAAAATTCTTTTGAATTATCTCAAAGAGTACTTGTGGGGAAAATGACATTACGCTACAACAGTCTGGATTTCAATCCAGTCTTAACACAGAATATCTCCTTATAAAATTACAGACCGAAGTTAGTCAAGATTTGAACA
This sequence comes from Acanthosoma haemorrhoidale, assembly GCA_930367205.1. Lineage (NCBI taxonomy): Eukaryota > Metazoa > Arthropoda > Insecta > Hemiptera > Acanthosomatidae > Acanthosoma > Acanthosoma haemorrhoidale. Next base: position 13,582,324 of record OV884015.1, on the reverse strand, counting down.
GAAACATGCCCACGTCTATGATTTCGCTAGAATGCACGCAGTTCTTCGACTCAGGGTACCACGGGGCTCTGTATCGAATAGTCTGTGACCGGGAATGGCCCTCTTTTCATTCTGACTAGTTTTCTGAAAAACAGATCGCTGCGGGTGAGGGTAGGTAATAGCTTCTCCGAAGCTGTGCCACTGACCTGTAGAGTCCCACAAGGAGCCCTGCTACCCCCAGTACTATCCAACGTGTATACGTCTGAAATTGTAGGAGCCCGGTACAAAAACACAAAAGTTGCTACTTTTGCCGACAACATCATGGTGTAGCCAGAAGAGCTCTTAGACAGGCAAAAGTTGCTTGTAATCAAATCAGTGATAAATTGGAGAAACTCAATATCTCTGTAAACGCGGGTAAGACTGAGTAATTTTCTCATTCCAAAAGGGAAAAAATCCACTGCCAGCTACATACACTGTAGGAACACAGCAACCCTCTCAAGCAAACAGCCTCCTATATCTGGTCAACAAACACGCACCAAGTCTTACCGGCTTACACACTTACTGACTTCTCCAAATTTATCACTGCGCCTCAAGCTCATGATGTATAAGAGTGCACTCAGGCCTGCTCTGCTGTATGGTGCACCAATCTTTAATCATTTGACTGAAGCGAGAGCGAGGTGACTCCAACAATTTCAGAACGGAAAACTCATGAAAGTGGTCAGACACACCATATTCGAGCAGCGGAGGCAGTTATTAGTTAGCTCCAAGAAGATTGTAGGCAGCATACTACGGTGAATAAGTTTATTCCTCGTAAACGTAACAAATTCTTCCACTCGCTGCAGTACATGACCAACGCGATTTACCCTGCCCCGTTCCCCCATCGATGGGGACAGCAAACAGTCGAGGCAGGAACGTTATAGTTTATAAGTTTAGTTTTTAGTTTTCCCTTATTGTAACCCTAATGTGAGCACCACCACCTTAGTCCTATTTGCATTTATATAAGTTTTAACCATAAAAATATTGCTATCCTTTAGGAAAATAATTCCTTCTACTGCATATATTATGGGTTACAAAAGTGATGTTTTAAGACCGAATGTCTTAGTATGTATAATATTTATAGATTATATATAGATTTAACGTGGCCCCATGTTCCAGTTTTATTATTTTTTGTTCTATTACAAACAATTACTGTTCAAACATTATTGTGAAGCTAACTACAGATTTCAGTTGATCAAATCTCTCTTTTGCCTTGCTTTATTTATATATTAGCTCTGACGTCTGCAGGTCAAATCTAGAGAATAAATACTTAAATTAAATCAAATGAAGTTTTGACATCAAGATTATTTGTTGATAATCAATAATTAAAAGGAAATAATATAATTATGCAGTACATACTTCTTCAGCTGTCGCTTGGCATGTCCCAGTTAATAGAACACATATAAAAAAGTACTTTGTTAGTATTATGCATTTCATTAATATTTGCACATCAATTACTAGAAACACTGCCGTCGCAGGAATGTTGTAGACAAAATAAATGGAAATGACGAAGGTTATTGTAAAATAATACAACAATTGCAAGAAGAAACAGTAGTTTAGGGTCCGACATGTTGTACAGAGCAAGTCGTACAGCTGAATGATCTCTTCCAGCCTTCTTGTCCTGTACAGGTGATCCTTGGCTTTGTACGCCTTGCACTCTGAAGACAACAGGTTCCTCAAAGCCTGGAACCGCGAGCGGAGGTTCCTGGTGACCGCTATGAAAGGCTGCACTATGGCGAACATGGACCACTCCATGTAGACAGCGCTGATAAAATAGCTCAGGTCCCAGACCTGCCAGGTTCGTATTCCTTCATGGCATATGGTCACTATGATTACCAACCAGTCGGTTTTGCTGCCGACGTTGTCGAATCGTTCCCTGGTCAGCCGGGCAAAATACCGGTCTGCTTCAGAGTATTTGTAGAGCAGTGAGAAGAACCTAGCTCTTATCAAGAAGATATGAAGAACGAAGATACAGCAAGCTACGAACATAGTTGTCATGTAACTGTACAAAAGTATGACATGCATTGGCGTTTCCACGTACACGTCGTAGACTTGAATTATGAATTTCGCCGAGACAAAGCCTATGGTAAACTTGACCAATATCGTATAAAGCAGTTGTTTCAAGTGGTTCGGGTTGTGCCCGATAGTGAACGTAAGCGGGAAAAATCCGAGATATCTTGAGATGCGGAATGCGGATAGCATAGCGTTCGGCACCGGCTCATTCATTTCGTTACAAGTGACTTTCAGCTCTGTCTTGGACCGTTCGATGCCTCCTATACCATTAGCAGATAGAGGTCCTACACAATCTGACAGGGAGGGTGGTCATTACATTTCTAATTCATTTTGCTTTATTGCCCCTAAAAATAATCTATTAATGTGATATCAATATATATAGTTCTTAAAATAAAAAAGAGAAAGGGATATTCAAGCTCTGAAATCAATTCATGTCCTTCTTTGTCCTTAGATATAATATTTAGCAAGTACACTAATAGTGACACTAACTGTTATCGATGGCACTGACATCTTATATCTATCATACTGTATCGATACTAATTACTCTATCTCTCAATCGATATATCCAAGAAATTCAAACGTCTACTATTTATACAAAACAAACAATTTTTAATAAACATTCACCGGACATTGCCTGCAAATGGCCCTGATAATAATATGTTAAGAGACTGTTCGCCTTGGCCCAACAGTTTTGACAAATTCTTCAAAGAAGCCTCTTCGGAGGACCACGCTGTTCTGGACAGGTGACTCGCAGAAGAGAATCGAAGCAGTACAATCACTCCTGGTCTGCCGATGGAGGCACCAGGCACGTAACGCGGATGGCATCCAAACAACTGTTTTTTCCAAACATCTTTTGAGGTGTCGTGTAATATGTTTTAAAAATTTCAGATCTAGTAAATCATTCTTTGAGCTAGTATCTTAAGTTATTACACACGTACAGGCAGATAAACCTCCAGGATTAATAAGATCTTAAGTTATTACACACGTACAGGCAGATAAACCTCCAGGATTAATAAGATCTTAAGTTATTACACACGTACAGGCAGATAAACCTCCAGGATTAATAAGATCTTAAGTTATTACACACGTACAGGCAGATAAACCTCCAGGATTGATAAGATCTTAAGTTATTACACACGTACAGGCAGATAAACCTCCAGGATTGATAAGATCTTAAGTTATTACACACGTACAGGCAGATAAACCTCCAGGATTAATAAGATCTTAAGTTATTACACACGTACAGGCAGATAAACCTCCAGGATTAATAAGATCTTAAGTTATTACATACGTACAGGCAGATAAACCTCCGGGATTGATAAGATCTTAAGTTATTACACACGTACAGGCAGATAAACCTCCAGGATTAATAAGATCTTAAGTTATTACACACGTACAGGCAGACAAACCTCCAGGATTAATAAGATCGCTCCCAAATGACAGTAGAGTATTTTTCTTGACTCGGCAATGCTAATCATCATTATCATCATCATCATTTAGACTCTACCAAGCACAAATATCAATCAAAAATACCAGGACATAGAACTCGAGCACCATCACACAACACGGCCTCTCTTTTATTAAAAGGTTTTTAAAATGGCATAAATTTATACGTGTTTAACATTATGAACCCATCACCCCTCTCTCGAGTGACATCGATCGACCTAACATCGATGACAGCAGACTGTCGGGGAAAAATTAGGTTAAGAATTAGTATGTAAGTTAGTTTTAAGTTTGATCAAACAGGTGAGCCCCATCACCTTTATTAGTCAGCTCAGTCCAGTCACGTATAATGTGTGTCATTATACTTGTTTATTCCATTATATAATTTTTATAAAATAACAAAATCTGTATATAATGCAGCGACGCTACAGAAATACAAAAATAATTTGTAAATAGATTTGCCTGAGGATATATAATTGTATATAATTATCTGTAAATTTAAAGTGGCTGGGGGAAAAAAACACAAAAAACAAAAACATCTAAAACAAACCATGCAATCACAATAACCAACTCATCTCTAATAAACATATTTGAAAAAATTCGCATTTCAAACATAACTTAAGAGGTTGAAAAAGCGATGGATGAGCAATCTCCTCCAGAATATTATCAACTCTCACATGACAATAAAGGCAGTTTAATATATTGTAACCTACCTCTTTTTTTACCATTTCTCTTTTTACTTTATTTGATCAATTTAACTTAACTAATTTGGCAGGTCCGTCATGAGATCTTTAATTCAAATTGTTTTATGTCTTTGACATAGGAATTTATCCCGATTGAATCGCCCGATCTCAAGGCTAATGTTGTAGTTATTAATAAATTGAGAAACTAGGAATTGTGAAATATATTCAAATAAAATGGTTATGACAAATAATTATAATTAACATAGAGTACTGACAAAATGTATAAAAAAAATATTCATCCTTTTAAATTATGATAGTTACTACTAATTACAAAACATGAATTTGAGCTCATTTTTTTTTTATGTATGGATCCATAATAATAAACAATATTGCTAACACCCCCCTACAACTTATCCGCCCATCTGTCTCAACACACCATGGTATTCAATAAACGTTCAACTGCTTTTCTTTCTTATCTCAGTTCAATCAATGATCTTCCTGTAATTCAATCAACGTTACTTTCTACTGTTGGTTCTTCTCGATGGCTGCGCTAAGACTGGTTTTCAGCTCATCCCCACTCCTAGGAGTATAAGGGAAAATGACCCTTACCATACGTGAGGGTTCATGATCTTTATTCTCAAATATCATGAATGTTACAATAACTCATGATATATTTATAGCGAAAGAACGATTTTGTAACGAAATAGAAAAGTTTTGTGCATAGATAATTTCTATGACCCTATAAAAGGATGTCACAAGGAAAACGACATGATACAATAAAAATAATATTTAAAATTAGCAGACTCCATTTTTGATAGGTATGTGCCCCGACAATGCACTATGTTCAGGAGAAGAGACATAGGGTAGGTAGTGTAGGTAGTTTGTGTGGTCTTGGAATGACCACGAATTCACGCTCGGTATCTGAGGGTAGGCGAAAAGCGTTCGGATCCAAAGGCGAGTGTGAAACGGAGAGAGGCAGACTGAATCGCCGCAGGGAACACTGCTTGGTAAGCTTGCAGGGCCACGACAACCGTTGTCCACTAGGGAGTGGTCTCTCCCAAGGAGGTGCTAGATTTAGCGAGACGAAGGCAGAGATTCCCACTAGGAAGGTGTGGGGTTTGACACCGGACTAAAACGTAGCGAGGCCAGGAGAAAAGAGATGCAGAGGTTTTCATAATGAAGAAGCCAAGTTTCAGAGTTTAACAATACATTTACCGGAATTCATGACTAAGAAGAAAGAAATTTTATTAATATTTTGTATTTATTTAAAAAATAAGCAATGAGATCAGTCACGAGCCAGTCAGCCAGTTGTCAGGAGAATGATATACAGGCCCAAACCTCCGGTTTTAAATACCCAGCTGGCTTCGTCAGTAGCCAATCAGCTTTGGTTTTATTGTACCCAATGCCAGTTGAGTATGTAGTTTTCTTTGTTCTCTAACAAAGAGGTGTCACCGATACGTGACCCGGGTAAGGGTCTCTCGGTGCCTGTTACTGGTAGCTGGTGCCCCAGCTCATATAACTAATTGGCTCGCGGCTGCATGTTTATTGTTTACCACATTTACAATGATTTGTATTTTGGTAATGTTATTTACATTTGTTTACAATATATGCACAATAGAGTATAGGGTGATTTATCTTATGTAGTTAGCGGTCACTACTTGACTATTATGGCTTTACATTAATTTTCGCTTGTAAACAGTGAACAAGTGTTTAACTAATTATTGTCTATTAGTAAAGAAAAATGAATTAAAAGATCAAAAGAAAGAACCAGTGTCCACATATCATTCCTAATGAACTATTGTTACCTGTTTTCTGTTTTCAGGAAAATAAAGGTGTCATGCGGATTCTATCTTTTTAAAAACAAAAATTATTGGAATCAGTAATTGATTAGGAATATTCCAAAAGAACAATCCTATTCACTCAGGTTTTTATTTGAGTCGATGTGAATATTTTGAAATTGGCAAGATAATTCTAATAAAATCTATCAAACATTTACCGGAATTCATGACTAAGAAGAAAGAAATTTTATAAATATTTTGTATTTATTTAAAAAATAAGCAATGAGATCAGGATTAATGACAGATGTTTAACCACAGTTGATTGTTGATTATCTAGAAAATTATATAACTGAAATAAATTTTTTTTTATAGACCAAGAAATTGGATTTTTTTCTACTCGGAATCACATTTTTATATCTAATAAATTTATAATAATCATTTAATCGTGATTATTCTTTACAATTAATTAATGAAGTAAATCTACATATAAGAAACAAACATACAGTTTTTAGTGGAAATATATTATTGATTGAGAATCACACTTTTATTATTTGAACTGTAACTCATAAAATTACATCATACATACACTATTGTTCTCTCTTGAGTTTGGAAGTCGGTATGAATCTATGTAAAACATAACTAACATAAATTATTTATTTCAATAGGAGTAACGGAAACATGTATTTACAAATCAACAGATTAGCAATAGCAGTTTATTGGATAAGCCCGTTCTCTTGAATTTTGAAAAAGTTTTATTGGTGATTGTAAAGTTATTTAACTGGTTTAAATTAGCTGAAATATTTTAAAAATAGACAACATTTCAGGCTATTGCATATATTAAAGAACATCATCTATACCAGCTTGTCGACAAACCCCTTGAATGTTACATCAATGCTGACAAATTTGAATATTTAACTTTAAGTAGATAACTTTTATTTATTTTAAATCTCAAATTTAAACATTAAAAGATAGTGTTGTTCTATCTGTATTATTGATATGAAATCATTAGCTCAGGGAGAACCACCTCATATCTTTTCAGACAATAAGGTCATATCTGTAATATAAATATTTAACAATGCATCAATAATCAAAATTGAAATATATCTTTTAAATGAGAAGTTGAATAACTCACCAAAATTTGGCATTATTCTTGCTATGATTAGAGAAACTTTTAATATATTTGTTATCACCTCCTACAAATCTACTTGTCTTATCCATTTTCGACACAAACACACATACCTGAAATAGTTATTCCAATCAGCTATTGTTGGTTGAGGTGAAGATCATAATATTTTGCTAATATGCAATTTTTCTAGTCTAAAAACACAAAAACATCCTTTTCGGTTATGAATAATATACTCTATAGGGAGGTGACAACCATGTGCACTTGGGAGGTCTCTGGGGTGTCTGTAAATACAGTATGAATAAGCGAGTCAATGAAAATTGTAAATATGGTATATGAGATCATTTATCACAATTACTTATTGCCCAATGAGGCAGATTGTAATTTTATCATAATAAGGTTGTTGTTGTTGTTGTAACAAGAAGAACACATAAATTTTAATTTAGGAAAAAATGTAAATAAAAAACCAAAATAAACCTTTTTTCACAGTACATAATGCCTTATGTTCGGTTAATTTATCCATGTTAGCAATATTATGAATGTATTGGATTCTCGCTATGTCTATATTTTGTGGTTATTGCTTTCAGAATATGCCTTGTATAACTTTGGCTAGGTCATGCATCTTAACAATTGTTGTGGCAACTAGTGGATTATCAAGAGGCTGCCACACTGATTATTTATTCCTAAGTACTTATATTTTATTAACAATGGCGGCTATTATATAGTATATTATAGTAGATTATCAACTAGGGGTCCTCTTTAATAAACCAATGGCAGAAGTCCATTGTGCCAACCATTTGCCGTTTAAAAGGGGGTGAGAATTCTCTGCAATAGACGCAATGTGTCTCGTTCGCGAATGAGATCATCTGGCCTTTAAAGAACGACTCTTGGTGAACGAGTCACAGTGCAAGTTATTCACCGCTAGGGTCGCTGGTCGGTTCAGACGAAAGCTTCCTTGTCTTGGTTTAACAATTCTCCCATAGATGGCGAAAGAGTATCGTTTCCCTTGCTCCATCATTGCAATTTAAAATTTCCTATTTAAGTAATTGACTGACAGGTTGCAATTAGTTGATTTAATTATCAGTAGTCTCAATATTTTTGTCATTAATTATTTTAATGATTGAAATTGTATTTATACTGGACTGGGCAGGTTATTGAAGCGTTCCCAATGTTGTATGTTGCTTAGGTGCTAGCGATGAAGTTGCAAATGCCAACTTAGCGGCACGTTGGGGCCAAGTTTTAATTCAATGATCCACTTCCTCCTAGAGTTGGTCCCAAAAGTTACGAATCTCCTTCCCTCTCAGCCTTGTTGCCCGAAGGCAGGCTGTGGATCGGATAAGACCAATCTCTTTCTGCCGGAGGCCCTGTAGTGCGCTCTCTCTCTCTCTCTCTCTCTCTCTCTCTCTCTCTCTCTCTCTCTCTCTCTCTCTCTCTCTCTCTCTCTCTCTCTCTCTCTCTCTCTCTCTCTCTCCGAGAATTAAGAACTGAATCATTTATCCTCTAGCCTTCTCAAAATAGTATCTGAGGCAAAAAGCCAAAGCGTATTTCTCAAAAATGAATCGTTTAAAAAATGTTTAGGTTTGAAAACATCCTTCCAGAGCTTGTTAAGCTTATTTCTTTTTTGGCCCTAAAACTGTAAAGTAAAGCAGCGGTCCAGATTATCTTGGCGTTTAAAGAAGATTTCTTAGCTTATTAAAATAAAGTGGAAAAGAAAGAGACGGAAAATGGGAAAAAAAAAATTTGCATCAGCAGGTTTTTCTCTTGATGTTCTGCGATTCAGTTATTCATGAAGATTATGTCAATGAGCTTTTATCTTGTTTTTTCAAAGTTTTGATTTTGATAAAATATAATAACGGAAAGTATAGTCACAATTGGATCCATTTTACTGATTTTCTCAAATCCAGCTCAAGATCTATTGGGTTGGCAAGAAAGTGATTTCGGTTTGGACCAGTAGATATCGTTATGTTTGTTTCGTTATTCTTTAATCAATGTTAGAATTTTATTTTCCTTTGAGATTTGGTAGTCGATACCTTTAGGTTGCTAAAGAAAGAAATTCCGTGTAATTTTGTCAGTTTACGGTCAGTTTTAACATGGAGTGCAAAAATAAGCATTTTCGACACATTTTACTTTTTTGTTTTCATAAAGGCAAGAAAGTGGCTGAGGCACACAAAGTTATATGTGAAGTTAATGGTGTTGATTGTTTAACAGAACGCACTTGTCAGAATTGGTTTAGAAAATTTCGTTCTGGAAATTATTCACTGAAAGATGACCAACGTTCTGAAGTTTATGATGTCAAAAAGAAAGTCGTAATTGAATCGAATCGTCATATAATTGAGCGAGATACTGCAAAACACTTAAATGTATCTCACACAACAATTGAAAATCATATAAGACGTCTTGGATTTGTTAAGAAGCTCGATATTTGGGTTCCACCACGACAATGCGAGGCCTCGCACATCTTTAGCAACATACGAAACTATTGGAGCTTGGTTGGGAAGTAAGTGATGTCGCATCCCCCATACAACCCCAACCTTGCATCATTGGATTAGCATTTATTTCAAAGTTTACAAAACTTCTTAAATGGTTACTTCGTACATGGTTGAAATTTTTGCGTATAAGGACCAGAAGTTCTATGAGTGCGGGATCATGAAGTTACGAGAAAGATTGTAAAAGGTCCATCAAACAGAATGGAAGATGTTTGACTGATTAAAGTTCATTTTTTGTATAGAAAAAATTCAGTTTCATTTCACACCAAAAAACCCAAAATTACTTTCTTGCCAACCTATTATTTACGATTTAATGTAAGGCAGCTAAAATTTTGTGAGATTTTCACTGCATTTAACTCATGGCGGATAGATCTGGCACTGTAGGGTTAAATTAATTATAAAATATTTAAATTTTAACAACTAAATGTTAATAATTACTAGCTGTGACCTGTAATTCCATAGTTTTAATAATTACCGGGTTCAGGACGGACCGGGAAAAAGCACCTGGCCGGAGATCTGAAGGGCTTGGATCCCGCCTCTGTCACTATCTTTTTTTATTTGACTGATAATTAATAAACCATACTACAATTAGTAATTATTAATCATTCATGTTTAAATACTTTTATAAGTCTTTTATATAAAAATATCACGCTTTGAAATAAAGAAAGACAAACTGTGTAAAAAATTCCTCATACTTTTTTTCCGGAAGTACAGAAAAACCCATTACGTGAGCAGAAATCGTTAGTACTCAGCGCCTCATACGTGTTCTTATATCAGTGGTTCAAATGACCGGAGTGTGTGACCTGTCCGTCAATTACATACTTTTTTTAATCTCGGTTAGTTTAAGCAGTGACATAACTCCTTCCAGCGTATCTGCTTAGAATTAGTAATGAGCACATTTAGAATAACTATCATAACGATACTTTTTTTTTTTTACGTTTACTATTTTATTCATGTTTTAAAGATATACATGTACGTGTTTTTTTCATTCTACAAAATAACAGATCTTTGGCATCAAAACTTGGCGCCCATAAAACTGAATCAATTTTTTTTTTTTTTAAAGGAAAATAAGTGTAAAATAGAAAAAAAAAAAAACAATAAATCTAATTCTGACTAACGAAAAATAAATAAGTAAATCACAAAGAGAAAAAAACTAAGTAAAATAAATTGTACAAATCAGTTAAACCCCCCCCCCCCAAAAAAAAACTTTCAGTATTTGAATATGTTTCAAAAATAAAGAAAAAATACAAAAATGAAAATCGTCGTTTTACAATATTTAATTAAAAAAAAAAATCATGCCGTTTAAAAATACAAGTTAAATAACTGTTAGTAAGAGTAGAGATATGAATATATCCAAAAAATAGTATAGATAAATAAATAATTATATTTTCAGTAACCCTCTGTCTGGATGTGTTTGAGTATCAAAGTTTTGAAGATACATGTTAGATGAAGGGAAATCGGTAATGGGTAGAGTGAGCAACAATGTTGCAGTTTTGGGGAGTAACAAATTGTCACGTCTTTTTGAAATACATTATGTAAAGTCTATTTTAAATTCTACATATATTACAATGTTCCTTTTTATTTAAATCAACTGAACCATTTAAACCTTCGTACACTATTTATTAATATCAATCTAATCTATTGATTAGTTAAAACCCTACGCAGACTAACTACAACATTTAGTATATGATACATTAACAGGAGTGGCTAATTTAGTCTTTGAAAAATGAGGAAAATTGATCTTATAACTTTTATAAATTAAACACTAACATACTAATTATTCTTAATAACGCTCTCAAAAAGACAACATCAAATTCACAGACATCCACAACACATTCATAAGAGCAACTCAGCCTCTTCCTTCCTCCCCACTCCTACGACACGTGCGCCATCAGCGCTTCTGTCGGCAGCCTTCCGAAGCTCCATCCAACAAATCATCCAGTGGGTACTCCTCTGATACATCTCAATATATGTGTTTGTTATGGAACTTTATTTCAGTACTATTAGTACTTTCTGTTAGCACTACATAACCAAGGCTCCTCTGAGTTTTAATTTCTTTATGGGACACTCATATGAAATATGTGTTTTATTAAATATAAAATAAAATCAATGATATAGATTGCCATTATTGTGTTCCAAATTTCGTCGGGAAATATTGATTTGGCGACCTTGAAATTATCAGCACTATTGTTCATCTGGATAATTGATCAGACTGTGGATTGGGTATGCACTGGGCACTGATGTACTGAATGGATATCGAGTGTCCTGCCAAACCCTCACACCAGGTTCTCGTATCAGCCAGTGTTTTTTTGACTTTGATGTAAGAGGGAAAGTCCACTCCACATGTATTTCCTCAAAGGAGAGGAACAGTCTCATGTTTAGAATTATAAACGAACCAAAACCAAAATAATTTCATTGTGAATTCTTAAATTAGGATTACAACGTAATTTTAAGCACATATTCATATTAATATACTATAAATAAATAATTTTTGTTTCAGTTATTATCGTTGTAGATAATCTTTTCTTCTTCTACAGTGATGAAATGCTGTGTTTATTCAATAAATGCTTGATTCAGTAAAACCAGTTAATTTTTATAAAAACTACTAATTAATATATATAATTTTATTTTAAAAAATCCATTAGACATATCAAATTGTAGGATACGCGTTTTTATTTAGCTTAAGCTTACTTCTTTTTTACAGGACTTTGTAATAGTTTTTTGTCACAAAAAATTAACCAATAAACATTATTTCAATCACATAATAGGGTAATAAAATACACGAATCATCAGTTCATTCGTCCTTAGACGTGCGTTTAATAACTTTGTTAGTAATTGTGTCGAAACCGAAAAACTTTGCTGTGCCAATGAAATTCACCTTTACGGATTTCCATCATACTCTATTGGTTGGCAAAATATTTCTAAATTCGATTTGTGCTATTGACAAAAATGTGAGCGTTCCTTGACCTCTTTTTTAAAACGTATCATAAAGCGGAGCCTACCTACGGCGACCAGCACTTGGAGGCAAGTTGAGGGATGGAGTTTGAGTGCTTAATTTAGTATAAGCACTACCTACGATGGCTTAGCTAAGTTAATTTATTCTGGGAGATGGCAGACTATGTAGTTAAGTCATAGACCAAGCCTCTACAGCTTGTCCTCTATAGACTGGACGTCTATGTTTATATTTTAACTAAAGCACTAATTGTCTTAAGAAATTGTTTCAGAAAAAAATGTACAATTCGCCCTGATGGTGAAATAGGCAGGTAAAATGTCTCAGCCATATTTACAGATACACATTAACTGTCTCCTGCGTACAATTTACAATAAAACGATATGAACATAAATCCGAGTATATCCTCTGATTCACCTATCGATGCTACTGCTGTCGCTTCACAGTTGTATCAATGTAACACCATACACGGAACAGAAACATAGTTGGGTGGATTTTAAACAGTCTTTCACGCTGAATCCACCTGGAACAATTTTTTTTTCTATCACGCAGGGATAGTTTTGTTGTGTTAGTCGCGATCTATTTTAGGAAAAATTCAACAGTTGGTTAATTTATGTCCTACCAACCCAGCGTTTAACACTATGACCCCACCACCCCTCCCGCATCGATAGCAACAGACTGTCGGGGAAAAATCAGGTTAAGAATTAGTATGTAAGTTAGTTTTGAGTTTGATCAAAAAGGTGAGCACCATCACCTTTATTAGAATCAGTTAAGTCCAGTCACGTATAATGTGTATAATTATACTTGTTTATTCCATTATATAATTTTTATAAAATAACAAAACCTGTATATAATGTAGCGACGCTACAGGAAATACAAAAATAATTTGTAAATAGATTCGCCTGAGGATCTATAACTGTATATAATTATCTGTAAATTTAAAGGGGCTATGAAAGAAAAAAAAACTTTTAATATGTCTAAGGTGCAGTATGTTTTCCTTTCGGCTTACGTGGGGATTTCCGTAGTCTGTGCTATTTGCGTTTTACGGCGCAGTTGGCTTATTTCACTAATCAACGCACATCGGATAATTATACTAACCTAAACAACGCTTTACAATAATGATTACAATGTGGCTGATAAATATTTATAAATTCTTATCTAAAATGTTTATATTTTCTCTACAATTATATTTATATATATACACGTTTGAGCCACTGTCATGTATATTTTAACTAATATTTAGAATCAGAATGAAATTCACCTAATAGAAGCAGGGTTGAGTCGTAATGGGAATTTGTCGCGAAAACTCTCGTTTATTATCGAGAGGAATGCGTTGGGTCAGTTAGGTATAAGTTTTTTTCTACTCCCCTGGTGCACCGGACCATGAACGAACACCTAACCAGCATTCCAAAAGGCCGGTTTACGTTAGATCTTTGCAGGCAACGACCTTTGTCACGAGAGACTAATGAACAGGGCCAGGAGCCCTGGCTTAAGTACCCTCTCTGGGAGGGCTGCAAGGGCCTAGGCCTAGGCCGGTGGTTCGGTTTTCACACATGTGGTGATGAACCGCGACCACCGCCTGATTACCCGATCCCTGGAGGGTAGAGGCTGCAAAAGGGTTGTTCATGTTTATGACTGACAGCTGGTGACCCTTCTCGTGTTACTTGCTTGGCCCCCATCTTTTATTGCTTAACACATTTACAATGATTTATATTTGTTCATGTTATTTACATTTTGTCTATAATACATTTAGTTCATGTTATTTACTTTTGCTTACAATATATATGCAATAGAGTATAGGGTGATTTATCTTATGTAGTTAGCGGTCGCTACATCCGTAATATCCTTTCTATCCATCATTGCCACAGGCAGGAGACTGCATTAGATCTCCAGGTTGTATAACTTGTATTCGATAATTTCATATTTCTTAATATGAATACTTAATAAATTACTGCTAAATAAAAAAAAGGTTGCCTTATTCTATATCGTTAAAATAGGCAAAAAATATTACGTATTACAACCTAAGCTCAGTGGCTTCCCTTAGTAACTGCAGATCTAATGCAATCTCCTGCCTGTGACAATGATGGATAGAAGCAATATTTAGGACAAGAGAACACAGGTTAAACAAGGCAAGCTTTTAATGCCGGGAATAGCATACATAAGCACACTGTCTGTGTCTATGTCTGTATATGTCTAGATGAGAGATTTATGTCTTGCCTCAAGGTTTGCCTGCGAAGATCTGACGTTAGCCGGCCTTTTGGTATGCTAGGAGGGAGTAGAAAAAATCCATACCTAACTGACCCAACGCATTCTTCTCGAAAGTAAACGGGAGTTTTCGCAAAAGATTCCCCTTACATCGCAGCCCTGCTTCTATTAGGCAAATTTTATTATAGTATTAATTAATAGTAGAGAAAATATAAACATTTTAGATGATATTTTATAAATAGTTATCAGATAGATTGTAAAGCGTTCTTGGGATGCCATAATAAAATTTACAAGAAGAAAAAAATACAATAAAATAATCTTGTCTTTTGGATTAAAAGCCTTTTACCGAAGAATAGAGTGTCAATTATTTAATAAAAAACATAATCACCTTGAGTAGGGTGGGCCTGAGAAGTACGACACAATCGACGATCCAAGAACATTTACGTCATACGACCTGGTTGGACATTTCAAAATGTATTTTACCCGAACTATATGATGGCGGTCGTCATAGCAACCCAATTAACATGTACTAAAAATTAACTTATAAATAAATAATATCACTACATTCTTTAAAACGAACTTGTGTGTCTATATGTACATACAAAACCATTCCGTTCTTTGGCTTTGGGACAGTGTCCCTCGTCATCTTGGTACAATGATTTAACAAACCCCTCAGTTATTAAGACAACAATAATTTTTTTTTTTTTTTTATGATCTTTTATAAGTTAAACAAGAAAAGTTGTAAGTATCTCAGGATATTAACTATTCACTTTCAACTAGTTCACGCAGTTATGCAATAAAATAGGCTCTCACAGGTGGGAACAAAACCTTAACCCGCGCTTGAGCAAACTCGTGAAAGGACCATTCGGCTTATGCTTGTCGCCTGGCAAACAGAGAGGGGATATTGGAAAGGGAAATGCCACTCAGAGACATATTGGAAAATTCTTTCTTTATATGAACGGTAACACACAGCGCCATATTGCCCGACCTGCCGAGGGGAGAGTAAGTAAGTAAACCACATCGAGCTGTTCAAAGGTGACAATTTCACTCGACCGCGTCTGTAAAGTGCACGTAAACTACCACAAGATCGGTGGTCTCGCAATTTTATGTCCATTTTATCAAATACTTCACTATTTTTTGAAAAAAAAAAAATCATAATCATAAACGATGTTAAATGTTAATTTTTAAAAAATATAAAAAAATAATAATTAAACATTCAAATAAAATCCTCTCGCTCGTGTCCAACTGTACATTTGAATTACTATAATTGTGAACGCGGATAAATTAGCTGTGAGATCACCAATATTTAATTTGAGGTCAGAATTAGAACGAACGTTTCTCTGATAGAGAACCACCAGTGGACTGTAATATCAAATAACGACGACAAATACTGAAATCGAGTAAAACATAACAACAAATTATATTAATATTCAATAAATTAGATTCGATAAATTTCAAACTTACCATCAATAGCAGAATCCCGTCGCCGCTGACCCGTCTCTCTGTAAGGGAAAAGGGGTGGTTTTCGGGATCGGATAGATCGAAATTGAAAAGGAAAATTTTAGGAATCAATCCCCTTTTACCTGTCCGGCGATCGGTCCAGCCTCGGGTAATAGCTTCTGGCCTAATGGATGGTTTCTGACTGTTTTCCTCGATTTCAGGCGAAGGATACAACAAAACTTCCGACCATGTATCTGTTATGACTATCATCAGATTACAACAGATAACCTAGGATTCGACAAATTAATCGCATAAGTTAATCTCGACAATCGACAAATTCTGATGTTACTCCAACTAAGCTACGATCAAAAGTGACCGGTTTCGACAAAACCCCAGACCGGTGTCCAACGCACGAAGTCCCTGCTGTATCTCATAGGTAGCAGTAGCAGCGATAGTCAACGAAATGAAATTCTTCTTATCATTTGAGTGTTTTTCAATAGAGCCTTGTATTCTATATTGCTCAACCAAATTTTGTTTTTAAATTTTAGATTGGCTCAAACAATAATACTATTGTTTTATGTGGCTACTCCAGCATTTTTAAGTATGTCTAATCCGAAAATAATAATAACGGACCCATGGTGGAAAGTGCTGTACAACATAAAAAACAATAACGGACCCATGGTGGACAGTGCTGTACAGCATAAAAAATAATATATGAAATTCGTTAGTATGAATGAAAATTATTAAATAATGAAATTTTCAACTATTTTCATAATTCTAAATTTGCTGCAGTGAAACTATAGGAGCTATATTAACTAACTATCAAGAAAGGTTTATGTTGGAGGTTATAAGCCAACACGAGATATTCAAATTATTGACATTGAACATTTATAATAATAAATAATAAAGTAATAAAATAAATTATAAAAAATAAATTCCGAATGCGTTTGTTCTAGGACATGCTGACCAAAAGGGTCATTTATGCCCGCGTACGATTTGTTAATTACATTAGGCTCCATTACTACTTTACATCGCCTAGAAAGTGATTTGAGAACATTTTGGGGTTTTAATACCCCGTTAAACACAGATGCTATACATATTATGGACCCGAGTAAGCACTGTAGTAAGAAAGAAGACTCTCCCGAGTATGGCCAGGAGCGTCGGCGACACCCCAGTCCTACCTGCCTGGTAGAAAATACATGTATTCACATTTTCTGGACACGAGAAATGATCGGAGGATGTGTGTTAAAACCACAACGATTCTCAATATTTCAGACTTTAGCACACTCCACTGATATTTACATAATGGTGCCCCCCCCCCCTCTCTGAGAGAAATATCTGCGAGACCCAAAGCACCGAGTAACGGCCCTAAAGAAGACAAGGACGCAGACCCACAAGGACTCTTCTGGGTTGGTTCACTTCGACATACTGCTGTACTTTTTATAATCCTCTTTCAGAGAAAAAGAGAAAATTTATTTCAAAAGAGGAGAAAATATAATAATAAAAAGAAAGTTTACTTTATAAATGGGAATAATGCCAAAAGATTTTATTCAGTCAAACAGGAAGTGACAAAATAAATCAGTCTTATTGATTTCTCCTTGAATCCATCGTTTTGATGGATGACACAGATTTTTAAAAACCTATCAGATTATACTGAAAAAATAATTTTTTTTTATTTTTAAACTATATCTGAATGGTACTTAGGCTTCCATCTCAACAAACGACTGACTACGAGGCTAAAAAGACAAGAACTAAAAAGACGCTTTGTACAACTGTACAGACTTCAAAGGACATCCGATCTCTCAATAGAAAATAAACTACTAATCTACAAAGTTATACTTAAGCCAATCTGGACATACGGAATAGAGCTTTGGGGGACAGCAAAAAAGTCGAACATCATGCGTATCCAATCCTTTGGATCAAAAGCCCGCAGAACAATAGTAAATGCCCCTTATTACGTCAGCAACAAAACCCTTCATAACGATCTTAATACGTATACCCTACATTCTTCAACTCATCCCTTCCAAGTTCATGAATTTCCATAGTAACCTATCCAACCACCCTAATCCCCTAGCACAGTCAATGCACTGCACCACTTATCACTATAATCCTCCTCGGAGAATAAAACGGCAGTGGCCTCGTAACCTACTATAAATGCGTGATAGTGGGAGTCCTTGCAATGGCCAGTTTCTCCAATCATGTCCTGAGCGTATGTGGCTCTCGCGCTCTTGGTCAGCCTCCGCTGGCTCGTATCCGGTGACGCGGCTGACGGAGGGGCGTGGGGGACTTCCCAAGACTCCGCTTTCTCTTCGCATGTGGATTTGGGAGGTCTTTCGATAAAAACTTCTACAGCACAAAAAGTAATTGTAAAAGTATTTCGAGATAAATTTTTATCATTTTTAAGACTACTGTCCTGAGCGTATGTGGCTCTTGGACTCATCTCAGCCTCAACTGGCTCGTATGTCACAGGATACAGGAGGTTGCTGACGGAGGAGCGTGGGGGACTTCCTAAGACTCCGCTTCCTCTTTCGCATGCGAGGGAGGTGACAACCATGTTGACTTGAGAGGCCCGCGGGCTGTGTACAAGTATAGTGATACACCTCTTAGAAGTATGTGATCTTAAACTAAAAATGTTTTGCACATGAGTTTTTAAAGGAACATAAATCAAACATTATTTTGAGACAATATATCACATTTCGGGAGAAAATAAAATATTACTAAAAATCTGAAAGGTATACCCCAATTAAATAGTATATATATATTTATCTTTAAGTATATAATATATATATATATATATATATAACAGTAGTTGTATTATAATAGTATATAATACATCGGGTATTTTTAAGCAAAGGCATGAATTACTTTAATATATTATAAAGTATATAACCTAAAAAATCCAATTAATCTAAAATTTTCTAATCATATCAATAATGCTTGAGGCTCGACTACATACTAATTCCTTTCCAGGCCAAGTTCCATATAATTGCTGTTATCGGTTTCGGAGATAGGACGTTATGAACATATTCCCATTCGCTAGCTCCTGTCGTTGCAGCAGTTGAAGGTGCTGAGCAGAAGTAGAATTGCCACAACGTTAATAGCACTGCAACCAGTTGTGACAATATCACGTGATTTATTTTATTACGTACTTCTATATATTATCAACAATCCTTCCAAGTTCCATTGTTGCCAGAGGTTTAGGAGGTAAGCAACACACAATTAAGGATTTTGCTACCGTTCCGAAAACTATTTTATTAAAGGTTTCAATTAATCAAGTAAAACTACTAATCTACAAAGTTATACTTAAACCAATCTGAACATACGGAATAGAGCTATAGGGGACAGCAAAAAAGTCGAACATCAAGCGTATCCAATCCTTTCAATCAAAAGTCCTGAGAACAATAGTAAATGCCCCTTATTATGTCAGCAAAAAAACCCTTCATAACGACCTTAATATACCCTACATTCTAGAACTCATCCCTTCCAAGTTTATGAAATTCCACAGTAGCCTTTCCAACCACCCTAATCCTGTAGCACAGTCATTGCACTGCGTCACTCATCCCAATTATCCCTCGTGACCTGCTATAATCGAGTGACAGTGGGAGTCCTGGCAATGGCCAGTTTCTCCAATTATGTCCTGAGCGTCTGTGGCTCTCGCACTATTGGTCAGTCTTCACTGGCTAGTATCCGGTGACGCGGCTGACGGAGGAGCGTGGGGGACTTCCCAAGACTCACTCCGCTTGAGAGCGAGTGAATGATGAATTGTAAATATGGTATGAATGATAGTATATCTTAATTACTTATTGCCTAGCAAGGCAGATTGTAATTTTAGCACAATAAATGATATTATGAATAAATAAAAAGGTTTCAATTAATATTTTTTTAATAGTTTTCCCTATAATCAGGATACCATAATTTTTATGATAGGAAAAAAATTTGGTTTGTATTTACAAGTAATATATTATTGATTTACCCATAATTTTTCATATAGTTAATTTTCTTTTTAGTTTTCTCTTGGGCATCGTTCACACCATCCCTCTTGAATAATTAATCATGACGTAGATATCTTATATTTATTATGACAGATAAATAATTATTTTTTATTAATAATTGATGGACCACCTATCAAACTACGATGGAAAATATCACTAACATACGTTAAGACGTTTGAAGAAGTCGTTCAGACGATTTTGATGAAATTAATTATACGTTGGTGCTGTTATAATACCCTCATTTACTGAAGACTGAGCAAAATAGGCTTTCATACAGACAAGTATGAAAACATAGCTATTTTATGTAATTGGTAAAAACAACGAAACCTTTAAAATATCTCGTTTCACAATCTTCCTAGAGCTAAGAGAAAGATAAGCCTGCTTTCATTTTTGCCGATATTTTCAAATAATCCTATATTTTACTATTTTCATTTTACAACAATAATTAATACTTAATACCAGTAGGATACAAATAATAATTATTAATGACCTACTCTTAACAATGCACACAACCTATTTACAAAACGTTAGACATAACAGATTTTGGTATGTGTTTTTTCGTCTTCCCGCACGCGGATAGATATATCACTCAACATCTGTTTAATTCATCTACCTCAGTCCGATGACTTTGATTTATAATCGGGGCTCAATTTAAGAATTCGCAAATATTAATTCCAACCTGCCTCACATGTTAACAACTGTGTTTTTTGGCTAGGTTTGTTGTTGAGCTCGCGACGTTTAACGCACCGAAGCATACACGATGAGGAAGATTGATTAGCAGAATACAACATCGGGTATTTTTAAGAAAAGGCATCAATACCAAATTTGTACAACTAGTAGAATCCGGTTTTGAAACGGACATCATATCGAGTGTTTTTGGCAAAAACTGATTTGAAATATACTCTCGATGGTTGAAAATAGCAATTAAATATCTTAGTTTTATTCGGTCAAAAAGTGCCTGGACAGAAACAAGGCGATTGCAATGTATTTAAATATATGCCATTTTGTTATCACATGTATAAACGAATATATTAATACCGGGCCACTGTTTGCTAGACTCAATATTTTTTACTGGTCTTTCTCTTTTCCTTAGTGCAAGTGACATTGCTGTGTATTGGCTGTCTGACATGTTTACATAGTTTTTCTATTTAAGGTAAGAATACACCCTTTTTTTTCCTTTTTTTTTTTTTTTTTTTTTTTCAAAACCCCTTTATTTTCATTTTTTACAATATGTGAACAAAATTCAGTGATCAAATAATTACAATTTTCTCCTCTTGCTGCATACGCAGATGCATTCGAAGGAGGGTAGGATTACAATATTAATATTCTATTTGAAGTTAAAAAGTCAATAACAAAATACAGGACTAGGTGATGGGGCTCACCTTCAGATTACAATCAGGGAACTATAAACTATAACCTAAACCTAGAACCCAAGACTAAATCGTTCCAGCCACGACAGCGACCTGCCATCGATGGGGTAAGGGTTATCGCGTTAAACACCGGGTTTGTCAAGTATTGTAGGGAGTCGAACAATTTGATATGTCTACGTTGGGTGAATTCATCCAACGTAGGCAGCTCAAAGATCTCGTGAAGCTCACTGTTGCTCCGCTGCTCTAATGTAGTACCTCTGACCACTTTCACCAGTATACCGTTTTGGAATTGTTGGAGTCGCCGAGCTGTTGTATACATCAGATAACGAAAAAGCGGTGCACCATACAGCAGAGCAGGCCTGAGTATGCTCTAATGTTTATTTGTAATCTAATTGTACAGTCGATTTGGTTTGTTTGGTTTTTGTGGTTCTCCTCAGACAAACGTGAGTCATACATATATAGTTTTTCAAAACGATTTCCTTGAACAAACTAGATTGAAACCTTTCAATTCACTCCCTCATTGCTCATGGGAATGAACTCAAATGACAACATAGTATAAGCAGATACGCTATCGAGTACTCCTGATGAAGTGATTATGTCATCCAGACTTATTTTGTAAATAACGATTTGAGCTAAATAATAGCCGATACAAAGAGCGACGAGACATGGAGAGAGCGCATGGCGGGCAGAAGCGCTGTCCGGACTCGAGAGCTCGCTGCTCAGTCTGTGCCCACATCTCGCCATGCAGAGACCGCAGCTCTTTGAGGTACACAACATTTACGTCTTTTCAGCGTCTTCATAATATACATTGTTTTATGTCTCTTTAAATATTTTAGTGTCGGAAATTGAAAGCAAGTATGGATACACCCGAGGAAATATAAGCTACTCACAATATTAGCGAACAAAAGTAAATTGAAAACATTTCGAATTTAGTAGAATGTATATTTACCATAGCACTGTTATCAAAATCAATTGGCTAAAAAAACAAAAACATGGTAGACTTAAAAAAAAAATACCAAAATTTAAGATATTCGTTCCCGTTGTAGTGAAACTTTTTTTTTTTTTAACAGATTCTTACAGACACTATTTAATAATTAACAATATTTTATCTGATACATTTATAAAACGTTTTTAAGAGCCAACCGAGAAAGGACGTTACGTTCTTGAGAAGGTCTCGTAGCTTTGGTAAAATCAACTCATTTTAATTTTTATTATTTCCTTCGCTAAACCAACACAAATTAAACTATTATGATACTTCAGGTCTATGTAGAAATGCTCCGACGATAGGAACAAAGACTTTTCGAAATCACATTAAAGTCTT
Source organism: Acanthosoma haemorrhoidale (assembly GCA_930367205.1). NCBI lineage: Eukaryota > Metazoa > Arthropoda > Insecta > Hemiptera > Acanthosomatidae > Acanthosoma > Acanthosoma haemorrhoidale. The sequence goes on along the minus strand of OV884015.1, from coordinate 13,559,505 downwards.
ATTTTAGTTTCTGAAACATATCTGGGCCTATTTTCTACAGAGACTTATTTTTACATATTGTTGCAGACACTGGTTAAAGAATTGACCGAATTCATCTGCGAAACCGACCGATCTTATAAATTATAACTTAATAGGCTTAAAACGTTTTCGAAAGCGATGTCCAACCGTGAGAGAATATCGGTGCTTGATTTCAGGACGGTTCTGTCTTGACCAAGTGCGTTTTCAAGTATGGTTTGAGACCTTAAACTTAGAAAGGGTAATGTAAACACCTATAATAATTTTCACTATATTAATCTAAAATCACTATTTAAAATGTCAACTATAAGATCAGTTTTAGGTTGCTCCGTTCCATCAAAAGACATTTTGAAATCACATTCAAGTTTTTTTTCGGTGTTTTAAGGCACTTTCTTAAAAATGTTACAGATTTTGAAGAATCACTTATATACATCAGGCATTGATATTGTTTGCCTCATCAGGTATTATTACTGTACAGGGATGTCTGAATTATTATTCTCGAAACATAGTAAAAAAAAACGGGAGCGTATTATGAACTGCTTTAAATTTCTTATTTCCAAAATATGGCTAGAAGTGTTACACTAGCTATGTACGACGAAAATGAACTTGATAATTTATTTTTGCAATTTTTTTTCCGCTGGCTTTGAATCGATTAAGAAAAAATTATTTCCACGAATTAAGGCACTCTGATTAATATGCTTTAAATTTAATTTTGAACGACATTGCACGTTTTTTACTTTTTTTTTGTGTAAACTGCACGTGTTTGAGCCAATCTGGAATTTAATAACAAAATTTGGTTGAGCAATATAGAATACAAGGCTCTATTGAAAAACACTCAAATGATAGGAAGAATTTCATTTCGTTGACTATCGCTGCTACTGCTACCTATGAGATACAGCCGGGACTGCGTGCGTTGGACACCGGTCGGGGGTTTTGTCGAAACCGGGCACTTCTGGTCGTAGCTTAGTTGGAGTAACATCAGAATTTGTCGTCGTTATTTGATATTACAGTCCACTGTTGGTTCTCTATCAGAGAAACTCGTTCGTTCTAATTCTGACCTAAAATTAAGTATTGGTGATCTCACAGCTAATTTATTCGCGTACACATTGGTCCTAATCCGGTCGGATATAATTTTCTTTAAAGGTGTTAGAAGAGCGATTAGCTGTGGGAAGGAATATTACACATAAAGTAAATTTTGCCGTTTTTTTCCCCTCTTTTTTTTTGTCTCGTTACATTAATTATTATATTATCGTTAGGTTTTTCATTATTTAATTCAGGTAAGGTAACAAATGTTGATTTGTGTGACCTTTGTACTGAAATTATAATAAGATTTGTTGCAAATTCAATTTCATGGTTTATAAATTGAAATTGATATATATTCGTGGGGAATTAAGAGTAATCCTTAGTTAAAGAAATTTGTTTTTGTAACTTTATTTGTGGGGTTGAAGATAAATTTACCTATTATTTTCTTTTCTGTTTTCGATTAACAATTCATAAATTTGGCAAAACATGGACGCGGCGAAAGCGAATCGATTGTTGCAAATTTTAAATAAAAAAAAGGAAGGGCTTTTCGCGAGAATTCAAAGAATTTATGATTTGGCGCAAAATTATACTGATGCAACAAGGGCGGAAAGTTTCAAATTATCATATCCCTTGTTGGATAACACATTACGAGAATTCGATGATCTCGAAATGAGGATTAATGAATTATCCTTAGAATTCGTAGAGAATTTCGAACCGAAGTTTACGACCTCGGTATTCGATATGATCGAACGTATTGAACAGGTAGCCAGTGTTGTTATTCACACGAAATCAAGGGGGAATCTAGCGAATCAAACAAAAACTGAAGTTACAGCCGCGGTCGAAAATAAAGCGACACGGTTACGTACAATCGAGATTCCTCGATTTGATGGCTCACTGGAACATTGGCCTGTTTTTTATGAGTTGTTTAGCACCCTCGTCCATGAAGACTCGACTTTATCGACGTTGGAAAAAATGCAACATTTAACATCTAGGCTTACGGGCTCTGCATTGAATATGTGTAAACATGTAAAACCGACGGCGACTAATTATGAAATAATGTGGAAGGCTTTGGTTGATCGTTATAACGATGAACGCGCTTTGGCAAGTAGTTATGTGGAGGAAATTTTTTGTTTCAAACCTCTTCGTTCGGAATCTCGAGAGGGTATAATTTCGGTTTTAGATGGCTTTTGCGCTCCAATAGCCGCATTAAAACAGTTGAATATTGGTGATGTGGGGGAATTTGTTTTTCTGAATCGGTGTTTAACGGTTTTAGATCCAGCCACCAAAGGGGCTTTTGAGGCCGCCCATCGAGATAAAGAGCTTCCAACATATTCGGACTTGGTGACCTTTCTCGAAAAACAAATTAGATGTTTACCTCCTACCGAAACACAAATAAAACCTAAAGTGTCTAATTCGGTACAACAACGAAAATCGACCAAGACAACTCATTTTCTTTTAGCCAAATCGGAAGAAACCAGAGGAAAAAATTGTGTGTTTTGTAACACCGATATTCATCCGTTAAAGGGATGTGCTAAATTTTTAAAACTAACCCCTTGGAAAAGATTCAAGGTCGTGAAAGCTGCCTTTCTGTGTCTCAAGTGTTTTTCCAATCAACATAGAGCTTCGGAATGTGACTCGGCGAATAATTGTAGGAAGTGTGAATTGGCACACAACACTTTGTTGCATTTCGAATATAGTCGTAATGAAAAGTCGGAAAGTCATCTCGAAACCACCAAACCAGTGGGGGGTCCCTCGACAACCTTGTGCTCTATGAACATGGCCGCGGGTTCCGAGGACAATTCCACTGTTATTTTGTCGACTGTGGTGGTCCATGCAGAGGACGCTGGTGGTAGTCTCCGACCCATCCGATTTTTGTTAGATAGCGGTAGTCAGTCTAATTTCTTAACCACATCCATTTGTCGCAAATTGAATCTAACCGTTGAACAAACCTTTCGTTCATCAGTGCTCGGTTTTGGTGGATCAAAAAATACTGTCCGCGGTAAAACCTCTTTGCGAATTTTTTCTCGGTTTGATTCCAGAGTGTCTTTTACCATAGCACCATTAGTCGTCGATCGTATTGTCGATAAATTACCTTCTATGGCATTAGACGTTTCTCGTTTGGATCATTTGCTGCATTTACAGCTTGCTGATAACAATTTTCATTTGCCTGGTGAGATTGATGGGGTTCTAGGAGCGGAACTGTTTCCGTTTATACTGAGTGGGGCAAAGTTGGTCGACTCTCCAGATAAACCCATGGCGATTCATACTCCCCTGGGGTTCGTAATTATGGGGAAGGCGCCTATTTTAGGAAGTTCTCACGCCTGTATCTCTCTCATCACTACTTTAAATGAGTCTATCGGTCCACTGGTTCAAAGATTTTGGGAACTTGAGAATGTTTCCCCGACGGATGAGGCCTTCCTGGACCAGGATGATATTGAATGTGAGCGGGAATTCGACGAAACCGTTCAACGCGACGAAAGTGGCAAATATGTCGTCAGTCTCCCTTTCCGAGCGAGTCCTGAGTCACTAGGCCAGTCGTATCATTCGACCTTAAAGCGGTTTTACAATTTGGAGAAAACCTTTTTACGTAATCCTGCATTACATGATGCCTATTGCGCCGTAATTTCGGATTACCTCCAACAAGGACACTTGTCGCTTTCCTCTGAGGCAGGTAAGAGAGAGGGATATTTTATTCCCCATCACGCGATTTTCAAGCCCCAGAGCTTAAGCACACCTGTGAGGGTAGTGTTCGATGCTAGCTGCAAGACTAGCTCAGGGAAATCGTTAAATGAGATTTTGCACGTGGGCCCGAAATTGCAAACCAACATTGTTGAATTGTTGCTGAATTTTCGGGTATTTGCTTACGCCCTGACGGCAGATATTAGACAGATGTACCGACAAATTTGGGTCTGTCCCGAACACAGAAAATTCCAAAAAATTCTGTGGAGATTTGGGCCTGAGGATCCAGTGCAGGTTTATGAGGTAAATTCCGTCGTTTTTGGTATCACTTCCTCGCCATATTTGGCATTGCGGACGGTCAAACAACTTGTGCGGGATGAAGGTAGTAGGTTCCCTGTGGTTTCGGAGGTGGTACCCAGAGACATGTATATGGACGATTTGATTACTTCTGTCCCATCGCTCGATCATGCCGAACAGCTTTATGTGCAATCAAAAAAACTGTTTCAAGCTGGTGGGTTTGATCTCGTTAAGTGGTCCACTAATTTTGAGCCACTCAGGAAAAAATTTGCAGTCGATAGTGGCCAGAACCCTGAACATAGGGAATTTGATACTGGGAACCATATTTGCTCCATTTTAGGTCTCCGATGGCACCCTGACAAGGATGAGTTTGATTTTAGAATAGTACTTAAATCAAGGGTGGGTACCAAGCGTGAGATTTTGTCGACGGTTGCTCGAATTTTCGACCCTTTAGGGTTTTTAGCACCATTAACATTGTATTTGAAAATACTGATCCAAATGCTTTGGCAGGAGAAATCGGATTGGGATCAGGCTCCTGGCAATGCGATCGCTGGTAAATGGAATGTATTTCAAGAGCAGTGCTCTATTTTAAGTGCGATTAGAATCCCACGGTTCCTGGGCATATCCCACGAGTGCCAAATCACCTTGATCGGATTTTCTGATGCTTCGGAATCTGGTTATGGGGCTGTTGTCTACCTCAAGGAGGTCCAGAACCATGGAAATGCCTTTGTGCGGCTGGTTTCTGGCAAATCCAAGGTTGCCCCCACAAAAACCGTCTCTATACCTCGACTCGAGCTGTGTGCAGCACTCTTACTGGCCAATTTATTAAAGCTCGTCACTCATAGTTTTGAGGCTCGTAACGTCAGTCCTTCGATTAGAGCGTTTACTGACTCGACCATAGTGCTATGCTGGCTGAGCTCGTCACCCAGCCGCTGGTCCACATTCGTAGCCAATCGAGTGGCTAAGATTCAAAATCTTGTCGAAAGGGAAAACTGGGCCCACGTGGAAGGGAAACAGAATCCGGCCGACTGTATATCCAGAGGGTTGACTCCTCAGGAATTGTGCCATCACCGGTTGTGGTGGACAGGACCAAACTGGTTGGTCGAAAATGAGGAAAGTTGGCCAACGCCAAGTTTGTCGCTGGACTTGGCAGAACCGCCGGAACAAAAGCTGAAGTCATGCTTGATTGCCCGAGCCGAAAGGGATGAAAATAGAATATATGATATCATCTGTTCCTATTCGTCGTTATCGAAACTACGGCGAGTTATGGTTTATGTCTTGCGTTTCTGTCGGCTACTCCCTCGCCAAGAGTTGATCACCCGAGAAGATTGGATCAAATCTGAACAGATTCTTTGTCGAATCATACAATCACAGCATTTCCAGCAGGACATTCGTGCCCTCCAAAATGGAAAACTATGTTCAAAAAAAATTCAGCGTTTAACTCCGTTCTTAGTCGATGGAGTTCTTCGAGTGGGAGGTCGACTACCAAATGCAGCTGTTGGCTTCGAATATGCGCATCCCATAATCCTTCCCAAAATCGATCCATTTGTACGCATGTTGGTGCGTTATTACCATTTAGCCAATCTTCACACAGGTCCCCATTTGTTGATGTCGCTGTTGAGACAAAATTATTGGATTCTCTCCGCTCGATCTGTGGTCCGAAAAGTGATACGGGAGTGTAACATTTGTTTTCGAGTGAAACCAAAAGCGTCTTTTCCACTTATGGGAAATCTCCCGAAGTCTCGATTGACCCAAGTCAAGGCATTTTGGAACACGGGAGTGGATTATGCCGGTCCTTGGCAAATAAGTATGGGACGTCGTCAGAATTCAGCCGTCCAGAAGGCTTATATCTGTCTTTTTGTCTGTTTGGCTACGAAGGCGATTCATTTAGAGCTTGTGAGTGGCTTGTCGACTGCAGCTTTTCTGGCCGCATTCAAAAGGTTTTTGGCTCGTCGTGGTGCTTGTTCCACGATGTACTCGGATTGTGGAACAAATTTTGTCGGTGCTAAGAGAGAATTGAATGAACTCTCCAGCTTACACTCTTCCCGAGAATTCAGAGAATCGGTGGTGGACGGGCTGAGTGATTACAAAATTGAATGGAAATTCATTCCTCCAAGCAGTCCTCATTTTGGAGGAATTTGGGAATCCAACATTAAAAGTGTCAAATCCCATCTGTTGCGCGTCGTCGGAGCGCAGCGCCTGACATATGAGGAGTTCAACACTTTGTTGATCGAGGTTGAGGCGTTGTTGAATTCCAGACCCTTGTGCCCTCTTTCGGAGGATCCATCAGAGCCTTTGGCGTTGACTCCTGCACACTTCTTGACACTTACACCCTTAAAATCGTTACCTGCAGACACAGTGTTAGAATTGCCCTCGAATCGTCTATCTCGGTATCAGTTATTGGACAAATTGGTACAGTCCTTCTGGTCCAGATGGAGCAAAGAGTATTTGCATGAGCTCCAGGTACGAGCAAAATGGACCCAACCTTCATGTGCCTTACGCGTGGGGACGGTGGTTCTCATCGATCAGAGTCCTATGGACCCCCTACAATGGCCGCTAGGTATAGTTGAGGAGGTTTTTCCAGGTCAAGATGGAGTCGTGAGAGTGGCCGTTGTTCGGACAAATAAAGGCAAGTTGAGGCGACCGAGTGTGAAGCTCTGCCCCTTGCCCAGTCAGTAAAGGAGTAGAAAATTGTAAATATATAATTGTTATTTTGGTTTCAGTGGAATCGTTTTGTTTTTTTTTGTTTTGTTTTTATTCGGGTGAACTGTCCAATTGTTTGTTGAAGTTAGAAGTTTTGAACTTCGTTTTTTTTTGTTTTTTTTCTTGTTGGAATATCTCCAACCATACAGTCGATTGTTCAGAAGGGGAGTCTTCAGGGGCGGGGGTATGTTTGAGCCAATCTGGAATTTAATAACAAAATTTGGTTGAGCAATATAGAATACAAGGCTCTATTGAAAAACACTCAAATGATAGGAAGAATTTCATTTCGTTGACTATCGCTGCTACTGCTACCTATGAGATACAGCCGGGACTGCGTGCGTTGGACACCGGTCGGGGGTTTTGTCGAAACCGGGCACTTCTGGTCGTAGCTTAGTTGGAGTAACATCAGAATTTGTCGATTGTCGAGATTAACTTATGCGATTAATTTGTCGAATCCTAGGTTATCCGTTGTAATCTGATGATAGTCGTAACAGATACATGGTCGGAAGTTTTGTTGTATCCTTCGCCTGAAATCGAGGAAAACAGTCAGAAACCATCCATTAGGCCAGAAGCTATTACCCGAGGCTGGACCGATCGCCGGACAGGTAAAAGGGGATTCATTCCTAAAATTTTCCTTTTCAATTTCGATCTATCCGATCCCGAAAACCACCCCTTTTCCCTTACAGAGAGACGGGTCAGCGGCGACGGGATTCTGCCATTGATGGTAAGTTGGAATTTTTTCGAATCTAATTTATTGATTATTAATATAATTAGTTGTTATATTTTACTCGATTTCAGTATTTGTCGTCGTTATTTGATATTACAGTCCACTGTTGGTTCTCTATCAGAGAAACTCGTTCGTTCTAATTCTGACCTAAAATTAAGTATTGGTGATCTCACAGCTAATTTATTCGCGTACACAGCACGTTTCATGTTTTTACTGATCACAATTGTGCATATTCGTTATATAGTTTCAAAATGTAAGCATAACAACAAAATTAAAAAAAAAAATTCCGATTTCCGGATAATACGTTTTTAAGTTTTTTTTGTATATCTTTTAATTTTTGAAAAGCTAATTCATAGCCCTACAATTCTTTTCTACTCCGATTCCTTACACCCAACTAAGTTTATTTTTAAGTGTGGACACTGTTTTTTAGTGGGGGTCCTGACAATGGACAGTTTCTCTAATCATGTCCTGAGCGTCTGTGGCTCTCGCGCTCTTGGTCAGCCTCCCCTGGCTCTTATCCGGTGACGAGGCTGGCGTACGAGCGTGGAGACTTCCCAAGACTCCACTTCCTCCTTCGCACGCGAGGGAGGTGACAACCATGTGGACTTAGGAGGTCTTGGGCTGTTTGTAAGAACTGTATGAATGAGCGAGGGAATGAAATTTGATATAAATGAGATTATTTATCACAATTACTTATAGCCCAATGAGGTATATTGTAATTTTATCACAATAAAGTTGTTGAAAAGACCTGGACACTGTTTAAAAAAAAAAACTATCATGCCAAAAGTGGGATCAAGTCATTCTTCTAAAGTAATAAGTTAGATAACTAATTATCACGAGCTCAAGTACGATAAAAATACTGTGTACGTCATGTGAGAAAGGATCACTGCATTCCTAAAAAAAACCCAAAATAGATGCTCACTCTACACAATATTATCTTTATATTTTAAAACATTAGCTATTTTACTTTTACTTTTTTTTTTTTTTTGAATTAGCTGGACATAAACGTACATAACTGGACATAAATGTTAGGCTATGGTAACTTCAAACATTCCCTTCAACGAATTCCCAACGTTTCAACTTTCAAAAATTCGACAACCGACACGGGATCAGTTTATTTACGCAATGGCAGACGAGACCAAAGATTCAAGAGGGCATTATGCTTGTAATTTTGATAATTCGATGACTACATCCGGAAACCCAAACCCTTTTTTCATTTCCAGTAAGGTATTAGAGAGAACACACACGGTCTCTCCCTTTGTCAAAACGAGTTTAATAGAATTTTCAAATATACCTTTTCTGTTGTTAGCCGATGCCACACCCTACATGGTACAAGGTGGTGAATCATTAAACATTTTTTTTTTGCAAACGTGCTCCATATTAATTGTTTGACACGGCGTGGAGGAAAAATTGCGGTATATTTTCCCAAAGGTTAACAAACTCTTAAATAATGGGGAAAAATGTTTTTAAAAGCTCCGCAGCGCTTACAAAGGATTTACGCAACGTCAGCTCCCTCCAGGGGGTCCTTTTTTTCACGGGTGTGACTACTCGTGATGAGTAACATGGCTGGAGGCAGCGATGTTTTATGCAAGAGAATTTCACGAAATCGAGAAAATTTATTCCCACAGTTGCTGAGAATGGCCAATCTGTCACAAAAATTATAACTAATGCGGATTTAGCTTTAATTCAATCATGTTTGCCTCGTGCACATATATTACAACTTGAAACAAAAAAAATTACGCTGAAAATTAACATTATTGAAAAACTTGGGAACGAATTAAAAACCGTGAACAACGACAAGAGTGGACAAATTTTTATCTGTTCTCAGACTTCAAAAATTAACTTACTACAAAAATTGCCTTATCACGAGCTTAAGTGGTGATAGATCTTTTCCCAGCTAAAAACTATACTTAGCGACAGGCGGCACAGTTTTACACAAAATAATTTTGAAATGTACTTAGGAGTAAATTTCATTTCAACGAATGGTTAAATAAAAACTACACTTACATTTCATATAAATCAAATTATGTCGTGAACTATTTTATATTTTTCTTAAAACAAAAAAAAACTTTTTGAAAATAAAACATACAAATTATATGGTTTTCTAATAAATTCAATATTTTTCATATTTCTTGTACATTTAAAAACTAAAACGTGCAAATTATATGGATTCGTATTTAATTTACTATATTTCATATATTCTATTACTTAAAAAAAAAAACTATTTGATTTTTTAAATAATTTTTCTCTACGTATTATTTCTATTATTGTTTTATAACAAAACATACAAATTATTTACTTTTTTTTACAGAAATAAACAAAAAATTTGTATTTTCAGTTATATTCCTTTGAAATTTTTCCACCTTATCAAACTGTATAATGAAAAATCGCAATTTATTTAAGGGAACAAAATAGATGTAAATTTTTTCACGCGAAAGAAGTGAACGGCAGGATTTTATTTTTTGTTGCACAATTTTTGGCCTTTGTAGTGTACGTTTTTTATCATTTTTTTACTGCATGAAATCCTGGATCTACTCTAATTATAAGTATCCTGAGAATTTATGATGAATCAATTAAGGGTGGTCTCGTTACATCTATAGAAATAATTGAAACATAACATAAAGCATCCTCCCAATGTCGGAAGGATTATCCGTCTAAAAAATATCTTTGCAAACACTTTTAAACGATAGACTAAAACTATTTTAATGTTGATAGGTATTTCATTTTAATCATTTGAAGCAGCTAAGCTTTCTGTGGCTGGATGTTTCATTGAAGAATTTTAAAATCCATTAATTTCCATATGAAAACATTTAAGCCCCATCATAAACCGATATCGATTTATATTAAATTATATTTTGTACTAAAATCGGTACTTTTAGTATAAATTATGAATATTATAGTTATAGATTGATTTACAACATTATATCGAGGTATAATGTTACAGTGAGACTGAAGGACTTCTTGATGAGGTTTTTGAATCCACCCTTTGTGACTAATTTTATTCCGAGATGAAATTTCATTGGTTCGCTTAAATAGTCCCTAGATAAAAAAAAATGAACCACACCTCTCACTTTTTCATCAAGGGCGAAAATTTTAAGTAAGTGGTACTACAATACTGTCAAAGACTATTATTATATAAACAGTAAAATGTTAATGTATTATACTCCTTATTACATACTCTGGTTCCGAAATATTCGTTGGGGGTGAGAAGTGTGAATACTTAACTACTGGTCGAGATTTTCGAAAGGTGTTTAGAGAGAAAAGTGATTTAAATTTCTAATACAAATTGTCAATATTTTTGGCAAAAAACAAAAAAAAAAAAGATCGTGTAGGCTATTTTTCAATTTTTTTCTTCCTAGCCCCTTTATTATACGATTTTAGATCCTCAGGCGAATCTATTTACAATTTATTTTTGTATTTCCTGTAGCGTTGCTACATTATATTTGGTTCGCCTAAACAGTCCCTAAATAAAAAAATGAACCATACCTCCCACTTATCCATCAAGGGCAAACATTTCAAAGAGGTGGTCTTACAATGCTGTCAAAGACAATTATTATATAAACAGAAAAATGTTAGTCTATTATACTCCTTATTACATACTCTGACTCCGAAATATTCGTTGGCGGTGAGAAGTTTCAATACTTAACTTCTGGTTTTTGAAAGGTGTTGAGAAAAAGTTTATAAATATTTTTGGCACAAAAACACAATAAGAACCTGTAGGGAAATTTACATAGTACTTTTCAGATGAATAATAAGATTAGATTATTTCTGATAGGGTTTCTGGGTGTTCTAAGACTGTCAGTAAGAATTTGGTGGCTGGGTATATTGTGTTTTAGAGACCACCTTTTAGAAGTCGCATATTCTCGTAAACACGCAGAGAAATAAAGCACAAACGAGTGTCGCATAATATTCGCCCCAGTGCGACATCATTTTGGTGCAAAGTCACATCCCACCTGGTGGGAGGTAGAGTGGGGATGAGTCGAGTCGAGGTCTGAGTCTCCTGTGCTGTAGCCGTCTTGTCGGTGTAATACATTTTCATTGATGATAAATATCGGGGCCTTATTTGCCATGCATTGCATTACCTTTATATTAGAGAACTTGAAGGTTTCAAGCGATCAAAAGGAGCCGCAACAACGAGAAGTGAGAGGAACATTGTTGGCAGAGGTATGAACCTTTTCTTTCTCCAACTCCCCGGTATGACAATCATATTATACAGTCCATTTGTACAGTCTAAATACCCGGGTTTTGGTGGGTACACATAATATGTAAGAAGGTTAGAGACTTTAAATTTTCTGAAGAGTGGATCGTGGGTGCGTGCCACATTGGGAGAGAGAGTTCAAAAGAAAAAAGCGGTTGGGTGCTCCCCTCACAAGTAAAAACCTCTCAAGGAAAATAACCTTTGACCGCTATAAATAAGGTGAGAGAGTGCTTTCAAATATCAATATATTTTTCAAGAAAATACCTAGTTTTATTTTTGTATTTTCAAAGAATATTCTTAAAGGGTGCTGTTTGCTAGGTCGTGAGATGTCAGCCCAAAGGAAAAAGATTTAATTAAAGCGCCGAAAGCAATAATGTAAGCAATACAGCTTAGCGGAAATTTATGTTGGAGATGCGATTATTATTATTGGTGAAGGAGGATAAATATTCGGGATTCTAGAGGACTAGAGGAAGCGGGGAAGAGTTCCCCTTAACCAGATTAGCATTGTCCGATAGTCGATAGAGAATCGATTAGTACATCCCTTCCGGAAGTAATCTAAACTGTCGAGCTCTCCACTTCCTGTGCCCGCGGGATATTTCTTTCGTCAGGGATAAAAATCCACTAATCAAATTGTACACTCGTTAAGGGGCAGCTTCATGGAGTCAGCGGTTTGTTCTCGAAGGACGAAACTTATTTCAGCGAAACTAGTTCGAAAAATATTAGACATGTGTTCTCGCCAATGGCCCCTCTAGAAGCAGAAAAAAATATACTACATATTTAAAAATTGTATTTTTCTGTCATTTTTTTTATAGAACACTATATTTGTTTTTTACGTAAAATGAGAAAAAAAATCCAGGATTTATTAAATGAGCTTATATTATTGAAAAGTAGCTCAAAGGACAGTCGAAGCGCAAAAATGTTCAAATTTGTGTTTAGGTTCACTTAAATCTATTTAGTAAGAATTTATGAATCGGCGAAGGTGCCTAGGAGGTATCGCCAATTTTTCCAAACAAAGAAGGGAGATGAAAATTTTGACCGAAAAATTTGTATTCAGGTTTTTTCGAGAGCTTTAAAAACAAATATCAATGTTGACTTTCTATAAGCGACATGAATGATTTTCTAAATAACATTTTTTATGTAGCAAAAGAAATAAACATCACAATGTTCGCACATGGCATGAAATTCAGTGGCGTAAATTGTTTCAACCGTTGGTTGGTGTACAATAGCTATTCTCGTTTTTGAATAATTGTTTTAAAAATGTGTCTTCCTGTTGATTTTCACATAAATCAAGAAAGAGCAATAATTCAAATTTTAAGGGTAATAAAAGAAAATATTAGCTACCAATAACGTCTTGTTGTTTTTATGATAACTATTATTCATAACAACCTAACGCCTACATGCCAATAGAATTTAATTAGCAATAAAATTTTCATCCACGTACTTCCCGCGATATATTGAACATTTACCACTATTAGATGAGCCTGTTCAAAAAAAAAAATTCATATTTGGTATTCATTGAATTTCATTGAATAGTTTCTTTGAATTCAAAATTTGTGACCTAAAAAAAGCTAACCCAAGCTATAAGTAAAATTTTTACCCCATGGCCCCTTTAAACTTACAGATAATAATATATATAATTATAGATCCTCAGGCGAATCTATTTACAAATTATTTTTGTATTTCCTGTAGCATCGCTGCATTATATAAGGTTTTGTTATTTTATAAAAATTATATAATGAATAAACTGGTATAATGATATACATTATACGTGACTGGACTAAACTGACTAATAAAGGTGATGGGGCTCACCTTTTTGATCAACCTTAAAACTGACTTACGTACTAATTCTTAACCTAATTTTTCCTTGACAGTCTGTTGCCATCGATGCGGGAGGGGTGGCGGGGTCATAGTGTTAAACACTGGGTTGGTTAGGTGCTGCAACGAGTCAAAAACATAATGTGTCTCCGGTGGATGAACTCACCCACCGACGGCACACCAAGCAACGGGTGCAGGTCAGCGTTCTTCAACCTCTCGAGAGAGGTATGTCGGAACACTTTTCGCATGATTCCATTCCGGAATTGTTGGAGACATTTGGCTGTATGAGTATATAGCTGGGCACCGTACTGCAGAGCTGGCCGGAGGGCACATTTATATATCAACAGTTTGAGACGAAGCGACAGGTTGGGTGAAGTTAGCAAGTTCGATAGCCGGTATACTGGACCGTATACATTTAATACTGCGATTTCGGTTTGCACGAGTAGATAGCGTTATGGTTGTTTCGTTATTCTTTTGTCAACGTTAGACTTTTTTTCTTTTGAGATTTGGTAGTCGATACCTTTAGGGTGCTATAAAAAGAAATTCCGTGTTATTTTGTTTAATACTGTCAGTTTACGGTCACTTTTAATATGGAGTGCAAAAATAAGCATTTTCGACACATTTTACAATGTCAAGAAAGCGGCTGATGCTCTCAAAGAGATGTGTGAAGTTTATGGTGTTGATTATCTAACAGAACGCACGTGTTAGAATTGGCTCAAAAAATTTCGTTTTGGAGATCTTTTACAAAAAGATGACCAACGTTCTGAAGTTTATGTCAAAATGAAAGCCATAATTGAATCGAATCGTCATATAACTGTACGAGAGATTGCAAAACTGTAAAAAGTATCGCACACAACAATTGAAAATCATATAAGACGTCTTGGACTTGTTAAGAAGCTCGATATTTGGGTTCCGCCACGACAATGCGAGGCCTCACCCATCTTTAGCAACACGTACGAAACTATTGGAGCTTGGTTGGGAAGTGAAGTCACATCCCCCATACAGCCCCGACCTCGCACCATCGGGTTATAATTTATTTCGAAGTTTACAAAACTTCTTAAATGGTAAAAATTTCAGTAATAACGATAACCTCAAACAGTATTTTGATAAGGATCTTTGCTGATAAGGACCAGAATGAGCGCGGGATCATGGAGTTACCAGAAAAATGGAATATATTTGAGTGATTATGGAAAAAAATGAGTTTTATTCCACACTAAAAAACCGAAATTGCTTTCTTGCCAACCCCAATATATTATTTGTATTGCTCCGTTTATGGCCGTGTCGAGTCTTGCTGTCGAATGCTGCCTCACTTCAATTAGAGCAGCACCGATACTACTAACCCTTCAACGCTTTTTCACTCGGTCTTATAACTTCACCTTAGGCCTTTCCAGCTGTCACTTCATACCGTTAGTGATCAAGTATTCGATAAACGAACCAAGGACAAAAGCCCCCCGCGCTCTAGAGAAATAATAAAAAAAACTGTAATGAAACTACGGCACACCTTGCTAAGGTTTATTTAGTAGTTATTACATTGCCGTTAGAACATGGTGTACACTATCCCTTATTGATATAGCGTACATCTTATTTTGGTTCGGTAATCAGTAGTACATTTCATAGACACAACAGTTCTTTCAATGTCTTTCCTCTAAAGAGAATGTAAAAGAAAAAGTTATTTCTAGCCCCAGCACATTGGTGGGCGATCCATTCCTCTACTGAGTGGGAGATCACAGCGTCTTGCCTTAGACGTAATCATCACTGCTGTATATATTACATACATACATACCATATATATACATACCATACATACCATATATACATATAAATGACCATAATGGACATTTAGATTTACCTGTAGGCTGGCTTTGATCTGATTGTTAGTACGAGGCTATCCTCTCTGCTAAGTCACCGAGCACAAATTGACTTGCACGTATTACACTCCAGTACGCAAGTATCCAGGTATGTTTTTTTAAACTAACGTTTTCAAAACTTTAACTTGACCCGTATTTTTTATTTTTGGAATTATGGCATTTTACATGTTTCTTTCAATCGGTGCACAAATGAAAAATAGTCAACCAAATAATTTATTAGATGGATACACTACTCTGGACTAAGGAACAGAGATGGGGTTGGCTATCTAGGCATTTCCTGTTTAATGCATCCTAGCCATCCTGCTACGCCCTGTTGTTCCCTGGTAATAATTACTATAATTTCCTTATGTCCCTAATAAGTGAATTGATATAATAAGGAAATTCACCTCTATCCGTTCATGTTTTGGTTCGATATAACGCTGATTATTATTTGCAATCAAACATTAGATTAATGGATTTTTATAATTTTTTGCCAGTCATAGAATATTTGCTGCACCTTTGTCTTAATCTTAGGAGACAATGTTCCAGAACAATGTCTTTTTTTTTTTACCGGAGGACCTTCCTGTCAACTTCGATTCCATAAGACATATTTGAACGATATAGACCTGCTATAAATACGTGACAGTGGGAGTCACGAGTCAGTTTCTCCAATCATGTCCTGAGCGTCTGTGGCTCTCGCGATCTTGGTCAGCCTCCATCGGCTCGTATCCGGTGACGCGTCTAACAGAGGAGCGTGGGGGACTCCCCAAGACTCCGCTTCCTCTTTCACATGCGAGGGTGGTGACATGTGGACTTGAGAGGTCTGTGGGCTGTTTGTAAAAACTGTATTAATGAGCGAGTGAATGAAAATTGTAAATATGGTACGAATGAGAACATTTATTACAATTACTTACTGCCCAGTAAGGAAGATTGTAATTTTATCACAATATGGAATTTGAAATATAAAAAAAACAAAAACTTCTATAATTTTAGTTGAAGACCAATCAAGCTTTTAATTTTGACTTATTTCTAGACATTATAAACTATTAATTATTTACTGATTTGTACACTAATATAAATGTGACTAATTCGCAAACAGAGTTTCATGGTTTTCCTCATAGCGATGACATAGGGTACGTCGGATTATCGGCTTAGTAACATAACCCTTTATCTAGCATGCTTCTCACAGACAATGCTCAATAATAAATATTAGGATTTGAATTACCATTTGCTATAAGCTGCCTTTCTCCAACCAGAGGATTTTCCTAATTTAGGCCGGGCTTTACACCGTAAGCTGCTAGGGCTTTAGCTTAGAGCTTCTCATTTGGTTAAAATTAAATTATACCACTTACATTTAAAAATATTGATTTACCATAGTTTCTACGGTACGCTTCTATCCGTTGCGGGTTATTAGTGGCTGACATACATTTAATTAATTTATATTAGTTGTAGTTAAGTAGTCAGATAAGTATTTTAACTTTATCATGCTTCTTGTAGTTCGGAATTATACATTTTTGTTGTGTTTACTCTGAATTTGTGTTTAAGTGAACTGTGTGAAGTCTTGTAGCATTGTGGTCAAATTTGTGGGTCTAGTGATAGTATTAAGTGTCCAACTGTGTATTATGTATCTCCAATGCGTACTCAGGAAAGGGATGTCTCTTCTTTTCTAATTTTTTTTTGTAGCATATGTTCCAGGGTATCAATTGAGATTGGATGTCTTCAAGGACGGTTTTGGTTCTTCAAAATATGAAAGTTTTATTTTTTTCATTATATTCTAATCACTGTCTCTGGTTTTACTTAGTACTGTAATGTCAGGGTGATTCAATATCGCGAAATTGGCGTCTTTGTCAGCAAGATCTATTACCACTGTGTGCCGGTGCACATAGGTTTGTAACATTTTATGTTAGATCGCAAGTTCAAATGACTTAAGGTGTTTGAAGTAAAATATAAGCAAAATAAAAATTACGTATTGCAAAACAACATACAATATATGGAGAATTCTATGAAACAACTTGTATAAATAAATGAGAAATATTGCTGGGACGGTCAAACTAAAGTGGACTTTACGAATGAAACAACCCAGGACCAGGACCAGGGCTTTTGTCAATGGATCTGTTAATTAAGGCTTGTAGGGGCGCTTCGGCCACGAGGTGTATCAACAGCTGATAACTCACTGGAAAACGTCCTAATGTAATAATATAAGTCTTCAAAGAACCCCTACCGGCGACATAATATGACATCTACCACAAGCGTATCCTCGCCCATTTAGCTCGAAACACAAAATAATTGGTCCCTTAGACCATCGGAAAAAATCCTCTCTAAAAGTGACATTTCTAAACTAAAATACACTGGCAGGTAACACGTACATAGAAAATATCGTACATTATTTAAATCCTATAACAGATTGTTAGCTATTGTTCCGCAGGAAGTTCAAACTTTGAAACCCCTATCGGTAGTTATATAATGCTAAGAATATTTTAATCCTAATATTATATATAATGCTAATATGCCATTCTAGTTTATACCTGCATCGTGACTTCATGGAAGTCACTGGTGTTTCTTGTTATTGTTTAAGTAAGCGACCGCATCCATCCCAATTCCCGAAACTACTCTTCTCTTATACGCATATGTCTCAGCTTTAGCCCCAGTCCCCACTTGTTTCCCAGACACGAGTCCCTAAACATCCCACCCAGTATGTAGTAACGTAACTCTTAATATTTGTATATGTTTTGATTGTAATTCATAATAAAACTTTCTTTTATTTTAAAATACTCCCCCTATACAAAGATTATTTAACTGGTTATTTAAGAAAACAAGTTGTCTTTGTGTTGGAAGCACATGAGTGATGGATGTGTGCAAGTTTTGTCAAGTTCAGTGTTCAGTTTAAAATATCGTATATATTCGATTTTAAATATTAAGTATATGGCTTGTTAAGTTAAGTATATGGCGTACACAGTTTAAAGCATGTAAGTGGAGCCACTATAATTTACTTGTGTCTATAATGAGTTGTGTTGTTTTGTTTTTAAAATAATATGTTAAGATTTAGTTTTAATGCAGTTTGCTTCTGTTAGTGATTGCTTGTTCATAGGTAGGACTTCAAATAGTATTCTTTATTAGGGTAATAAAGTTAGCAAGTTAAACAGAAAACATTTTCTGCCCCTGAGATAGTAAATTGAGATTAGCATCTTTTAAGTTTACTAATACATCTTTCATTGCAGCAAAAAATGCGTTTTGATTGTATGATTAGTGTATCAGTTAATACATATATACTGAATATCCTACCGTCTAATGATGCACTAAGAGATCCTTTTGATTTGTGACTTTGAGAGCGTATGAGTTTCGTTACAATCGCCACCCCATTAATTATGCTGACTGTTGATGAGTTCGGTTCCTTCCATCATTAGTGGAATCTGGCGCCCGTACCCCTTTAATTATTAATTCGTGTTTGCCTTAGTGCACTATGAATTTATCATGTGGATATAACACAGATAAGCTATGAGTATTCAAAGGACGAATAGTGAAAGCAAAACATTGATATTGTAATATTTTTATTTTAATTAAAAAAATTGTATTTTATTTTTTGTTTTAGTCTGACGTCTAGAAAGTATTGTGCATACTAGATAACTCTTACTCAAATACAAAATTACTGGAAATATCGGGACCGGAACCCTGTCTTTGAATAGTAACTATAAATAATAGTGGGGACTATACAACAACAATATCTATGAATTAACAAGATCGTACAAAACTATATTGAATCCCTTGAAAGTGTTTTGTGTATGACGACCGGCCGAGACAGCTTATCTATGTAGATAATTATCGTATAGTCAAACAGTTTGTAGCCAAAAATTAACAATCGCAGCAGATAAAATGGTCTCTCTCGGGTGGGAATCAAGAGAAGTTACGCACGGCCATTCTTTAAGAGAGGATGATTAACCCGTTTTGAAATTTTTGAGGGTCGCTTTGTTGTCGGTTGAGTCGAATGACTAGAAAACAGTGCACCGTACGACATAGCAGGCCTGAGTATGCTCTGGTAAATGATGAGCTTGAGGCGCAGAGATAGATTGTGCGAGCCGGTAAGACTTTGTGCGTGTTGTTTTAATTTCCTCGCAAAATGGCAAAAAAAAAAAATGTTCGTATTCTTCAAAACAAATAAATCACTAATGTCATTCTGTTCCACAGTATGCTTCTTTTTTTTTCTTTTTTTTTTTTATTAAAATCCTGTAAATAATTCTCCGTCATACATCAAAAAAGAGTTGAAAGGTTTTCCATATATCTGTCACATCGAAAGCCCGGGTGGGTATTCTATTTTATATCAATCAACAACGAAAGGGAATATTAAACCCGAGTGCTTTGTTGTTTTTTAAAAATAAAATCATTTTAAAAATGAGTCCAATAACGGCAAAGTCAAAAATCAATTTTTCTAAGCTGAAAAAAATGTTTGACATCCCGTTAAATATTACAAAATGTAATGTATCGTATGTTTGAATTTTGACATCCGGTATCTTACTTATTATATTCCTTTATTGTGGTATAATTACAATCTGCCTTTTATAAGGCAATAAGTAATTGTGATAAATGCTCTCATTCATACCATATTTACAGTTTATCATTTACTCGCTCATTCATACAATAGTTACAGACAGCCCAGAGACCTCCCAAATCCACATGCGAAGAGAAAGCGGAGTCTTGAGAAGTCCCCCACGCCCCTCCGTCAGCCGCGTCACCGGGTACTAGCCAGTGGAGGCTGACCAAGAGCGCGAGAGCCACAGACGCTCAGGACATGATTGGAGAAACTGGCCGTTGCCAGCACTCCCACTGTCACGCGTTTATAGCAGGTCACAAGGCCACTGCCGTTTCAGTCTCCGAGGAGGATTATAGGGATGAGTGGCGCAGTGCAATGACTGTGCTACAGGATTAAGGTGGTTGGAAAAGCTGCTGTGGAATTTCATAAACTTGGAAGGGATGAGTTCTAGAATGTAGGGTATATTAAGGTCGTTATGAAGGGTTTTGTTGCTATCATCCGTTATCAGTCGTAACTATCAATCAATCTTAATTAGGTGAAAAAACTATTTACATCTTGTATAAGATAAGCCCAATATCTCTCACTTATCAGCTTTTTGAAGACACAACCATAGAACTATTTTAAGTTCTAAATATTAACGATTTTTATAATCTGATACTGTTGATGATTCCTGCCTGACGTTTCTTAAATATCATAATAATTCTTCCGGCGATCGGTGAGCTATCTGACCCCCCCCCCTCTGTTACTATTGTCCGACTGGAATAATCCATCTGAATATTGCGGACCTCTCTCGTAATTAGAACTTCCGGTTCCACGAAATCCAAATATCGCAGGCAATTGCCACGCTGTAATGGAACCTGGGCATCGTTCCACGAGATACATATTTGGCATCTCCTGTGGATTGTTAAAGCCTCGTCGTTCCGGCCGCAGTTCGCCCACTGTTCTCTACGGCCATGTTCCATCCCGGATTCAATAAAGAGCGGAATTAAAGGATTAATGGGGGGAGGGGCGGGATCTCTGGGAATACTATATGATTCAAACTGTTTTAGGAACTTTTACCTCCCTCGTGACAGTACAATAATCATTAGCCATTTCAAAGGACCTCTGTCGTGATCTTTATTATGTATAATTATCTGTAAATTTAAAGGGGCTGTGAAAAGGGGGAGGGAAAAAAAAAAAAACACCCTACGCCATTGGATAGTGTTAAATTCCTAGCCTCGTTATTATATCATATTTGTATGATTTTTTTTTATAATTATTTAGAGAGGTAGATTAAAATTTAATACGAATTTATGCTGGCAGCAGTGGCGTATCCAAAAATGATTATGAGAGAGGTCTCCCAAAATTTAGAAAAATACTTTAAGTAGAAAATAATCACAAGTGCAATATATTGTTACGATTTTTTATATTAATTTAAATTTTATTTTTTTAAGTTATTTATTTTTCTTTATATTAAAATTTTTTATTACATTCCAGGATTCTGTTAATTTATTAGGACAATTCTGGTAATAGGAATAATTTTATTCACACACATTTTATCAATAATTCAATATACAAGCAATTTAATATATAATTTAACAACCCATTATTAACCAAATCAATCCAACTTTACCCATTTATTATATTACGCTATGCCGATGATGACACTATTAGTTTACAAGTTATACTAATAATGAAAAACCAAATTCAAACTACATTAATCTATGAACATAATACTGATAATGATACTATTTTAAAATTACATCAATTTATTAAAGTTATACTGAACTATCCAAATTTAACCATTTACTATTTTATACTATACTGATAATGATACTATTTTAAAATTACATCAATTTATTAACATTTATACTGGCCAGTATTTCGCTGTGCATTCTTCAGATGTGGTATCGTCCTCTTCAGCGTCCCTGCTCTATGCGTAGCGTGTGATTTTACGTGGGAGCCGGCCCCATGATATGCATTCCGTCGGTTCTCGCGCCAGAGTGTCCCTGCTGTGCCTCTTGTGCTGGATCGGATGAAAAAGAGAGAGAGAGCGTCTTAAACCCCGCCTTTTATACCCTTTCCGCTGCCTTCCGGATATTTTTAATGGCATTGGCCATTCAGTTGTTTCGTATTTTTATGCTTTGCTTATTAAAATACCAAAAAAAACCACAATACTAAATATCACAACAATATACTTACCTTATAGGGGTCAAAAAAATGTATCCACTGGTTCCAACAGTCCATAACTTGCAAACTAATTGACGGAGTTGTCTCATTTTTGGTGAAAGTGTAGCTTAAAGTCCAACGTAAACATATCACTGTAGGTGTTCGAAATGGTCACCATTAACATCCACACACAAACGATGCCGCCGAACTGCAGCACGAGCTACTGACTGCAACGTGTTCAGTTGGATATTTGCACATGAATGTACGATGGATTCTCGAAGTTCATCCAATGTGACTTTTGTCGATAAACGACGTACGTCCTTTAGTGTTCCCCACAGGTAAAAGTCCAGAGGAGTTAAGTCTGGGGAACGTGGTGGATACTCTACAGTACCTCTACGGCCTATCCATCTTGCTGGTAGATTTTTGTCGAGATAAGCCCTAACACGATTGTGGTAGTGGTCTGGGGCACCATCTTGTTGAAAGTAAAATCTTCTTCGTAAACAAGTCTTGGATGGCAGGTAAAATGGATGTTTGAAGCTTCTGAAGGTACACCTCACAGGTAACTGTGCCGTAAAAGAAGAATGGCCCAATCAAGCCCCGGTAAGACAACCCACACCACACATTTACTCCAGACAAATTCCCCGCTTAGTCTACATGGACGTTTGGATTTTCGGCGGCCCAGTAGATGCAATTCTGGTGATTTACTGTACCATTGAGTTTGAACTGTGCCTCATCAGACCACACCCACACAATCACCTCTGCAAACTCTTCATCGTTGCGCACCATGTTATTAAACCACTCGCTGTACTCCATTCTACGATCTGGGTCGTCCTCGTTCATTGCGTGTAGCAATCTTGAGATGTAGCACTTCCACTTTGCTGTCTTCAAAATTCGCCGAACACTTGAGCGACTCACTCCAGTTTCACGGGCACACTGTCTCACAGACTTCTGTGGTGAGCGAGTGAATTGTTGTAACACAAGATGGGAGTTAAATGGACTTGTTACTGTTACAGGTCGACCAGATCGTTGTTTGTGTACATCTTTAACACAGCCTTCGGCTTCAAATTTGTCTCGAATGCGACGAATCGTTAAACGTGTCGGTGGCTCTGTTTGATACACATTTCGCCATTGCCGTTGAACTTCATTAATGTTTTCGTACTTAAAATACCACTTTAAAACAGACTTCCTTTCATAAAATGTAAGCCTTTTCCAGCCATGTTTACTTGAGTCACAAGGTACAACTAACAATAAAACACTAATTATCTGGCGACTGTCATATGACAAAACAAAACAACGCAATAGAACACTTGTATGGCGATTGCCGGAACTATAAACTATTAAACTAACAAAAATGAGACAACTCCGTCAATTAGTTTGCAAGTTATGGACTTTTAAACAGTGGATACATTTTTTTTGTATATATATTTTTCTACCTCTTCTCCAATAAAGATTAAAAAAATCTCAGTAGTATCTCATCTCGCCCTTGTGTCACACATGTTTCATGAATTAAAAAAAATAGCGGTACTATTTTTAGTAACTTACTACCTTAATCGCCATGATGTGTCGCTGACGTAACGCTCTATTAACGTAATATACGATACACGTTGCGTTTTTTTTATTAAATTTTATTTGAAGAAAATTACAATATCCCCTAATATGGGCAGTCGACACTTCTGATAAATGATGTAATTCACACCATATACGAGGGTGGGCTGAAAAGTTTCCGACCTAACAAAGCTTTTATTTTACCTTTTATTTCACTAGCTTTTATTTATTTTATTATCATCTTCATGTTGAGGTCGAAAACTTTTCAGACCACCTGTGTAGTATTCACTATCTTATTCATAGGTTATTTACAATATGCATTTACACATTATAGTCATATTATGGAGTCCAGGCATCCCAGAATTCACCTGGAGAATCGTCACATTCCCGGCTAAAGGGAAGGAAGATTCCCATGGACGCATCAGGGGCAGTGGAGCCTGAATGATGCTGCGAGAACCTCAGACGCTCACGACATAAAGTGAATAGTGCTTGATCTCCCAGTGACTCTGCTTGTTAGTATTTAGAAAAGATCACGGGGCCACTTCAACTTCAATCTCCGAGAATAAATTTACGGGTGGATGATGCTTACAAATGGTTTTATTATTGGATTTGTGGGGGGAGGGTTTCTGGATACGAAAAAAAAAAGGGGCCAATAGCTGTCTATATCTGTTTTAAAGTGAAGCCTCTTATTTGGAAATAATTACATTTTTTGCCATCATTGTCAGATTTTGCAATAATGGAATAATTTACAGTTGTCAGCGATATTTGTTATCTAAGGAAAATACTTAACACCAAGTAGTGCTACACATTATTAATTAGTCCATTAAACAATTGCAGGGGAATTCTAGTTCAGCGCTCATGCACACTAAAGGAAATAGTTCAGCACTCATCAGACCCTCGACGTAAAATATGTGTAGTTCGAGTAGGAATAGACCACCAACTTTTTCACCTCTTGGAATTTGAGGCGAATTTAATTTTGCCGGAGATGAGACTAGAAGCACAAAATATGCGGAGCCAGGTGAGTTGCTGAATCCTATGTAAGGAATTTCATTAAAATGCTGTTGAAGGCCTCCCAGTTTCGACGGCTTCCATAGACCTCTCTACATCGCTGGGTCATTCGGTCCACATCAAGTGATGTAGCAATTACATCACTTAATATACAGATGGGCAGTCAATGGTACATTATTAAAATTTATGAAAACATTTTTTTTAATTTTGGAAGGCATTTTACAGACAAATTGAAGCTAAATTTTTTTTCCCATTTAAAGCGGATCCTTAATTATTGGGAATAAAAGTCAATTAACTTTTTCTGGTATCATGGTAAAAATAGACAAGATAGATACTAAACAATTATTCAAAATGTATCTTCTTGATTGCGCTAAAATTACAATCTGCCTTAATAGGCAATAAGTAATTGAGATAAATGTTCTCATTCATACAATATTTACAAACAGCCCAGAGGCCTCCTAACTCCACATGCTTGTCACCTTCCTCGCAAGAGGAAGCGGAGTCTTGGGAAGTCCACCACGCTCCTCCGTCAGCCGCGTTACCGGATACGAGCCAGTGAAGGCTGACGAAGATCGCGAGAGCCACATACGCTCAGGACATTGCCATTGCTAGGACTCCCACTGTCACGCATTTATAGCAGGTCACGAGGCCA
The DNA here is from genome assembly GCA_930367205.1 of Acanthosoma haemorrhoidale. Lineage (NCBI taxonomy): Eukaryota > Metazoa > Arthropoda > Insecta > Hemiptera > Acanthosomatidae > Acanthosoma > Acanthosoma haemorrhoidale. The sequence goes on along the minus strand of OV884015.1, from coordinate 13,534,323 downwards.
CTGCCGTTTCAGTCTCCGAGAAGGATTATAGGGATGAGTGGTTCTGCGGGATTAGGGTGGTTGGATAGCTTACTAAGGAATTTTTCGGAATGGACAATTACTATACCTGATAAATTACTATATTCAGCTACTTGGAATTCATTTGTATCTCAACAACATTGACATACACTCACTACAAATGCATTCTTCTCTCCTTATTTTGAGTCTAAAGAACAATTGAACTTCTTTCCTGTTAACGATTGAGACCCTCCCTCTCTTCACAGTACACAGTTAACTTTCCCATGCCTCCTCAATACTTTTACTGTCCGCTACTTTTGATATCTAACGACATTTTTTCAGCTGTAGGCTTCGCTGACTTCTGCGAGAAATGACCTCCTGGATGCCGTTGAGAGTAACTTCAACTCTCGAATAAAACATCATTGACGAACAAAAAAACAAATCGACTTATCACAGACATGTGCTCTGTTTTCAAACCTCACTAACACATTCCATTATTACTATCTCCTCTACCTAAAGCCAGTTACACCTGACAAAGTCTTCCATAAAAATAAACAGCTATCAAATGTACAGCTGGTTACGATATCACAATTCTAGATTTACCACAAAAATTACTTGTCTTTCTCAACATTTTTTCAAAACAGTTGCACAGAAATTTGAATGTTATGCACAGCTCACTATCAAATACAGTGGAAAAAACTATTAATGGTTACGCTTCTTAAAGCAAACAAGCCTGACCACTTATTTTGTTATTTCAGACCTATCAGTCTCTGCTTGCTACCTGTCAAGTTCAGTGTTCAGTTTAAAATATCGTATATATTCGATTTTAAATATTAAGTATATGGCTTGTTAAGTTAAGTATATGGCGTACACAGTTTAAAGCATGTAAGTGGAGCCACTATAATTTACTTGTGTCTATAATGAGTTGTGTTGTTTTGTTTTTAAAATAATATGTTAAGATTTAGTTTTAATGCAGTTTGCTTCTGTTAGTGATTGCTTGTTCATAGGTAGGACTTCAAATAGTATTCTTTATTAGGGTAATAAAGTTAGCAAGTTAAACAGAAAACATTTTCTGCCCCTGAGATAGTAAATTGAGATTAGCATCTTTTAAGTTTACTAATACATCTTTCATTGCAGCAAAAAATGCGTTTTGATTGTATGATTAGTGTATCAGTTAATACATATATACTGAATATCCTACCGTCTAATGATGCACTAAGAGATCCTTTTGATTTGTGACTTTGAGAGCGTATGAGTTTCGTTACAATCGCCACCCCATTAATTATGCTGACTGTTGATGAGTTCGGTTCCTTCCATCATTAGTGGAATCTGGCGCCCGTACCCCTTTAATTATTAATTCGTGTTTGCCTTAGTGCACTATGAATTTATCATGTGGATATAACACAGATAAGCTATGAGTATTCAAAGGACGAATAGTGAAAGCAAAACATTGATATTGTAATATTTTTATTTTAATTAAAAAAATTGTATTTTATTTTTTGTTTTAGTCTGACGTCTAGAAAGTATTGTGCATACTAGATAACTCTTACTCAAATACAAAATTACTGGAAATATCGGGACCGGAACCCTGTCTTTGAATAGTAACTATAAATAATAGTGGGGACTATACAACAACAATATCTATGAATTAACAAGATCGTACAAAACTATATTGAATCCCTTGAAAGTGTTTTGTGTATGACGACCGGCCGAGACAGCTTATCTATGTAGATAATTATCGTATAGTCAAACAGTTTGTAGCCAAAAATTAACAATCGCAGCAGATAAAATGGTCTCTCTCGGGTGGGAATCAAGAGAAGTTACGCACGGCCATTCTTTAAGAGAGGATGATTAACCCGTTTTGAAATTTTTGAGGGTCGCTTTGTTGTCGGTTGAGTCGAATGACTAGAAAACAGTGCACCGTACGACATAGCAGGCCTGAGTATGCTCTGGTAAATGATGAGCTTGAGGCGCAGAGATAGATTGTGCGAGCCGGTAAGACTTTGTGCGTGTTGTTTTAATTTCCTCGCAAAATGGCAAAAAAAAAAAATGTTCGTATTCTTCAAAACAAATAAATCACTAATGTCATTCTGTTCCACAGTATGCTTCTTTTTTTTTCTTTTTTTTTTTTATTAAAATCCTGTAAATAATTCTCCGTCATACATCAAAAAAGAGTTGAAAGGTTTTCCATATATCTGTCACATCGAAAGCCCGGGTGGGTATTCTATTTTATATCAATCAACAACGAAAGGGAATATTAAACCCGAGTGCTTTGTTGTTTTTTAAAAATAAAATCATTTTAAAAATGAGTCCAATAACGGCAAAGTCAAAAATCAATTTTTCTAAGCTGAAAAAAATGTTTGACATCCCGTTAAATATTACAAAATGTAATGTATCGTATGTTTGAATTTTGACATCCGGTATCTTACTTATTATATTCCTTTATTGTGGTATAATTACAATCTGCCTTTTATAAGGCAATAAGTAATTGTGATAAATGCTCTCATTCATACCATATTTACAGTTTATCATTTACTCGCTCATTCATACAATAGTTACAGACAGCCCAGAGACCTCCCAAATCCACATGCGAAGAGAAAGCGGAGTCTTGAGAAGTCCCCCACGCCCCTCCGTCAGCCGCGTCACCGGGTACTAGCCAGTGGAGGCTGACCAAGAGCGCGAGAGCCACAGACGCTCAGGACATGATTGGAGAAACTGGCCGTTGCCAGCACTCCCACTGTCACGCGTTTATAGCAGGTCACAAGGCCACTGCCGTTTCAGTCTCCGAGGAGGATTATAGGGATGAGTGGCGCAGTGCAATGACTGTGCTACAGGATTAAGGTGGTTGGAAAAGCTGCTGTGGAATTTCATAAACTTGGAAGGGATGAGTTCTAGAATGTAGGGTATATTAAGGTCGTTATGAAGGGTTTTGTTGCTATCATCCGTTATCAGTCGTAACTATCAATCAATCTTAATTAGGTGAAAAAACTATTTACATCTTGTATAAGATAAGCCCAATATCTCTCACTTATCAGCTTTTTGAAGACACAACCATAGAACTATTTTAAGTTCTAAATATTAACGATTTTTATAATCTGATACTGTTGATGATTCCTGCCTGACGTTTCTTAAATATCATAATAATTCTTCCGGCGATCGGTGAGCTATCTGACCCCCCCCCCTCTGTTACTATTGTCCGACTGGAATAATCCATCTGAATATTGCGGACCTCTCTCGTAATTAGAACTTCCGGTTCCACGAAATCCAAATATCGCAGGCAATTGCCACGCTGTAATGGAACCTGGGCATCGTTCCACGAGATACATATTTGGCATCTCCTGTGGATTGTTAAAGCCTCGTCGTTCCGGCCGCAGTTCGCCCACTGTTCTCTACGGCCATGTTCCATCCCGGATTCAATAAAGAGCGGAATTAAAGGATTAATGGGGGGAGGGGCGGGATCTCTGGGAATACTATATGATTCAAACTGTTTTAGGAACTTTTACCTCCCTCGTGACAGTACAATAATCATTAGCCATTTCAAAGGACCTCTGTCGTGATCTTTATTATGTATAATTATCTGTAAATTTAAAGGGGCTGTGAAAAGGGGGAGGGAAAAAAAAAAAAAACACCCTACGCCATTGGATAGTGTTAAATTCCTAGCCTCGTTATTATATCATATTTGTATGATTTTTTTTTATAATTATTTAGAGAGGTAGATTAAAATTTAATACGAATTTATGCTGGCAGCAGTGGCGTATCCAAAAATGATTATGAGAGAGGTCTCCCAAAATTTAGAAAAATACTTTAAGTAGAAAATAATCACAAGTGCAATATATTGTTACGATTTTTTATATTAATTTAAATTTTATTTTTTTAAGTTATTTATTTTTCTTTATATTAAAATTTTTTATTACATTCCAGGATTCTGTTAATTTATTAGGACAATTCTGGTAATAGGAATAATTTTATTCACACACATTTTATCAATAATTCAATATACAAGCAATTTAATATATAATTTAACAACCCATTATTAACCAAATCAATCCAACTTTACCCATTTATTATATTACGCTATGCCGATGATGACACTATTAGTTTACAAGTTATACTAATAATGAAAAACCAAATTCAAACTACATTAATCTATGAACATAATACTGATAATGATACTATTTTAAAATTACATCAATTTATTAAAGTTATACTGAACTATCCAAATTTAACCATTTACTATTTTATACTATACTGATAATGATACTATTTTAAAATTACATCAATTTATTAACATTTATACTGGCCAGTATTTCGCTGTGCATTCTTCAGATGTGGTATCGTCCTCTTCAGCGTCCCTGCTCTATGCGTAGCGTGTGATTTTACGTGGGAGCCGGCCCCATGATATGCATTCCGTCGGTTCTCGCGCCAGAGTGTCCCTGCTGTGCCTCTTGTGCTGGATCGGATGAAAAAGAGAGAGAGAGCGTCTTAAACCCCGCCTTTTATACCCTTTCCGCTGCCTTCCGGATATTTTTAATGGCATTGGCCATTCAGTTGTTTCGTATTTTTATGCTTTGCTTATTAAAATACCAAAAAAAACCACAATACTAAATATCACAACAATATACTTACCTTATAGGGGTCAAAAAAATGTATCCACTGGTTCCAACAGTCCATAACTTGCAAACTAATTGACGGAGTTGTCTCATTTTTGGTGAAAGTGTAGCTTAAAGTCCAACGTAAACATATCACTGTAGGTGTTCGAAATGGTCACCATTAACATCCACACACAAACGATGCCGCCGAACTGCAGCACGAGCTACTGACTGCAACGTGTTCAGTTGGATATTTGCACATGAATGTACGATGGATTCTCGAAGTTCATCCAATGTGACTTTTGTCGATAAACGACGTACGTCCTTTAGTGTTCCCCACAGGTAAAAGTCCAGAGGAGTTAAGTCTGGGGAACGTGGTGGATACTCTACAGTACCTCTACGGCCTATCCATCTTGCTGGTAGATTTTTGTCGAGATAAGCCCTAACACGATTGTGGTAGTGGTCTGGGGCACCATCTTGTTGAAAGTAAAATCTTCTTCGTAAACAAGTCTTGGATGGCAGGTAAAATGGATGTTTGAAGCTTCTGAAGGTACACCTCACAGGTAACTGTGCCGTAAAAGAAGAATGGCCCAATCAAGCCCCGGTAAGACAACCCACACCACACATTTACTCCAGACAAATTCCCCGCTTAGTCTACATGGACGTTTGGATTTTCGGCGGCCCAGTAGATGCAATTCTGGTGATTTACTGTACCATTGAGTTTGAACTGTGCCTCATCAGACCACACCCACACAATCACCTCTGCAAACTCTTCATCGTTGCGCACCATGTTATTAAACCACTCGCTGTACTCCATTCTACGATCTGGGTCGTCCTCGTTCATTGCGTGTAGCAATCTTGAGATGTAGCACTTCCACTTTGCTGTCTTCAAAATTCGCCGAACACTTGAGCGACTCACTCCAGTTTCACGGGCACACTGTCTCACAGACTTCTGTGGTGAGCGAGTGAATTGTTGTAACACAAGATGGGAGTTAAATGGACTTGTTACTGTTACAGGTCGACCAGATCGTTGTTTGTGTACATCTTTAACACAGCCTTCGGCTTCAAATTTGTCTCGAATGCGACGAATCGTTAAACGTGTCGGTGGCTCTGTTTGATACACATTTCGCCATTGCCGTTGAACTTCATTAATGTTTTCGTACTTAAAATACCACTTTAAAACAGACTTCCTTTCATAAAATGTAAGCCTTTTCCAGCCATGTTTACTTGAGTCACAAGGTACAACTAACAATAAAACACTAATTATCTGGCGACTGTCATATGACAAAACAAAACAACGCAATAGAACACTTGTATGGCGATTGCCGGAACTATAAACTATTAAACTAACAAAAATGAGACAACTCCGTCAATTAGTTTGCAAGTTATGGACTTTTAAACAGTGGATACATTTTTTTTGTATATATATTTTTCTACCTCTTCTCCAATAAAGATTAAAAAAATCTCAGTAGTATCTCATCTCGCCCTTGTGTCACACATGTTTCATGAATTAAAAAAAATAGCGGTACTATTTTTAGTAACTTACTACCTTAATCGCCATGATGTGTCGCTGACGTAACGCTCTATTAACGTAATATACGATACACGTTGCGTTTTTTTTATTAAATTTTATTTGAAGAAAATTACAATATCCCCTAATATGGGCAGTCGACACTTCTGATAAATGATGTAATTCACACCATATACGAGGGTGGGCTGAAAAGTTTCCGACCTAACAAAGCTTTTATTTTACCTTTTATTTCACTAGCTTTTATTTATTTTATTATCATCTTCATGTTGAGGTCGAAAACTTTTCAGACCACCTGTGTAGTATTCACTATCTTATTCATAGGTTATTTACAATATGCATTTACACATTATAGTCATATTATGGAGTCCAGGCATCCCAGAATTCACCTGGAGAATCGTCACATTCCCGGCTAAAGGGAAGGAAGATTCCCATGGACGCATCAGGGGCAGTGGAGCCTGAATGATGCTGCGAGAACCTCAGACGCTCACGACATAAAGTGAATAGTGCTTGATCTCCCAGTGACTCTGCTTGTTAGTATTTAGAAAAGATCACGGGGCCACTTCAACTTCAATCTCCGAGAATAAATTTACGGGTGGATGATGCTTACAAATGGTTTTATTATTGGATTTGTGGGGGGAGGGTTTCTGGATACGAAAAAAAAAAGGGGCCAATAGCTGTCTATATCTGTTTTAAAGTGAAGCCTCTTATTTGGAAATAATTACATTTTTTGCCATCATTGTCAGATTTTGCAATAATGGAATAATTTACAGTTGTCAGCGATATTTGTTATCTAAGGAAAATACTTAACACCAAGTAGTGCTACACATTATTAATTAGTCCATTAAACAATTGCAGGGGAATTCTAGTTCAGCGCTCATGCACACTAAAGGAAATAGTTCAGCACTCATCAGACCCTCGACGTAAAATATGTGTAGTTCGAGTAGGAATAGACCACCAACTTTTTCACCTCTTGGAATTTGAGGCGAATTTAATTTTGCCGGAGATGAGACTAGAAGCACAAAATATGCGGAGCCAGGTGAGTTGCTGAATCCTATGTAAGGAATTTCATTAAAATGCTGTTGAAGGCCTCCCAGTTTCGACGGCTTCCATAGACCTCTCTACATCGCTGGGTCATTCGGTCCACATCAAGTGATGTAGCAATTACATCACTTAATATACAGATGGGCAGTCAATGGTACATTATTAAAATTTATGAAAACATTTTTTTTAATTTTGGAAGGCATTTTACAGACAAATTGAAGCTAAATTTTTTTTCCCATTTAAAGCGGATCCTTAATTATTGGGAATAAAAGTCAATTAACTTTTTCTGGTATCATGGTAAAAATAGACAAGATAGATACTAAACAATTATTCAAAATGTATCTTCTTGATTGCGCTAAAATTACAATCTGCCTTAATAGGCAATAAGTAATTGAGATAAATGTTCTCATTCATACAATATTTACAAACAGCCCAGAGGCCTCCTAACTCCACATGCTTGTCACCTTCCTCGCAAGAGGAAGCGGAGTCTTGGGAAGTCCACCACGCTCCTCCGTCAGCCGCGTTACCGGATACGAGCCAGTGAAGGCTGACGAAGATCGCGAGAGCCACATACGCTCAGGACATTGCCATTGCTAGGACTCCCACTGTCACGCATTTATAGCAGGTCACGAGGCCACTGCCGTTTCAGTCTCCGAGAAGGATTATAGGGATGAGTGGTTCTGCGGGATTAGGGTGGTTGGATAGCTTACTAAGGAATTTTTCGGAATGGACAATTACTATACCTGATAAATTACTATATTCAGCTACTTGGAATTCATTTGTATCTCAACAACATTGACATACACTCACTACAAATGCATTCTTCTCTCCTTATTTTGAGTCTAAAGAACAATTGAACTTCTTTCCTGTTAACGATTGAGACCCTCCCTCTCTTCACAGTACACAGTTAACTTTCCCATGCCTCCTCAATACTTTTACTGTCCGCTACTTTTGATATCTAACGACATTTTTTCAGCTGTAGGCTTCGCTGACTTCTGCGAGAAATGACCTCCTGGATGCCGTTGAGAGTAACTTCAACTCTCGAATAAAACATCATTGACGAACAAAAAAACAAATCGACTTATCACAGACATGTGCTCTGTTTTCAAACCTCACTAACACATTCCATTATTACTATCTCCTCTACCTAAAGCCAGTTACACCTGACAAAGTCTTCCATAAAAATAAACAGCTATCAAATGTACAGCTGGTTACGATATCACAATTCTAGATTTACCACAAAAATTACTTGTCTTTCTCAACATTTTTTCAAAACAGTTGCACAGAAATTTGAATGTTATGCACAGCTCACTATCAAATACAGTGGAAAAAACTATTAATGGTTACGCTTCTTAAAGCAAACAAGCCTGACCACTTATTTTGTTATTTCAGACCTATCAGTCTCTGCTTGCTACATTCGAATAATTCTGTATACTTGCCTTGATTCGACAACAAAGAAGCAAGCCACCAATTTGTCTTTCGTTGCCATCACGACGAAAGACACTTTGCTAGGTGTAACTAGGTAGAGTTTGAACATAGAGGACATGTCGTGCACGTGTCGATGTTCAATAAGAGCTACTACTGTCGGTCATTTTGAGGTCTTAAAGGGATTAAAAAGCAACAACATTATTTAATGTAGAAAAGCCAAAAGACAATTTAGCCTTTTTCCCCCTCAAACTTAAACCAGTGAGTTGAAAGAACAATAGATTTTCTATTTAAATAAGTGTAACTACCGAATAATTGAAAATCCTTGTGATTCTAGAATCTGGGTTATTTTCCACCTCTTTGTATTTTTAAAGTTTTTTTTTGTTGATATTTTCAAGCTTTTTTTGTAAAGTTGGTCACGAATAGGGGTGAATCGCGTGACCTTTGTACCCTTTAACAATCGCTGAACTGTTCCCCATCACATCAACCTCTAACACAATAACACCCCCCTCAATTTAAAAAAAAAATGGATTTCCATTTATTATAACCCCACTCCTAAAACTGATCGAGTTTCCACATCTTCAGTTAAGTAATATTGAAATTTCGAATGTTATCCACCGCCATTAAAGAGGCTATATAATAATAATGAGTACATTGTAAAGAAATGTTTCTGATTGGCTTGCTGCTTTCCTCAGTTTCCTCCCACTCTTGAGGCTAATGGCGAACGAAGGGTGTGTACCCTTTTACAGTTAACCTCCATTAATGTTTGTGTGGCGGTTTTAAATGACGCCCACAGATTGCAATAGGGTTTGTATGAAGCCTACATTTTTTTATTCGCGCTATTCCCTTCCAAATGCTGCGTTTCTTACTTTTACCGCTTTTTCAAAAGATAGTTAACAAACAAAAGAAGGGATTTATCACTAGATCCTCGTATATTGCGAGATATTGTCTTGAGTGTTATTTGTCCTTCTAGTGTGCTGGAAAACTTTTAGAGTTTGACACTTACTTGTAATGAGTTGAACCGTTGGAATTAGTTGATTATAGTAGTTGTGTTGAGAAAGTTAGTGGGTGAAAGAGTATATACGGGTGTCCTTGCATGTTTAATGGATTTTCCTGCGAAATGTGTCCTTTGTGAGTACGTTAACATTTAAGAGGTTATACATGAAATGCTTTATATGAATTCACAATTTCATTACAATTTATTGACATTAGATAGAAAGACCTATTTGATGTCATAGGCGTATGTTCAAAATCGATAAATCTGAAAAACCACTCGAAGAAACACCTTATTAGTTATTAGACAATACATTCTTATAACGCATAGTTACCCTAGCCCTAGTGAAGAAGTGAGGGTTGATTAGGCTATGACCTGGACAATTGCTTCATGACGGGTCTTACAACGGTACTATCTGACTCCATATCTGATAGGTATGTGCCCCGACAGTGCACTATGTTCAGGAGAAGAAGTATAGGGTAGGTTACCTCTTATTCTAGCCAATAGCGTCCAGCCAATGAGGTGAGGTTTTATTCTGACCAACCGAATTGCAGGCCTGGATGAAGTTCGAATGTTCTAGACCAGCCTCTACAAGAGTCCAGGGCCCTTTTTACCTGACCCCTGCCTCTGAGTGAGTTTTGTAGCTGCGTCATATATTGTTTACTTATTGTTTACAATATTTACACTGATATGACTTATGGTTTGGTAATATTATTCACATGTTTTAAAATTAATTTACAACATATTATAACCAATTTACAATATATATACAATATAGAGTATAGGGAGATTTATCTTATGTAGATAGTGGTCGCTACATGGTTAAAAATAAGATTACTACAGTATGTATTACTATATGCTGATAGGAACTAGGAATGCGATAAGCTCATTATACACTAAATAGATACAGCATATATATTATGTATTAAAAACATTTAATTGGTATAATTTAGTTAATTGTGTCGTTAATAGCATAAATTAACGAATTAAATTTAAATAATATGTACATATTTACAGAGATATTTGTTTATATAATCAGAAATGTATTAATTATACTCATGTATGTGAATTATCGAACGGAAAGCTAATCCAACTTAAAGATCTTTATGTTTAAAAGAGCGATTCATTGTTTGTGTGTCACATTGATTTTTATTACAACTGTATCGAGAAAATATATCATTATACGGATTGTCACAAGCATGTGTGAATAACAAGTGGGAAAGATGATCCAGTGATAGCTTTCCATATGAAGGGTTATGTTAATAGCAGTTTATTTAAATTAATAAATCTCCATCTCATGAGTCGTAATGGCGCGTGAAGTAAGTCTTGTGTTGCAAGTCCAAGTATGTGAAATGTGCGCAAAGTTTTTGATGGGATCGTCTGTAAAGTGTCTCAATGTAGGAATGTACATTTTGGAATTCGCCAGTCTGAGTGTAAGGTAGTATTTCTGACACACTTAGGCGTACCAGTGGTAAGACGAAGCAGATTTGATTTTTTGTTTGTCCCATAAATTAGTGATTTATATGCTCACATCAGTATTAGTAAGTGTGTGTCTTCGCTGCTCAGCAAGTGGTGTTACAGTTTTATCGTTTGAATCAAAGTTTATCTGCTTTATCGAATGTGTGGATTTTACAAGTTATGAATTATTTATAATAACATAAGGGTAATGTTATTGTTCTCTACGTAATTGAGTGATAGTAATTAGTAATTCCTTTATTGTGCAATATTTACAATCTGACTTTATAAGGCAATAAGTAATTAAGATATATGCTCTCATTCATACAACATTTACAGTTCATCATTCACTCGCTCATTCATAAAATATTTACAGACAGCCCAGAGACCCCCCAAATACACCGCAAAGAGAAAGCGGAGTCTTGGGAAGTCCCCCACGCTCCTCCGTCAGCCGCGTCACCGGATACTAGCCAGTGGATGCTGACCAAGAGCGCGAGAGCCACAGACGCTCAGGACATGATTGGAGAAACTGGCCATTGCCAGGACTCCCACTGTCACGCGTTTATAGCAGGTCACGAGGCCACTGCCGTTTCAGTCTCCGAGGAGGATTATAGGGATGAGTGGCGCAGTGCATTGACTGTGCTACAGGATTAGGGTGGTTGGAAAGGCTACTGTGGAATTTCGTAAACTTGGAAGGGATGAGTTCTAGAATGTAGGGTATATTAAGGTCGTTATGAAGGGTTTTGTTGCTGACATAATAAGGGGCATTTACTATTGTTCTCAGGACTTTTGATTGAAAGGATTGGATACGCTTGATGTTAGACTTTTTTGCTGTCCCCCATAGCTCTATGTCCAGATTGGTTTAAGTATAACTTTGTAGATTAGTAGTTTATTTTCTATTGAGAGATGGGATGTCCTTTGAAGTAGTCTGTACAGTTGTCCAAAGCGTCTGTTTAGTTCTTGTCTTTTTAGTCTCGTATGTGGGTTCCAGGTCAGTCGTTTGTCAAGATGGAAGCCTAAGTACCGTACTGTCTCGGATACAGGGAGAGGAATAGAATTAAAATAAACTAGTGGACCAGACTTGCGACAAAGGGTGAAGGTAATGTGGGAGCATTTTGCTTCATTAACTTTGATCCGCCATTGATTGCACCAATACTCGATCTCGTCAAGGTGTTTTTGAAGGTTATGGGATGCTATGTCGGGGTCTGGATGGGATGACAAGACTGCAGTGTCATCTGCAAATGTGGCCAAGAAGGTATTGGGAGTAGAGGGGACATCAGCGGTGTATAGGTTATAGAGGATGGGGCCCAGGACACTGCCCTGTGGAACTCCTGCACTTATGGGATAGTAGTTAGAGTATTCTAAACCACAGCGGACTTGGAAGAAGCGGTTTGAAAGGTAGGACTGTAGGATTAGGAAAAGGGTCTGTGGTAAATATCTTTTGAGCTTGTAGAGCAAACCTGCGTGCCAAACCCTGTCAAAAGCTTGAGCTATATCGAGAAAGGCAGCAGTGCAATACTGTTTGGTTTCAAGGGCTGAGGAGATGTGATCAACAACGCGAAGGCCTTGTTGAGCAGTGGAATGTCGTTGGCGGAAGCCAAACTGGTGTGTGGGAAAAAGGTTTTTGGATTCAACAATGGGAAGTAGACGTTTTAGTAGGAGTTTCTCAAATATTTTTGAGAGGATAGGGAGTAGGCTAATTGGACGATAAGATGAGGCGTCATTGGGTGGTTTACCGGGTTTGGCGAATAGGACAATAATGGAGTGTTTCCAGAGGAGAGGAAAGTGCGTCGTTCGGATTATGCAATTATATATGTAGGTTAGGAAGATTATGGCTTTAGGAGGAAGTTGTTTGAGAATTTGAGGAGTAAGGAGATCATATCCAGGGGATTTTCGGTAAGGTAAGTTTTTCAGAAGGTATTTAACCTCAGAGGGGTTAACGGCTTTTGGTGGAAGAGAGAGAGGAATAGGTGAAGTGAGGAAATCTTCCACAGTTGTGCTGTGAGTATGGCTTTGATGAGAAAGGTGAGGTGTGAAAGTATGGTTAAGATGCAGAGCAAATTCCTCCGACCTATCCCCATCCGAAGCCGCCCAGGACCCATCATCACAACGGAGTGGGTGTGAAACAGGTTGATACTTTAGGATTTTTTTGGTTACGTTCCACAAGGAGTTATCCCTGGTGGACAGAGAGGAGAGGTAGGAATTGAAAGAATCGGAACGGAAGGATGCCAATCGCCGCTTTACCAATCGGCAGTACTGATTGTACGTGCGACGATCAATAGGATGCCGGGATCTTTGCCACACTGTTCTGGAGCGGCGTTTGGATTGGATTAGATCTTTGAGATGCTGAGGTAAACGATTATGATTGTGGATTTTTGTGTGACGATGGGGTGACGATGCCTCCCAAGCCGACCTCTGGACCAGAGTAGTGAAAGAATGCACTGCATCGTCTAGGTCTTGGGATGTTTTCAGGGATAATTTGAGGTTTACGGACTCTGTAAGAAGCTGACGGAAGTGGTCCCAGTCAACTGGGCCCCTAATAAATGAAGGAGGAGGCAGTTTGTGAATTGGTCTTAAGGAAATGGTTAATAATAAAGGGCTATGATCGGAGGAAAGGTCATCGAGGCGCTTGAGTGAATAGTTTAGTGTTCCTAAGCTATTGTAAAAAAAGAAGTCAAGGAGATCAGGATTTCGGTTGGGATCTGATGGCCAATAGGTGGCTGTGTCAGGAGTGATAGTGGAGCAATGTTTCCGTGTGAGTGCAGACAGCAAAGCACGTCCTCGTGTATTTGTGGATCTTGACCCCCAGTGTTGGTGCTTCGCATTAAAGTCCCCACCCACAAGGAAACGATGTCCGATGGAGTCTAGAAAGGAGATGAATTGGGAGTCGGAAATGGATTTATTGGGAGGGCAGTACGTTGATGCAAGTGTAAGAGGAAAAGTGAAGGTGGTGATTGACACTGCAGTGGATTGAAGGAAATCATGTGATACCAAAGGAACTATGTGGTGGGATATGGAGTTATGGACAATGACAGCGGTACCTGCATGAGCTGTTCCATCTGGGTGATCAGTACGATAAGTCTGGTACTGTCGAACGGTAAATGGTCGTTTGCTCGTAAGTCTTGTTTCAGTAATAAGAGCTACGTCGATCTTCTTGTCATGGAGTAGTGCTGTCAGTTCGTTAGTGTGGGTGCGAACACCATTCGCATTCCAAAGGAGAATGGATAAGGAGTCAGAAGGATCCACTTATGGATTTTGTTTAACGGGGATAAGGTAGGAGACAAGATTTGTAAGAAGGGAAATGAGAGGGGTAATTAGGGTTCTGAATTCTGTAAGGAATGATGTTAATAGGCTAGTGAGATCTGAAGAGCTTGGTGGTGAAGGAATATGCGAGATGTGTGGTTGAGGATGGGATTGGGTTTGCTGGTTGGCGGGATGAGCGGAATGCTGGGGAAGAGATACTTGCGGACGAGAAGTGGGCAGTGCCTGTGACTGCTCTCTGTTCCGAACGGCATCAGCAAAAGAGACAGAAGGCCTCAAATTTCTGGTGGGGGCGCTTCTTGAGCTACCTCTTACTGGCTTCTCTTCTTCCGGCCGGCGACGTTGCTCGCTCCTGGACTTGAGGATTCTATAGGCCTCACAGCCCTTGTAGTTGGCCGGATGGTCTTGCTTGCAGAGCACGCATACAGCAGGCGATTTTAGGGGCTTTTTGCACAATTCGCTTTTGTGCTGCCCACTACACTTTACACACCTAGGAGGGTGGTGGCAATACGATTTTGTGTGCCCATATGCCTGGCAATTATGGCATTGGACGATGTCTCTATTGGGGTAAGGTTTTTCGACCTGTATTCTTGTGTAATACAGGGTTGTTAATTCATAAATTTTCTCCACGCCAGGTGTCCGCTCGAGATCTACAAAAAAATTGAGTGATAAAATTAAAATAAATCGTTTACGTCATTACCTGTAGAACTAATGAGAAGGGGCATTTGTACACGTGTATAAAAATTATATAGTATAAAATATAAATAGTATTGTATAAAATATCGGTCTGAAGGCTAATGTAACTAATTAAAAAAACAACATCAAAATATAGTCAATAGGTGACTATTCATTGTTGTGGTTGTGTGGTATGGCACCCCGCAGCTCATAGGCACCGTAGAACGAAAAACCTCCATAAGATTACAAACGAGACATCGTGGAATTAACGATATCACAACACTACAGACTTGAAAACACTTAACTGCGATGCACCGAGCTGTAATATTTTTAATTATAGTCGTCCTATGAGCAACTTTCAAGCGCTAGTTTGTTCCTTTCGGTCTGACGTCCGTGGTATTTTTTGTGGGTTTCGTTCACATTTATATGTTACGAAACCACTCCACTAGGTGATATTGATGATATCACATGATGTGTGAACCCTGGCTGGGCTAGGAACACCACAAGAGTTGTTTAAGATCCTGGTCTAGGATATGATTCCTTGTCATAGCGAGACATGGGAGAAACCAAGAGCTCGCGTGGAAAGAGCCGTTCGTTTCCTGCGACCTGACCTTTTTAAAGGGTGTCCCAGAATTAACGCAAGATTTGATTTAAATAGAAAACACAGTTTTTAGTATTTTTGTTGTTATTTGTTTTATTGAATTTTAAAGTAAATAGGATAGGGTTATTTATGGAATAAAACATTGGGCAAATGGCCTCCACGACTTTGCTGGCACATACGCACTCTTATGTCAAATTTCCCATGACCATTTGGCATAAATGTGGTTAAATTTCCTCTTTTAATGCACGGGTAGATGTGCGCTTGTTGACGTACACCTTTGACTTCAATAACCCCATAAAAAGAAATCTAAAGGTGTTAAATCAAACGATCTAGGGGACCAATTCTGATCACCAAAACGAGAGAGTACACGACCTGGAAATGTCTCATGCAGTATTTGAATTGTTTCATGGCCTGTATGGGATGTGGCACCATCTTGTTAAAACCACGCATTCTCACGCACTGCTTCGAAATTGACATTTGAACGGCGTGTTTTTGGACGACCATTGTGTTTAGTGTCTCCAACTGATCCAGTCTCCCTAATTTCTTAATTTAATCTCTTCACAGTTGATGAAGTAAAAACACTATTTCAACCATATTTTCTATGCAATTTTCGAACTGTGGCCGCCAAACTTTCATTATTTTTGAGATTATGTTCAACAATAAAGACACGTTGCTCTATCGTGTAACGTTCCATTTTTACTGACCCTAAACTGTCAGCTGTACAAATTTTTTTTTTATGGTTGCCAGCACTTTACTGCACAAATGGCGGCAAATTCATATCTTGCGTTAATTCTGGGACACCCTTTATAAGAGCTGGTTGAGATGATTTGATTTGACTTTTACTGTTCCTTAGTAGTTATTGGGCCTAAGCAAGTACCTTCGGCTGTAGGACCTGATACCTGTCTCAGAGTGGTCTAGGTAGGCGGGAGGCTTATCTAGATACCTGAGCATATGCTAGAGATGGCCTGATCGTGAAATCACGCGGCAACCATTACCGGCGGGGCGCCAATCTAAGGCTAGGGCCTAGTCCTAATCTCAAAATACATAGTGGTGGAACAATAAACAATAATGGAATAGTATTTGTGTGTACAACATACTCAATAGTACGACAATGTCTATCGTATATATTTTCAATGACACCTTCTTGTTTCAAGAAACAATTAAATGGGATTAGTACAGTGGAGAAGACACTTGTTGAAGGCTCGTCGTCAGCTGTAGTCGTATTTTCTGAGCCGCAAATCTCGAGAATAAATCTCGCTAAATGCTGTCCCCATTCTCCAAGATGCCCCTTTGTCCGATTCTCATCTAAATCTAATCCCCTTTTCACAGACAAAACCCTTGCCTCGATTTTAGCCCCCCCCCCCCACTGTCTTGGCAACCGAACTTTTGTAAAAGGCGCTCAACCATAAAATAGTTGTATAATGACTCCTTTTTTTGTTGCGATTGTTTTAATCACAGTTTAAAGCCCCCTTAACTTAGCTAACTAAGTATTTTTGAAACTTTATCCGAGAAAGGCTTTTGTAGATTCAGCCTGATCTTCACTCCAATTAAAAGCTCCATGGAATCGTCTTACATTTATTTTTATGTTTCTTTTAAAGAATGTCAAGGACTCGGGTCAATGGCACACGCACGTATGGAATGATTACCAAAAACCACGGATTTCTTAGCTTTAGGAAATTTTTTTATTTTTCCTTTCATAGCCTCTTTGAATTTACAGATAATTATATATAATTATCGATCCTCAGGCAAATCCATTTACAAATTATTTTGTATTTCCAGTAGCGTCACTACATATACATATATATACAGGTTTTGTTATTTTATAAAAATTACATAATGGAATAAACAAGTATAATTATACACATTACACGTGACTGGACTAAACTAAATAATAAAGGTGATAGGGCTCACCTTTTTGATCAAACTTAAAACTAACTTACATACTAATTCTTAACCTAATTTCTCCAACAGTCTGTTGTCATCGATGCGGGAGGGGTGGTGGGGTCATAGTGTTAAACACTGGGTTTGTCAGGTGCTGCAACGAGTCAAAAAACTTGATGTGTCTCCGGCGGATGAACTCACCCACCGACGGCACACCAAGCAACGGGTGCAGGTCAGCGTTCTTTAACCTCTAGAAAGAGGTATGTCGAACCACTTTTCGCATGATCCCATTCTTTTAAGTTTTAAGTTTGATCAAAATGGTGAGCCCCATCACCTTTACTAGAGTCAGTTCAGTCCTGTCACGTATAATGTGTATCATTATACTTTTTTATTTCATTATATAATTTTCATAAAATAACAAAACCTGTATATGATGTAGCGAGGCTACCGAAAATACAAAAATAATTTGTAAATAGATTCGCCCGAGGGTCTGTAATTATATATAATTATCTGTGAATTTAAAGGGGCTAGGAAGAAAAAAATCTAAGATTCGTCGAGTAATAATAAAAGTTAAGGCCATCGTGGTTGACGTTTCCTAAGACAAATAAAATTCAATTTAATTTTAAAGCTTAGCTATCTAATCGTTTCTAGTATTTTTGTACAGTCCACTTACACTTCCTCAGCAATATATATTGCATAAAATAGTTTGGGTTCTAAACCTTTGCTAACGTTAGGTCGCATCACTAACTGTCAGAACGACAATCTTTTAAAGAAGACTATATTTTGCTCTTCTTAATGAATTGTTAACTTTTGCATTTCTATAAATTCAAGATCTTGAAAGGAAAAGAGGTTATCCAAATAATTTCTTGTCTCCATGTCCGTATATATATGTATTGTTGTAATATTTTAATGTTATGATTTTTGATGGTGTTTTTAATATAAATTAGCGGGCATAAATGAACAGTGGATCACGATTCATGAATGTTGAAACACCATTCGTTGCATTGTCTCTACCATAAATATTTATAATAAAAATAAGATCAATAATTAAATATAAATATTTATATTACTTCAAACAAGAAAATTAATTATATATGAGCCAAAGAGTATTGAACAACCAAAGAGGTCAAGAGATCAAGATGGCAGCAAAAGCTCATTCATCCATACCGACACAGAGAGACGCAACAAGGTCATTCTTTCATGGACGGCCCTACAGAGATGATCACCACGAGGTAGCAACCCACGCTAAGCAACGGAGACGACAACAAAGGAAGACGATCCGGACCACACGAAGAATATCAACAAAGAAACACTGGCCAGTATCACGTAATAATAAGGAATAATCCTATTGCTAGAATTATCCTATTTTCGTTAACAGAACCTAAAGATAAAGTAAAAGTTGAATATAAAGATAAAAAATAAAATATAAATTATATAAAAAAGTATATAATTTAAATATATGAATAAATAAATATCGTAATAATATGTACACCGGAAGGCTGTTTGCTCGAGACGAGCAGATAAATAACAAAGGAAAATATACGAGGAGAGAAGAACGGAATGAAATAATTGAGATTAAGTTTTTTTTTTCTATTTGTATAGGGAATTGCTACTTTACCTTTCCATTCCCACCCTGGAATGGGTTTTCTTTGTTCAGACGGTGAAGAATAATCTCTATGCATATATGTGAATGTAATGCCAGTGTGAATAAGGCCATGCCGTAGGGGGCAGTCAAGAATGGCACTCCTGTGAACGCTATTTGAATATCTTACTGTCTTACAATAATTTATCTTTCAAAAGCGTGTTTTTTTTAACGCTTACTCTTTATACATAGATTCTAGTTGTGTATTTGTGTATTTATTAATTTATTTTTTTATTATTTATTATGGTACTGTGGAATATCACACTTAGTTCGAATGAATAATTTACTTTTAAATATAATTTGTAGCAATAACAATTAGTTAAACAACCAAATGACAGGACAATATAAACTAAAAATTCAGCATTAAATTAAACAATTATTATTTTTAAAAGTATGACAATCAAGCGTATCCAATCCATTCAATATAAAGTCCTGAGAACAATAGTAAATGCCCCTTATTACGTCATTGACAAAACCCTTCATAATGATCTTAATATACCTTCCATTCTCATCCCTTCCAAGTTTATGAAATTCCACAGTAACCTATCCAACCACTCCAATCCCCTAGCACAGTAATACACTGCACCACTCATCCTTATAATCCTCCTCGGAGACTAAAACGGCAGTGGCCTCGTGACCTGATATAAAAGCGTGACAGTGGGAGTCGTGACAATGGCCAGTTTTTCCAATCATGTCCTGAGTGTATGTGGCTCTCGAGCTCTTGGTCAGCCTCAACTGGTGGGTATCCGGTGACTCGGCTTGTCGAGGAGCGTGGGGGACTTCCCAAGACTACTCGTTCCTCTTTCACATGCGAGGGAGGTGACAATCATGTGGATTCGGAAGGTCTCTGGGGTGTTTGTAAATACTGTATGAATGAGCGAGTGAACGAAAATTGTAAATATGGTATGAATGAGAACAATCATAATTAATAAGTTATTAATAGTTAAATGATCTAATCATAAAACAGCTTTATTGTCTTTCAACTGAATCATTTCTTCTTTATTGAAATAGCGCTTTAGACAGAGCTAACCTGCCATATTCAGTTATCTGCAATTGGTTATGTGGGATATTTAACACTTCTAAAACACTAGCAACTTCACCTTTTAACCAGGACTGCTGCAGCCACGCTCCTCACTGTAGGCGTAAAGGGACAGCGGGAGTCAGGGTCGTAGAATGGAGCGTGGATGTAGCAGGCCTGGTTAAAAGAAAAAAAGTTACTAATGTTTAAGATGAGTTATGTATCACTAAAAATGAAAGCTTAGAGCTGTCGAAAGCGCTACTTCAATAAAGAAGAAATGGTCAGCTATGAAAAGACAAGAAAGCTGTTTTTTTTTTATTATACAATTCCAAAATCTAGCATATATCTTTTTATTTATAGATACATGATGGATTACTTTAAAATTATAATAATTTAACTATAAATCATTAGCATTTAAAAAAAAAAAACACAGCTTATTCATGAAAGGGTTTAAATATTGTACTATATTCGTAAATAAGCCATTTAAATGACGATTTAACCCTATTGGACATAGGTGGCGGTGTCTTCTTCTGTTGAGAAAGTGTCAGTCGAATTAGGAACGGTATGGAACCTGTTCCCAGGCACACCACATAGGCATGTAGATTGGTGAATGAGTTGAAGTTAGTGTAAGTATGAACTGACCGTGAGTTGTCATTGTCAGCTGCATAAGTGCGCATAGTTAACACGTTGATGGGATAGCAGTCACTACCGATCCCCTTCTCACCAAGGTACACATTGTCGATTCATAAACGCAAAGGAAAAGCTAGTGGTCAGAGGTACTTCATTCGAGCAGCGGAGCAACAGTGAGCTTCATGAGATCTTTGAGCTGCCAACGGTGGATGAATTCACCCAACGTAGACATATCAAATTGTTCGACTCCCTACAGTACTTAACAAACCCGGTGTTTAACACTATAACCTCCGCTCCGTTCCCCCATCGATGGCAGGACGCTGTCGCGGCTGGAACGCTTTAGTCTTAGGTTCTAGGTTTAGGTTTTAGTTTTTTAGTGTTTTTACGGTAATAACCTGATGGCGAGCCTCATCACCTAGTGTGTGTATATGGCTGTGAACTTTTAACCACAACAAGAAGTATTATATTTATGCACTCCTTCAAATGCATGTGAATGCAGGAAGAGGAGAAATATGTCATTCATAAATTATTTATTTTGTTCACTGTAATTCTATTAATAAAGAGAGGTTTTGAAAATCTACGACAATCTCCCAACAAATTAAGTATAATAAGTTTTCTGTGTAACTGAGTCACGTGGTGTGGTTGTGATATCCTATTTTTTGGACGTCAATGTGTATTAAGGTTTGCAATAAAATAGTTTCGGTTTTTTAGTGTGAAATAAAACTAAATTTTTTCCATAATCAGTCAAAAATATCTTCTATTCTGTTCGATGACCTTTTGCCATCTTTCTGGTAACTTCATGATCCCGCGCTCATAGAACTTCTGGTCCTTATCAGCAAAAAACTCAACCAAATGCGATTTGAGGTCATCGTTATTACTCAAATTTTCACTATTTAAAAAGTTTTGTAAACTAATAACTAAATAAATGATAACCCGATGGTGCGAGGTCGGGGCTGTATGGGGGATGTGACTTCACTTCCCAACCAAGCTCCAATAGTTTCGTACGTGTTGCTAAAGATGGGTGAGGCCTCGCATTGTCGTGGCGGAACCCAAATATCGAGCTTTATAACAAGTTCAAGACGTCTTATATGATTTTCAATTGTTGTGTGTGATACTTTTTACAGTTTTGCAATCTCTCGCACAGTTATTTGACGATTCGATTCAATTATAGCTTTCATTTTGTCATCGTCACGTTCAGAAGGTCAACCAGAACGTTGGTCATCTTTCAGTGAAAAATCAAAAATTTTTGAACCAATTCTGACACGTGCGTTCTGTTAAACAATCAACACCATAAACTACACATATCTCTTTGCAAGCCTCAGCCGCTTTCTTGCCTTTATGAAAATAAAAAAGTAAAATGTGTCGAAAATGCTTATTTTTGCACTCCATGTTAAAACTGACCATAAACTGACAGTTGTTAACAAAACTACACGGAATTTCTTTCTATAGCAACTTGTGGTGACTGCCAAATCTCAAAAGAAAAGAATTCAAACAAAAGAGTAACAAACAAACATAACGCTATCTGCCCGTGAAAACCGAAATAACTTTCTTTCCAACCCAATAGTTTCCGTTTTTTATCTCCTGTCTGTTGTGACTGCTTCAAACGGGTTACAGAACTTTTTCATACTAAAATGTGGAGTTTTTTTCAGCTAGATCTTTCAAAATGTAGAGACAGTAATATATGGGCATACCAGTGAGAATTGGCCATTTTTCCAGTTGGTGAATTGAGGTTGCTGAAAAGTACTCGAAAATATGACTACCACTCTCGTTGAATTTCAGAAAGCCTGTGTTAGTTTACGATCTACAATTCATAAATTCGGCCGTAAACACTGCTCTGACCAGAACCCTGACGGACCCTGTGTATAATTAGTTGTCTTTAGGTCCTTTATAAACAGTGACAAAAAAAAACAAACAAAAAAATTCTTATCGGACTAGATAAATATGAATAATAATAAGATAATAATACAACAGACAGGAGATAAAACACGCATAAAAAACTAAAACAATGAATCTATTGGTTGGCAAGAAAGTTTGCACTAGTAGATAGCGTTATGTTTGTTTCGATATTCTTTTGTTAATGTTAGAATTTTTTTCTTTTCAGATTTGGTAGTCGATACCTTTAGATTGCTATAGAAACAAATTCCGTGTAATTTTGTTTACAACTGTCAGTTTTAACATGAAGTGCGAAAAATAAAGCATTTTCGAGACATTTTACTTTTTTATTTTCATAAAGGCAAGAAATAATAATAAGTATTTATTAGATTCATTTCCACTTCCTGTTAATTTCGTTTAGCTGTCTGTGTCTGTAACCAGCCGTAAAATTGATGGGTAATATATATTTAATTAAATCGTTTATTCCACAATACCTTAGTTTAGTCTGATTAACTCTTATATTATTATTACCATTCGATTACTTTGCGATAAATAGTTCTATTCAGTGCTTACGATTTAGAGAAAATTAAAGACTGCTACTAACTTTTGAGTGCCGATAAAAGAAATCGTTACGCCGAGCTGTAATATTTTTAATTTTAGTCGTCCTACGAGCTACTTTCAAGCGCTAGTTTGTCCCTTTTGGTCTGGCGTCCGTGGTGTTTTTTGTGGGTTTCGTTCACATTTATATTACGACACCGCTCCACCAGGTGATATCATCATGTGAACCCTGGCTGAGTTAGGAACACCACAAGAGGTGGTTAAGATCCTGGTCTAGGATATGATTCCTTGTGATAGCATGACATGAGAGAAACCAAGAGCTCGCGTGGCCCCTGAAATGCAGGTAGCTCGGTGACCTGGCCTTTATATACGAGCTCATTTAGATGATTTCTATTTAACTTTTTAACCACAAAAAGATTGTTTTTTAAGAAATGCACTCCTTAAGATGCATGCAATGCAGTAAAAGGAGAAAGACACGTTGTAAAATTGTAATGAATTTAATAATTGATTTAAAAAAATACTCAACCAAGGGGTCAAGAAAAAAAAAATTTATTTGATCAAATTTGGCTTTAAACCCTAAACCATATTACAAACAAACCTACATTATTCACAATATGCGAGCAAACAGTATGAACATTGGCCAGCAACGCCTTAAACTCAATAGGTCCTTTCCTAAAAAGGGCGAGGGAAGAACCTACATTCTTATGTTTACCTTTAGGTAATATTCAAAATTTAATCTAATTACCTGAGATAATTTTATTAGAACATTATTTATAATAACAAGATAAAATACAAAAAAAAATTCAAAATTTTAAATAGTTCATAGGGGAGTAAACGATATAATAGTATTCAAATTTTTTGTCGAAACATCAGCTAGAGATGTTGCATTGATGAAATCACGACTTTTATATCAGCGAAAATAGACCCGATGGTCATTGAAACGGTTTAGATGAGAAATGTTATATCAAACAGTGTTTGTTTGTGTTGCTATGTAACACAAATGGAATATAGTACTGCTATGGTCGGTGAATTAGGGATTAGTGTATTCAGGTTACTTTCGTGAATACTAATATATTAATGCGTCTAATATATCAAAATGTAGCCAAACGATTATGATGTAGGGGAATATATATATGATGTAGGGAAATATATATGATGTAGCTAAATATGTATGATGTAGGGAAATACATATGATGTAGGGGAATATATATGATGTAGGGAAATACATATGATGTAGCTAAATAGATATGATGTAGGGAAATGCATATGATGTAGGGAAATACATATCATGTAGGGAAATATATATGATGTATCTAAATATATATGTGATGTAGGAAAATATATAAAATGTAGG
The DNA here is from genome assembly GCA_930367205.1 of Acanthosoma haemorrhoidale. NCBI lineage: Eukaryota > Metazoa > Arthropoda > Insecta > Hemiptera > Acanthosomatidae > Acanthosoma > Acanthosoma haemorrhoidale. The sequence goes on along the minus strand of OV884015.1, from coordinate 13,509,799 downwards.
GAAATACATATGATGTAGGGAAAATTATATGATGTAGGGAAATACATATAATGTAGCTAATTATATATATGATGTAGGGGAATATATACGATGTAGCTAAATATACATGATGTAAAGAAATATATATGATGAAATATAGTACTTCTATGGTCGGTGAATTAGGGATTAGTGTATTCAGGTTACTTTCGTGAATACTAATATATTAATGCGTCTAATACATCAAAATGTAGCCAAACGTATATGATGTAGGGGAATATATATATATGATGTAGGGAAATATATATGATGTAGCTAAATATGTATGATGTAGGGAAATATACCTGATGTAGGTAAATATATATATGTAGGGAAATATATATGATGTAGGGGAATATATATGATGTAGGGAAATACATATGAAATAGGGAAATACATATGATGTAGCTAAATATATATGATGTAGGGAAATACATACGATGTAGCTAAATACATATGATGTAGGGAACTATATATGATGTAGGGGAATATATATGATGTAGGGAAATACATATGAAGTAGGGAAACACATATGATGTAGCTAAATAGATATGATGTAGGGAAATGCATATGATGTAGGGAAATACATATCATGTAGGGAAATATATATGATGTATCTAAATATATATGTGATGTAGGAAAATATATAAAATGTAGGGAAATACATATGATGTAGGGAAAATTATATGATGTAGGGAAATACATATAATGTAGGGAAATACATATAATGTAGCTAATTATATATATGATGTAGGGGAATATATACGATGTAGCTAAATATACATGATGTAAAGAAATATATATGATGAAATATAGTACTTCTATGGTCGGTGAATTAGGGATTAGTGTATTCAGGTTACTTTCGTGAATACTAATATATTAATGCGTCTAATATATCAAAATGTAGCCAAACGTATATGATGTAGGGGAATATATATATGATGTAGGGAAATACATATGATGTAGGGAAATATATATGATGTAGCTAAATATATATGATGCAGCTAAATATGTATGATGTAGGGAAATACATATGATGTAGGGAAATATACCTGATGTAGGGAAATATATATATGTAGGGAAATATATATGATGTAGGGGAATATATATGATGTAGGGAAATACATATGAAATAGGGAAATACATATGATGTAGCTAAATATATATGATGTAGCAAAATACATACGATGTAGCTAAATACATATGATGTAGGGAACTATATATGATGTAGGGGAATATATATGATGTAGGGAAATACATATGAAGTAGGGATACACATATGATGTAGCTAAATAGATATGATGTAGGAAAATACATAGGATGTAGGGAAATACATATGATGTAGGGAAATACATATAATGTAGCTAAATACATATGATGTAGCTAAATATGTAAAGAATGTGACTTTCTACGGATACATATTTCCTTTCTATGTCTACCCTCGTGCCTCTACGATCAAGCTGAATAACTGATATATTTTTTTAGAGGGATGCAAATTACCTATTCAACTACTTAATTTGTTCCTTTCATCGAATTCTGAAAGCACAACATTGGCGAACAATTATGACAAAAATAAGATTTAATATTGTCCCAATTGCCTCTAGCCCTAAGTAGTTATCTTAAATTGGCGCGGTGATCAATGAAAGGAATTTATTTTATTACTAATCGACCTTTCAATATGATATGCTTTATTTGAATGATTATAAATACTCAATGAACTAAATTTAAAAATCAATATAAATTCAAATGATCAAAAAATATTACATTTATATTATTGTCTAACTACTAGAAACTATTGTTACAATAGAACGATGCCTTCATATATAAAAGGACCTGTCCAAGATTTCTATAATCGGCGTTTCCACAAGCACGTTTTCCGTCCTAGAGAAATGAACAGGGTTCACCCACCGTCTCCTCCCAGGAAGGAGTCGAGATGTTCACGGGGTCCGTCCTAAAAAAGAGCAATCGAGAGAGTCTCTTCACCTCTAGTTTTTTAAGGGCAAATTGTCTTCATCCTCTCTCCCCTCCGAGTTCTAGAATCGATCTCCATCCTCGACCAAAAGAGGACGGGCCTTCCTTTGATCTCTGCTCACTTAAAAAGTACTTTAAACAACTACTTAGATCCGAACTGAGACGTGACTCTAAACACCTCTGAGGACACCTTGTGTGCCTTGAACTTATTTTCAACATTCACTCTAGGCGGACAACGCTTTATTGCTTGTCCCTCAAACCCTGGAACCTGTAGTCACGGTATCTATACGGGGGGTACACATGTAACAGATCACATTTCTTAGAACCTTGTACAATTTTGAATTTATTTTGCAGATATTATTTTTTAATTTATTTTGTAATATTATTTCTAATTATCTAGGAAGATTTTGTGGTCTATTTTTTCATATGTTTATTCATAACGAAGTTGTAATATTTTATAAATGTGGTAGTATCACATATAATGTATTATACATAAGCTAGAGAGATATACTATGTGTATCAAATGTATTACTACTTTGTAATTTTGGAAGGCCAATAGGGACTAACAATCTAAAATACTACATTTTTGTTTATTTTTTATTTTATTTCTGTGTTGTAATATTGTGTATTATTATAGCAACAATAGTTTTTTTCTATCAACATATTTGTCTTGTTAGAATTACCTGCGGGGAGACTAAGTATTATTTCATTGATCAGTACCGTAACCTTGTGGACTTGGGAGGTCTCTGGGCTGTTTGTAAATACTGTTGTATGAATGAGATCATTTATCACAATTGTTTATTCCCTAATAAAGCAGATTGTAATTTTAGCACAACAAAGAGCTTTCAATACTTTTACAATTACGTTAATTTTTTTTTTGAATTATTATTAACAAATACTTTTTTTGTAACTGATTAGGTCTGAGCCTTGATGCAGACAAACACAGAATGTGCCCAATGAGGCAGATTGTAAATTTATCATAATAAAGTTGTTGTTGTTGTTGTTGTTCATAAAGATAATTACCTTCGTATGCTCAATTGAGTTCATAACGGTTATTACAAAAAATATAATTCAGTAAAGAAAATAGAAATAAATTGAATTATTCATAGATATTATAATAATAAAATGAAAAATAATAGCTAGGCCACTGAACCGTGGAGCTAGTTTTATTTTTAAAAATTGTTTAAATTATACGAAACAGTATCAGTATGAAACGCACCACCCTAAACCTGCCTTTATTCATATTGCCATACGTCTAATTTGTTTTTAAAACATTTAACCGTTTTTCTATTTCTAAATTTTTGGGTTGTTCATTTCCCAATAGTGTGTTCACATATACAAAATTATAATTTCTTGGGGGCATATAAAAAACATTATTCTTTTCACTTCACTGGAATCCGCTGAATGCCGAATTGTTAATATATTGCGAATGGGATAATTTATCACAGCTGATCATTGCTCAATCAAGCCGATTGTAATTTTAATCACAATAAATGGTTTCTAGTACGGTACTTAGGCTTCCATCTCGACAAACGACTGACCTGGAACCCACATACGAGACTAAAAAGACAAGAACTAAACAGACGCTTTGGACAACTGTACAGACTACTGCAAAGGACATCCCATCTCTCAATAGAAAATAAACCAATCTGGAAATACGGAATAGAGCTATGGGGGACAGCAAAAAAGTCGAATATCAAGCGTATCTAATCCTTTCAATCCAAAGTCCTGAGAACAATAGTAAATGCCCCTTATTATGTCAGAAACAAAACCCTTCATAACGACCTTAATATACCCTACATTCTAGAACTCATCCCTTCCAAGTTTATGAAATTCCACAGTAGCCTTTCCAACCACCCTAATCCTGTAGCACAGTCTTTGCACTGCGCCACTCATCCCTATAATCCTCCTCGGAGACTGAAACGGCAGTGGCCTCGTGACCTGCTATAATCGCGTGACAGTGGTCCTGGCAATGGCCAGTTTCTCCAATCATGTCCTATTGTATGAATGAGCGAGTGAATGATGATCTAATATGGTATGAATGAGATCATTTATCTGTATTATTATTGCCTTATAAAAGGCAGATTGTAATTATTGCACAATAAAGATTGTTGTTTGGATTAGTAATAAATGGTTTCTAATTCAACTCTTGAAATATTCTGAAAACGATGTAAACCGTACATTTATAAGGCTCGATTCGTTCATACATTTATCTGAACATATTTGCATGTATAATGGAGTTCCCCCACTTAGCCAAGAACTATGAGCCAGAAATTAGCAAGTACAAATAACTATTATGGATGCGACCCAGATTAGGCTGGCATATTCTAAGCCTAGCTGTTACAAAATTTATGCCGAGGGCCTGAGATCTTTACGGACTTGCCAGTGGAAGACTTAATCCGTCACGATCTAGTTACTCAGCTGAGCCGGTCCGCTGCGGTCGTCGATGAATACATATTGTCTGAATCTGTGACTATCCAGGAAGTGATTCAGGAAGGGGGTCTGAATTCGACCTTCTTACGCACAACCCATTGACCACGCCCAACCCGCTTGAATGGTCCCAAACTTGCAAGAGGGCCCTTAGAAAGCCCAAAGGTCACAAGTCAATAAGAAGCAGTTGTACAAAAAAGCAACGACCAGTATAGCCAATGTTTAGTTGATTTTTTAAAAGTTTTATTGTGTTTTTCGTTTTTTTTCAAAAAAGAAACAGTTAACCATTTTCCATTCGTCCATTTGGATATGAACTAAACATATAACGTACCTTATGACATTACAATTTTGTATGTCTCGATTAAGGTGTCTGTATAATATTGAGGTTGGCAAGAAAGTAATTTCGGTTTTTTTAATGTGAAACAAAACTCAATTTTTTCTATACAAAAAATGAACATTAATCAGTCAAATATTTTCCATTGTATTCGATGACCTATTGCCATCTTTCTGGTAACTTAATGATCCCGCACTCATAGAACTTCTGGTCCTTACCAGCAAAAAATTGAACCCAGTGCGATTTAAAGTCGTCGTTATTACTGAAATTTTCACCATTTAAAAAGTTTTGTAAACTTCGAAATAAATGCTAATCCAATGATGCAAGGTCGGGGCTGTATGGGGGTGCGACGTCACTTCCCAGCCAAGCTCCAATAGTCTCGTACGTGTTGCCAAAGATATGTGAGGCCACACATTGTCATGGCGAAACCCAAATATCGAGCTTCTTAACAAGTCCAAGACGTCTTATATGATTTTTAATTGTTCTGTGTGTGATACATTTAACCGTTTTGTAATCTCTCGCAGAGTTACCATAAACCATTATAGTGCTTAAGACAAGCCACAATAATCAAAATAATTGTGGAAGAAGATTTTTGATACACCGCATATAATTCAATGAAATATTATCTAATGATAGGTCTCAGATCTTCACAAAATACAGATGGCTTGAGATATCACACTAAAAAAAATTAATTAAATAAAGACAATCTTTTAACACTAGATAAAATAAAATGTGATTTATTAATTATTTAAATGTATGCCTGTAAATATTTTTGAGCTCGCTTATTACCGATATGTTTCTTGTTTTGTTCTCTGTTATTCACAAATTAATAACTAGATCCTATTGACTTAAATGTATTATTCTAAGAACTATTAGTTGAATTATCGTTTACAGAAATTGTTTTAGAAATCAGAAAAATTTCAATAAAGGATTTAAGATACTATCTATGTATACCGTGAGGATCTTTCAAAAAGTTAATTTGTGGTTGAGGGAGTTTGCAGAAAATTATGCAGATATCAGACTCCACTCTCCCTCCAAAATGACATTATTTCGGGGCTGTAGCTTGGAATAAGCGCTTCGAACAGCCCATCGCCTCCACAAATTATTCACCGGAGTATTTCTTAAGCTGGTTATAAACGGAAAAGATATATTTTTACGAGTATTTTATAGACTAAGAATGTCCGTGAAAATGTAAGCATTATTTATTAGTACACGGGCCTGTTATGGCCACTCTAAAAATTTTTAGACAACAAGTTTATGACTGAGAGCTTACTTTTGAAAACGTAACTTGTTGAGAATTTTCATATTCTGTGCTGTGTCTCTTTGGGTAATATTAAAAAGTTCAACTCCTCTATCAGACTTCAAAAGAAACTTGAGGGCTCGTTCGACTAATAAACTGGCTGTTCGGCGCAGGTTCTGAATAGCTTCTCTCACAACTCTTCCACATATTATCTTATATAAGTTGTGCATTATTTTTCTCTGTGTGTAAACATCGTGTCACAGCACAACTGAGAATCCAAAGGAGGCTAACACTCTATATTGATTTGAAAAACAAAAAATTATCTTTTCAAAATTTTGTTCACAAATAGTGATTTTTTTTTTGGGGGGGGGGTAAATATCGATATTTTTATATAACTACTTAAATGAATGATGTTATAAATATTTGTCACTTAGTATGTTTACATAGCACACCCTTAACCTAACTAATATTGTAAAAATGCCTGGAAATCAATAATTTATTTGTAGATCGTTTGAGATCCACGGGAGAAATAATGAGTATCCCGAGGGGGTGTTAGTCGTGTCTTCGGCTTTTTCCGCTGAGCTGGTCTTCTTCCCTTTTTCTGCCGTGTAAGCGACTATCTTCCTGAGGGATTGAACTAAGCTCTACGAGCATTGCACATTTAAACAACATAACAATACGGAGAGCCATAGTCAGTGTAATAATAAATTAATATGTAATGTAAGCCAACTCCTTTTGAATGGAGATATAATAATAATAATAACTTCTTTATTGTGCTAAAATTACAATCTGCCTGATTGGTCTATATGTAATTGCGATAAATGTTCTCATTCATACAATATTTACAGTTTTCATTCACTAGCTCATTCATACAGTATTTAAAAACAGCCCAGAGGCCTCCCAAATTCACATGGTTGTCACCTCCTTCCTATGCAAAAGAGGAAGCGGAATCTTGGGAAGTCCCCCACGCTCCTCCGTCAGCCGCGTCACCGGATAAGAGCTAGCAGAGATTGACCAATAGCGCGAGAGCCACAGACGCTCAAGACATTGCCAGGACTCCCACTGTTACGCATTTATAGCAGGTCACGGGGCCACTGCCGTTTTAGTCTCCGAGAAGTATTATAGGGATGAGTAGTGCAATGCAAGGACTGTGCTAGGGGATTAGGGTGGTTAAATAGGTTACTATGGAATTTCATGAACTTGGAAGGGATAAGTTCAAGAAAGTAAGGTATTTTAAGATCGTTATGAAGGGTTTTGTTGCTGACGTAATAAGGGGCATTTATTATTGTTCTCAGGACTTTTGAATGAAAGGACTGGATGCGCTTGATGTTCGACTTTTTTGCTGTCCCCCATAGCTCTATTCCGTATGTCCAGATTAGCTAGGGTATATCTTTGTAAATTAGTAATTTATTTTCTATTGAGAGATGGGATGTCCTTCGAAGTAGTCTATACAGTTGTCCAAAGCGTCTTTTTAGTTCTTGTCTTTTTAGCCTCGTATTTGGGTTCCAGGTCAGCCGTTTGCGGAGATGGAAGCTTAAGTGTCGTACTATCTCGGGTACAGGGAGAGGAATGGAATTAAAATAAACTAGTGGACAAGACTTGCGACAGAGGGTGAAGGTAATGTGGAAACATTTTGCTTCATTAATTTTTATCGACCATTGGTTGCAACAACACTCGATCTCAACAAGGTGTTTTTGAAGGTTATGGGATGGATGCTATATCGGGGAATGGAGATATCAAATATAATAGTCCATGGAGGTAAAATGAGTTCCCTTCAGTGCTGCCAACACCCCTGAATAAAGTGGAACAGTAACAATATACTTCATATAGTTTTTGTTATCTGAACTACAACGCTGTGTATATAGCTTTAAAATTACTTTTATATTGGGCATGACTTAAAAAATATATAAAACCCAATTTACAATTTATTCAGGGTTATTTACAATTTAACTCAGAAGAATCACATAACTGATAAGTGTTAGTTCACTGAGTCTCAGCATGCGCAGTAACATTCCGTGGTTCTTATTTTCTTTTACTTACTTTACTAGATTCAAAAGGTTCGTATTCTTTAGATGTTCTGAATGCATTCCGAATATAAATTGTATTTTAAAAATACAATATTCATGCTTTGTTTAAATTGCGCGAGAGAAATATGAATCCTGTACCATGAGATATTTAAAGCTGTTCTTGTTTATTTTTTTTCCGGGTAATTACAAAATTTATAGTGTTTTTTTTAAAAAAGATTTTCTCAAAAATAACCAATTTCTTCTTACACAACTAAGATATAAATATTAGTTTTTTCTCTTCAATTACCTACCTAGGAAGGTATGTTTTATGTTTCTCTATAGTTTGTTTTCATTTTTTGTCTTTATAACTAAGATGTCGGCTTAGCTATTAAAATGGCAATTTATGTCATCTTTTTTTTATTCTTTTTTTAAAGCTATCAAAAATTTTAAAAGAGGAATGGGAGGAAAATAAAATAACATTAAATTTATAGGAGTGAAAGGGTTCCTTTTACTAGGAGTGCCTATTTGAAGGTTGGGTGAAGTAGTGTGGTAGGCCTCAGCTGAGGTGTAAATGTCGCTGTACAGTGGGGAGAGTCCACTAGTGGCTGAGCCTAGAGTCTGTCTTGGCATACAGTGCAGGCTCATTCAGTTGGATAGCAGTGGTGTGCCCGTCAGGGGCTTGTTGGTAAGTCAAGGGCCGTAATGTCCACCATCTTCTCTGCTTTTCTAGACCTAGTGAGTTGCCATCTGCTGGCAGTGGTGGGGGTTGCAGGTCACGGAATAGGGGGTTTTGGCAGTGTTTCATCGAGTTGAAGAACTTGATGTGTCTTCTTCTGATGGCTTCGGTGATGGTGGGGACCTCAGACTTTTTATGGGTGTCTGGAACCTTCATCTCTCGGAAGGGGGTGTGCCACTGTGCCGAGCGCAGAATCTTCTTCTGGAACTCCTGGAGCTGATTTATGGTGCTGGTGTGGAGACACTGGAAAAGCGGAGTTCCAAACCAAGCCTCAGGACACTGATATATGAGCAGTTTCAGCCTCGAGGATACAGCCGGGCTGGAGTCGAGGTGGCGGAGAGAGTAGTAAGTCCTACGTACTCTTTTCAGCTTCTTCTGCAGGTGTGTGCCGAACATCATGTGACTGCCTATGTTGATTCCTAGGTAGCATGTGCTATTGGCTAGAGAAAAAAACGAGATAAACACTTTTTTTTTTTTTTCCCTTAGCTCTTAAACTTATAAAAATAGGATGTGGGAAAAATAAAGGAATTTACTTTAATACATTAAACTACTGCGAGAATACACTAAGTGTACTTTTTTCAATGAGACCTCAAGCCCGGCATTCCAAAATCACAATTAAGTGGAATCACAATGAAATGTAGAAACATAACCTGTACCTACTTTCTAAAAATGAAGATATCAAGGAAAAGTTAAATATGAAAAACTATGAATATAATCTATATAGCAGGAATGCTAAGGTAAGAATTACATCCTAATGTAAAGTGATGAGTTGTATGAAACAACTGGAGTTGATATGTGAAGTATTATGTGCTTTAAGGCTGTTTATGTATTCAGACGGCTTATATAAAACTAATTATATTCATTCTTATGTACTTATTCTTATCTTATATACAGTAACTTATGTTACTGGTCGAGACTATTCATAAAGGGGCGAATTATAATTGTATCGAGTCAGTGACATACAGTACAGGAGTAATTTAACTTAAGCTTTTATCCTTTAAAGATAAAATTATCTCATAAATAACAGTCATAAATATGTATTACTAGTTAGAACACTGAAGGCCTTAGATGAGTAAACTTATTTTATTAAAAGTTTTTTTCCTGATTCCTCCTTTTAATCGCTTCCGGTGAGATATAATTACAAATTGTTTTTATTTCATTGCATTTGAGTTAAGCGTCGTTCAATTTTAATTAAATACATATAAACCCTTCTAATACACCTCGTTACAGTAACATTTGACATTTATTTATTCAATTACAATCAATTAATGAATCCTTCACGTTTGGAGCCATGATTTTATTTGCCAAATTAGTGTTATCACGCGTGTCTGTCTGTATGTATAGTTTTGATATTTGAAATTATATATACATATAAGGTGTCCCAGATTTTAATTTGCCGCCATTTGTGCAGTAGAGTTCTGGTAACCCTAAAAAAAAACAATTTCACAGTTGAAAGCTTACGATTAGTAAAAATGGACCGTTACACGATAGAAAAACGTGCCTTTATTGTTAAACATTATCTCAAAAATAATGGAAGTTTGGCAGCCGCAGTTCGAAAATTTCATACAAAATATGGTCGGAATAGTGTTTTGACTTCATCAACTGTGAAGAGATTAATTGAAAAATCTAGGAGACTGGATCAGTTGGAAACACTAAACGCACTGGTCGTCCAAAAACAAGCCGTTCAAATGTCAATATCGAAGCAGTGCGTGAGAGTGTTGAAAATGAAACATCAATTCGGCGTCGTAAACACAGTTCTTTGTGCCGAAATTGGATGATATTGATGTGGCCAATATGTGGTTTCAACAAGATGGAGCCACATGCCATACAGCCCATGTAACAATTCAAATACTGCATGAGACATTTCCAGGTCGTGTACTCTCTCGTTTCGGTGATCAGAATTGGCCCTCTAGATCGTGTGATTTAACACCTTTAGATTTCTTTTTATGGAGTTATTTGAAGTCAAAGGTGTATGTCAACATTCACCCGTACATTAAATGAGGAAATTCAACCACATTTATGCCAAAAGGTGTAAGTCAGCAAGCCCACGTCCACCCGTGCATTAAAAAAGGAAATTCAACGCTGCATCAACGAAATTACACTGTTAGTAGAAAACAGTATTTATATTAAATGTAGCCTAGCTATAGGAAATATAATTTTAGATCTATATCTTGTAACAAGGGGATATGGAAAAAAAAAAAAAGTTATAAGCAATAATTATGAAACCATTCACTTTGTACAGATACTCACAGTTGATAGCCTTATTTAGGTAATACTGCAACGTTCGTGCAATACAAAGAAGTAGATTGGGTTCGAATACAAAAAAAAATGACTACCACCTCTTCACTGTGAGTTTTAAAGATCAACTTGGAAGCTTGGCTCAATACCAGACAGTTTCTAAAGCCCTTTAGACATGAAAGAAATCTGCACTTGTGTGTTACTACTCTCTCTCTCACACACTCTCTCTCTCTCCCTCTCCTCTCCTCTCTCTCTCTCTCTCTCTCTCTCTCTCTCTCTCTCTCTCTCTCTCTCTCTCTCTCTCTCTCTCTCTCTCTCTCTCTCTCTCTCTCTCTCTCTCTCTCTCTCTCTCTCTCTCTCTCTCTCTCTCTCTCTCTCTATTTAATTTTGTCTCTAAGCCTCTTTAATGTCTTCTACGTTTACCGTTCGGAGTTTCTAATTGCTTCAATAAACTTTTACTTGTTGATCCACGTAACTTGTGGTTTATCTTAGGCCTGGCGACCGTGATTGCTTTAACTAATTTAATTCAACGGCTCTCGGGAAACTAGCCAAGGAACTGTACACGCCTCCCAAAGCCGAAGTCTACGTTGACCAATACAACTTGATCCAATATCTGCATAGGTAATAATTAGCTTCTATCAATCCTAAAAGATGATATTAGGATAGAGTGATGATTACCGAGCTTTGAATACAGCCCAAGTGTACGATGAATATCGAGCAATTTGCGATAATAATTAAATTTGATGAAATAAATGAATGACAAAAAATCTATTTTTTTTTTGTGATTTGTATAGACATTATTATATATGGCGATATGATCTGGTATGCTGCAGCCTTTAACTGATGATATATAAATGTGTCCTCCGGCCAGCTGTGCTGTATACTCACTTGACTGACAATACAGCTAAATGTCTCCAACATTTTCAGAATGGGATCATGCGAAAAGTGGTCCAACATACCTTTCGAGAGAGGTTCTGACCTGCACCCGTTGCTTGGTGTGCCAAGATCCCCGTGCCGGAAACACATCAAGTGTTTTGACTCGTTGCAGCACCTGACAAACCAAGTGTTTAACACTATGGCCCCACCACCCCTCCCACATCGATGGCAACAGACTGTCGGGGAAAAATTAGGTTAAGAATTAGTATGTAAGTCAGTTTTACGTTTGATCAAAAAGTGAGCCCAATCGTCTTTAATAGAGTTCAGTCCAGTCACGTATAATTTATATCATTATACTTGTTTATTCCATTATATAATTTTTATAAAACAACAAAACCTGTATATAATGTAGCAAGGCTACAGAAAACACAGAATTAATTTGTAAATAGATTCGCCTGAGCATCTATAATTATATATAATCTGTAAATTTAAAGGGGCTATGAAGAAAAAAAAATGGTGAATGAGTTAATTACAGATTGCGTACCCAAAAACAACACAGATTCAAAAAAAAAATATCGAGAGAGCTTCATTTAGCTCTGACCTCACCTCGAAATATTCCTTCTCTCAGCGGTGCAGGTTTTTTGAAAACTGTAGTCAACGTATTTCTGTGCCATCTATCTCTGATGCCTCCATTGCTGGACATCATCGTACACTAGATGCACTTAATTTAAGTTTTGAACCTCGCTTCAATATTTGGGATGACACAAATAGGAGAGGAAAGATGGTAATTCTTTGTTATTCTAAAGTCCTTAATTTTTATATTATTTTTGAAAATTTGTTTTTAGGAATTTATGACCTTTTGGCCATGGAAATACAGCCATTTTTTTGGCGTCCGTGTAGAAATATCGTCTTAGGGCGATAGAATAAAGACGTTACATTTTCATAGAATTTATAAACGACATTTTTTTATACTATGGCTGAAGGTTGAGATAACAACAAAAATAAATGACGTATAAATTAGAATTTTTTTTTCAAAAGTAAGCAATCTCACTCACAACTCACAATCCACTATGTTTTCATAATAGAATGGCTGGATTGAAGACCACGGTATGTTTGTTCCACCAAGTTTTCAGGTTGCTTTTCTGCTCTTCCACGACTAAACAGGGTGCACTCTCCACTATCCAGCACTCTAAAGCCTATTATTACAATTGTTTTCAGGGTAATCGTCGACACAGGTACCTTACTCCTTATTCCTAAGAAAAACACAATATCGAAATAACTGGCATACCGCGTTCTTCAAGGCGGTAGTTAAAATTGATTTCATAGACGGACATCTTAACTTTTTCTAGGTCACGTTGTCATAAGCTCCTAACAAAATATTTTTAAAACTTCCTTAGGCTATATTTTCTAAAAATTGGGAAACCATCAATACTGGTATGTTTGCATATTAAACTTATAGTTAATCTACTGAATCATGATTTGGATATCCACTATAATGTGAGATCGTCTCCATCCCGTTATGACACTCCCATGTAGGTACAGATCAAATGAATATTTCGTGACCTGGAAATTATCCTATAACTACAATAGACTACTACCATGTGGTTAAATCCTCCAGAGGCCGGATTGGATAGTTGCCTGTAGATAACCCCGCCCTGTCTGCCCTAAGCCGGAGTACATAAAACCCATTAGGACTAAAAACCTAGGGGAGGATCACACTGACCGGTTGAGTGCTTCCTCTTCACCTCTTCGGTAATGGCCCTAATTGATCACGAAGGACACAGTAACTGAATCCTCGGAGTTTCTCCTCTCTCTACTCAGCTAAAGCATTTTGCTCTTTGGGCTTTTTTAATTAAGCCGAATGTCCTTACTCGGTCTTCTGCCTCGTTCCTTGGTCTTAAGGAGGAGAAGACAATATTAAAATGCCATACTTGGGTGATAATGAGTCTGCGTGATGTACTCACTGATTAGATTTGAGAAAATTGTCCTCCAACTTCTGACGAAATGAAAAATTCACTCAGGTTCAAGTTGTTAAAATTTTCCAACAATTAGTTAGTTGGTCCAGTAATAATTATTAGCAATCTAATGTAAACTACAGGTTTGATAACTATTGTGGAAGAAGGGGCTAGTAAAATTACGTCGCCGAACTTCTGTCCCTTGCAAATTACCGGCTGTGAAATTCAGAAAAAAAGTTCAAGAATGGGTGCCTGCATTTTCCCAGAAAAACAACAAAAAACAAGATTGTGTACACAAAATATAATCGAGGAAAGATTATACAAAAAAACTAAAATTATAAACTAGCAATACATATGTAATGATCGTATATATAAACAAAAAAGTAATGTTATAGCAACTGGGTTAGTAATCTAAAAATAAAATTAATCGTTCTAATTACGTGAGTGAAAAAAAATAATAAAAAAAAATAATTGGGACCCAACAACTATAAAAGAAGACTTATTATTCATTATATCCGCTTTTCTATTTAGATTTTCTATGTAGTCTTTTTGAATTGCCGCACATTCAGACTAAGCCATTAGTGAATAATTTTATTAAGGCTTTACTCTTAACTCTACTCTTACAAAAAAAACACAATTAACTCACAAGTTTTTTATGAATAATAACATCACATAAACGATGATATTTTGGATTTAAAACCTACTAAGGACGATCGGAAAAATTCATAACTGGATAATTCATTGAACAGACAGACTGAAGTCATCGATACAGCATCACATTATCTCTTAATTTATTTTATACCTTTAATAAAAACAGAGTCGGCGGGCATTCTTGTAGATCTGGTTCTGCACGTTTTCAATTCAGTTCGTGACAGTACTATTTTACCACATAGCATTCAATGTAGTTTGAGTATATTTGAATATATAAAAGGACGGCCTAAATATATTTGCGTGAATCAGTGTATTTCTTAATCCAACCTGCTCACGTTGTTGTTCTTCAGTGAAAAAACATACAACTAAGACTTTCAAAAACTAAAATATTTCTGGAAAACTAACTAACAACTATTACTTTTGAAATATTAATAGTTCAAGTAAAAATAAACAGACTAAAATACAAATAACTTATAAATTGCATATAAAAAAAAAAAAGAAAATTAATACTACATCTTAAGCTATTTATACTTTAAAAGCCCGAAATAGTCTAAATTTAAATTGGCGTGAATGTAATACTTGTTGAATCATTACCCAAAACTAGCTGTGGGCCAGTTATTTGTTTACACATCTCATTTATATATTTGTGCGAAACCAATAGTCAATATATACGTCAGTAACAAAACCCTTCATAATGATCTTAATATACCCTACATTGTTGAACTCATCCCTTCCAAGTTCATGAAATTCTATCGAAACCTATCAAAATCCTCTAGCATAGTCGTTACAATGCGCCACACATGAGGCTTAGGTGGCAGTGGCCTTGTGACCTGCTATAAATACGTGACAGTGGGGGTCTTGGAAATCGCTAGTTCTACAATCGTTCTGAGCGTCTGTGGCTCTCCAGCTCTTGATCGGCCTCCACTGGCTCGTATCCGGTGAAACGTGGGGGACTCCGCTTCCTTTTTCGCATGCGAGGGAGGTGACAACCATGTGGACTTAGGAGGTCTCTGGGCTGTTTGTAAATACTGTATGAATGATGAATTGTAAATATGGTATGAATGAGAATATTTATCACAATTACTTATTGCTAATCAGGCAACTCTAAGGATCATATAAGGAAGAATTGTTACGTAAGTTATGAATGAACTTATTGCCCAATAAGGTAGATTGTAATTTTACCACAACAAACATTTGATGGACTATAATAAAACATTATTTTAATTAGCTGCCAATTATTATGCTTTAATGAACTGCGTAGATTGTCCTTTAGTCGCCAAACTGATCTTCTCAGCTAATGAAATGATTTATTACAGCACAAATATGAATAAAGGGAATAAAAGACTGTGTGGTCGTTATTGATTTCTGTGATAAACTGATTTATAGGCCGAGGGCTGGTCTGGCTTATTGTTGATAGCCGGCTTTGATTAATGCGACTTGTGTGCCTCGAAACCTGTCAGAGATAGAACACATGTCATTACTTGCCCGAAATTGGACTAGCCAGCGAATCATCGATAACTCAACGTATCCTTAACCAGTCGATGGTCTCGGGGTTTTCTAATGACGGCTTACTCATTATTAAATAGGATTTGTCGTTAATATTACTCGCTAAAATTTATATTTGTTTAACCTTACTATATTTATAAACAAGTAATAATCATAAATTTCGTAAGAGAAGATATATGCAAAGAGAACTCTTCATATTAATGTCAGGTAAATCAGAGAGGATTTGACATATTCAGTAAACTGTATTGCTTCTTTTACAGATATTTGCCCTAGAGAAGTTGTTAAATTATATAGAGTATATTTTGACGCTATATATATATATATATATATATATATATATATATAGGTACAGTATGTAAGAAGCGACGCGTCACGAATTTAGTGATGACGAAAGGAATGAAGTAGGTACTGCAAGGCCGTTGTGTGTTGAGGGTATGGTTGCTCTTTGCGCCGTGATACCCATTCCACCATCTACCTTCTTACCCACTGAAATTCTGTTATATGCATTATGAACGAAATTTCACGTCAAATTACTAATCTGACGTGAAACAAAGGTCGAAAGTGAAAGCAAAGTATTGGACTCGAGATTGGTTGTTTGAGTTTGCTAAATATAATGAAAATCTCTCCAAAAACACTCAAAAGGAAAATATAGTGTTAGGAAATCTAGCCAAAGGGAGAGGACGCCCACTGCGGGCTAGGGTCACTACAACTCGGCCACTGTCCGGTGAGCGTCGAGAACGAGATAATATGGGTGGACCTGTGGTCTTTGACCTTTGCTAGCGGCCTAGTCTGGGGGCAGCTTTATTCGTATTGATCTGACTCCATAAGATCTTAGAAGGCGTGCCCCGACAAACTACTATGTTCAGGAAAGTATAGTAGTACCCGAAGGCGAGTGTGAAGTGGAGAGAGGCAGGATGGATCACCGTGAGAGACGCTACTGGTAAGTTTGTAGGGCCACGGCAACCCTCGTCCGCGAGGGAGAGGTCTCTCCCAAGGAGGTGCTAGTTTTAGCGAGACGGAGGTGGTGGGTCTGACAAGGCCGGACTAAAACATAGCGAGGTTAGGAAAGAGAGATGCAAAGGTAGCTGAATAAAAAAGCCATGGTTCGAGTAGAGCAGCAAGCGCCAGTGCAGAGGGAGAACAGTTTTCTTTAGGTGCTGGGTTCCGAGAGTCTGGGGTAAAACCCCAAAACTGGGTCTTATATAGGCTGGTCAGAGGGCCCCTTGTGGGCTTCAGCTGTTTCCTGCACTAGTTTCCCCCTCTCTGAACTGACGCCTTAAGGTTTTTATTATTATAACATGGGAATATAGGTGAATATTTTTTGGGCCGAGAAGAGGAGAACTTCCATTTATTCGTGGTAAAGAAGTTGACACAATATATAGGAAATAACATTTTTATTTCTACTCCTCCCCAAGACAGAAAACAAATAAAATGAGTGGTCTCTATCAGCATAACGTTTTTAAATACCTTTGCACCCAGTATGATAGTAATACCTCGTTTCGAAATTTTCAAACAAAAAATGTTGAAATCATGTTAACGCATATTAATTATTGCACGTGAATGGCCACTCTTTTTTTCTCTAAAGCCCAAGTGAGTTGGACAAGAGTTAAGCTCATTGGCGACTGCCCAAAGGAAGTTGCCAAGTTACAGCCAGGAAAATATCTGTGAATTTGGCGTTACGGAAGAAAAGTTTCACACTTTCTGGCAACCAATTGACGAGTCGTTAATTAAGTTTTATTTGTATACGTAATAGAAATTGAAGTGCATTTTGTCGAAAACAGTGAAAAAGGAACGATTTAGTCGGGTAAAAGTTTGATAGAACGATTGTTAAAAGTTCCTACAAAGTGGAAGCCACACGCAGGTGTTACAAGAATAATGATTGATTACAACAGTGGTTCTACTAGGCCAGTACCGGTTACCAACGGCTTACTACCGGAAACCAGCTCATCGACAAACACTCCATCTTAACTGCCTTTCGAAAGCTGTCTGTTACTTTTCGATAGTGTGGTGTTAGTCTCCTATATATTTTATCGTGCAGAATGTCATTTTAGAACAATTTTAATAAAAAAAACGACAAACCATAAGTAATTGCATTTACTCACTCATATGTGTGAAAAGTATTTGGAAGATGGATTTGTTGTAGTCAACATTTTTAATTACTATGTAAATCAGGTCCAGATAACAAGAAAATAATGAAGGGATTAAACATGATTGTTAATAATTAGATACTTTATAGGTACAATAAAACAAATCAAAACGGAGGTGCATATAGCGGAGTGTAGGTAGTTGATGAATTAATAATGTGTAATAATTTTTACTTACAAACATATAGTCTTTTTTTTGAGTCACTTCTGAACGAACATATCAACTCATTTATACAGAGGCAGCTAACAATGAACTCGCAGTGTAACTAGCAGTTGTTTTGGATATAGAAACGGAGCAGCGGTGGATGGCAGGAAAGAGTGTGAGAGCCATAGACGCTCAGGCTCACTCTCATGAAAAAAGACAGTTACAACGGACATATCGTGGACAGCTAGAAACAATATTACAAGTGGCAAATAAGCTATGAAATTTTAACAATATACAATATAAACTTGTAAATTCATAAGCTTAAAATGTCTGTAAGTCCTAACTCTCATTGGTGAGCTTACCATTAAAAGCACAACTTAACTGTTAATAAATGAAAATGTTAAATATGCTTCAATTATAATTTTAATACCAAAAATCGTTGCTTATAAAATACTTCTCTGCCTAGCCCACAGACATCCTTCCAGCATTGTTACATTTATGATAATTTTTAAGAAAAAGGTATATTCACTGTAATTCGCTACTGAAAAACAATATAACAGTTTATCGCATCACTAAATTTAAAAAAAATAAATAAATAGCATTTGGCAAATGGGAATCCGTAGTTCAAATAGAGTTTAAAACCACCAGCTAGAATAAATTCAGCCACTCCTTCTAGATTGAGTGCATTAGAATGATAGGACATTTCTCTGCGCTCTAAAAGCTCTCCAGATAACGGCAGAATAAATGAGAGCCAACCAAGACGAATGGTTTTTAATTTAATTCTAAAGTGGAACCGCGACATGAGGGATCCTACACGCATACTGAGCACGTTTAAAATTGAATTTACTTATATAGTACTTAGGCTTCCATCTCAACAAACGACTGACCTGGAACCCACATACTAGGCTAAAAAGGCAAGAACTAAACAGACGCATTGGAAAACTGTACAGACTACTTCGAAGGACATCCCATCTCTCTATAAATTACTAATCTACAAAGTTATACTTTAGCCAATTTGGACATACGGAATAGAGCCTATGGTGGACAGCCAAAAAAGTCGAACATCAAGCGTATCCAATCCTTTCAATCAAAAGTCCTGAGAACAATAGTAAATGCCCCTTATTACGTCAGTAACAAACCCTTCATAGCCATCATACTTTTTAAACCTAACATTCTTGGACTCACCCCTTCCAAGTTCATGAAATTCCATAGTATTCTATCCAACCACCCTAATCCTGTAGCACAGCCTTTGCACTGCGCCACTCATCCCTATAATCCTCCTCGGAGACTGAAACGGCAGTGGCCTCGTGACCTGCTATAAATACATGACAGTGGGAGTCCTGGACATCGCTAGTTCTCCAATCGTTCTGAGCGTCTGTGGCTCTCAAGCTCTTGGTAGGCTTCTACTGGCTCTTGTGAATTCTTCGTATGTTTATGCTGACTATATAAATTTGTTACTTGTAAACATAAGGAATAAAATGTAAAACAGATTAGAAACTTAGAAATATATATACTAAACAATACAACTTAACAAATATAAGTATGACATTTATGAAACAATGATAGAACACACATATGAAATGAGAGTAAAAGAAAGGAATTGTGCCACGATGACACTCTAGGCTTGTTGTCATGGTGATCTGTCATTAGAATACACCTCATGTCACAGAAGGTTCTTTAGACTTACCAACTATGAGGTATTAAGCGATCACTCAGTGTCATATGAGTGCGTAAAACGTTAAGCTTTCCTGTGTAATCTGTTTCAAGAAAGGCACAGAAATACCAAAAGCAGTTAGTTTGAAAGCTATACTGGTAAAACCGCTAAAATACGCATTCACACACAAAACGTTTAGGTATAATTTATATCTAATGATCTACCTTCTTTATTGTGCTAAAATTACAATCTGCCTTATTAGACAATAAGTAATTGTGATAAATGTTCTCATTCATACCATATTTACAATTCATTATTCACTCGCTCATTCATACAGTATTTAAAAACAGCCCAGAGACCTCCCGAATTCACATGGTTCTTACCTCCCTCGCATGCGAAAGAAGAAGCGGAGTCTTGGGAAGTCCCCCACGCTCCTCCGTCAGCCGCGTCACTGGATATGAGCCAGTGGAGGCTGCCGAAAAACGCGAGAGCCACTGACGCTCAGGACATGATTGGAGAAACTGGCCTTTGCTAGGACTCCCAATGTCACGCATTTACAGCAGGCCACGTGGCCACTGCCGTTTTAGTCTCCGAGGAGCATTATAGGGATGAGTGGTGAAGTGGAATGACTGTGCTAGGGGATTAGGGTGGTTGGATAGGTTACTATGGAATTTCATGAACTTGAAAGGGATGAGTTCGAGAATATAAGGTATATTAAGATTATTATGAAGGATTTTGTCATTGACGTAATAAGGGGCATTTACTATTAATCTCAGGACTTTTAATTGAAAGGATTGGATACGCTTGATGCTCGACTTTTTTGCTGTAATTTAACGCGACATCGCATCATTTTGCTAAAACAAAAGGTTTCTCTCTGTAAATGCTCACATATTACCTGTATTGAGTGAATAGAAAAGGTAGAATTACGGAATCCGTTCCAGGTGGGTGTCGATCTCTAACGCCTCCTTCTGTTTCACAGTTGAATGGAATTGATTATTTGTACAGGAAGCAATATAGGCCTGCAACAGAAGACAGACCGCTGTCCTTTTAGAACTGACCACAAGTTGATTTTGCTCCAGCGGTCCAGTCAGGGACCATCCAATAGCTGCCAGTTCTCTCTGTCAGGGCTCTCTTTGCCGTCACTTCACAGCCGAGAAAACCTCAATTGACCGGAAAGGTCTTTAGTGGTTTTTACGCTGTTCGGACTGAATTTGATTCCATTTAGCACGCATTGAGAGAAATCAAAACTAAAAGTTACAGTAACAGCCATATGCATCGAGGAAAATACTGAGTGCCTACTATCATGTGATTATTGGTGAGCTGAGCCACTTACTAACTTTGAAAACGCATGTACGATTTTTTAATTAAAAAAAAAGAATTTTTTTTGTCGGTTACGGTACAGCACTGTTTCCACTTACTTCGTATGGGAATTTCGTAGGAATCAAAGACGTGAAAACCAGCAAATTTTTCAGTGTCACATATTTTGAGAGACTCAAAATGTATTTATGCTTCATTAAGCCTAAATATGATCAAGAGTGCCAAGCAAACTAGATATATTGAAAAGCTCATTAAGAATCAGTAAATCTCGGACTTAATTAATGAATTTTTCAAGACCACTTATTACCCAAATATTCAGAATAATGAGCACGACCACAATATTCCAAAGAATTTAAGTGAATTGTTCTGTTTCTTATCACTAATAAATATGGGATATCCAATCCTTTCAATCAAAAATCCTGAGAACAATAGTAAATGCCCCTTCTTACGTCAGTAACATACCCTTCATAACGATCTTAATATACCCTACATTCTTGAACTCATTTCTTACAAGTTTATGAAACTCCATAGTAACCTATACAACCCCCCTAATCCCCTAGAACAGTCATTGTACTGCACCACTCATCCTTATAATCATCCTCGGAGACTGAAATGGCAGTGGCCTCGTGACCTGCTATAAATACATGACAGTGGGAGTCCTGGAAATCGCTAGTTTTCCAATCGTTCTGAGCGTCTGTGGCTCTCGCGCTCTTGGTCGGCTTCCACTGGCTCGTATCCGGTGAAGCGCTTGATGGCGAAACGTGGGGGACTCCGCTTCCTCTTTCAAATGCGAGGGAGGTGACAACTACATGGATTTTGGGGGTATCTGGGCTGTTTGTAAATACTGTACGAATGAGCGAGTGAATGAAAATTGTAAATATGGTGTTGTGACCTCCTCTTAATTATGAATAATTAAAAGTTCCCCTTTTCTCGATCACATATTATACCTGTCTATGTTTCCATATTTGTTGTTAATAAAGGTTATGACGTCAGTGAGAGTAGAGGGAGGAGCCAGTGGAGTGGGGGCCCATCCCCTCCAGGGCGAGCCGGCTATACAAACCTCGCGTCTTCAGACAGAGGGCATAACGAACCGGACCGTCACTTGGAACACTACTCTCTCCTCTCTCTCTCTGCACTGGCGATTGCTGCTATACTGAAACCAGGGTCTTCTCATTCAACTACCTCTGCATCTCTCTCCTAACCTCGCTATGTTTTAGTCCGGCGTTGTCAGACCCCACACTTCCTAGTGGGAATCTCTGCCTTCGTCTTGCTAAAACTAGCACCTCCTTGGGAGAGATCTCACCCTCGCGGATGACGGTTGCCGTGGCCCTGCAAATTTTCCTAGCAGCACTCCTGAGGCAATCCAGTCTGCCTCTCTCCGGTTTACACTCGCCTTTGGGATCCAGACGGTTTTCGCCTACCCTTAGATACCGAGTGTGAATTCATGGTCAATCCAAGACCACATAAACTACCTACACTACCTACCCTATACCTCTTCTCCTGAACATAGTGCACTGTCGGGGCACATTCTCATCAATATGGAGTCAGATAGTACGGTAGTAACACCCGTCATGAAGCAATTGTCCAGGTCATCAACCCTCACTTCGTCAATAGGGCTGGCGAAACAATTGTAAGTATGTCGTAATAGAGAGTGGATAAATGTGTTTGTTTGTTTTTCCAAGTTGGCGTTTGTTATTTGAGAACCCGCTTTTAACACAAGTTGTTGCTTTCAGTTAATGTAATACCTGATCATAGGACAAAATCAAACCACCTAAAAAACAACAACAAGACAGCAAGTCACTTCAAAAAGTTTAGGTAATCGGAAGATGTTAATATAGTTGTGTCGTACTCTTTCGTGAAATACTTCAGCTTAGGCCAGACAACAGTTCGGTACGACGGGAGGGCTCCAAGGACGTGAAGGGACGATCTGTCAAGAGGGTGGACTTATCTGAAACATGCTAAGCAGTGCCTACCAAACACACTTCCTTCACATCCGACGACTGGTTCCTGTTCATTTATCCTACCAAAACTTTACATGGGCTTTTAACTAGCTAGCTTCTTTACAAGCAGACATACTTTTTTCTTGCTTCGTTCCTTTTCTAAACAACAAACTAGTTTTCAACTTCTTCAGGTTCCTGTTAGTTCCTTTTCGATCTAGATAGATACAATTTAACACGGAACTCCCATTTGAAGTTGCGATGAAAAGAAACAGAATTTCATACGTCAAAGTTCTCATTAACAATATTGTGAAAATCGTGAAAGAAAATTACAAAGAGAAAAAAAAACTCTCTTTTTTTTCTGTGAAATTATTTTCTAAAAATACTTAAATTGTCTATCTGACGTGAATGATAAGGTCATTTGTCTCCTGTGATTAGCCTTTAATAATATGGTGCTTTTCACGTGTATGATAAATTACAAAATGAGCCAACATCATAATTAAACAAACAAAACGAATAAATGAATGCCGTTCGATAACAATTTCAACAAAAGCGCGAAAGAAGAGGAAGCAATTACAACTCCAGGGGGGGGGGATAAGAAATAAAGGGAGCAGTGATGGGTTAAAATAGGGGAAGGATATAATGTTTTATGAAAAGAATATGAATTATTTAACTGAAGAGAAATGAGGTGCTGGTAAGATCTGGATTTAAATAATGGGAGTGAAATTGGGATACAGACAACCACATGATCGCGGCACAGATATTAGACTAAAATGATCAGAAAGGAAGCAGATCTATAAAAAAGGAAATTTGGATATGATGAGTGGGATCTTCTAGTATTGATGATGAAATGTAGGATGATGGTTCAATAGAGGAGAGATCCCAGAGCTACAACCATCCCGACTCCATGAAAAACAATTTTTTCGTAATTTAAAATAAAACAAAAAAAAAATCATTAAAAAAGTGTCAATAACACCCTAGTCGCTGAAGACTATAATTTAAACACGTCATGAAAATCGTTTTCTATTTTCGCCGTAACGAAACTCAATATAGTCAGATCCATCAAACTTGATTTGAATTTTCTCATGTGAAATCTTTCGATAAAAACTTCTACAGCACAAAACGTAATTGTAAAAGTATTTTGAGATAAATTTTTATCATTTTTAAGACTACTGTCCTGAGCGTATGTGGCTCTCACGCTCTTCGTCAGCCTCAACTGGCTCGTATCCTGTGGCATCGCTGACGGAGGAGCGTGGGGGACTTCCCAAGACTCCTTCTCCTCTTTCACATGCGAGAGAGGTGATAGCCATAGGTCTCTGGGCTGTATGTATGTACTGAATGAATGAAAATTGTGAACATGGTACGAATGAGAAAAATTATCACAATTACTTATCGCCTAATAAGGCAGATTGTAATGTTAGCTCAATATAGAAATTTCAACTTAAGACTAATAATGATACCTGTTTGAAATCAAAGCCTCTCTGATCAGGTCTGGCTATTCTTGGGTAGGCCTAAGAGGTTGAACTTCCACCTTTGCCATTTAATGGAAGAAAACGACTAGGCTCTGTTGGAAACAAGCGACAACGAGGGGTTTTGGCAGTGAAATTGGAAGGAGTTACATGTTAAGTCAAGTTTTAAATATTATATATATATTGGATTATAAATATTATTTATAGAGCTTGTAGGTTAATTAAATAGGGATAAAAATGAAAGTGGAACCACTAAAATTTTCTGGTGTATTTAATTGGTATTTTACTGTTTTGGTTATAAACCAAAGGCTAACATTTAGTTTTAATGCTGAATTGTTCATTTGCTGCTTATCTATATTAAAGATGACTTTTTTTTTCTTTCTTTCATAGCCCCTTTAAATTTAAAGATAATTATATATAATTATACATCCTCAGGTGAATCTATTTACAAATTATTTTGTATTTCCTGTAGCATCACTACATTATATACAGGTTTTGTTATTTTATAGAAATTATATAATGAATAAACAAGTATAATGATATACATTATACGTGACTGGACTAAACTGACTAATAAAGGTGATGGGGCTCACCTTTTTGATCAACCTTAAAACTAACTTACATACTAATTCTTATCCTAATTTCTCCCCGACAGTCTGTTGCCATCGATGCGGAAGGGGTGGTGGGGTCATACTGCTAAACACTGGGTTTAATTTTTTTTTATTAAACATGATTTCTTTTCCTATAGCTCTCAAACTTATAAAACATAGGATGTGGGAAAAATAAAAGGAAAATTATTTTGGATTGATGGGTGCCTTTCACTAAGGGGAGTCCTATTTGAAGGATGTATGAGAAGGATATGGGGTGTGGGATGATTAGATGACCATTAAAGATGATCATTTAATGACTGTAAATATTTTTGAGTATTTGGGTATATAACATACTAGGATACAGAGAACATTTTTTTATGTTATATACTTTGATGCATCTGGCTGTACATGCTATGTTCTGGATGCATCTTATGGTTTGAGATTCAGCATAAGGGTTGCTTTATGACCACCACCCTGTTAATTAAGGACTCACCCTTGTCGAGTCCAGTTCCTTCCCTCGATCGCATTAACGGGATGGGTAACCGTTACTTTTTATTTAACTATAAACTGTAGACAATTTAAACGAATTTCTATTTGTATGAGTATAAATTATTGATTGAGGGGGGGGGGGGGCTTGATACTTCAAAAACCAGTCAATGGTGAGACCCGTTGTTTGGTTCCTGTAGCTCACCGCACCGTGTCTGACAATACTTGAAGAGATGTGAGGGACCGTCCCCTAAAGAAGTGAGAGACAAAAAAAAAGTCTGGATGAAGAGGAAGAAGGGGAGCAGAGGGACGAGAGGTATTCGCTTGATGTAACAGAATGAAAGGCAGAGCTCTGCTCTTGAAGGGAATGTTACAGATTGATTATCACGGTCCCTTGGCGATAACGGTCCTTTTTTTTTATTATCTATAATTAATTGAAATTCTGTTCATTATTGAATTTTTTTCCGCTCTAGTGATTGCTGGTTGTTTTGAAAAAACTCTCCGATCGTCTGAAAGAAACAGTTTTTTTTTTAGGAGTCATGTTAAAAAAGTTAGTAGTGTGGGGTCTCGTTGGTC
This sequence comes from Acanthosoma haemorrhoidale, assembly GCA_930367205.1. NCBI lineage: Eukaryota > Metazoa > Arthropoda > Insecta > Hemiptera > Acanthosomatidae > Acanthosoma > Acanthosoma haemorrhoidale. Next base: position 13,483,523 of record OV884015.1, on the reverse strand, counting down.
CTTATCCGAATGTTAAAATACATAACAAATTAAAAATTGTTTTCAGGTAAAAAGATTTACCTGGAAATTTTAAAGAAAATCGGTTGACCACCAAGTAACACATCGTACTGAAGAATTTTTTTAATCCTAGTGCTCTATAGGTTCCTTACCTACTGGGTCATTCCATGTCAAATTTTGAAAAATCGTTGATTTTTGTACATATGTATTGCTATCAGTTAATAATAAAAAAAATGCGATTTCTGATTTTTCTCATTTTTAATTTTTGATAAATTTAAAAAAAAACTAATGATTTTTCACAAGTTTTGAAACATTAAAAAGCTTATATAGCTCCAAAAATATTTGCCCATCAAAGCTCAAAATTAGTGTCATTATTTTTAGGATATCAAGGGTGTTAATTTTATATGTAATTTGACATAACCTGTTTACGCGGGAGGATTACCGCGAGAGATTTTGATTTATCTGTAGGGGAAATAGCTCTGGGAGGTGCTGCGCTCTGGCAAGCCAATTCTATAATTCTACAAGTAATACAAGGAAACCGTTTTGGGGAGTAATTGGCCATTGTGTTCTATTAGTTTGAAGAGGCTGGATCTGTGCTCCGATCGAGTGGGGTGTTTGCCAGAACCAGCGAAAGTTATTTCCGGTTTTTTTTATTTTCAAATTTTGCCGATGGTTGGTGCATGGTTTTATTTTCCGTTATAGTTATAGTTTCATATGGGTAAAACGATCCTTTCATCGCCAACCACTGGGGAAGAATTGTTCGCTGCTTCTGAATTCTTGGCGTGGTCATCAGGTGGATTCGGGCTTGTCCTAGACTTTCTTTATCCTTTCCTATCCCTCATATTCCTCCTAGAAGCCGAACCGCTCGAGAAAGAAGCTATCAGACCCCAGGTAAGTGTGAACAGTTTTTCGTTATTGGGGGTTTTGAGAGGACGAATAAATATTTGGGTTTTCGATCGTTTGGAAAGCCGATTGATAGTTTTGAAATTCTCAGATTCAATTATTTTATTGATTTAAATAAATTTTTAAATTTTTGCTAATTAATTACAGTCCACTGGCTAAACCATTTGGCCTCCTAAACCGGATTCAAACCGATTTTGAAAAAAAAAATTGTTTTTGTTCTTTTCCGTGTTTATGTATTGATTATATTGAAAGTTCGTTGTTTCAATTAATTAAAATACAGTTCCTGATTGAAAGGAGTTCGAAGATGGTTATTGGAAAAATATGATAGTATTATTATGAACTAAATTGGAAAATTAATTTAATTTAAAAAAGTTAGCGACAAACAACTGGCTGGAACTGGTTTCGCGTAAGCCCGGCATATTTTATCCCGATTTGGTGGGATATTTATATTTCTAAGTTTTTTGTTTGTTTCGTTTGGTAAAATTATTGCTCAAATTAAAGTAGAAATTATTTATTCTAGATTGCTAATGGTTGATAAGTTAGAATTGATATAAATAAATTTCATTGAGACAGTTTAATTTTGCTACAGTTCAAACTCGTAAAGTTTTAACAATTTTTCTACCCGTCATCCCTTTATATTAACAAGTTTGAGGTTCAGGGTCCAACCGAGGAATTCTATCTCCGGATTGCCCTTTCAACTGATAAGAAAATACCAATAAGGTTATTATTTCTAACTCTAGTGGATTTATGGTTTTCCTTTTATTCGTTTTTTATTTTATTTTTATTTCCGTATTTGTTTGCATAGTTTATTGGAACTGGTTCGATTAGGAATTGTTCAATAAGGTCGATTTAATTAATAATATAGACAAATCCAATTTGACCGTTTAATTTTGTTGATTTGTTGGCTACTCATTTTTGAAAATGAGCGAGAAAAAGGCTATTGAATCGTCTTTAAAAATTTATAAAGCAAAACAAATAAAACTTTTTCAGCGCATTCAAAGAATTTATGATCTGTCGAAAGGCATTGCGGATAAAAAAGTTTTACAGCAATTTGAAATTACTTACCGTCTAATACCAAAAACCTTGACCGAATATGACGAAGTAGAATTCAAAATTAATGAATTAGAGTTGGAGTTGGATTTGGAATTTACTCCGACATTTAACGATTCCCATATGGAGATGATTGAGTACATTGAAGAGGCGGCTGAGAGCCTTGCGACGAAGAAAAAAGTGGCCGCTACTACCGCGGTTCCTGAAACTCTTTTACCAACCCTGGCGACGAACAAAATTGAAGTACACCTTCCAAAATTAGAGTTACCTTGTTTTAGAGGGGATCAAACGCAATGGTCGGTCTTTTATGAAATGTTTAAATCGTTAGTACATGAAAATAAATCGTTGACCGATCAACATAGAGTTCAATATTTAGTATCAAAGCTTGGTGGCGAAGCCTCGAATATTTGTAAGCACCTACCTCCAGTGGCGGCAAATTACCCAGTGATTTGGGACGCGTTACAGAAACGTTACAATGACCCTAGAGCTCAAGCAGATACCTATTTAGAGCAAATTTTTGAATTCAAACCATTAAAGTCAGAATCAAGGGGGAGTTTAAGCTCAGTATTGGATAAATTTTGTGGGCCCATAACAGCCCTTAAAAGATTAAACACCGGAAATTTGGCTGATTCGATATTTTTAAATCGTGGTTTGAAAATTTTAGACCCCGTGTCCCGCCGGGCGTTCGAAGCCGCGGTTCGCGAAAAGGATATTCCTACTTATGAGGATTTTGTAACGTTCGTCGAGAAACAAATTAAAACCCTTCCTTGGGAATATAACTCAATGTCAACGACCAGATCGGAAAAACCGATAAAAAATTACAGACCAAAGGTTTTCGTTGCTCAGTCGGGAGGAAGTACTAGCGATGGTCTTGATAAAACTACAAATTGCTTGAAATGCAATCAGGGATCTCATCAATTAGTTGATTGTAAAGGATTTTTGAAAATGTCTCCTTGGGATAGATTTCGTTTTATTAAACAAAAGGCATGTTGTTTAAAGTGTTTTTCTTCTAACCATTTGGCACCTAATTGTAAAAAAGGGAATCCCTGTTCGCAATGTAATAAGCCCCATCATTCGCTGTTACATTTTGAGTTTTCAAAGAATCCCCCAGACCGTGTAAATTCGGGGGCGGAGGGTCAGCAGAATTCCTCGATCAACTGCTGTTCGATGGCGAATTGTAAAGATCGTTTTTCCGCCCAGCGTTCTTCTATGGTTTTGCTGTCTACTGCGGTAGTAACTATGCAAAATGGCGGGGGAAAACTGCATGATGCGCGGTTTTTGATTGATTCGGGCAGTCAGTGCCATTTTCTAACGGCGAAAACATGCCGAAAACTTAAATTGCCTATTTCGCCTTTAAAAACATCGGTAGTAGGTTTTGGAGGAGCAGTCAATCCGGTTCTAGGGAAGACAGTTTGTAGTTTCAGTTCGAGGATCAATCCGAATATTTCATTTACGATCGAGCCTTTAGTGGTCGATAAGATTGTCGAGAAATTGCCGGCTAGGGAAATTGATCGATCTCAGCTGTCTTATCTATTAAATCTGGAACTTGCAGATGAGACATTTCATTTACCGGGTGATATTGATGGAATCATAGGGGCTGAGCTGGTGCCTCATTTATTGAAAGAAAATAAATACAGAGGAAAACCTCTTCAGTTGATGGCAGTGGATAGTGTTTTGGGTTACATTTTGATGGGAAAAGCCCCAGTTTTGGACCTAACATCCGAGAGTAATAATTGTTTGTCTGTTTGCCGTTCATCATTGGATAGTTTGGTGAGACGGTTTTGGGAAATTGAAGAGGTCCCAAACTTAATTACTTCTCTTTCGCCCGGAGAATCAGAATGTGAGAATATTTTTAAATCTTCGGTGCGTCGTTTGGTATCAGGACGGTTTGTTGTGTCGTTGCCTTTCCAGGAGCATCCCGATCGGTTGGGAGATTCATTTGAGATGGCCAAACGAAGATTTATGAACCTAGAAAAGCGCTTAGATTGCTGCCCGGAAAGTCGAGTATTATATCACGAGGTAATGTTGGACTATTTACAGCAAGGGCACATGTCATTGGTAACAAATCCGATGGATAAACATGGCTATTACATACCACATCATGGTATATTAAAGCCTGGTAGTTCGAGCACGCCTCTAAGAATCGTGTTTGATGCCAGTGCAAAAACTACGGCTCATTTGTCATTAAATGACGTTTTACATGTGGGTCCAAAATTACAAACGGATATCTTCGTATTACTATTGCACTTCCGTTTATTTTCAATAGCATTGACGGCAGATATTAAACAAATGTATCGGCAAATTCTGATTGATGACTCTCACCGAAGATTCCAACGGGTATTATGGAGATTTTCGTCAGAGGATCCAGTGGAGATCTACGAATTAAATTGTGTAGTGTTTGGCATCACCTCGCCACCTTATTTGGCTCTTCGAACTGTTCGTCAATTGGTCGAAGAAGAAGGTAAAAATTTCCCGGCTACCAAAGATCGAATTCCACAGGATATGTATATGGACGATCTTATCACTTCCGTCCCCTCGTTGCAAGATGCTGAACGACTTTATCAGCAAACAAAAAGGTTATTCGAAAATGGAGGTTTTCAGTTTACCAAATGGGCCTCTAATTCTTCCGAAATGCTCACTCTTTTCCCCGACGAGGATAAATCCTTTTCGACAAAGGATTTTGAAACGGGCACTTCTTTAGCGGTTTTGGGTCTTGAGTGGCAACCCAGCACAGATATTTTTTGTTTTCGGGTCAGTCACGAACATAAAGCCGGCACAAAACGAAATATCCTTTCGTCAGTTGCAAGAATTTTCGACCCCTTGGGACTACTGGCCCCCCTGACTTTATTTCTCAAGTGCCTGATTAAGGAACTGTGGCGTTTGGGTTTGGACTGGGATCAGGTTCCACCAGCTTCTATTAAAATTCAGTGGGAACGTTGTCAAGGGGAATTGGTAGTTTTGTCGAATCTTTCTATTCCGAGACACATTGGAGTGTTGGTTGGTTCGCGAGTTGCGTTGGTTGGGTTTTGTGACGCCTCCGAGATGGGTTATGGAGCCGTGATTTATTTAAAGGGCCTGACAGGAGAGGAAACTGTCAAGGTTTCTTTATTATGTGCAAAATCTAAAGTAGCTCCATCCAAGGTCCTGACTATTCCCCGCTTAGAGCTTTGTGCCGCCCTTTTGTTGGCAAATCTGCTGCAGGCTACAGCATCTACTCTTCGCACACGCTGTAACGTTGAGCGGGTTGTTGCACTGTCTGATTCAACGGTAGCTTTGCATTGGATTAAAGCTGCACCGTCCAGATGGCAGACGTTTGTAGCTCATCGGGTGTCTAAAATCCAAGATTGTGGCATCGATAGTTGGATGCATGTGGCAGGCACCGAGAATCCAGCGGATTGCCTGTCCCGGGGCTTAACGCCATGCGAGCTCGTTGATCATACCCTATGGTGGAATGGACCGCTTTGGCTGGGTTCGGAAGAAACTTGCTGGCCCGTTAAATTAGACTTGGAGGAGCTGGAAACCCCTCCGGAAATTAAAAGTAGCAACATTTTAACAGTGGCGCGATCAGAAAAAATGGAAGAAAACTCCATTTGTGCTCTTGTTGATCGTTGCTCAAGCTACCTACGGTTATTACGAACGATGGTGCTAGTTTTAAAGTTTGTGAAAATATTACCGAACCAAATGAGAGTAGGGGAAAGGGAGTTAGACACAGCGGAAATTTATCTGTGTAGAGTGATCCAGCTACTTCATTTTACACAAGAATTCGATAGATTAAAGAAGGGGGAAACTTGTTCACCAAAACTTCAACGTTTATCTCCATTTCTCGACCGTGGAATTATTCGAGTCGGTGGTCGTTTGCAGAATGCTGATATAGGGTTTGATAGTTGTCACCCGATTGTCTTGCCAAAGAAGGACCCCTTTGTTATTCGGTTGATTGATTATTATCATCAGGAAAATTGTCATGCCGGACCCCACCTGTTATTATCGTTAATTAGGCAAAAATTTTGGATTATATCCGCCCGAGAAATAATCAGAAGTCGGATAAGAAAATGTAACCGTTGTTTCAGAGTTCGCCCGTCGGTTGTGCCTCCAAAAATGGGTGACCTCCCTACTTGTAGAGTTACACAATGTAAGCCATTCGAACAAACTGGAGTGGACTACGCTGGGCCGATTCGCATTACTATGGCTAGGAGACGAAACCCTTTCATATTTAAGGCGTATATTTGTTTATTTATATGTATGTCGACCAAGGCAGTTCACATTGAACTGGTATCTGACTTGTCTACTCCCATGTTTTTGGCGGCTTTCCGGCGATTTTTGTCGCGCCGTGGTCCATGTAGAATTATATACTCGGATTGCGGGACAAATTTTGTGGGGGCTCATGAGCAATTGTCAAAATGGTTGAATTCTTCCGGGTATCAGGATGCGCTGACTAATCAACTGTCGGAGCATCGAATCGAGTGGAAATTTATTCCACCCGGAGCTCCTCACTTCGGAGGGATCTGGGAAGCTAATGTTAAATCGGTGAAGTCCCACTTATTTCGAGTTATTGGAACCCAGCTTCTGACTTATGAAGAGCTGAACACAGTGTTGGTTCAGATTGAAGCTGTCCTCAATTCGAGGCCCCTTTGCCCCCTAAGTTCTGATCCGCGGGAGCCACTCGCGTTAACCCCTGCTCATTTTTTGAACCTTACTCCACTGAAATATTTTCCTGCTCGAGATGTACAGAACAGCGAAATTAATCGTCTTACCCGCTATGAGCTAGTCGATCAGCTGGTCCGGTCGTTTTGGAATAGGTGGAGAAAAGAGTACCTGCATGAGTTGCAGATTCGACACAAATGGTCAAAGTCCTCTGCTTCGCTCACTGTAGGAACTGTTGTAATTGTGGATCAGCCCAACCTCCTTCCTTTAAAATGGCCAATTGGAGTAGTTGAGGAGGTGTTTCCGGGAACCGATGGGGTCGTGAGAGTGGCACTTGTACGGGTAGCTACGGGTCGGTATAAGAGGCCGGTAACTAAGCTTTACCCTTTACCGTCACAGTAGTACCAGTATTTTGTTTGTTGATATTATTTTATTTTGTTTTTTTTTTGTTTGTTGTATAGTAAGCTCATGTGTTTCTTTGTATGATTTATGATGATGGATAAGTGTTTTTTTTTTGTGTGTGTGTATTCTGACTTTATCTGAAAATAACATTTCAGAGGCGGGGGGATGTTTACGCGGGAGGATTACCGCGAGAGATTTTGATTTATCTGTAGGGGAAATAGCTCTGGGAGGTGCTGCGCTCTGGCAAGCCAATTCTATAATTCTGCAAGTAATACAAGGAAACCGTTTTGGGGAGTAATTGGCCATTGTGTTCTATTAGTTTGAAGAGGCTGGATCTGTGCTCCGATCGAGTGGGGTGTTTGCCAGAACCAGCGAAAGTTATTTCCGGTTTTTTTTATTTTCAAATTTTGCCGATGGTTGGTGCATGGTTTTATTTTCCGTTATAGTTATAGTTTCATATGGGTAAAACGATCCTTTCATCGCCAACCACTGGGGAAGAATTGTTCGCTGCTTCTGAATTCTTGGCGTGGTCATCAGGTGGATTCGGGCTTGTCCTAGACTTTCTTTATCCTTTCCTATCCCTCATATTCCTCCTAGAAGCCGAACCGCTCGAGAAAGAAGCTATCAGACCCCAGGTAAGTGTGAACAGTTTTTCGTTATTGGGGGTTTTGAGAGGACGAATAAATATTTGGGTTTTCGATCGTTTGGAAAGCCGATTGATAGTTTTGAAATTCTCAGATTCAATTATTTTATTGATTTGAATAAATTTTTAAATTTTTGCTAATTAATTACAGTCCACTGGCTAAACCATAACCAAACCAATCTTAAAATGTTTCAAAAAGATCGGTTTAAAACACAAAAACGAATTTAGATTTTGTTTTGTTTTAAATATTTGTTGCACCAAATTTCATGACCTCAGGGTGATAGACTTTCAAAAAATGTCAAATCAACCAATAGTCTCTCAAGTATCGGCTATCAATGATTTTTTATGCACAGCTATATCAGTCAGAATACAAAATGAAAATTTTCCAATTTTTAGTTTTTGAGTTATAAATTTTAAAGAACATACAAAAATCAACCGTTTTTTGACAAATTTTGAAACATTGAAAAGCTTATAGTTCCTAAACTGTCTGTCCTAGAAAGCTAAAAATAGTGCCATTATTTTGAAAAAAGGGTTTTAATTTAAAATGTTACTTCATGTTACCAAACCAATCTTAAAATGTTTTAAAAAGTTATTTATTTAAATACATGTTACATGTACATGTTATTAGAATATATGGGCTAAATTTCATGATGGTATCCCTATGTATTATAAAAATATAAAGTAACAAGTTTAAATGCCAAAACTTTAGTGTACCTAACTTCCCGCATTTGTGGCGCTATGACACCCTTAAGTGATTGTTAATTAATTGGTTGTGTTCTCTGTACCATTCATTGTATTTTACTTCAAATATAAACTACGCTACAATTAAATTGCATAGCTATTTTACACTATCTCTTGACTCTGAGCAAATCCATTGACAATTTAAAATGTGCCAGTAATAATCAAATTTTAGGTATTCTTATTAAACATATATTGTTTTAAAAAAAATTATAATTTATATTTTCAAATTAATCTGTATCGTGACTGAATAATATATCATATTAAAGCCCTTTGTAATTTCAGCTTTAAAGAAGAAATAGTTTTTGTGTTACCGAATTCGAAGTATTAAAAACAAAGCGAAAAAATGTATTTTTTGTTAGCTCGTGTGTGTAATTCAAAAATAAAAAGTGTAAAAGAATTAAAACTTAGTATTTTTTTACTATATCTATGCATAGAGTATAAATACCTAGTTTCACCCTTTTTGAAAAACCTTTCGTCTAATATCATTTTTTTAAATGATTTACTTGGTAAATTTTGCTTCGGTACCCTTAATTTGATTAAATACTTTATTTTCCTTCAAGTAGCCAAGTTAAACCCAGTTCTAATTTCACTGCCAAAACCCCTCTCCCAGTTTCCAACAAGTCGTTTTCTTCCATAAAATGCAAAGGTGGTAGTTCAACCTCGTTGGCCTACGCCAAGAAATTTTCAAACAGGTATCTGTCTTCGCCAGTCAGTTTTTCAAAATGTCTTTACTAGATGAGTAGTCTTTAAAATTATAACAACTTATGTCAAAATAAGTAATACTATACCCAATTACTTTTTGTCCTACAGACGTTTTTATCGAAACATTTCACATAAGAAAATTTGAATCAAGTTTGATGCATCTGACTATATTGAGTTATGTTATGGTGAAAATGGAAAACGAGTTTAAATTATAGTCGACAGCGAACACGGTGTTATTGACACTTTTTTAATGATTTATTTTTGTTTTAATTCAAGTTAGGAACAAATTCTGAGTGTATGAAATGGAGTCGGGAGAAATAGTTTTTAAGTTACCGAATTTGAACTATTAAAAATAAAGTGAAAAAATGAATTTTTTGTTTTCTCGTGTGTGTGATTCAAAAATAAAAAGTGTAAAAGAATTAAAACTTAGTATTTTTTTACTATATTTATGCATTGAGTATAAATACCCAGTTTCACCCTTTTTGAAAAACCTTTCGTCTAAAATCATTTTTTTAAATAATTTACTTAGTGTGGAGTGACCCTTATAAATTTTCGGTCAAAAATTAATTTCTTAACTTCGGTACCCTTAATTTGATTCAATCATTTCTTTTTCAAGTAGCCAAGTTGAACCCAGTGCCGGTGGTCGAACCCACTCAGGAGTTACCAGAAGCGTTCTGACCAATATGAAACTTGGTAATGTACTATATTGTGGAAGTTCTTTTTATTGATTTTTGGAAATATATTTCTCTTAAAAAAAATCTATGATATAATTACTTATGTACTGGTTAATTATATAAAACAATATAGTTTGGTGGCACAAGGTAGAGCCGGTGCTCTCTAATTAGAAAGAGTGGAGAAGGCAGTATTCTTTGCCTTTGTGGTGGTACGCTCGACTGCACACCCTCCCCACCGTTACACGCCTCAAGGAGTCTAAGGGATGAATACGCACTGGGCTTTCCGGTCTCCTTCACAGCGACTAATTAAAAACTTGGCAGGAGAAATACACCGACTGCCTCACTGAGTTGTTCACTGTATTTAATGTTCACGAAAACCAGGATTGAATGTAACTGCTGATTATAGGATCAGGGACCCAAATCTGAGCTTTAAACCCTTGAAAACACTTTATTCTGGGACACTGTCCGCTAATAATTACAAGGGGCAAAGTAGGAATGTCTAGCTGACAGTAAAAAGAAGAAAACTACATAGATTTGATAAGCCTATGTATGTATAAAGAGACTACGTACATATGAGAAGACTACGAAGAACCAACAGCAAGAGATCGTAACAAACACATAAGTAAGTAGAACTAGTAAGTAACCAGAAATAATCAAGGAAAGGAGTGCGGAAGATAGTTTTTGGGATGAATGAAAAATAAATAAATAAACAGAATAATAATGACGCCCACATCACCTTCACCCTCTGCCGCAAGTCTTGTCCACCAGTTTCTGTTAATTCCATTCCTCTCCCTGTATCCAAGACAGTACGGTACTTAGGCTTCCATCTCGACGAACGGCTGACCTGGAACCCACACACGAGGCTTAAAAGACAAGAACTAAACAGAGGTTTTGGACAACTGTACAGACTACTTCGAAGGACAGCCCATCTCTCAACAGAAAATAAATTACTAATCTACAAATTTATACTTGAGCCATACGGAATCTGGACATACGGAATAGAGCTATGGGGGACAGCAAAAAAGTCGAACATCAAGCGTATCCAATCCTTTCAATCAAAAGTCCTGAGAACAATAGTAAATGCCCCTTATTATGTCAGCAACAAAACCCTTCATAACGACCTTAACATACCCTACATTCTAGAACTCATCCCTTCCAAGTTTATGAAATTCCACAGTAGCCTTTCCAACCACCCTAATCCTGTAGCACAGTCATTGCACTCCGCCACTCATCCCTATAATCCTCCTCGGAGACTGAAACGGCAGTGGCCTCGTGACCTGCTATAAACGCGTGACAGTGGGAGTCCTGGCAATGGCCAGTTTCTCCAATCATGTCCTGAGCGTCTATGGCTCTCGCGCTCTTAGTCAGCCTCCACTGGCTAGTATCCGGTGACGCGGCTGACGGAGGAGCGTGGGGGACCTCCCAAGACTCCGCTTTCTCTTCGCGGTGGATTTTGGGGGGTCTCTGGGCTGTCTGTAAATATTGTATGAATGAGCGAGTGAATGATGAACTGTAAATATGGTATGAATGAGAGCATTTATCTTAATTACTTATTGCCTTATAAAAGGCAGATTGTAATTTTAGCACAATAAAGGAATTTAAAAAAAAAACAAAAAAAAAACCTTATTCAAAATTACCACGAAACATGAAAAGAAAGAAAATCATAACTTATAATCTTAAATAGCTTCCGGGGTCGCCTCGAGACTTAAACTTGTAAGAATATTTCCAGCTGTTATTATTTATTTTTTTTTTTTTTCATAGTCCCTTTAAATGTACAGATAATTATATACAATTATAAATCCTCAGGCGAATCTTTTTACAAATTATATTTGTATTTCCTGTATCGTCGCTACATTATATACAGGTTTTGTTATATTATAAAAATTATATAATGAATAAACGAGTATAATGATACACATTATACGTGACTGGACAAAAGTGACTCTAATACAGGTGATGGGGCTCATCTTTTTGATCAAACGTAAAACTAACTTGCGTAATAATTCTTAACCTAATTTTTCCCCGATTCTGTTGCTATCGATGTGGGATGGGTGGTGGGGTCATAGTGTTAAACACTGGGTTGGTTAGGTGCTGAAACGAGTCAAAAAACTTGATACAGCTATTCTGGGATGAATTTACCGTTAAATTTTATCATATGCAGATAAAACGATCGAGATATCTAAAAATTACCAACGAAAACATCGATTTCATGAAGACACATTTAATTTAATCGTTAGGAAGCAATGGCTAAACAAAAGCCCACAGTGTACTCGTGCAATGTTTATTTTCATGCTCAAAACAAAGGAAAAGTATGCAATATGATAACATTTTTTGATTTAAATTTCTGACAGACTGTTGTACGAAGGTAATTGAAATACATACATACCTTAGTTAGAAGGATTTATGTTTCATTTCATTTCCCATTGCTCTGAACTCTTATGAAGGTAGCTTCTATCACAAGAATACTATGCTTTTTTTTGTATAAGCTGATTAAGTAAATTATCTTTACCACGAAATCTGCATAAATCCCTTGCTGGTAAAAGCCATGAAGAGATTACTTACCCGGTAAACGAGAACCAGATCAACAAGTTCTCAGATTATTTTTTTTTTTATCTCTTCGAATAAATAAGTTTATCTGACATAAAAAATGGCTAATTTTCCAAAGAGGAAAACTGGGGGAAACAGAGAGACGGTGGGTAAGATGGGACATTGGAGCGGAGATCAGTATTTACTCCGGGGCCCTTGCCAAGTAATTACAAATTCAAGAAGGGTTGGGACAAAGCTTATTATTATTGTTACGGCCTGGTCATTAAATATGTAATGACTTCTGCCCCGCAGCCCACTTTATTGTAACGACCAAATCGTAAAATTAAATGACTCCATTAACTTTTCGGGGCAGTAAAAAAAGTTTTCGCTTCTGAACTGTCCGAAATAACTGCGTTGTTTATGAACGTTTTACAATTGTTTTCTCTTTGTATTTTATCGTTTGCCAATTCTCATATTCCCTTATTACTTTCTCATTGGCCTAGTAGTTATTAAGATGGTTTTGTCGGTAGTTAGTCTTTACATTTTTTTTTACATAGTATTTGTTATTTAATGTGAAGCGCTTAACTTTGACAGCAAACTCAAGTTAACTAGAGCACTGCGATTAGCAGCCTAGCTGATAACTTTCATGATGTGTTTTACCTACAAAAAAGGTACAACTTTAAACATTTCTTGAAAGAGATTTAATCGATTTTCTAATTGTTTTTCAGCTGAAATACTGAAATGAAGAAAAAAAATTTGTTTTATTAACTTTTAACATTTATTGAGTCCAATCTCAGAAGGGATTTCAAATTTAGGATTGCTTGGAACACAGATATGTGGGTCCCCAAGGTGGGGGGGAGACGCCCGCCGCGGGCTAGGGCCACTACAACCTCTAGCCACCGTCCGGTGAACGCCCAGAAAGAGATAAGGCGGGCGAACCTGTGGTCTTTCACCCTATCTGCCGGCCTAGTCGACGGGCAGCCTATTTCGTTTTGATCTGACTCCATCAGATCTTAGAAGATGTGCCCCCACAGTGCACAATGTACAGGAGAAGAGGTATATGGTAGGTAGTGCAGGTAGTTTGTGTGGTCTTGGAATGACCACGAATTTACACTCGGAATCTGAGGGTAGGCGAAATCCATTCGGATCCCAAAGGCGAGTGTGGACCGGAGAGAGGCAGACTGGATTGCCGTGGGAGACACTGCTAGGTAAAGTTTCCGGGCCACAGCAACCGTTTTCCGCGAGGCAGAGGTTTCTCCCATGGAGGTGCTAGTTGTAGTGAGACGAAGGCAGAGATTCCCACAAGAAAGGTGTGGGGTCTGACAACGCCGGACTAAAACATAGCGAGGTTAGGAGAGAGAGATGGAGAGGTAGTTGAATGAGAAGGCCATGGTTTAAGTAGATCAGCAAGCGCCAGTGCAGAGAGAGAGTAGATAGTAGTGTTCCAAGTGACGGTCCGGTTCGTTATCCTAATTCGGTCTAGTCTGGTTTCTTATATAGGTGGCCAGCCGTGGTGGGGATGGGTCCCCACCTGCGGCTGTTCCCCCCACTAGCTTCTCCCCCACTCTCTCTGACGTCATAACTTTTATTAAACCATATGGAAACACGGACATATATTTTCTGGGCCGAGATGAAGGTACCTTGTAATTATTCGTAATTAAGAGGTGGCCGCAACAAATATAATTAGTTATTATATAATAATACGTTATATAATTATAAGTTATATAGTAAAATATATAAGTATTTATAATATGTTTTGATAGGGACCAGAATAAAATTTCCTCAATTTTAGCTGAAACTACTATATTGCTTCCTGTATTTAAAATTACCCTAGTTTAAAATATCCTATTACGTTCAGTGCTTGTGTTTTGTGGCACACCACTTCAAAATAACTTTTTGACACGTGATTCTGTTCCGTGCAATATATGCCACGAGCTCACTCTTAGGGTTTAGTTTACCCCTTACTTTGACGGCTAGTATATCGGTTACATTTACGTCTAACGCTAGTGTATTTTATAATAACCAGAATAAAACAATACTTTCCGAGTTAGGACGTATTGAAATTGAGGCAATTTTACCATAAGATTATATGAAAATATTATAATAAACGCATTATATCTCATTTGGTATTTATGATAACTATTCTTTTTAAAGTGGAAGAAAATTGAAACTGACTATCTCCGGACACAACACGAGATCGTTACCACAATTTACCAGACCTTTTTTTTTAATAAAACATATTGCTATTTTATGCGTCAGAAAATAATGCTGACAGCCAAAGTCACAGACAAGTTACGCTCATTATAACATTATGTTTTTATAAAGGTGTAATTATCCTCCAAGTTGAAATAGTTAGTGAGGTCTCGTCGACAGCACAAGATTTTTTTTTTAAATAATACATTTAATGAGGACGTTTCCTGATGATTTAATGACGAAAATTGAGAGAGAGAGAGAGAGAGAGAGAGCGAGAGAGAGAGAGAGAGAGAAAGAGTGAGAGTGAGAGAGAGAGAGAGAGAGAGAAAGAGAGAGAGAGAAAGAGAGAGAAAGAGAGAGAAAATCACAACAGTTACTGCTTTCGCTGATGACATAGCGGTGTACAGTAGCAGCATGAGAGCCAAGGTAGCTCTAAGACAGGCTTAATGACGAAAATTGAGAGAGAGAGAGAGCGAGAGAGAGAGAGCGAGAGAGAGAGAGAGAGAGAGAGAGAGAGAGAAAGAGAGAGAGAGCTAACCAAAAACTGTCATTCAATGTCTCATACTTGAAATTAAAACGCATAGTAATTACTAAAAATTAATCTCTAAAAGTACATGAGGTGATTGTACTGCTGGATTCTTAATATACCTTCTTTATTGTGATAAAATTACAATCCGCCTCATTGGGCAATAAGTAATTGAGATAAATGTTCTCATTCATGCCATATTTACAATTCATCATTCACTCGCTCATTTATACAGTATGTACAACCAGCTCAGAAACCTCCCAGATCAATATGGCTGCCACCTCCCTCACATGCGAAAGAGGAAGCGGAGTCTTGGGAAGTCCCCCACGCTCCTCCGTCAGCCGCGTTACCGGATACGAGCCAGTAGAGGCTGACGAAGAAAGCGAGAGCCACATACGCTCAGAACATGATTGGAGAAACTGGCCGTTGTCAGGACTCCCACTGTCACTTATTTATAGCAGGCCACGAGGCTATTCTAACTGCTGAACTATAACGAAGTATAATAAAGATCATAAAGTTTCAATTGGCCAATCAACAGTTAACTTGTTTAGCCTTGAAATGATACACAGTTATACTATTGCATTGTATATCTTTATTAAGGATAAAACAAAAGTTTCCGAGTTTGGTACGTATTGGAATTGAGACAATTTTCTAACTAACTAATTGAGTATTTTGCAGACTTTTGGGCAGTGTGATGTAGAGCTTCATCACTCTCTAAACAATACTATTCTTGAAAAATACTTTAATAGTTCTTAATTACTTGCTCTTAGCTACTGCCATTCAGCCTAAAATCCCAATGTTACCTTAACTCGTTGTGTACACAGGTCATCGCAGTGCTTGTGTTTGCTTCTGTCAATATCTTCTTTGGGATCGTGTCATCTACTCGTCCATACCGTCTCAGTATACTCAGTTTCTGGGGTTGTTGGACGAAAATGTAGATGAAATCTTCGTAAGAAAGTTATTGTATGCTAAACATAAAAAAAACAAACTGTTTTTTCTGAAGGCCACTACCGCTTTAGTCTTTGAGTATGATAATAAGGATGTGTGATCCTGTGTGTGCTAGAAGACCAGGCTTATCGGATAGGCTCTGATGAAGTTTCGTGAACTTAAACAGATTGATTTCAAGCACGTCGGGTACGTTAAGATGGTTGTGAAGGGTTTTGTTGCTTATGAGTGGCATCAAGTAAAAAATACATTTAAAATGAAACTTTAACACACCGAATGTCCTGGACCTCACCGAACATGGAGCACCATGGGCTTCACGAGGGACTTTTATCTTCATTTGAATATTTTTATTTTTGATTCGAATTCAGATTGTTCATTTATTAAGAAGTTTCAGTATTGTCGGTTTTGTGTGGGAATTATTTGAGTAATAATGACTTAAGTGGTTGATTCGTCCTAAAACAAAAATAAATTTAATATCATAGTAATCCGTTTTATTATATTCCTTTCTCCCAGATTTCTAAATTAACTACTGTAGATACGGTTCTGGGGCCTATATTATTTCATTTAACAGGTCAGATCCGTAAGCCTCCAAGTGGTTTATTAGTGACATTTTTAACTAATACCAGTTAGTTAGTTTAACTGACACGGTTTCTGACTTGCTGGTTTTTAATTTTTACATTTGGTGTTCCCCCAAATCCTCTAAAGTTTGTGTGTTTACTTCAGTTGGATTCCTTCTATCCTTATTCAGATCCCACAGAAATCTTTCACAAGTCACAATATCTAATCAACACCTCTGCAATTAATCCTTAATAACCTGGAATATAGTTTATTGATTCAGGGCTTTGTTTTATTCTTGTATCGATAATAAAACGCTTGTCAGTTTTTCGGCACAAGCCATCTATAGCAATAAAAATCAAGCATACATTTTATACTATCGAATTACCTTGTAGATTTCAATAATGAAAATTCCTTTTCTTGGCCCATGTAGTTATAACATACTTATTATGCAGAATAGTTATTATCTAAGGCAATACCATGATTGATTTTCCTCAGTCAAGTTTAGTTCAAAACAATCATTTAACTATTGGTGTTACTAATAACTGTACTAGCATAAATTACATTACATTTAAGGTGACAATTTTTGGGAGGCTAAATAACCCAAAAATCTCTGATACGTATTAGAAATTTTCTTCCGGTATACGGTCGGCCATAACTCGTTATTGATCGCAAATGTTTATATAAACGTTTTTCATTATTTTTATAAGAGAATTTACCCCTGTAAAGTATTTTAGATTCTTCACGAAACTTATACATTCGTTCATGTCATTGAGCGAGAGATAATTCATAGTCACTTTTATCTGCACATTTCTTCTTGTACGATAATAAGCAACCATGAAATTGGCACCTCTTCATCGGGAGGGAGTGCCTTAAGGTATTCGCGGACTGGGTATCGCGACTTTGGTATCGCATGATTACTCAGTACTCTGATTCATTACACAAAAGGAGTAGGGTGACACTAACGCACTCGACAATAGACTACAGACACTAGTCATTCGATACTTAATTAACCTTTGTGGGCAGTTTGGCCGGTCTTGTATGCACAGTGAGCCTGACATTTACTCCACATATACATATGTAAGACAATTATTGAAGGTGGGGTGAATAAACTGAAATCTCTGTAAACAAAGATAGCAATTTTATTCTCTATTTTATATATTCTATTTTATATTATAACAATCATTCATATTATTTATAAAATCTTACCTGTAAAGAAAAAAACAAAGTATATAATTATCACTACTCTATTCACACTCTATTTACAACTTTAATTACTTAATATAGCCTTTCTCTATCCTATGACTTTTTATAATCTTGCTGATAGCTCCATGTAGTGGTGGTCAGTAGAAGCAGCGCGGCAAATTCAAATTAAAGACAGTCTACTTCCTTTACATACATAAATATCTATTAGAATACAGTTCACAATAATTTATACAATCGCCCTCTTATTGTTTCATCAAAAATTTTCATATATATTACTAGAAACCTTTAAATAGAGAAAATCTGCTCTATTGGGGAATATGAAATTGTGATTAATGTAATTCATAGTATATTTATATTTCTCCACTCATCAACTCATTATTATAATATTTACAAATTCACGCAGCCATGTCACCGGATAAGAGCCAGAGGAGGTTGACCAAGAGCGCGATAGGCTCAGGACATGGATTTATACGAGGCCACTACCGCTTTAGTCTTCAAGGAGGATTATACGGTTAGGTGGCCCTGTGTGTGCTAGAAGACCAGGCTTATCGGATAGGCTCTGATGAAGTTTCGTGAACTTAAACAGATTGATTTTAAGAAGGTCGGGTACGTTAAGATGGTTGTGAAGGGTTTTGTTGCTTATGAGTGGCATCAAGTAAAAAATACATTTAAAATGAAACTTTAACACACCGAATGTCCTGGACCTCACCGAACATGGAGCACCATGGGCTTCACGAGGGACTTTTATCTTCATTTGAATATTTTTATTTTTGATTCGAATTCAGATTGTTCATTTATTAAGAAGTTTCAGTATTGTCGGATCGTCCTAAAACAAAAAAAAATTAAATATCATTGTAATCCGGTATGTTATTTTCCTTTCTATCTAACATAAAAACGAGGTTTAGGATACTTACTGGTTCATACTGCCCTAAATGAGATATCAAAGTTTTGGGGTCAAGAAAGTATTTTAGATATTTCTTGTTTTATATTGTTTCGTGTCAATGTTACAGACGGCAATGTTACAGACGGCAATGTTACAGACGGCAATGTTGCAGGCTTTAATTCAAAATTATGTTACCAAAGCTTGAGAACATAAAGAAGAGTTTAATCACTCAATTGATTTATGCATCTAATCATTATCGTCATTCCATGCCTCAGAGTATTGATATTTTCCTTTTTAATATTTTTTTTGAATAAATGAATTATTTACTTTGTATCCAACTTTGTATTATATAAGATATCCTGCGTACGTAAGTAACCATCAATACTTATTAATGGCCCAGGGGATCAATAAACTTTACCGTTTAGCCGTTAAGTTCATTACGAACTTATAAAGGCTCTTATACTTTTCCTTCATTAGTAACTTATCTATACTAAGTAAAATTAGCCAACCCTCCTACCATTACTTAAATAATGGTTTCATAAAACTATAGAAACGCTGTATTTACCAATAAAATCGCTAAAAAAAACTTAAGACTTTACTAGAACTTCAACATAAAATTTTATCTCTCATAGTAAAAAACGAAGTGCTCACGGTCGTCAGAGCAGACAGACTCAAGTTAAAACATCTGGGGTTTTATTATGATAGCTCATGAAATTTCGATGTAAACTATTTTTATTAAAAGGAAATTCGCTGCGATTAATGTATATTTGCATCAGCTCCTGATAACGGCTAAAGAAAACTACTGCATAATTGTACTTCGGACTTTCAAGACAAACAGTATTAACACAAGATGGAAATATGCCTGTGACAAAATGGCAAACCGTGTGATACCGGAAAACATTGAGTAAAGAATTTATATTCGAATATTTAATATAAGTTTCCTAATTTAGAATATCTCTATTTTAACGCTCGTTTTAATTGAGGAGTATTGTAGTGGAAATTAGGTGTTAACAGTTTTCGTACTTAGAAGCCCATAGAGTCAATCATTCCAGTTAAATCAGGGAACTGACTTACTGGAGTAATAATTAAACAAAGAATCTGCGCAATTTGTGAGAATGAATTATTTAAATTCCTGCGTATTCGAAATTTCGCTTTCATCAAGAAAATTTAATTTGATCATAAGAGTACACTTTACTCTTTGCTATTAAGAGATATTGATAAACAAAGTAAGTTCTGTGTAATATTAGGGTTCCGATCAACCTTTTTTTTTTTTTTTATCAATTTCTTTAATTTTATGTAATTTTTGGGTTGGGAAGAAAGTGATTTCGGTTAGCACCAGTAGATAGCGTTATGTTTGTTTCGTTATTCTTTTGTCAATGTCAAATTTTTTTCTTTTGAAATTTGGTAGTCGCTGCCTTTAGGTTGCTATTGAAACAAATTCCGTTTAATTTTGTTTACAACTTTCGGGTTTACGGTCAGTTTTAACTTGGAATGCGACAATAAGCATTTTCAACACATTTTAATTTTTTATTTTC
Organism: Acanthosoma haemorrhoidale; assembly: GCA_930367205.1. NCBI lineage: Eukaryota > Metazoa > Arthropoda > Insecta > Hemiptera > Acanthosomatidae > Acanthosoma > Acanthosoma haemorrhoidale. Next base: position 13,463,401 of record OV884015.1, on the reverse strand, counting down.
ATAAAGGCAAGAAAGCGGCTGAGGCTCACAAAGAGATATGTGAAGTTTATGGTGTTGATTGTTTAACATAACACAGGTGTCAGAATCAGTTTAAAAAATTTCCTTCTGGAGATTTTTCACTGACAGAAGACCAACGTTCTGGTCGACTTTCTGAAGTTGATGATGACAAAATGAAAGCCATAATTGAATCGAGTTATCCAGTAATCCAGTTATATGACTGAATGGAAGATATTTGACTGATTAAAGTTCATTTTTTGTAAAATTTTTATTGGGTTTTATTCCACACTAAAAAACCAAAATTATTTTCTTGCCAACCTCAATATTTCCATTAGCGTAGACATTTAACAGGAGATTTCCTATCACTAACAGGTCACATTGTTGGTCACCGTGAGTAGAACATTTCCAAAACATCTACAGCATTAACAAAATACCAAAAAAAAAGATGCTATTAATCTAATTGTGTGTTGATTTTTTTATTATCTGATAAACCCCCAACATATCATATACTTAAATCTTCAATTTTTATACTGTTCACAATACCCCAGTAAAAAAATGGTTTTCTTACTTACACAGTAGTTTCCTGACCAATGATATTTTTTTTAAAAATAATTCTAATAATAGCAGCATAGGGGCATAAGATGGACCTCCAACAATGCAATATATTACCAATCGGAAAAAAAACCATCGATCAACAGGATCATAGTGACAGTTTTAATGACTTTGAGTAATTAAAGTTAAAGAAAAAAGTGTTATTTATGAGAGCGACGTGATATTTAATTCGATACCTTGAGCAGGGTATAACAAAAATATTCATTGAACTTATATAATAAAAATGATCTTATATTGTTAATAAAAACATAATATTCATAGGTGCATAACATAACCTTTCAACTGAAGCTATCAGAACCTATAAAACATACTATTCATCAAAAGAAAAATATAAGGTCGGGATTATAAAATAAAATTCAATCTTCCGGCAGGCAATCTTAACTATATTTATATTATTACTGCTTGAATTTTTATATTACATATTTTTTTAAAATATTTTTCCTTTAATCAATGATCATTAAATCAGTGATATGTCAAACAAGAGAAAGTAATTATCAATAAAATAGTTCTTTTGTGTTTTTAATTATCATCAAAAACCAACAATAGATTAAAAAAACAATATTGCCGTAGAGCACAGCTGCTCTGTGTTTGTTTTTCTGAGTATCTGGACCGCTGAAAGTTTATCCGAATTCAGGGGTACTCGAATATAGAAAATGCAGATGAGGAAAATGAGAGTGGGGAAAACACAAGTACTTTTGCCTGAATATATGGAGAGTGTCGAGGATCGATACCACTAAATATGCAAAACGGACCGACAAAAAAACAAGATATAAGGTCGGAAAGCTGGTCCGAAATCGGTTTGCCAATGAATCACATTTATGCTTCTAGGAAACTCGACGGGGTTTATCTTGTTACTGCTTAATCCTGAGAAGGCGCGATTGTTGTAAAATAAATTGTATTAATTATAATATTTGACTTGTTGCCCACACACGAGGCTAAAAAGACAAGAACTAAACAGACGCTTTGGACAACTGTTCAGACTACCTCAAATGACATCCCATCTCTCAATAGAAAACAAATTATTAATTTACAAATTTATACTTAAGCCAATCTGGACGCAATAGAGCTATGGGGGACAACAAAAAAGTCAAACATCAAGCGTATCCAATCCTTTCAATCAAAAGTCCTGAGAACAATAGTAAATGCCCCTTATTACGTAAGCAACAAAAACCTTTATAACTATCTTAATATACCCTACATTCTTGAACTCATCCTTACTAAATTCATGAAATCCCATAGTAACCTAACCAACCACCCTAATCCCCTAGAACAGTCATTGCACTGCACCACTCATCCCATAATCCTCCTTGGAGACTAAAACGGCAGTGACCTCGTGACCTGCTATAAATAAGTGGCAGTGGGAGTCCTGGCAATGGCCATTTTCTTCAATCATGTCCTAAGCGTATGTGGCTCTCGCGCTCTTCGTCAGCCTCCACTGGCTTGTATCCGTCGACGCGGCTGATGGAGGAGCGTGTGAGACTACGCTTCCTCTTTCGCATGCGAGGGAGGTAACAACCATGTGGACTTGGGGGGCCTCTATGCTGTTTGTAAATATTATATGAATGAGCGAGTGAATGATGAATTGTAAATCTGGTATGAATGAGAGCCTTTATCTCAATTACTTATTGCTTCATAAGGCAGATTGTAATTTTAGCACAATAAAGAAGTTTGAAGTTTGCATCAAAGAAGTTATATAAAATGCTTGATCTTTGCGAAGGCGCTATTGTTGTAAAATAAATTGTATTAATTATAATATTTGACTTCAGCTTCGAGAAATTAATACGTAGGCAAGAAATATTAAAAGCATGCGACAGTTCCGAGTTTTCAATACAGCACAAACATAATGCAAGAAAGATTTCATCTAATATTCGTTGAGAAAACTCTCAAGTGTGAAAAGGTCGAAACGTGGGTTGGTTGCTCAAGACATTCTCAATATGAGTGGGACATTGAATTTTGCTTTTGTAGACATTTAGGTCATTCACGCTCCAACAACTTCCAACATGGATATAGTGAGCTATCGCAATAATATTTAGGGAGTATAACTTTCCATGAATCTTTGTACAGGATGAAAACAGTTGCCACATCCAAGCTAGCTCTGGAATTGCCATACTTCATCCACTTGTTGGTGCTCGTCATTTATTGTTTAGGTCTTCTTTGTTGGCTATAGAAACCCTTTTGGTTTTTACCCATGTTTCTATAACCAGGGCACATGTTGTGAGAGCTCTGTTCAGATTTTACGTGCTACCTTACAGGCAACGAAAATAGGTTGATACGAAAAAATCCGAGTAATCTTTGTTTTGTTTTTTAATTTAAATGTCAAAGTCTTTATAATCTTGTTAGCAATATAAACTAAATGTCTGTTATACATATAGACGTAATATGTCATGAACATTTATTATCAATGCAATACAAAATATTACAATCAACCAGTTAAAATTACACAATAAAACATTAAAAAGAAATACATACGAACATCAGGAATAAAATTTTTTTCTTTATCATGTTGGTACACATGTCACTGAAATACGTTTGCAGCTGTTATTAATGTTTACTTTTTTAGTAGCAGTCATGAAGGTTAAGCGTGTTTTGGTGTTCGTAGCGATTCTTCGCTACGAAAAAAAATAAATCAAAGAATTTGGTCAAAAAAAAAACGAAATAAAGTGCGCTAAGGTTTTTGAAATGTTGACAGTGGCTTTTGGGGAATCTACCATGAGTAAAGCAAGAGTTTATGAGTGGTATGGACGTTTCAAAGAGGGCCGTGAAGACGTTGAAGATCACGATCGCGCTGGGAGCCCTAACACTTCAATAAACGACGACATCGAAAAAGTTAAGAAAATGATTCTGGGCAATCGAAGAATTACTATTAGATAGGCTGCTGATGAAGTTAATATATAATTTGGATCATGGAACAAGTGTCAACAAAGTTCCTTTCAAAATTGCTGAATTTCGTTCAAAAAAATATCGCGTCGATATCACCAAAGAACTGCTGAACGAAGTAACCAACAATCCAGAGTTTGTTAAATGCGTCATAACAGGGGACGAAACATGGGTACATGGGTATGACGTAGAAACCAAGGCACTATCTTAGCAATAATGGAAGCACTCTGAAGAGCCAAGACTGAAAAAACTTCAACAAGTTCGATCAAAAGTGAAGGTTCATCCCACTGTTTTTTTTTTCGATTTCAATGGCGTAGTGCATCATGAGCTCCTGCCAGAAGGTCGTACGGTCAATAAAGTATATTACTTGGAAGTAACGCGCCTTTTACGTAAAGCGATCCGACGAAAACGACAGGAATTGTAGCAAAACAATTCGTGGAAATTGCATCACGATAACCCGCTCACACCTCACTGGTTGTTTGTATTTTTTTTTGCAAAAAACAACAATGTTGTGTTACCTGAGCCACCGTATTCGCCAGACATGGCTCCGTGCCATTTTCATTTTGTTCCGCAAGTTGAAAAAAATCCTTGAAAGGACGACGTTTTGACACCATTGAATAGATAAAAGAAGAACCGCTGAAGGAGCTAAAAGCTATATCGAAAAGTGAGTTTGAAAAGTACTTCGAAGATTGGAAAAGTGTTGGCACAAGTGTATTATATCTGAGGAGGATTAATTTGAAGAGGACAAAATTTCTATCGATGAATAAATAAAAAAAAGATTACCATAAACAAAATTTTCCGTTACTCTTTGGTCAAACCTCGTATGTGAGAGCATAAATCCATTTTGTCTTGTGTTATAACCACCAATGATAATAGATGATGACAACTTGATTGTTAGTAGCACATATGCTAATTAAAAGTAAAATATTGCGGGCAGATAGCTTTTATGTTCAGTTACATCGTTATATCATTATCATAAAATCGTTACATTTTTTACAAAATAATTTCGCCATGCTTCTAGTTTTAAAGGTTTTTTAATTATTTCAATTTAGGGCAAGTTAATTGTCTCTAAACTTCACTCAACATTATGAAACTAACTTTCCTTGTTCTGGATATTAAAAAATTGTTCCTTTTCTACTTTCAAATTGAAATTACCTGTCAGGGTTTCCTTGTCGGCATTTTATTTATTAAATAAAAAGAAAATTAATATTATGAACTGAGCCGGCTAACCAGACTAAAATTCTATTTAAACGAAATAAAAGTTTGAAAATATAATAGAGAAAATATCAATCACGAGTGTCTGAAAAGTTTCCGACCTCAACATGAAGATAGGAGCAGTCGTAAATAATAGCTAGTGAATTTCTTTGTTCATCCGTTGACAGTTACTCACCAAAGTTTCAGCCATTTTGGACGCGCAGTTGTTGTGTAACAGTCGTTTGAGTCTTTGTTAGGTCGGAAACTTTTCATACCACCCTCGTGTATCTTAATTCCCTTTAAGATTGAAGAAGACAAAAAAAAAGCCGTGATTGGCAGCTTATAAGCCGTGGAAACATTAAAAGCATATTTTAGATCCGGCCTCTTGAGTTGTATGCTCTAATTTAAAATCGTATCTAAAAAAATTATGCAATAGAATATTTTTTAGACATGATTTTAACAAATGTTATAATTGAAGTTTGGATAACCGAGTAAGTGAGAGATTTCAGTGGTGAAAATGAAAAGTGAAAATGGTCATATTAAGCGATCTTTTCTCAATGCTACTATAGTAATAATATAATATAGTTTTAATAATATAGTTTACTACCAATTGACGCGTGCAACTTATTCATTGACTTAAAAAGAACTAACAATGGATAATAAAACCAATTGTCTGTCAGTTAAACTACGAAATTCACAAAATTCTGAAGAAATTTTAACACACTTAAAAAAATATATCGCAGAAATCGATGAAAAATATTTTATATTTAACAATTACTTCAGAATATAACAAAATAAAAGCAGTAAGGATTAAAAAAAATAAGTTGACATTATTAAATGTGCCAAAGTGATTTTGAACTGAAACATTGGGATAAGCGAACAATATGAATAACAAGACATAAAAACATAACTTACAAGATTGTATATTCGTTAGGCTCTGAGCGAGAGAGATGAGAAACTACAGAACGAATGACAATTAAAGAACGAAATCGTTTGCAAACTGGTTTTACACGATCACAAACTAGAGCTCTGTAAGGGCAATACTTTACCATTATAGAAACATATTTTGTACCTAAAACGGCTCTTTTATTGGTATTATTATTGTGTCGGGTCGTCACTAGGGGGGGGGGGTCCTTGATCACCCTAGCCCTGGTGACAAGTGCGGATTGTTCGAGTTTATAACATTGGCAATTGTTCCATGACGGCGTTACTATCTGACTCCATTTATGATAGGTATGTGCCCCACCAATGCACTATGTTCAAGAGAAGAGGTACAGAGGTTTCATAAAGAATTAGTCAAGTTTTCAGAGTTCGAGCGGAAACCAAGCAAGCGTCACCGAGTAAAGGTCGCGAGAGACTCGCAAGGAGGCTGACGAGGAGACTGGTTTACAGGGCCAGAAGCCCTGGCTTAAGTACCCTCTCTACTTTTTGCCGGCAGGCTGCAAGGCTGCCTAGGCCGGTGGTTGGTTTTCACACCTGTCGCGAGGAACGTGACCGACGCCTAATTACCTACCCCTGGAGGTAGAGAGGCCCCAAATTGTTATGTTTATGACTGCCAGCTGCTGACCCTCCTCAGGTTACTTGCTTGGTCCCAGTGTTTTATTGCTTCACACATTAACAATGATTTATATTTGTTTATAATACATTTAGTTCATGTTATTTTACTTTTGCTTACAATATATATGCAATAGAGTATAGGATGATTTATCTAATGAAGTTAGCGGTCGCTACATATTGTATTGTAGTATTTTGCTCTCTGTTGCTTATCAGTCGAGAAAGTAATTTGAGGCTCAAGTTAAGTTCAGAGTCCTTTTGTCGAAGTAGGTCAAAGTTGCCACATTGAGGTTCGTAGGATCCACTTGGTTCAACTCCTCTACTGTTCAAGTTTCTTGTTGTATTCACTCACTTCGCCGAAAGGAATTTTAATTCCAACTTTCAGAAAGGGTCGTTGATACCATAGACAAAAGCAGACAGCCATCATATCTTTGTTTGAAACAATACGGTATCGCAGAAAAACAAATGAAACCCGCAAAAAAAAAATTAAATTTTTACGGTTTTCAAATATTTAATTAATAATAAAAATCGGTTTATTAGGTTATGATTGTCGTTCTAAACGGCTGGGCTGGAAATATTCAGACTTCTGTGTAAGGGGCCAGTTCTAGATTGTATTTACTTCTCCGAAGAGAGAGACACATAAAGTTAGAGGAGAACTTGAAACTTACTTGACTAGACAAGCAAAAGGCATCAAGTGCAGTCCAATTTAATTGCATCAACAATCAAAAGTTTTCCTAATTGAGAACGAGCAGTAGGTAATTGAGATATGTGCAGTAGGCCTTGGCCATTATTTTAGAAATGTTGAATTCTTGTCCCCGAAGCGCCTTCATGGCTTTTCTACCAATGGAATTTGTGAGAAGTTTTTCTATGAATAATTGTATGATTAGATGAGTAACTTTTAACAAAAAAAATTACGCCTTTTTAAACGTCTGATTTTTTTAAACTTCTCTATTGTGCTAAAATTACAATCTGCCTTATTAGGTAATAAGTAATTGTGATAAATGTTCTCATTCATACCATATTTACAATTTTCATTCACTCGCTCATTCATACAGTATTTACCAGAGATGTCCCAAATCCACATATCACCTCTCTCGCGTGCGAAAGAGGAAGTGGAGTCGGGAAGTCCCCCACGCTTCTCCGTCAGCCGCGTCAGTGGATACGAGCAGGCTGACAAAGAGCGCGAGAGCCTCATACGCTCAGGACATATTTTTTTATTTTGTTTTCTGTTTAATTTTAAACATGATTAAGGCCCAACAGATAATTTTTTGATTTCTTTAATTTATGGACTTTTTTTTTGTTGAAAATACTGATATTTTGAGAGCTGATAAGGAAAGGTTAGACAGCAAATGTTTCCTTAAAACGGTATCCAGTGTATTAAAAGTGAATCCCAGAGTTTTGTTTGGTATTATTACCAGGTTTTTTGCCCATTGAGTTCTAGCGGGGACTTCAAATATCGAATTATGACTAAAATAAGGCCAGTTACGAAATGCCAACAAATCACGTCAGCTGCTGGCACAGCGGTGGCCCGGATGACACCTAACCAGATGAGGCAACCCTCATTTATCAGGCCTTGTTATGGAAACAATAATTCATCCTTACCTAAGCAATGGCCCTGATGAAGATCACCAGCTGAGGCAACATCCACCTATATTTCCCACGACCGCTGAGGAGGCATATATCTCCCTATATAAACCTTCCCCAAATTTTACCCGCCCTCACTCAGTCACACTCTCTCTTTACTTACTATTACTATTACTATTACTATTTAATAGCCAAAAGAGCACTCTCAATGCTTCTGTAGCTGGCCCTTTTTCCAAAATACTGACCCAATTATAAATTTAATTCTGTTCCAATTATGGCTTGAAAGTGGGCATTACTTGAAATTTCAACCAAAAAGTTAGTCTTTTCTACTGAAATTAATTAATGATAAGTTTCCAAAATTTATAATAACCTTTTATTATAATGATAAAACGGTTTTACGAATATTGCCAGCTCAAGAGTCAATTAGCATTATTAGCTAGATCAGTGTTATTTTCCAGTCGCTATTAAATGTTATTACTCTAAGGTTAATTGATATTATTAATTATTTATAATTATTCTAGGCCGTTTACTAACCCACGTCTGAATTCCTTACATAAATAAGGTGGTTAAGTTACTATACTTTTTTCGTATTGTGGTAATTCCTGTATTGAAATTCAATTCCGTTTATAATATGTCCTATAAAGCGTCTTCCAATAGTGACTTTCAAACTTTGACAGTTGATAGCGGCCATATTGTTGAAGCGGCTGTCATTTATTCAGTCTGTTTTGCCAAATCACCATAGATGGATATAACGTCCAACAACACGTGCAAATAATAAAATTGTTTTATCAATATGGGTGTTCTGTTCAGGCAACGTTCCGCGCTCACCATAACCGTCCTACCGAGAGGACTATTCGCAGTGTGGTGGATAAAGTTGAGTCCACTGGTTCAGTACACAATCAACCAACACCCGTACGTCGACGAAACGCAAGATCTGCCGAAAACATCGCCGCTGTCCGTGAGAGTGCAGGAGAATCCGAGGCAGTCGATTTCGCGTCGCTCACAAGAACTCGGTCTTTCGCAGATCACAACTTGGTGAATTTCACGTCGTGACTTGGACCTGCACCCGTACAAAATTCAACTGACCCTGTAGCTGAAGGTAAACGACCATAGACCATAGGTGTGGTCATCTCACGTGGAGGTGATGTGAACTGGTCACCGAGATCGTGCGATTTGACCCCGTTAGACTTTTTCTTGTGGGGTTTCTCGCAGGTCTATGCGAATAAGCCACAAATCACAGCGCTCCTCAAAGCCAACATAACCCATGCCATCGGTCAAATTCAGCCTGGTTTATGCGCCAGAGTCATGGAAAATTGGACATTTCGGATGCGCGCCACCCAGCGAAGCCGCGGCGGACATTTGCACGATGTTATATTCCATACATAATGCCATCGATAAGCCTTTCAAAGGAATAAAAAGTTTCGATGATATCTCACACACACTTTGTCTTATTTAAATTGAGATAGGAAGCGCTTAATGAAAGACTATGGCGTTCTACCGATTCTAGTAGACCAGGTTATATCGAACTAACTCTGATTCGTTTTGAGGAATTGAGAATCTTCAAACTGAAATGCACGTCACTTAAAACCAAATTAAAAAAAAAAATCAAAAATTAAAAAAGATTCAACCGACTAAATTCCGCATTTACATTAAATTCTTTCCTCTGGGCATGAGCATTATATAGAAGAATTTTTCTTTCCTGTCAGAACATTCCTATAGTTTGTAAAATAAATATCACCCCATTAAAGACAAGACTAAAACAGTATATTTAATTTTATGTATCGATATTTAGAAATATATTTTATGCGAATTGAATACACTATCTGGATTCATTTTTAAAATATTTGATAACTGTGTTGAATTGAATGGAAAGTTGTCTGCATTTCCTTGGTCTGTCGAGGTATGCGATGAACCGGGAGTACACGCAAGGGTGGGAATGAAAGAAAACGTTGGGGTCGGACTGACAAGGGCTGGCGTTCCCTCAACAGTCGACCCTGCTTCTTTTATGTGCATTCGCTAGAATGAATGTGTGGTCTACATGACTTCCGGCTGGGATTGCAATGTCAACTGTATCTGAGCTATGCACGATATTTTTTTATATTTTCGCATTGCAGTTTAGGTATGGAACTAGGTCGCCTTTTTTCAAAATATCGTCAGTGAATAGGAAACAGAACATTTATTGTCAATTCAATATAAAATATTAAAAAGAAGTACACATGTTTTTCTGGAATAAAATTGAATATTGCTAAAAATGTTAAAAAAAAAATTACCCAAAAATAGCTAAAGCACAAAAAAAACAATGGAACGGTCAAATATTATAAAAATAAAAACGTATATGTCTGATGTAAACTACTAGTCATAAATACATTCATGATACTGTCATAATAGTTTGGAGGCTGTTTTATTGAATTTATTATTGATAGGTTAAATTAAAACGATACCGTTTTATTTTATTAGACCTATACCATTTATTTTATTCTTCAGTTGAAACTTAAAATTATTCTGAAAAAAAAATTTAATGATCTATTACAGAAAAATTTTTAATACTTCTGCTTACCTTTTGGTGGTTGAAAGCCGGGATATAACAACGTAGTTTTCAAAATCACTGGTTGGAATCAATTTTTTTCCTAAAGACTAGAAAATATTCATAACCTCTTCTAGTCAGCATTAAATGTCCTAAATAGCAAATAATTTAAACATTTGCCATTACCATGTCTACTCACGATCTCATTATGGAGAGAGGCATGGTTACTCATCACAGCGTTTATTATTATAACTATTTCAATGTAGATCTCATTAATTTAAAGTTGCCCTAGGCTAGTTAGCAAGTGTTACGTCATTAGATGAAAATATGAGATTGAGTTTAATTTATCTTTTTTTTGTGGTATATACCCAGCTACTATTAATAATTATTAGCCAAATAAAACATAGACAAACCTGATCCTGTTGGAACTCCAACCCATGACTTGCCGGATATTTTGAATATTGGCCCCGATGTGGAGTCAGTCATAAAATAAAACAACTTTCTGCCTCTCTGAAGCTTTATTACTTTTCTACAACCAAAAGTTTTTGAAAGGCTAGGCCATCATATTCATGGGTTTGTGTCCTACTGAATTTTGAAAATCACTGAAATATATTAATTTAAGTTATTTTTATTAAGCGTTTAATTATTTCCCAAGTTTTTGCGCATGCGCTACCTTTTAGAACATCTCTGTACATCGCTCGTCATTCAAACACTATATACTACCGTCTATAGGCCATAGTTCAGTTAAAAAATTGTTCCAGCAGGCAACTTGGGGGAGCTGGCCACGAGGGAGCCCTCAAGAGTGAGTAAATTGCTTATTATATTTAGAGAGAAGTGTGATAAGCGATATCGGATTGAGTAGTCGGCCATATTGGAACGCCTTACTCGACGTTCACTAACGATAGTTCTCTGAGCCATTCGGTCTAGTGGCTCAGAGCCAAGACCCGTGACTCGCCACTGGGAGTTGTGAGCTTAATCCCACGGCGCTACGTACTTCTTTTCTACTAATAAAAAAACCGTTGTTATGATAAAATGAGATTTTATCAACAACTAATGTCTCAAAATAAGAAAAAAAGGTCTAGATCACTAGGTCCAACTCCAACACCGTCGCCTGTAAAGAGAAAACCAAGAAGGTCGAATAGGAACGTACAAATGACCTCCTCTGCAGCTAGTTCCATGGAGGAGATACCTCCACAGGCCAGCACATCCAAAAAAGAAACAGCCTTAGAGTCGCCTTTTTTCACGCCAAACACCTTTGAGGCTTTGAAAAATATCCCAACAGAAGAAATGGAAGTCAACAAAACTCCAACACAGCCCAAACCGCCTGCTCTTTTTGTACGCAACATTAGCAACTTCAAATTACTATGCTCACAAATGAGCAAAATTGTAGGTACCGGAAAATATACGTGCCTCAATCGCTTTCGGGATACAAAAATTTCCCCAGACACTCCCGATACTTATCGAGCGATTGTTAAATATTTAGATGAAACCAATGCAGACTACCACACCTACCAATTAAAGCAGGAACGATCACTCCGAGTGGTAATCAGAAATTTGCACCCGACCACACCAGCTGACGAAATAGAAGAAGAACTCTCAGCTCTCGGGTACAAAGTTCGCCAAATAACAAACGTGTTGCGCGAGGATAGGCAACAGGATGAAACAATAAAAATGGCATTACTACTGTTCTTTGTTGATCTCGAGAGGACACCTGGAATCGAGAAGATATACGACCTAACAAACCTGTACTACACTAGGGTACAGGTTGAAAAACCGTATCCCAATCGCGATATCGTCCAGTGCCATAACTGTCAGGCGTATGGAATGCGAATGGTGTTCGCACCCACACTAACGAACTGACAGCACTACTCCACGACAAAAACATCGACGTAGCTCTCATTACTGAAACAAGACTAACGAGTAAACGACAATTTACTGTTCGACAGTACAAGACTTATCGAACCGATCACCCAGATGGAACAGCTCATGCAGGTACCGCTGTCATTGTCCATAACTCCATATCCCACCACATAGTTCCTCTGGTAGCACATGATTTCCTTCAATCCACTGCAGTGTCAATCACCACCTTCACTTTTCCCCTTACACTAGCATCAGTGTACTGCCCTCCCAATAAATCCATTTCCGACTCCCAATTCATCTCCTTTCTAGGCTCCATCGGACATCGTTTCCTTGTGGGTGGGGACTTTAATGCGAAGCACCAACACTGGGGGTCAAGATCCACTAATACACAAGGACGTGCTTTGCTGTCTGCACTCACACGGAAACATTGCTCCACTATCACTCCTGACACAGCCACCTATTGGCCATCTGATCTCAACCGAAATCCTGATCTCCTTGACTTCTTTTTTTACAATAGTTTAGGAACACTTAACTATTCACTCACGCGCCTCGATGACCTCTCCTCTGATCATAGTCCTTTAATATTAACCATTTCCCTAAGACCAAATCACAAACTGCCTCCTCCTTCATTTATTAGGGGCCCAGTTGACTGGGACCACTTCCGTCAGCTTCTTACAGAGTCCGTAAACCTCAAATTATCCCTGAAAACATCCCAAGACCTAGACGATGCAGTGCATTCTTTCACTACTCTGGTCCAGAGGTCGGCTTGGGAGGCATCGTCACCCCATCGTCACCCAAAAATCCATAATCATAATCGTTTACCTCAGCATCTCAAAGACCTAATCCAATCCAAACGCCGCTCCAGAACAGTGTGGCAAAGATCCCGGCATCCTGCTGATCGCCGCTCGTACAATCAGTACTGCCGATTGGTAAAGCGGCGATTGGCATCCTTCCGTTCCGATTCTTTCAATTCCTACCTCTCCTCTCTGTCTACCAGGGATAACTCGTTGTGGAATGTAACCAAAAAAATCCTAAAGTATCAACCTGTTTCACATCCACTCCGTCGTGATGATGGGTCCTGGGCGGCTTCGGACGGGGATAGGTCGGAGGAATTTGCTCTGCATCTTACCCATACTTTCACACCTCACCTTTCTCATCAAAGCCATACTCACAGCACAACTGTTAATCCCTCTGAGGTCAAATACCTTCTGAAAAACTTACCTTACCGAAAATCCCCTGGATATGATCTCCTTACCCCTCAAATTCTCAAACAGCTTCCTTCTAAAGCCATAATCTTTTTAACCTATATATACAATTGCATTATCCGAACGACGCACTTTCCTCTCCTCTGGAAACATTCCATTATTGTCCTATTCGCCAAACCCGGTAAACCACCCAATGAAGCCTCATCTTACTGTCCAATTAGCCTACTCCCTATCCTCTCAAAAATATTTGAGAAACTCCTACTAAAACGTCTACTTCCAATTGTTGAATGCAAAAACCTTTTTCCCACACACCAGTTTGGTTTCCGCCAACGACATTCCACTGCTCAACAAGGCCTTCGCGTTGTTGATCACATCTCCTCAGCCCTTGAAACCAAACAGTATTGCACTGCTGCCTTTCTCGATATAGCTCAAGCTTTTGACAGGGTTTGGCACGCAGGTTTGCTCTACAAGCTCAAAAGATATTTACCACAGACCCTTTTCCTAATCATACAGTCCTACCTTTCAAACCGCTTCTTCCAAGTCCGCTGTGGTTTAGAATACTCTAACTACTATCCCATAAGTGCAGGAGTTCCACAGGGCAGTGTCCTGGGCCCCATCCTCTATAACCTATACACCGCTGATGTCCCCTCTACTCCCAATACCTTCTTGGCCACATTTGCAGATGACACTGCAGTCTTGTCATCCCACCCAGACCCCGACATAGCATCCCATAACCTTCAAAAACACCTTGACGAGATCGAGTATTGGTGCAATCAATGGCGGATCAAAGTTAATGAAGCAAAATGCTCCCACATTACCTTCACCCTTTGTCGCAAGTCTGGTCCACTAGTTTATTTTAATTCTATTCCTCTCCCTGTATCCGAGACAGTACGGTACTTAGGCTTCCATTTTGACAAACGACTGACCTGGAACCCACATACGAGACTAAAAAGACAAGAACTAAACAGACGCTTTGGACAACTGTACAGACTACTTCAAAGGACATCCCATCTCTCAATAGAAAATAAAGTACTAATCTACAAAGTTATACTTAAACCAATCTGGACATACGGAATAGAGCTATGGCGGACAGCAAAAAAGTCGAACATCAAGCGTATCCAATCCTTTCAATCAAAAGTCCTGAGAACAATAGTAAATGCCCCTTATCATGTCAGCAACAAAACCCTTCATAACGACCTTAACATACCCTACATTCTAGAACTCATCCCTTCCAAGTTTATGAAATTCCACAGTAGCCTTTCCAACCACCCTAATCCTGTAGCACAGTCATTGCACTGCGCCACTCATCCCTATAACCCTCCTCGGAGACTGAAACGGCAGTGGCCTCGTGACCTGCTATAAACGCGTGACAGTGGGAGTCCTGGCAATGGCCAGTTTCTCCAATCATGTCCTGAGCGTCTGTGGCTCTCGCGCTCTTGGTCAGCCTCCACTGGCTAGTATCCGGTGACGCGGCTGACGGAGGAGCGTGGGGGACTTCCCAAGACTCCGCTTTCTCTTCGCGGTGGATTTGGGGTGTGTCTGGGCTGTCTGTAAATATTGTATGAATGAGCGAGTGAATGATGAACTGTAAATATGGTATGAATGAGAGCATTTATCTTAATTACTTATTGCCTTATAAAAGGCCTACGATTTTCCACGTTCCTCACATTCGATTCTTTATAAACCAGAGAATCGGATCGGATCTTGAATGAATAATTATAGAACTACGTAATGAATCAGTTATTGTTAAATGATTCCAACTCCTATATTATTTATTATATAAGATGAGTGTTATAAGATGTAGTATAGTACACCATTTAATAGCTATTACCCAAGTATAATCACCTCCCGGATTTGTTTTTTGAATATTATAGGATAAATTTGCTATTTAAATATAATTACACGAACAAACTGTTCAACAAAGCAGTGGTATAACAAATAATAATGACAGCGCGTAGATTTTTTCTATCCCGATAACCCGATGAGGTTTTTATCCACTGGTCTGTTGGGTTTCCTAGTAGAATAATGTTGAATATTAGCTATTTTTCAAAATTGTTCTTAAAATTCCCAATCAAAGAATTTCCTTTACAATCCCCCCCCCCAGACATTTGAATTGCTATATTAAAAAAAAACAATTTAATAACTATTGTATTCCTACAAATAATAAGTACGTATGTGACTTATTCAGGGAGTGAAAATCAGAAATTTAAATCTCAAGGAGCTTCTGAGCTATGACTTGAGAAACCATCAAAATAAAACTGAAGCAGGTTCACATACAGCCTATAATTACATCTCAATCTAATCTGGGGTTATTTTGAATAGACCGTTTAAATTTAGGACGGTTTTATAATTCAATAATCCATTGAAATTTATATTTCCCTGTTTGGGGTTCAAATTATAAATTTGATATGTGTATCCTACTTGGAAACCAAAATGTAATGTATTTTACTAATTTAGTTAATTAATAACCTGTAATAAACATAAAAATCATACAATTTAAAAAAGTTAATTATTACAATTTATTAAGAATAAATACTCAATGTTTTATTTTAATCAATAAGTTTACTTTTTATTCAAGGATTTTCAGGTTCTCTTCTGTTTATGTAATACTCCCATAAATAAACTATCACTTACTTGGGTTACTGTAAGAAGAAATAAATACAAAAATATACACTGTAACAATTGCACTTGATTTTAAAATATAGTTTCTTATTATAAAAATTCTTATTATAGATTTTTATGGCCAACTTCAATGGGTTTCTGTTGTCAGAACCTATTCAGGGTGTTTTATTTGCATGTTTTTTTTTACCAAGTGAGAAAATTGTATTTTTAAATCTTTGATAGATTATTAAACTCAATAATAACAATATTATTGTCTAATAAATAGATATTATATAGGTCTAATAAATAGAGGCGGCAAAAAAATTACAAACTTTATATTATTTATATTTTAAACGACTTATCTTTAGAATGGCCACCTCCTAACCCCCCCCCCCCACCAAAAAACAACAACATTTAAAAATCAAAATTTATCACCCAACTTAACGACAAAAGTTTGCTTATTTACTAATTAGGTACTCCATGTATTTACAATTGTAAGGCGCAAGGCTAAACAAAGGAATTATCCAAATACATGAGAGAAAACATAACTGGTCGTTTACTTACAAATCATTATAAAAAATGTCGTCTAATAAAGATTTTGTTCAAATGCATATTTCAATTAGCTACTTTTTCAATTTAAATAAAAAAAAAAAACCGACTTTCTTGCAACGTTCGTTTAAAGGTTTCAGATTAAATTGAGAATAAGGAACGAAATGACATCTCTTTAACGATACTCTTTTCAGAACAGTAGATTGAGTTTAGCAGAAGAGGAAAGTAATTTTATTTTAAAACGAAAAAAGTCAAGAAACAATTTCTCCCTTTGTAATTGGGTGACGTTTCATTTTTAAATATTGTGAAGCCTACCGAAGACATTTATAAATTTAATAATTATATCCCTGACGTAACATACAAATATTCTATTTGAATAAACCAATTGAATCCTATAAATCAATCAAGTAAACTCAATAAATCCTATCAAGAAGTGAACAACGATATGCTTAGGGTATAACCGTTAGTGCTCATCGCCCTTATTATCAACGCGTTCTCTCTCCCATCTTTCTGACCAGTACTTTACCAATCAAATGTTCCTTTCTTCCAGGCTCCACTTCCCTGTCTCTAGAATTCTCTAACTCCTAACATCCCACATGATTCAACCTCTCGTACCTACTACACTTCCTATTCAAAATCCTCACCATTATTATTCACCAAACTCATGATTATATTTATCTATTAGGAGCTGTTTTAAACCGGTAAATTAAAAAAATAAAGACTAAAAATATTTAGAGGAGGCATTTAATAGCATTCCGCTGATGTCATTAAACTATTTAATATAGTGATAGGATAAACAAAGAAATAAATTTCCCAAAAATGTTATTCAGCTCTATGTTAAAGAAATATCCACATCAATCATATGAAATAAAAACAATGCCAATAACATAACAAAAACGACAGTGGCCTTGTGACCTGCTATAAATGCGTAACAGTGGGAGTTTCTCCAATCATGTCCTGAGCGTATGTGGCTCTCACGCTCTTCGTAAGCCTCAACTGACTCGTATCAGGTGACGCGGCTGACGGAGGAGCGTAGGGGACTTCCCAAGACGCCGCTTCCTCTTTCGCACGCGAAGGAGGTGACAACCATATGGAATTGGGAGGTCTCTGGGCTGTTTGAAAATATAGTATGAATGAGCGAGTAAATGAAAATTGTAAATATGGTATGAATGAGAACATTTATCACAATTAATTATTGCCCAATGAGGCAGATTGTAATTTTACAACAATAAAGATTATTTATTTAACTTATATTTGTGAAATAGTTATTAATATTGATATGTTATTGAAATTGTTTTTTTTGTTTTTATCGTTTTTGATTTCTCACTACAACTGATATGGTTTTTATTTTTAAAATATAAAAGTGCTTATGTATAAAGATAAATAAATTCATGTTATGAATTTGGCGTAACTCGATGGTAATCTTTTTTTATTCGCTTTAACATTTAACACCTTTAATTAGGCAAATACATAACTTTTAATCAATTAGTAGTCTGTGCCAGCTGAGGGTTAAAGTAATTCAAATTGATTTTAAGTAAAGAGACGACGGGTAACTGTTGCCGCCTGTGCCATCCTCCAACATTGGAGTACGGAATTTTTCGTAGCTTGCAGTTTCTCCTCGTACAGAGGCTAAAGATCGTTAAATGGCTATGAACTTTAGGACAATCCCAGTTAATATTAGTGACGATCATTGAAGGCAAAGGGACAAAGTGCGGCTAGCACAAATGACGAAACAAAGGGCGCTTTGCCGATAATGGAACCAGCCCACTTGAGACGGCCCAGATCCACAATGCCGGATCGGTCAGATCCACCTAGATCTCTCTCTCTCTCTCTCAATGGATGGCCGGCCATTATTGGCCCAGTCGCCCAGGCTTCATGCCGTATTAACCGTGTTTAGCCAGGGGGGGGGGAGGGACAATGGCGACACAGGTTCTATAGACCGCGCACTTACAACATTACCGAGATTGTTAGTGAATTAAGGATTGCAAAGAGGCTGTGTAGGAGTTAAGTACCTCCAGGACCAGGTCCAGCCTCACCTCGGGAGGGGGGACGGGATACTTCATTTCGTGGACATAATCGTTTCTGCATCACTAATTATTTTGCAAAATAAAATAATATTAATTAATCTAATTACTCCTAGCATCTGATTATCTACTGGATGTGGTGATAATATAAATGGAATCATGTTTGGAAAGCAAGGAGGTGACCATTAAATGAGCTTTAGGTCAGATGTCTAAAAACCACTGTACAATAAACATTACTGATAGAGCGTAATGTCTTCGCAAATTTATGAAAAGCTCCACCATTTGTCTGGTCTATGCTATCCAAGAAGGAATGGATAACATTGAGCCAAAAACGCTCCAAAGTGTCAAAACTCCTAAACAGCTATACTACATGTACTTTTGATTTTAACCCTTGAAATCAACCTAATTCATACATTAATTTGGTTTCCTCCTAAAAATATCGTTATAATATTTATGATTGTGGCCTAAACACCTGATGATTCTAGACAAGGTGAGTCAAAATTGTCTACTTTATGTTTCAATGTTGTATGTGTACTGTGCTACGACTAGGCAACTTTTTCAGAAAAAAATACAAAATAAGCAAAATAAAAAAAAAAAACCTACAAACTTCAATACCCCGAATATTCCAGACAGAATAGACACGAGCAAAGCCTCATTATCAATATTCATAGACGTACAGTTAACATGAATTATCCAATTTTCTCTTGAAACATTTCGGAGGACTTTTTTTTCGTTCTCAAAAATAATAACTAACCTTGGATTCCGTTTTTTCAAAACATGATTTTTCCATGACGAAAAAAAACAAAACGATTAAATTTCATAAATAAGCTGTTATATGAAAGCTAAGTTATTTTTTTATTATTATTGAAAGTTAAAAATGATTTTTTACGTATTTTACCAGTTATCATATTTTTTGTGCATAAGTTTCATATTATTTTCTACACGAGAAACGTCAACTTATCGTAAAAGATGTAAATGGTATCCTGACAAAATAAATTGCTATGATTATATCTATTATTTTGAAGGATGTGTATGTATATCACAAAGTTTGCAAAATATCCTTCTGTATATATTTTTATTGCAATAATTGCAACCATCATCAAAAATCCATGCCGTTTTATCACTGACTGAAGGATACAACCATTCCTAAAAAATATTTTATTTTTTTATATATTCCCAATATTTATCATTTCAATTGTTATTATTTAATTTGAAGAACGCAACATGGATCGCTTATGCAGTTAAAGCATATACTCCTCATATACAAGAGCGTCCTGAGGCCAGCTCTACTGTTTGGGACACCACTCTTTAGATTCCTACATGCCAGCACCATAACTCTTCTCCAGAGCTTCCAGAACAACATCCTGCGAACGGCACTGTGGCATATCCCTTTTCGTGAAATGAAGGCTTCCGACATGCACGAAAAGTTCGAGCTCCCCACCATCACCGAAGCCATCAGACGACGTCACATCAAGTTTTTCGACACGATGAAGCACAGTCTAAACCCTCTCTTCCGGGCATGACACCACCACCGCTACCGGCAAGATGGCAACTCACAAGATCGAGTAAAGCAGAAGAAATGGTTGACATAACGGCGTTTGGCCCACCAACAACAAGCCTCTAAGGGGCA
Source organism: Acanthosoma haemorrhoidale (assembly GCA_930367205.1). Lineage (NCBI taxonomy): Eukaryota > Metazoa > Arthropoda > Insecta > Hemiptera > Acanthosomatidae > Acanthosoma > Acanthosoma haemorrhoidale. The sequence continues at coordinate 13,443,190 of OV884015.1, read as the reverse complement.
CCCTCACTGATATCAGACTAACTACGACTGCACTACATGCGAGAAGACTCTAGGCCCAGCCACCAGTGGACTCTCACCACTGTACCGTAACAATCAACCTCCGCCGAGGATTCCCACACTCCTTACTCCTCTCACACCACCTTCAAGCAGGTCCTCCTAGTACAAGGATCCGATCACCCTAAATATTTTATATTTCTCCCTCATCCTAAAATTCTAACTAGAGAGATTAGAAAAAAAAAAAAATGGATCGCTTGATGATGTACTGAATGAGTCCGAAACGTCTCAATTATAATGAATATGGATACCAGAGGATATTATGCACAATTTGTGATATTTAATTATTAGGTATTATTGCTGTTGTTATTCTGTTGTTGCCCTGCAGTGGGGTGAGAATCGCGTACAGAAGGGTAGCTACCCATACTTTTGATTACACAGATTTGAAGATTGTTAAAACATTACATATTTTACCTAAAAGCATTGGTTTTATAAGACAAATTCGAGATGTATATTGTAACGAATGCATTTAAAATTAAAAAAACTTAAAACTCTGGAAAAATCGTTAATTAATCTAATTTATAACAAAATGTTCCCACATTACTTTACCCTCTGCCGCAAGTTCTGACCACTACTTTATTTTTTTAATTTTTAATCGATAAAAGGCTGACCTGGAACCCACACATGAGGCTAAAAAATCAAGAACTAAACAGACCCCTTGGACAACTGTACAGACTACTTCGAAGGATATCTCATCTCTCAATAGAAAATAAACTACTTGTTCACAAGGTTATACTCAAGCCAATCTGAACATACGGAATAGAGATATGGGGGACAGCAGATAAGTCGAACATGAAATTGTATTTTATCAAAATAAAGTTGGTTTTTCAATTAATTTATAACAAAATAAAATCAAAATACTAAGTTAAATTGTAAAATCTTACCGTGACCTGTTATTTTTATAATATTTTCTTGGATCACAATAAATTTTTATCCTGAGATTTCACGCTGCGTGCCGCTTTATAAATACAATCTTAAGGAATACCTTTTGTTTGACTGAAATTCTTCCGAGACAGTCAGATATTTTAGCACTTGGCCTAAGGGGAAAGTGTTTCCTCCGCTCAAACACACTTGAACAAGAAGTGTCCATTCAAGTTGTTTAAGCCCCCTTCAAGTCCGCCCCTTCACACTTGAACTTGAAGTGACCGCAAACGCCAAGTTTTACCACTTCTGTGTCCCAGAGACTTTGAACTTGTACATGGTACTTATTTTTTCACTATTTCAGTGCTCGTACTGTTATTGACTACCTTATTATCATTTCTTGAACTGTAAGAAAGAATTAGTGTTATTTTTCTCTTCGACTCTTAATACTTTTGTTAGTATTATAAACAAAACTTCTGGGTCGGAGAGAAATCAAGAGAGGAAGTTAAGGAAAAGAGATGGAAGGAGAAAGACATTCTAAGATCGACGGAAAATCGTAAAAACTCCAAGCCATAAAATGAAGCTATCTCGCCAGCTTTGAGCTCTTCTTTCAAAAGTAGGGAGCATCCAGAAAAGACCATCCTGCTCTGAAAATGTCTGTTTTACTTCAACCATTAAATGTTTTTCTTCTTGCATCTGCTATATTCTAACATTAACAGATTTTTCTATCATATGTATATTATTATGGAATAGAAACCTAAATATAAAATAGTCATGGAGCAATTAAACCCATCCCATTATAAAGATATTCATTTATCAATTATATAAAATATTCAGCCCGTTGCTTAAAGGTAATTAACAAACGTTTATTACAATCAAAAAATTTAATTTTATAACATAAGGGTAGATAAAATTGTTCTCGTAATAATATGTACCTATTTATGGGTAATAGTGGGAGTCCTTGAAACGGCCAGCTTCTCTGATCACGTCCTGAGCGTCTGTGGCTCTCGGACACTTATCAGCCTCCACTGGCTCGTATCCGGTGACTCGCCTGAAGGAGCGTGGGGGACGCCCCAAGACTCTGCTTCCTCTTTTGAATGCAAAAGGGTTGACACCCATGTGGATTCGGGAGGTCTCTGGGCTGTTTGTAAATACAGTATGAATGAGCGAGTGAATGAAAATTGTAAATATGGTATGAATGAAACAATAATTTGTAATTTTATTACAGTAAAGAAGTTACAAAATTATTAGATTGACATGAAAATTAATATTCGGATACTCAGTTTACGGTGATGAGGATACTATAGCTGACGTATTGTGAGGTTAGTTTTTATAGACAGCGTAATCTTAACTCAAATCGTCCAATTAGTGCTCATTTACTTACTACCACATGTTATTAACTAGTCTACTCGCCAGGTGGGTACGAGGTGCCACCTGGGCATCAGCTAAGAGACAAATTTGAGTTAGAGATATAATTGTGAAATCTTAACTCAAATCGTCCAATTAGTGCTCATTTACTTACTACCACATGTTATTAACTAGTCTACTCGCCAGGTGGGTACGAGGTGCCACCTGGGCATCAGCTAAGAGACAAATTTGAGTTAGAGATATAATTGTGAAATCTTAACTCAAATCGTCCAATTAGTGCTCATTTACTTACTACCACATGTTATTAACTAGTCTACTCGCCAGGTGGGTACGAGGTGCCACCTGGGCATCAGCTAAGAGACAAATTTGAGTTAGAGATATAATTGTGAAATCTTAACTCAAATCGTCCAATTAGTGCTCATTTACTTACTACCACATGTTATTAACTAGTCTACTCGCCAGGTGGGTACGAGGTGCCACCTGGGCATCAGCTAAGAGACAAATTTGAGTTAGAGATATAATTGTGAAATCTTAACTCAAATCGTCCAATTAGTGCTCATTTACTTACTATCACATGTTATTAACTAGTCTACTCGCCAGGTGGGTACGAGGTGCCACCTGGGCATCAGCTAAGAGACAAATTTGAGTTAGAGATATAATTGTGAAATCTTAACTCAAATCGTCCAATTAGTGCTCATTTACTTACTATCACATGTTATTAACTAGTCTACTCGCCAGGTGGGTACGAGGTGCCACCTGGGCATCAGCTAAGAGACAAATTTGAGATAGAGATATAATTGTGAAATCTTAACTCAAATCGTCCAATTAGTGCTCATTTACTTACTATCACATGTTATTAACTAGTCTACTCGCCAGGTGGGTACGAGGTGCCACCTGGGCATCAGCTAAGAGACAAATTTGAGTTAGAGATATAATTGTGAAATCTTAACTCAAATCGTCCAATTAGTGCTCATTTACTTACTATCACATGTTATTAACTAGTCTACTCGCCAGGTGGGTACGAGGTGCCACCTGGGCATCAGCTAAGAGACAAATTTGAGATAGAGATATAATTGTGAAATCATACCTTGCCTCTTGTTCCCCTTAGTAAAATTAAATGTGTACAATAACGTATTGTACTGTTTACTGTTTTATATTTAATAAAATGTAACTGGTGAAATATATCTTTTAGGAGTACATATTAAATCATCTACCCAAATAATGAAGATGAGGAATGAGAGATTCTCATTGGTTTTTTTTATTTTTTCCGGAAAAAACAAATAAATAGCTTCTTCGCCTGTAATATTTTTTTTATTTTAATATAAGTAGTTAATCTTCCAAGGCATTTTGTAACAGAAAACTAACCTCATTTATGAGTTATTCTCAACCTTATGTTTATTATTGATTACTTAATGTTGGAATATTTGTTTGTTACTTCGAATTTAACTTTTGAAGTAGTTTAGCTTAGAGTGTACAAGACGAGTTAATTACTAGTGGCTATAATATACAGGACAAAGATAGAATCATAAACGAATATCAATACTAGTTGTGTGGCCTGCAATTTTACTGGAATAAAAATTATCAGCTAAAGACCAAAGATATTGACTGGCAGGGACTCAAACCCGTGATCTCTTAATCTTGGGCCAGGTGCTATACGTAATACTTAACTAGCCATAACTGTTGCTATTAAACCTTAGCCTACTCAACTTCCCAACTTTTGTACTATATATTCAAATTTAACGAGACCTCGTTTGATTTTATAGAACTAAATATTAATATCAGATATGTAAATGCTTAATATTGTCTATTAATATTTCATTCTTATTTTTATGACGATAAATCCACGGATTTATTTATTGGAATACTTTTAAATATATTCTTTTTATTACTTGAGGTCTAAACTTTACTTGACTTCGTAATTTTTTTTAGGCAGAAATTAATTTTGTCAGTTCAACTTTTATTATTATTGTTCAGAGAGTAATCGAATGGCTGGCTGGAAGAACGCGTTATGTTAATTATTTCGAATTTGTTTTTCTCCTTGGAATAAGAAGGTAGGTACCTATATCAACGTCAACGGTTACCCCCCCCCCCCAAAAAAAACACCTGTTTAGTCGTGGAAGCACAGAAAAGCAAAAAAAAAAAAACAGGCAGCTTGAAAACTTGGTGATTGGCGTACCACGGTTTCCAGTCAGCCATTCAATCAACCATTTAGAACACCTGCCTTTCAAATAATTTTGAGCGATTATAAAATTATAATGCCGACGTGTCAGAATTGGTTTAAAAGATTTCGTTCTGGTAAATTTTCACTGAAAGATGACCAACGTTCTGGTTGACCTTTTGAAGTTGATGACAAAATAAAAGCCATAATTGAATCGAATCGTCATATAACTGTGCGATAGATTTCAGAACAGTTAAATGTATACCACACAACAATTGAAAATCATATAAGACGTCTTAAACTTGTTAAGAAGCACGCTATTTGGGTTCCACCACGACAATGCGAGCCCTCACACATCTTTAGCAACACGTACTATTGGAGCTTGGTTGGGAAGTGATTTCGTAACTTCTTTTAATTCAGTAATAACGATGACCTCAAATCGCACTTGGTTGAGTTTTTTGCTGATAATGACCAGAAGTTCTATGAGCGCGGGATCATGAAGGTACCTTAAAGATGGCAAAAGGTCGTAGAAGATATTGAAAAAATTGAATTTTATTTCACACTAAAAAACCGAAATTACTTTCTTGTTAACCAATTAGAAATTTATTTCGTATAAATACATATAAAATGTATTCCCACATGCACCCTAAAACTTATCAAATATCAAAAAATTATGTATCTTATATATTAGGAAAATATTTTGGATATGTGGAAAATCAATACGTGAGCTCTGTATAATATATTACCCAGTGAAACTTTGGTTATAATTACAATTATAAATAATTAACATTTCTTAAAAAGAGAAATTAAAGGACTACAAATCTGGGAATAATTAGTGACTGAGGGATTTGTGAAATGCGTCAAAGTTAACCTAAAGCTTGAATAATAGCTGGTAAAAGCTTTTTCTTTGGACTGAGGACTCGACTTCTCTCGATAAAACTAATAATAAAATCGAGGACTGGACTCGATAAAAAGTCCAGTTAGTTTAGATTTAATTATTTATTTTCATGGAGGGATGATGAAGTTAAGTATGTTTTTGTGCAGACTTCAATTCCGAAAGTGTTTAGGGGCATTAATATTAAATGTAGCATTCATGGCAGGCAGCAAAAAAAAAAAAAAAAGGGCGTAGACTAATTAATTCCCGGAATACTTGAAACGGATTTCATCTTTATTTTAATGTAAAAAAAATTTTTATTGGAGTTTCTACTTTGCTTTAGGAGGGGTGGTGTCCAAAAAACCTAAACAATTTCGGACTTTATTCAGTTGTTCACTAATAACTCCTAATGGGTTTATAAATTAAAGAATTTAAAATTCTGCTTCGATTGAGCACCGTATATTTGAAATTATATTAGCTTGTTTGGAAGATATGAGTTCAAAGAATCGACATTTTTTCATTAAATAAAAAAATCGTGTTTTGGATTTTCGATTATTAAATCTATAAAGTGTATGCAAGCACTGGAGCAACAATTATTAATAATTAGTAATAAAGATGAGCTTAAATCGTACTTGGTTGAGTTTTTTGCTGTTAAGGACCAGAGCGCGGGATCAAGAAGTTACCAGAAAGATGGCCAAAGGTCATCGAACATAATGGAAGATAAATCTTAACCTAATTTTCCCCGACAGTCTGTTGACATCAATGCGGGAAGAATGGTGGGGTCATAGTGTTAAACACTAGATTTATGAGGTGGTGCAACGAGTCAAAAAACTTGATGTGTCTCCGATGGATGAACTCCCCCACCGACGGCACACCAAGCAACGGGTGCAGGCGTTCCTAAACCTCTCGAGAGATGTTGGACCACTTTTCGCATGATCCCATTCTGGAATTGTTAGAGACTTTTAGATATATTGACAATCAAGTGAGAAGCCATTTCATTTCTATTTTTAAACACATTTATTTATTTTTTTATCGATGTTTTTTTTTTTTTAAATCGACAATGAACTAAATAAACAACAGAAGTAAAAAATTTAAAGAAAAAATATCAGGGAGTCAGAATTCAAGATGATTTTCATATTGTAGCTTTGTAGAATGTTTGTTTAATGTGTGGGTTTTTGTATGTCAGTATTTTGGTCAAGCTGATAGCAAGAGTCTGAGAGTTAGTACAGTAACAACCGGCCGTTTGTAAACGTTTTAACAGTAAGTGGTGTAGTACAGTATTCACTTTGGGTCTGTTATTGTTTCCTATTTTCGGCCCAGTACAAATATTTTCTTCCCAATTTATTATTCCTAAAAGGCCAAGTGTAATCACGCTGAAGGCTCTAATGCCCGTTTGCATGTAAATAAAAATGTAACTTATTCAAGTTGGCTAGAATCCATTTTACTTTCTACAATTTTGAAATACCATTGTATCAAAATATTTTTATATAGAATTTACTATTGTATTGACGTCTTTGACTGACATGGAACACCCACACGAGGCTAAAAAGACAAGAACTAAACAGACGCTTTGGACAACTGTACAGACTACTTCGAAGGACATCCCATCTCTCAATAGAAAATAAACTACTTATTTACAAAGTTATACTTAAGCCAATCTGGACATACGGAATAGAGCTATGGGGAACAGCAAAAAAGTCGAACATCAAGCGCATCCAATCCTTTCAATCAAAAGTCCTGAGAACAATAGTAAATGCCCCTTATTACGTCAGCAACAAAACCCTTCACAATGATTTGAATATACCCTATATTCTTGAACTCATCCCTTCCAAGTTTATAAAATTCCATAATAACCTATCCAACCACCCTAATTCCCTAGCACAGTCATTGCACTGCACCATTCATCCCTATAATCCTCCTCGGAGATTAAAACGGCTGTGGCCTCGTGACCTGCTATAATGAAGTGATAGTGGGAGTCCTGGCATGGCCAGTTTCTCAAATTATGTTCTGAGCGTCTGTGGCTCTCGCGCTCTTGGTCAGCCTCCGCTGGCTCTTATCCAGGGACGCGGCTGACGTAGGAGCGTGGGGGACTTCCCAAGACTCCGCTTCCTCCTTCGCAGGCGAGGGAGGTGACAACAATTTAGACTTGGGGGGCCTCTGGGCTGTTTGTAAATATTGTATGAATGAGCGAGTGAATGATGAATTGTAAATATGGTATGAATGATAACATTTATCTCAATTACTTATTGCCTTATAAAAAGGCAGATTGTAATAAAAAAAAAAATCTATTAAAGCTTGATTATTAATTGTCAGTCAATTCTGAGATCAGGGCTCGACCCAACAACAAGGACTCGACCCCTTGCTCTTGTATAACAGTGTAGTCTGGACCACAACAGAACTTGACGGTATGAAAGTCGACAAGGCAACAGATCCTTGAATCAACTAGTTTTATTGATGTTTCTTCTTTTTATAAATGTATAATCGTTTAGTTTATTGACATCTTTAGTGCGTCATCAACCATCGACTGATTCGGATTTTTCCATGTATTTTAAAATATGTAAACATTGGTGGGGCTTACTCATATGTTAGGTGGGTTATATGTTTTTATCTACACCCTCCGATCATACCTCCTGTCCCATAAAAAACTATTTATAACCACCGCCTAAATTGTGGGACTGGGGTGCCCCCTGATTTATACACGCGTTCTTGTACCTCTCTCGGCCCCGCTTAGGTATAAATAAATTTAAATACACCGAAAACTTGTTGATAGTTGTAATTTAGCAAAAAGAAATATGATACAATTTATTATTAATTGAAAAAAATCGTTTTGAATGATCTATTGTTATCAGTTCAGAGTAGGATAATAGTTGAGAATCATATTGTTTTTTGGGTGACTGTGACGCCACACTAGCCTGTGAAAAGGATCGACCTGGCAGACCTTTTGACCTATTGTATTGAACAAACGTTTTTGTGAGCCCGTCCATTTGTTGCAAGTCAGAACGTTGATGAAATTAGCTTTATCGTTGGTGAAAGTCATCGGAAGTCATTGGAAGTCATCGGAAGTCATAAAAACATCCTTTGTCATTAACAGTTTATATTTACACGATTAATTATCCGCTCGGACGAACGGATTTCGAAGGTCGCCTTTGTTCATGAGCCTGACTCTGGTCTACAACCACTTTCAACTCTGGAATGGAATAGGAGTTGGAGTTCAAGGCTCATCAATACCACGAGACTGGCGGCCTATTCGTACTTCACCAGCTGGGCCGAAGGAACTTGAGGTGAATCGCTGGACCTACCTCGACAGTTGTACCTTCGGTATTTTACGAGCTAATTTAAAGTGGACATTCTTTTATATAGTTTATTTACATTTTTATAGAAGAACGATACATACAAAAATTATTTCAATGTAACAATATCTATGTTCGTTTATATTAATGACAATAAAAATAGTGGTAGTTTTTGTTTTATTTTATATTATCTAGTAGTACTTTTTTTTTTCTTTTAGTTTTCTCTTGAGCTATCTTAGAGTAGATTGGTTTGTTCTTCCTTAAAGTATCAATAAATTATTTAATAATAATTAATCAGCTTTATTATGAAAAAACTACAATCTGGCTCATTGGACAATAAGTAATTGTGATAAAGGTATTCATTCAAACCATCTTTATAATTTTCATTCACTTGTTTATTCATACAATATTTACAAACAGCCCAGAGGCCTCCCAAATCTACATGTTTGTCACCTCCAAAAGAGGAAGCGGAGTCTGGGGAAGTCCCCCACGATTCTTTGTTAGCCGTTTTACCAGATACGAGCCAGCGGAGGCTGACCAAGAGCGAGAAAGCCACATCCACTCAGGACATGATTGGAGAAACTGGCCATTGCCAGGACTCCCACTGTTAAAGAAGCATCTGTAATTGCGCTAAAAAGGATTTGTGTAAAAAAGGAAGGCAATTTGTTTACATCGACATTATTGAAAGCTAAGGATGAGCTAGGTTGCAAATTTGTTATCCTAAGAACCCCCCAAGAAAGAGGCCGAAACCAAAGTCACATTTTCAATAGCATGTGAGTTGAATAAAGTTACATCCTAAGACGGGTCTCAAACCCACAACTCCGTTACTTAATCTTCCTACTTCACTTGGACCAGTGAGTATCTATATTTGTCTGTTAACGTAAGGTTCTAATTAAGATACATGATCGTAGATCTGGTAACATTGGTCTGTTAAATCTAACTAAGAAGTTCCAAGGTAAAGTTACTTGATTCCGTTATGTTTGTTATGAATAAGTTACATCAAAATTTTCAAAATAAGAAACAAAAAAGATAAAAAAAAATTCTGGTAAAAAAATCTTGTGTTCCATTCGGCTTAGCTATAGTGGCAAGCTAATGGAATAAATGGAACCTTATGCTCGAGATTGGAAATTGGACACAGCCGGAACTCAGTTACCTCGACTTGAGACAAGTGGCAAGTATGCACTCCTATCAGACAATATATCCAGCAGCAAGCAACTCAACCAGGTCTCTTCATCAACTCGGTGACAAAGCAATTAATTTGGCAGCTAAAGAGCTGTTAGTCAGAGATAGAAACTTCCAAGAGGTGATGGATGCTGCCGTGGTTACACAACACCATAATCATAATCATCAGCATGATCGATAATGATCAAACGATAAGGTGGCACGAGCGTGATAATAGTTTTCATGCAGACTCATCAATAAATCTAAACATCAAAGTGACAAATATAATTTATGTACATATAGAGATCGTCTCTCCCCCTTCCCTTAACGTCCCTTGCAAAAATCTTCAAAGTGAACCCTTAGGGTCGAATATATGTCAAGTTTGTATTTTACTCGGATCAATGAAAGTGGACATGTCCTGTGACCATGGAAACATTGATCAAATCCAAGAAGTCACACAAAAAATCGTGTAAGTTTTGACCACCTGTTGAAGTATCAAGAAGCGTTAAATTTGATTTTACCTTTGACAGTTTTAATCCTGAGAGCAATAGTAAATGCCCCTTATTACGCCAGCAACAAAGCCCTTCATAACGATCTTAATATAACTACATTCTTGAACTCATCCCTTCCAAGTTCATGAAATTCCATAGTAACCTATGCAAACAACCTAATCCCCTAGCACTGTCATTGCACTGCACCACTCATCCCTGTAATCCTCCTCGGAGACTGAAACCTGGCCTCGTGACCTGCTTTAATACGTCACAGTGGGAGTCCTGGGAATGGCCAGTTTCTCCAATAATTTCCTGAGCGTATGTGGCTCTCGCGCTCTTGGTCAGCATGCTCGTATCCGGTGACGCGACTGACGGAGTTGCGTGAAGGACTTCCCAAGACTCCGCTTTCTCTTTCGCATGAGAGGGAGGTGACAACGAAGTGGATTTGGGTGGTCTCTGTGCTGTTTGTAAGTACCCTAGCTCAATTATTCTGCATGAATAAGCGAGTGAACGAAAATTGTGAATATGGTGTGAATGAGAACATGTATCACAAATACTTATCGCCACTGGTGGGAATATGTTTTAAATGTAGACTTCTAAAGGGTCTGTAAATAATGAGGCCGAGACTCTGTGCAAAGGGTTTTGGTATTGTGTTACTATAGTTACTAAAAGCATCTTCAAAGACTGTTATTATCTTAGCTACTATTGTTTATATTTAGTTTTCTTATTTCTTAAATAATCTTCCAGTGGTTCATCCCGTTTTAATCATGTGAGATACTGAGACCTCGATACATCTCAATATATATATATCAATATATTTAGAATATTAGTCACTTATGAGATTTCTTCAATAAGGGATTCACTAACTAGCCAACCCGGGGAATACTGAAGCTCCCGAGATAACTAACGCTTGAAGATTACGGCCTAGTCTGTACAAAACGGTAGGGTATAAATTAAGAAAGACGTGGAGAGACAAAAAACATGTTTTATATTAAACTTCTTTTAATTCGTATCCATTGAACTTCTTACTGTGTACATTTCGTTATTCGTGACATTTCTCCGGAAATATTCATTCATAAATAGTTATGACAAACATCCGACTGCCGTTTTGTGATGAATACCCTCCCTGGCAGTACTTTACCTCGCTCTTAGACGACGAGCACCAATTGCAGCTCCTTAAACATAATAAGGAAATAGTGTTATTACTTCGAATGAAGGCAGAAATACTGAGGAAAAAGCTACTTGAATGTCGTTATTTTGTCCTATAGCATTAAAGATGAACTTCATACAAGTGATCATCTACAATAACCACGCCATTACCATTAGACCATTAGACCATCCCATCTTACCCGAAGGACTATAGTCAAAAATTATTTCGCGTAAAAATCTTTTATAAAGTTATAACAAACATGCAGGCTTTGCCTGTAGACTATTGTTTAAGGTATTCCGGTATGTACCATAATCATATTGGAACGTATGCTGAAGGCCTAACTATATGCTAAGGCCTAACCCTATGCTTAAGGCCTAACTATATGCTTAAGGCCTAACCATATGCAAGCCTAAACCGTTAGTGGAGCCCACGCGGATGAATTGAAAGAATATTGTAAAATATAAACGTAATATAAAATATGTTTATATGCTTACAAACATAAATGAATCATAAAATTCTATATTGCACTGATTAAGTCTCTTGATTTCTGTTCCTTATTATAAATTCCGACATTACTCTACCATTTATTTCATACTTTAATCATTTATTTCATACGAGTATATGAAATAATTAATGTTATTATGAGTATGAATCATTAAAATATTATTAATTTAATTTTTCTTTCGTTAAGTCTACTTGCTGTAGTTCATCAACCCACACTGTTAATTTACTTTTGTAACGATCCTTACTTTGTAACGAGGATTGTAATCAATCCTCTAGCCCTGTTAAAACTCTTCTTCCATCAACTGTTCTCTCACATGCCAAATCACCATTAAATAAAAAATTTTAAAGTTCTACAAATTTCACTCTCTTAATTTTAACAGTCCGTCTCACGGGAACACCAAAATAACAACGCTCACGCTCTGTTGTTTTTTCAGCACTCCTCTTTTGTCTTGCCATGATTTGTTCATCCTTATTTCTTCCAATGCCAGTTGTCTCATATTTTTAACTTTTCTTATTTTAAAGTTAACAAATCCAATATTAAAATATTTTACATTAATCATTGATATTATTGTATGAATGAGTGAGTGAATGATGAATTGTAAATGTGGTATGAATGAGAGCGTTTATCGCAATTACTGATTGACTTATAAAAGACAGATTGTAATTATAGCCCAATAAAGAGTATAGTATATACAATGAATCATTGATATTATTTATGAAAAATATTCATATTATACAACGGCAGGAAATAATGTCCATCCCTTCATAACCGTGATCCACGGGTCGTTTACCGCCCTTTTATGCCCGCTAATTTCAAATTCAAATCAAAGACAACATCATAGAGTTCACAACATCAAATATCACAACAATATATATATATAAACCTCTTTCTCGGGACCACTTGTCACAATTATTTTTATTAAATTTTAAGAAATGTATAAAATACAGAGCTTTTTTTACAGTTTTCAGGACAGAGAAAAGCGTTTGTTTAAACAGGGGTTCCGAACCTTTTCAATAATCATCCGAAATTTGATGATGAGTAAAAGCACACAAAAAGAACACAGCCAAGCTTTTTCTCTCTGAAGCCATATCCCTGTGTATTGCCAATGGATACATATTTACTTTTCCCAAGAGGTTGTCCATGAATAAATAGAAAATGTTCACGTCTTGTTTTCATCAAGCCACGCTGATTCTGAACAACACATCAACTTACATTCAATACATAAAAGTGTAAATGCATGTAAAAATTAACTTTTATAAAACTGATAAAGAATATATTTATTTTCCAATCGCACGAAATTGATTAATTACTGACCCTTTTGATCTTGTTTGCTAAGGCTGTTTTTACTTTTAGCATTGGTGGGGCATCAACAAAAATTCCTTGCAAAGCATTATCCTCCTTGATAAAACTGAGGTTTGTATGAAATCGATAACACAATTTTGCTATCGTTAATGTCGTTTCGCTTTTCTAATTAATTGAAATATAATTACTATAATATAACAATTTACCTAACACGATATTTATCACTTTAAGCGCCATGATCTTTGATCTTTATATCCTGCTCGGAAAAAAAAAATAACTAAAACAAAATCCTAAAATAAATATATATATATATTAATGAACTATAATTATTTTACTACTTCGATTTCGTGTACAATTTCATTTCAGGATAGTTGTTACATAAAGTGAACGTATCAGCGAAACATTACGCACGAGTATGATTAAACACTACTTGAGTTAAAGTTGGGAACAAGATGTTAATGGCAAGCTGAATTTTTTTGTCTGATTATGGTTTTAAATATATTATATATGTGTAAAGAAATTATACTTTCTTTAATTTGAATTTGCCGCGCTGCCTCTACTGACCACCACTAGATGGAGCTATCAGCAATATTCTAAAAAGTGAGAGGATAGAGAAAGGTTATATTAAGTAATTAGAGTGTGAATAGAGAAGTGTTATTATAAACTGTAATTGTCGTTTCTTTTTTTACAGGTAAGATTGTGTAAATAATATGAATAATTGTTATAATATATAATATAGTGAATAAGATTGCTGCACTCTATTTACAGAGAAACTGATTTCATTTTACTCACCCCCACCTTCAATAATTGCCTTACAAAACGACAATTACAGTTTATAACAATCATTTTTCTATTCACACTCTAATTACTTAATAACACCTTTCTTTATCCTCTCACTTTTTAAAATCTTGCTAATAGCTCCATCTAGTGGTGGTCAGTAGAAGCAGCGCGGCAAATTCAAATTAAAGAAAGTACTTTCTTTAGATATATATAATGAAAGAAACGACACATTCCTAATCAGTATGTCCATATCTTAAATTTTCATATGAAAAATTAATTTTTTTTTTTTTAATTTTTTCTTTTATTGTGCTAAAATTACAATCTGCCTTGCTAGGCAATAAGTAATTAAGATATACTGTAATTTATACCATATTTACAATTCATCATTCACTCGCTCATTCATACCATATTTACAATTCATCATTCACTCGCTCATTCATGCAATATATGATATGCAAAATTAAAAAAAAAAAAAATTTTCTTTAATTTTTTTTATGCAAAATTTTTTTTTTTAGGACCAAGTATATGTGACCTTACATAAACTTACTAACACCCCATCCTAAAACTAAAACCTAAAACCCCTAAAGCAATGTACATATTACTTTAAAATTTACATATTATCTCACACGATTTTAAAATTTGAGACAAACCACATTTTTGGACCGTTAGCCACATATTAATCCCTACGCACTAACAGACTTAGTGCGTCTTCATAAAGGTCTTAAGCTGGAACTTTTATTCAATTGAGCGCAGTATTTTTTGTTGGTATTTTTTCTTCACCGAAATATCCAAGATTGCTTACTTCAGAAAATTGTTTAGTATTAAGTTCAGCTCTAGAAAATTGAAAGGTTTTGTAAATAAACTGCCTTTTCTAAATGAGCCATTGTTGTTTTTGTTGGATCTGTTTAGTAAATGATGAACTGTATCCACGATGAACATCCGCCATTTCTTCTTCAAGTATTTTCAACAGTTAACTGAAAATAGAAATTAGCGGGATGTTGAATATGAATAGGGATTTTTTCCTTGTTCCATGTGTCACATCGTATTTGGTCTATATGTAAGTGTGTATTTTGTTTTTTCAGGGCATGTAAACCACAAGGGTCTTTGACGTCCGGTATGGATATGTTCTAATGTGATGGTTATAGCTTAAAATTGTACAATCGATCTACAACCTGAATATTTAGCCATAATCAGCTACTATAAGTTTGTTAAAACTACGAATTAAAACTTAAGGAAACTCTATCAGTTTTTTGTTTTTTTTATTTAATCTTACAATATTTTTAGAACAGAAAATATTGCTGTGTAAATTAACCCAAATTTCGTTGTGGTTTCATAATTGAAAGCTTCCAGTGTTTTTTGTACATTGATGGTTAACTTTGTACTTCATACTAGAATTATGCCGGTTCTAAGTTGATAAAAACTTAGTTAAAGTATGTGTTATCAGTTAAATAATGTAAAAAGACCCACGTATTAATACAATATATATTGTGGTGAAACAAACGTTTAGTGTGTAATTAATGATACAATGTGCTACTACATTACAATGAGGTTCACCACACCAGTTTTCAAATTTTCATACGCTCTTTAGCAATTGTAAATAGCTGTAGCATGTGAGAGACACAATATCCCCAACCATGTATGTACACAATATTCTCAAGCAGGTATGTACACAATATTCCCAACCATGTATGTACACAATATTCTCAAGCAGATATGTACACAATATTCTCAAGCAGGTATGTACACAATATTCTCAAGCAGGTATGTACACAATATTCTCAAGCAGGTATGTACACAATATTCTCAAGCAGGTATGTACACAATATTCTCAAGCAGGTATGTACACAATATTCTCAAGCAGGTATGTACACAATATTCTCAAGCAGGTATGTACACAATATTCTCAAGCAGGTATGTACACAATATACCCCCAACCGGCAATGTGTCTGTCTCACTGTATACCCACAAACCGGACGAGACCAATGTTTTAATAGTTTTTAAAAAACTTGCCAAAACATTATCTGCGAATTATGTTATTTCTACTGTATAATCATCGCATAAAATATTGATCATTTGTATTATAATTTCAAATAAACTTTTTTCATTCTATCTCTGAGTAATGATTATCAATCTAGATTAGTAGTTAAATATTTTGACTGCACACCCTCAATTAACCAATATTCTTCAACAAGAGGCTAAAAAAGTTGATAATTTAGGGCTATTGTGTCTGTATGGGGGTTTACACACTGATTAATGGTATAAAAAGTTTTTAATTATATACTAACATTTATTTTACACTAAACTAAATGCTAGCATATAATTATATAATAAAAATAATAAATAATTAATTATATACAAAAATGGATCCATAGATGTTATGTCGTTGAGGCTAATTAATATGCGTTGAATTTAGGAATGTAAACAGTTTTGCAGTATAACCAGAGTGCGTTAGTTTACGTTATATTTTGTAGTTTGTTGTATCAATGTCTTTTACATATAGCTTTTTCATTTAGGTTCTATTCTCCTTTTTAATTCAAACCTATCAATGGTTGGTGTTAATGTCAATTCATTAGCTCACCATACTACGGTTGTAAGTCCATGTTCTTTAGACTTTAGAGAGAGTTATGTCGTACCAATTTTCTCATTATAGAGTTCTAAAATCGTTGCTGACTCTTAGCTGTGTTGTCAGTTGACTATACAGTAACAAGTGAGTATACAGTGACAAGTGACTATACAGCGACAAGTGAGTATACAACGACAAGTCAGTATACAGCGACAAGTGACTATACGGTGACAAGTGAGTATACAACGACAAGTGACTATACAATGACAAGTGAGTATACAGCGACAAGTGACTATATGGTGACAAGTGAATATACAACGACAAGTGATTATACAGTGAAAAGTGAGTATACAACGACAAAACATTATACAGCGACAAGTTTTGCAGTATAACCAGAGTGCGTTAGTTTACGTTATATTTTGTAGTTTGTTGTATCAATGTCTTTTACATATAGCTTTTTCATTTAGGTTCTATTCTCCTTTTTAATTCAAACCTATCAATGGTTGGTGTTAATGTCAATTCATTAGCTCACCATACTACGGTTGTAAGTCCATGTTCTTTAGACTTTAGAGAGAGTTATGTCGTACCAATTTTCTCATTATAGAGTTCTAAAATCGTTGCTGACTCTTAGCTGTGTTGTCAGTTGACTATACAGTAACAAGTGAGTATACAGTGACAAGTGACTATACAGCGACAAGTGAGTATACAACGACAAGTCAGTATACAGCGACAAGTGACTATACGGTGACAAGTGAGTATACAACGACAAGTGACTATACAATGACAAGTGAGTATACAGCGACAAGTGACTATATGGTGACAAGTGAATATACAACGACAAGTGATTATACAGAGAAAAGTGAGTATACAACGACAAAACATTATACAGCGACAAGTGACTATACAGCGACAAGTGAGTATACAACGACAAGTGACTATACAGTGACAAGTGAGTATACAGCGACAAGTGACTATATGGTGACAAGTGAGTATACAACGACAAGTGACTATACAATGACAAATTAGTATAAAGCGACAAATGACTATACAACGACACGTGAGTATACAGCGACAAGTGTGTATACAGCGACAAGTGACTATACAGTGACAAGTGACTATACAACGACAAGTGACTATACAGCGACAAGTGACTATATGGTGACAGGTGAGTATACAACGACAAGTCAGTATACAGTGACAAGTGACTATACGGCGACAAGTGAGTATACAACGACAAGTGATTATACAATGACAAGTGAGTATACAGCGACAAGTGACTATACGGTGACAAGTGAGTATACAACGACAAGTCAGTATACAGCGACAAGTGACTATACGGCGACAAGTGAGTACACAACGACAAGTGAGTATACAACGACAAGTCAGTATACAGCGACAAATGACTATACAGCGACAAGTGACTATACGGTGACAAGTGAGTATACAACGACAAGTCAGTATACAGCGACAAGTTAGTATACAGCGACAAGTGATTATACAGTGACAAGTGAGTATACAGCGACAAGTGATTATACAGTGACAAGTGAGTATACAACGACAAGTCATTATACAGTGACATGTGAGTATACAGCGACAAGTGACTATACAGCAACAAGTGACTATACGGTGACAAGTGAGTATACAGCGACAAGTGACTATACGGTGACAAGTGAGTATACAGCGACAAGTGACTATACGGTGACAAGTGAGTATACAGCGACAAGTGATTATACAGTGACAAGTGAGTATACAACGACAAGTCATTATACAGTGACAAGTGACTATACAGTGACATGTGAGTATACAGCGACAAGTGATTATACAGTGACAAGTGAGTATACAGCGACAAGTGACTATACAGCAACAAGTGACTATACGGTGACAAGTGAGTATACAGTGACATGTGAGTATACAGCGACAAGTGATTATACAGTGACAAGTGAGTATACAGCGACAAGTGACTATACGGTGACAAGTGAGTATACAGCGACAAGTGACTATACGGTGACAAGTGAGTATACAGCGACAAGTGATTATACAGTGACAAGTGAGTATACAACGACAAGTCATTATACAGTGACAAGTGACTATACAGTGACATGTGAGTATACAGCGACAAGTGACTATACAGCAACAAGTGACTATACGGTGACAAGTGAGTATACAGTGGTGCGCAATACAGGACACATTTATATATGATCAGTTTAAGTCTTAATGAGAAGTTGGATGGTTTTAATAAGTACCAAAGCTGTCGAGTCTTGAGTTTTTTCTATTTTGTTCCTAAATTTGGTATGGAATTGGAGACGCCTTTCCATTTTAATGCGCAGATAATACATGGAGAAATTCGGAAAGTTCACTTTCCCACTTACTGGACGATGGGAAGATTTTTTTCCCTTTTTGAGGGAAACAATTACACAATTGATCATTCCGGCATTCTATTCACTTATCAAGTTTGTCACTTATTTAGAGCCCTCCTTCTCCCAACAGTTGAACTGGGAATCCCAGAAGGTACAGGTAGCCCAAGGGAACGTGGGCAGGTCCAAAGACTACCTCGTTAAAAATTATCTTAACCAAAAACTCATTTCCTCAAACTCAGCCTAATCCTAATAAATAGGTTAAATTTTATAATGAAAATATCATTTCATTTAATACATTTTTGTTTGATACAATTCAATCTATATTCAATATAAAAAAAACAAACTTGGACAGGTTACATGCCACGAATATCCCTCTTCATTTGTCAGGATTCAGGTCCGTTCGACTGCCCCGTCCTATGTTTCTGACGTGTAGATTACGTATATATTTTAAAAAACAATGTTCTTCTTTCAAAGCCCCTGAAGAGTTGTGGTTGGCATAATGAATGGTGCCCAGGCGGATACAAACGTTTGCACTTTGCGCCTTGCACGAAGCATTATAGTGCCCGAATACAAAAGGCCGGGCGGTTGTGAGCTAAGAGCTGAATGCAGCCCTGAGGTGCAGTAGCAGTAGTTACCTATTTCTACTTATTTTATATGATAAAGTTCTTTTCCCTGGGGTTGGCAAAAGAAAAAAGAGTAAAATAGATTAAACCATTTATTGCAAGAAGTGACTTTCATCCAGAACTCTGAAACACTGTCTCTTATCTACTAAGAGAAACTATACGAAGGAGATAAAATAAAAAATTAACTATCATATTTTAAATTTGAAAAATACCTTTAAAATTTCTGATCGATTGAATCGAATTTCCACTATCACAGAACATACTGACAGACGGAAGGTGGATTCAAAGTTTTAAACAAAAAAAAAGGTTTTTTTTTTCTGAAAGCTTTTAAATTGTATATTTTTGTCATGCATCATTATCATTCTTTTATTCTGACATTTAGGTCATTGAAGAATAATAATAAAGTTTACCTTTGAGAGAAACGAATGAATCAGTCATTCACTTCTGCCGACTACTAATGAGGCCGAGTCATTTCCGTGGTTTCGATGTTCGCTTTTGTCCCTGCTTTAAACATCATTTCTCTTCATCAACTCTCTCTGGTGTCGACCATTTATTCATGTTTGTTTTGTCATGTCTCATATCCGTTCCATCTGAATGGGACATTTTCATAAATTTAACGGGATATACGTACACATTTTCGTGGTTCACGAGTTATTATTTGTGCCATATTTCAAAGGTTAAGTATCAAGGAAAGAATTTTGTCTCACTTTTTTAGTGCATTGACACCTTTTGGTGGTCTACAATTATATTTCAGACGCTCAATAACTCTTAAAAAGAAACTTTATTTGGTATAAAACACAAAAGTACAATTATATTTGGTTACAGGCTAAGAGGTCCATAGGGAATTAGCTCCATAAGGAAGCAACAACTGTCTTATGCCTAAGGGGTATTTATCTGTGTAGGAAAGCGATAGTAAGGGTATTAGGAAAGGGCGCAGACAGAAAAGGTCGTGGGAGCCAATTATTTTGAATAGAGGTCTGGGAAGGGAAGATAAGTTACTAATAGGATATGATAATAATTATAATAGGGATGGTTGTTATAAGTTATGAGACACAGTCCTTAGGATATTACTGATGAACATACCAATTGTTAAGATAAGATTATATATGTGAAATAACTTACGATGAGATGTCCTGAACAAAGGTTTTGTAATTGGGGTATTTTGAACCACTTAATGCCGTCTTAACGATATATCTAACGCGACAGCGTCCTGCCATCGATGGGGGAACGGAGCGGGGGTTATCGTGTTAAACACCGGGTTTGTCAAGTACTGTAGGAAGTCGAAAAATTTGATATGTCTACGTTGAGTGAATTCATCCACCGTAGGCAGCTCAAAGATCTCATGAAGCTCACTGTTGCTCCGCTGCTCGAATGAAGTACTTCTGACCACTTTCGTCAGTATAACGTTTTGGAATTGTTAGTTTTCAATGACACAGTAAATAAATAAAAATTAAAAAGACAAATATTTTTTGAGAAAAATATAAGCGAAAATATTTCTGAAAAAGGTGGACAAGAATAAAAAGCGCTTTTAAATTTCATACAGGTGCTACATTTAATACCCGGCAAGATAAAATGCTCCTTTCTTGTATTCATAACTGGCGATCAAGATACAGAAACTTTCTCCAAATGGTGCATTAACTTTAGGTTTTATTTAACTCCATTGAATCACTCAAGAGGAACTATAATGGAGCCGCATTCCCTCAATTATAGTTTAAGAGGCACTGTCTTCTTCAAGCTATTTATACCACTCTAGTTTTATTAAGGCGCCATATTTCAAAGAGTTTTTATTATCAACTTTACCAAGAACCATCAGATATTCTGAGACTAATAACCATTGTAAATGTTATAATAGTCACTGTACTAAGTTAAACCTCGATTCTAATCGTCAATAACAGTGACAGCTACATTAATTTTCGTGCACCAGAGCTTAGCTCAAGCATCGCTGTCATTATAAAGTGCTTAATATGCCAGAGAACACTAACCACGGTGGAGCTCTATTATAATGTAGTTTCAAAGGGAATCAAATTAATTTCAAAAATATTTAGGCTGAAAAACCGGGTCTCAGTTCAATACTTATACTTGTTAAATATTTTTAGAAGAAATAGTAGTATCATAAACTACAATAAAAACTATCCAAACTCATACGTTTCTTATATGGAGATTATTTCAATAGTTTTACTGTCGCAATAAACTATCGCCAATAAAAAGGAATTGACGATAAATATTTTGCTTCCATGCCACCAGGATAATATATTAATTACAAAGATCCTTAAAAGATTTTTTTTGTTTAACTCGCCATATTAAAATATATATATTTTTTTTAAAATTGATGGTTGGGGGAAAACTCTGCAACAGAGTGCGTCCGTTGAAAATTTATATTAACCAGTTTTGTTTTTTTTTTGTTGGGGAGAGAGAAGGGTTGTTGTGTTATAGATATATTTGGTAACGTTAAGACAGATAGTAGTTACCAGTTATATTTCAAAAAGTTGAAGATAAGAGGAAAGGTTTTGTAACCCTCATAACGCTAAAGAGTTGACATAATCTGCTGTTATTTTTTCTATATTATTGTTATTTCATGTTACATATATGATCTTTTTCTTCTGACCGTCCTAAGCTGAACAGTCCTTGAAAGTGCCCATGTACTGACAGTTATGTCATATATATAATCTTATCATTAACAAATGGTATGTTTATCAGTAATTAACATCCTAAGGACTGTGTCTCATAACTTATAATAATCAGCCCTATTATAATTATCTCATCTTATCCTATTAGTAACTTATCTTCCCTTCCCAGACCTCTATTCTAAATAATTGGGTCCCGCGACCTTATCTGTCTGCGCCCTTTCCTACTACCCCTTTTTCTACACAAGACAGGCATAAGACACTTGGTTGGTTCCTTATGGACCTCAGCCTCTATTGAGCTCTCAGCCTGTAACCATACATAATTGGACATTTGTGTTTTATACCAAATAAAGTTTATTTTTAAGAGTTATTGAACAACAGAAATATAATTGACGGTTAAATGAACAATTGCGTTTTTTACTAAAACAAATAAGTACAAATTCAAAGACAACATTCTCTCCAATAAGGGCGATGAGTTGTTCCAGAGGAAGGGCTCTCTCTGAAATTCTTAGGAAGTTTTATAAAAAAAAAAGGGTTCTTTTGCTGTCGAGAGCTGGTGCTGTACAATTGCTGTTCCTGTATCTTAACAAACATTTACCATTTTGTATATATTTTCCTCTTTTTTACTAACACAATAAACGTGATGAAAAAAAAAACTTCTCCACAACAGGCCTCCCTGTGTCTAAAGCATTTCTTAACCCAGCTGTTGTTTCGCTTCTGTTTGAAAAACTTCTGTTTGTGTAAGCTCCTCTCTGTTGAGTCATTTAGGAGCTGAAAAGTAATTAATGCTAACTAATGATAAAACTAAGTGAGTGGTTGAATACAACATGCATGGGTCAGTAGATATCCAATGTGGTGAGCGTTATCGGGCCCTCAAGCGCAAAGCTCCGGTGTTATTTGTACTGACAAGAGTCATGTTCTGTTAAAGTTCTATGATATTTTTTCGTTCTCATTGTCAGTTGATTTAGTTATAACAATAGAAAATAATTGTTATAACTAAACGGTGTCCCAGAATTAACGCAAGATTTGAATTTGCCGCCATTTATGCAGTAAAGTGCTGGAAACCCTAAAAAAAAACAATTTGACAGCTGACAGTTTAGGGTTAGTAAAAATGGAGCGTTACACGATACAACAATGTGTCTTTATTGTTGAACATCAATTCATCAAAAATAATGAAAGTTTGGCGGCCGCAGTTCGAAAATGTCATACAAAATATGGTCGGAATAGTGTTTTGACTTTATCAACTGTGAAGAGATTAATTGAAATGTTTAGGGAGACTGGATCAGTTGGAGACACTAAATCCACGGTCGTCCAAAAACAAGCCGTTCAAATGTCAATATCGAAGCAGTGCGTGAGAGCGTTGTTGAAAATCCAGGAACATCAATTCGGCGTCGTAAACACAGTTCTTTGTGCCGAAATGGGATGATATTGATAAGGCCTATATGTGGTTTCAACAAGATGGTTCCACATGCCATACAGCCCATGAAACAATTCAAATACTGCATGAGACATTTCCAGGTTGTGTACTCTCTCGTTTCGGTGATCAGAATTGGCCCCCTAGATCGTGTGACATCTTTAGATTTTATGGGGTTATTTGAAGTCAAAGGAGTATGTCAACAAGCCCACATCCACCCGTGCATTAAAAGAGGAAATTCAACGCTGCATCAACGAAATTCAACCGCATTTATGCCAAATGGTCATGGAAAAGCTTGACAAAAGAGTGCGTATGTGCCAGCAAAGTCGTAGAGGCCATTTGCCGGATGTGTTATTCCATAAATAACCCTATCCTATTTACTTTATAATTCAATAAAAAAATAACAACAAAAAATACTAAAAAGTGAGTTTTCTATTCAAATCAAATCTTGCATTAATTCTGGGACACCCTTTACAAGATGACCCAGAAAAATAAATGAGAAATTCCCTAACAACCAGAATGAGATTTTAAAAATTGTTATCTGCTCGAACGGTACCCTATTTAAACACTTCAAAGAACTCTATCGGTTAATATATTTGTTCACATTTGTCTAAACGAAATAAAAGTTGATTACCATTCGAGGAATTTCGATATCTCTCTACGTTTACTTATCCAAAAAAAATAAGTAAATGTTTACGATGGCGGGATTCAAACTTGAAAACTTCCAATATTCGGTCGAGTGCTCTACCTTCGTTCTTTCCTTCCTTTGACACCAGTCTAGTAGATGTCACGCCTTCAGTCGAATTCATATTCAGGGTTTATTTACCTCGTTGGAATCACTACTGTATCTTTTTCTTCTGAACAAACATTTGAATAGATTCTTTGCTTTAAAGAAAAATTTCAATTTGAGGCTTTTAATGGAAGCACTGAGGTAATGAGCATTGGAAGAGAGCACTAACGTATGCAGGCCTGTATAATGTGAGGGTCGGCACGGTAAGTGGCGAGCTAAGTGCCAGCCTCAAAAGCTATCCTGCTCAAGCTAAAAGTGTTCTAAATGGAATATTGTGCCATAGGGGTTAAGGGGGGGGGGGTAACCCACTTATGTCGAGTATGTTAATGGCTTCCTATTGGCCCAATCGATCTTTTCTCTAATGCCATTCAGGCGAAAAGGAAGGGTTTGACGTACTATTACCTATGTGTTATCATTGTGGGATCTTACCCTGGGTCACCTATCAGCTAAAACTGGATGTGACACTACAAAATGGATTGTAAATATCCAGCTGATTCTAGGTAGCCTTCGGTATAGTTTTAACAGCAAATTTCAAAATCCTATAGTAATAATTTTATATAACCAACAACGGCTGACATATTAACAAAAAGATCGACATAAACGTTGATCATTCCATTAGGGGAAAGCCGAAAAGTCGAACATCAAGCGTATCCAATCCTTTGAATCATAAGTCTTGAGAACAATAGTCAATGTCCCTTACTACATCAGCAACAAAACCCTTTATAACGATCTTAATATACCCTACATTCTTGAACTAATTCCTTCCAAGTCATGAAATTCCATAGTAATCTATCCAACCGCAGCAAAGTCATTACATTGCACCACGCTTCCTTATAATCCTCCTCGGCGACTAATGTGGCAGTCACCTCGTTACCTCCTATAAATACGTGACAGTGGGAGTCCTGGCGATGGATAGTTCCTCCAATTTGGTCCTGAACGTCTGTGGCTCTCGCGCTCTTGGTCAGCCTCCACTGGCTCGTATCCGGTGACGTGGGTGTTGAAGGAGTTCAAGGACTTCCCAAGACTCCGCTTCATCTTTCGCGTGCGAGGGTGGTAACAATCATCGGATTTGGGAGGTCTCTGGGCTGTTTGTAAATACTGTATGAATGAGCGAGTGAATGATGAATTGTAAATATGGTATGAATGAGAATATTGAACGATATTACTTATTGCCTAATAGTAGTTTTATCACAATAAAGATTTGATTTGCAATAATAATATTATTGCATATCTTCACTCCAAAGCTAAATAATGTACATTCATTTAGAATTAAATATATTCCTATGCGCAAGTGGAGGAATTGATTTCTCAATATAAATTAAAACGATGCAACAATAAAGCTGATAAAATCATTGTAAAATACATTCATGTTTATTAATTCGCTTACTTAGTAGTATCTCAGGTTCTAACCTAATCTGCTACCAGTGGTAATTATTGTATAGCAGTCTGCTTAGGAAGCGAGAAAGTGAGTACTAAACGAGTATTAGACTCCTTCCAGATTTCGTCTAAAAGCCGCACTCTAACACAAAACACTCAAGTCTAACTTGTCGCTGGTCGATGATCTCAAACAATTCTGGCTTTTTTTTTAGCCAAACTGGAGTTTTCTAGCAGTTGGTATGGTGTTTACCTACACAAACATGATGCATTTAAAAATCATTGTGTATATCAAAAAAACAAAAAAAAACAAATAAATTGGGATTCGAAGTCAAACAAAATCCAAGCCTCACATCAGGAAATCTCTTCTGCCGGAATAGCAATTATTTGCACTCGTAGTGGTTTTCGCTTAAATATTTGAACGTATACCGTTTAGCAGAGCTATTTCTCATTTTAACGATATGTAAACTTCATTGCACACGGTCATTATTTATAGAGTTATATAACTAATAGTTATATAACTAATATTTATTGAACAAATACAAGATAAATAACAAGTATTTAGTAATCCCTCACGAGATGCGATTCCATGTATAGCAAAATATTTCCTAATTAGGTGGTGCTTCCAAACAGATATCCTGTATTTACCTGTATCGTTTTAACTTCATCATAACAAATTATATTCAATATTAGAATTAAAATTATCGTGTAGCTAATTATAATATCTGTGGAAAGTAGCTGATTTATACTAACGATGAAAAGGTAAATGAATGATTGGATGAAGCTTTAGTGACCAAAAAGAATGTCCAGAGGGAACAAACCGCACTAATCTGATATAAACCAAATTTTACTGACTAATTATAACCGACAAAATACGCTAACGACCCAGGATGGTAGAGGCATTCAAAAATAGAAAATTTTTCTTCCCTTTTCTGTTTCTTAAATGAGTACATGTGTACATTTTTTAGAAAGTAAAAATATTTCTAGAATGAACAGTAGGACACTAGCAAGTGTGACTGAAAATCCACTATGAATAGATTATAACTATTCTGAGTGATTAGAAATTGTTATGATAATTAAAATGAATTTGAAACTCGAGAGACTAAGATTTGCAACCAGTAACGTATATAACAAGAAAACCTGTCCACTAAAGTGAAAATAAGACACTACATCACAGTCGACGGAAAATTCATGCCTCCTTAGTCTAGAAAAACTACTGAGAATAGAACGAAGAATCCTAAGAAGGATCTACAGCCTCAATAAGACACAAGAAGAATACAGGCTAGGATCCAACCGGGAAATCTACAAAGACACAAAAGACCTAGAAACTGACATAAGGAACAGGAGACTGAAATTCCACGGACATATGTGCCCGGAAAGACTAAACAAGGAAATATTCCAGCAAATCCAAGGATACAAAAGCTCAAGGGGATACACCGAGCAGATGAAGGAAGAAACTGAAAGACTAGGAATAACGGACCAGGATTGTGGAAATCAAGGTTAGGCGAACACACTCGGTGTCTAAGGGTAGGTGAAAACCGTCCGGATCCCAAAGGCGAGTGTGACCCGGAGAGAAGCAGACTGGATTGCAGTGGGAGACGCTACTGGTAAGTTTGTAGGGCCACGGCAACCGTCGTATGCGAGGGAGAGGTCTCTCCCAAGGAGGTGCTAGTTTTAGCGAGACGAAGGCAGAGATTCCCACTAGGAAGGTGTGGGGTCTGACAACGCCTGACTAAAACATAGCGAGGTTAGGAGAGAGAGATGCAGAGGTAGTTGAATGAGAAGACTATGTTTTTGAGTAGAGGAGCAAGCGCCAGTGCAGAGAGAGAGAGAGAGAGAGAGAGTGACGGTCCGGTTCGTTATGTTATTTTTTTATTTTTATTTTTCATAGCTCCCAAACTTACTTCGATAACGATGCTTATAGCATGAGTCATAAAAAAAAGAAACAATGTTTGGTTAATATTCAAAGTATATATTGTTGTGTTCTATGGTTTGTTGCCAACTCGAGACTAGCTGTCGGATTTCTTCACAATACCACTCATGGGTTTTTAAACTGGAGAAATCTGCAAATGTAATTTAAACCTCTTTTAGAATTGAAGGTTTTTTTCTCGAAGAGAGTGAGGCATTGACTGGAACAGATGGTAGTCGGGAGCAGAGTGAGGGAGAAACTCAACCCCATCCAGTTCTTAAGCTTGTGTGTGGTCGGACTTTATCTTGTTGAAACAAAACCCGATTTCTGTTCACTAATCCTGGGTAACGCTAGTCCACAACATCATACATTCGTTGTAATTGAACACTATAAAGTTCAGGATCAACTATACAACCTTCTGGAATGAATTCTGCCTTTGTCATTCCTAGATACATCCTAAATTGTCATTTTGTCCAATTGCTCACGCTTAGTGACTGGTACATCATCATGGCTGACTGCAGTCCAACCATTGTTTGTCAACCTTAGGATACATTGTACAATGTATCCATTTTTCATCGCAAGTAACAATTGTTTCAATGAAACGATGGCCAATTGTGTTTTTCAAAAGTCGTTCGTCCGATTTCCACTCGACGTCGTGCTTCTTCAGTAGTCAACGCATGGGGAACGACTCTTGATAAGCGATTCACTTTTCCCAAGTTATGCAGCCTACGACGATTCATGGTGAATTAGGAAGAGCTTTTTGACCGAGTAGTTAAATAATTTTTGTAGAGGAGAGTCTTTTAAAAGAAAAGAAAGAAAATATTTATTATGAAGTACAAGCAAAACACAGGTATATAGAAATATTAAGAGTTACGTTACTACATACTGGGTAGCATGTCTAGGCACAAGTAGGGTCTGGGGCTAAAGCTTAGACATATATCTATAAGAATAAGATTCTGGGAAGTAGGGAGATTTTGGAGGGATGCGGTTGCTTACTTAAAAATAACAGGGAACCATCAGTTACGGGGCAGGTATACAGTTCTGCTCAAGCCCCTTCTACTTGTTCTTAGCATTCCATATAATATTAGCATTATAATATTCTTAGTATTATAAAACTGAGTGATGGTTTTCTTCCATAACCGTTTCAAAATTAGGGAATCATTACAGTCCATTCTAAAAGACCATCATTTTCTTCAATTTGACAAAACGAACGGGTTGTTTTGGTGACAGAAAACTTACATTTCAAATGATGGCGTAATATTCAGATTTTAGAGTCATTTTGTTTACAAACTCATTTAGTATAGTCAAGGGATTTAAAACCTTAATTAGATTTGAAAAACAAATAAAGCCGATCGGTGGAATACGATTTCCAAGAAAACGAAATCTGTCAATTTTTTATGACTCTATGAGATGAAGTATGGGGGGGGGGGGTCCCCGAAAGATACCGATTCAATGAATTCCTCTTTGTTGCATAATTACAATTGTGGTGTTTCTGACTTGTTTATTCGTTCATTGTACACAATGTCATTACTTTGCTAGATCTATTCAACGGAATCTAAATAAAGGATTTATATCAAAATTCCTGTGTGAATAACATTGATGAAAATCGCAGATAAAATAAAAAAACCGCCCTAGTCTCAGCCCTTTGAGGCGCCACTACAGAAAACAAATTTGTGCCAGTAACATATTCTAGCGGTGGCCTGAAATGAATCATTGTTCCAAATAATACATTTGCGGACTGTTTCCCACGAGCTAGCTCAGCGGATGTGACGTTTAGCTCGATTCAACATGTTAAATTGAATGCATACCTAATAAGCTACGTCACCCCCACTCCCTCTGCAATATTCAATGCTGATGAACCACATCTACTTATTCAACCATGTTATTCGTCAGAGGGGAGGGGGGTACATCGATGGATAACAATGGATGTATGATAACGGTCCAGTAATATACAAGTATGTCTAATAACAGATATTTTGTATCTTGGTCTGCCGAATAACACCATACATCATATGGATACATTTCAATATATATTTTAACTTTTATTTTGGAATATAACTGTTAAATTAACAGAGACAGAATGAGAGTGAGAGAGAGAGAGAGAGAGAGAGAGAGAGAGAGAGAGAGAGAGAGAGAGAGAGAGAGAGAGAGAGAGAGAGAGAGAGAGAGAGAGAGAGAGAGAGAGAGAGAGAGAGAGAGAGATAGAGAGAGAGAGAGAGAGAAAGAGAGAATCACAACAGTTACTGCTTTCGCTGATGACATAGTGGTATACAGTAGCAGCATGAGCTCCAAGGTAGCTCTAAGACAGGCTGAAATAGCCTGTAACCAGATCAGTGAGAGATCGGGGAGACTCAATATCTCTGTAAATGGGGGTGACTGACTGTGGTTTTTTCTATTTTCAAAAGGGAAAAAGACCGCTGTCTACTAGTTACACAGTAGGAACGCAGCAAAATTCTCCAGCCAGAGAGAGAGAGAGAGAGAGAGAGAGAGAGAGAGAGTGTGAGAGCGAGAGTGAGCGAGAGAGAGCGAGATCGAGAAAGAGAGAGAGCGAGAGAGATGTCAGATTCACATTTCGAATACTGTTCGGAAGATAGTACTCAGATAGTTAAAAACGTTTTGCGATCTTAATTTTCTTTCATATTTAGAACTGCTTGATACATTTTTTAAGCACCAAACGTCCTCTAAAGATGAGATGAATCCCACAAACGTTGCTATGGGGTCAGTAAAATTAGGCCTTTTAACAGGGCTGTATGAATACAAACCAACCTCTCTCAATGGTATGCTCAGGTAACTGACCCCGGAGACTTCAAAATGAGTTAAAACAGCTCTTGGGGCGTTAAAAAATGGTTTATAGTTTGTTTTTTTTTGAAAAATTTAAACCAAAAATATATTTGTATAGTACACGCGATATCTTTGTACATCAAGGCAAAACAAAATTGGTACAACGTTAGACTGATTATCAATCTCAAGCTTACAACAATAATTGTAGAATCTAATAGAATCAAAGAAAAAAACGTTTAATGGCAACAGAATACTGAATAATTTCAAAAGAGAAGAGTAGCAATGTTTATTTATATTCTTTATCTATTGAATAAACCTTTATCAGGCTGAGGAATTCGCCACTCATTTATTTTTCTCAAACTTCCTATTTGAGTAAAGTTTCACCAAAACAATTAGTATTGCTCAAATTAATTACAAGTAAAAAAAAAGTGACGAAATCGATTTCGATGTATTCAAAATGCATATCCTCTGACATAATTTCCCGTAAGATGATGATTGGCCGTAATGGTCGATTTGAGACTCCTTGCCTTCGAAGTAAAGTACATGATTCATTATTAGTCGCAGCTCCCACCAAAAAAGTTACAGTTTGATGATTATAGCCTAACATTATTGTTTTGTTTATTTTCCTTTATAGCCGCTTTAAATTTACAGATAACCATATACAATTATAGATCCTTGGGCGAATATATTTACTAATTATTTTTTGTATATACTATAGCGTCGCTACATTATATACAGGTTTTGTTATTTTATAAAAATTATATAATGGAATAAACAAGTATAATGATACCCATTATACGTGACTGGAATTAACTGACTCCAATAAAGGTGATGGGGCTCACCTTTTTGATCATACTTAAAACTAACTCACATACTAATTCTTAATAATTTTTGTAATGTGTATAATAAACAGTCTGTTTAAATAAATTTATTGTGACAACTATTGTAGATTTATATATGTTCCCATAGCCTTTATAAAAGGAGAGGTAGAGAGTCCTGAGAGTGTGTAGATAGATTGATGTGTAGCGAAGCAGATGTACCTGCTCTCATCTCGGAAATGGTTTCTTCGCACTCTGCCCGTGGTATCATTCATCCGGTTCTTTGCCGCAGCGTAAGTGCAATTGCCTGAGTTATCACCGTTTACCAATTGCCTGTAATGTGCCATAACTGTCTCTTTGATAATATATTGCATTAGTATACCGTCTACATAGTCAATATCACAAATTCTCTATTATAAACCTATATATACTATCCAAACTTTAATAAGTAGTATTGACCATTTTAACAAATTGTGCGATCAAAATTCTGCAAATACAATCACGCTTGTCAGGTCGTCACGAGGGGGTGCCTAGTTACTCTAGCCCTAGTGACGAAGTGAGCGTTGATTAGGCTATGACCTGGACAATTGCTTCATGACGGGTGCTACTACCGTACTGTCTGACTCCATATTGATGGGAATGTGCCCCGACGGTGCACTATGTTCAGGAGAAGAGGTATAGGGTAGGTAGTGTAGGTAGTTTATGTGGTCTTGGATTGACCATCAATTCACACTCGGTATCTGAGGGTAGGCAAAAACCGTCCAGATCCCAAAGGCGAGTGTGAACCGGAGAGAAGCAGACTGGATTGCCGTGGGAGACAATACTAGGTAAAGTTTGTAGGGCCACGGCAACCGTCGTCCACGAGGGAGAGGTCTCTCCCAAGGAAATGCTAATTTTAGCGATACGAAGGCAGATAATTCCACTAGGTAGGTGTAGGGTCTGACGAGGTTGGACTAAAACATAAAATAATGAAAGTTTGTCGGCCGCAATTCGAAAATTTCATACAAAATATGGTCGGAATAGTGTTTTGACTTCATCAACTGTGAAGAGATTAATTAAAAAATTTAGGGAGACTAGATCAGTTGAAGACACTAAACACGCTGGTATTGACCTCAATCATAAGGTATTTAGAAACAGCCCAGAGACCTCCCAAATCCACATGGTTGTCACCTCTCTTATATGCCAGAGAGGAAGCAGAGTCTTGGGAATTCCCGCACGCTCCACCGTCAGCCGCTTCACTGGATACGATTCAGAGAAGGCTAACTAAGAGCGCGAGAGCCACTTACGCTCCGGACATGATTGAAGAAACTGTCCATTGCCACGCATTTATAGCAGGTCACGGGGCCACTGCCGTTTTAGTCTCCGAAGGGAATTATAGGGATGCATAGTGTAGTGCAATGACTGTGCTAGGGTATTAGGGTGGGTGGAAATGTTGCTATGGAGTTTTATTAGTTTATTAAGTATATTTTAAAAGGGTTTTGTAGGTTTAGGGCTACAAACATAATAATCCATTTGGGCTTAGAAATTCTGGTTGTGGATTAGATGTGTACTGTCCTAATTGGACCGGGCAAGCCTGGGGGACAAGCTGCATTACCCTCAGTGTAGAGCACTCATACACAGACCATGTGGACCTCAAGCATTTAACGCCTCCCTAAAGCCGCTAAGAGCAAACTTTGACCAGCGAGAGTGGACTTAAGGGCTTTGGTCCAATTAGATCCATCTCTTTGAGCACGGGTTCCAAATGTTATTCAAGCAAGTGCCCGGACTTTAGACTTTAGACTCAGATAGGACAACCGAGTAAAATAAATAATTTACAGTTTAGGACAAAGATACACGTTTAGATTTTTAGGAATAACAGATTGCCGAGAGTCGTTTAGTTGTAGTGAACGGCTGATGACAGACCAAGCGATCCAAACCGTCTGGCGGTTTTAAAACGGTTTCGGTTTTGTGATCGGTCACTGTGCTCAAAGGCATTTCGGTCTGTTTTCAACTGAAGTCATGGCAGCAACAAAGAATTCGGTTACCGAAAAAAGATAAAAAAATTGACAGTATGATGCTAAGTATTGGAACGTCCGGTACGGATGTGGTTCCCGAAACCCCATACAAGGCTCAAAACAAATATTATTCTTCCAATGCTATTACCTGATTTTAGTTATAATTATGCTTTGTTTCTCAAAACGCTAGTTGTCTTTTTAGCCAAAACAAAAAGGTAAATAACGTTATACTGTTTAATTGATTGAGTTCCGTATTGATATTTTTGTTATTGAATTCATTTTTACTTTATACGTCAGCAACAAAACCCTTCACAGCGATCTTAATATACCCTACATTCTTGAACTCATCCCTTCATGACAAGTTCATGAAATTCCATATTAACCTATCCAACCACCCTAATCCCCTAGCACAGTTATTGCACTGCACACCTCATTCCTATAACACTCCTCGGAGACCAAAACGGCAGTCGCCTCGTGACCTGCTGTAAAAACGTATCAGCGGGATTCCTGGCAATGGCCAGTTTCTCCAATCTTGTCCTGAGCGCTTGTGGTTCTCGCGCTCTTCATCAACCTCCACTGGCTCATGATTGATGGAGGTGGGTGTGGGACTTCCCAAGACTCCGTTTTCTCTCCCAAATGCGAGGAAGGTGACAACCAAGTGGATTTGGGAGGTCTCTGAGCTGTTTGTAAATGAGTGAATTGTAAACATGGTATGAATGAGAACATTGGTTGCAATTACTTAGGCATATTTATTAAAAAAAAGTACATTGCTTTGGACCAGCAAGTTAAGGCTCACACAAAAGTCTAATATACTTTTTTCATCATCACAATATTAGTATAATGACGTGATTTACATGTTGTACTTAAACTTAATAACATATAATAATTTTTAATAACAATATTGAGAATTAAGCGGGATAAACGCTGCAGTCAAACCTGCGCGTGTGTAATTACTTCGATCGAGCGATGACCGTTGCGGTCATAACCGACATTTCCCTTATGCTGGTCCTGAGACCTGAGGCAAATTTCTTAAATAATTTAACTAACCTAGAAAACCTAGAGTATTCATTAACCTAGACTTAGTTAGTAATCCGATTCGCCTGCGTAACACTACTACTTCCCTAGCTAAATGTACAATAGTTCCATGTCTTAACCAATAGTGTCAAGAGTGAAGCTCAAACAAATTAACGCCTAGGCCATTAATTTAGCACCATAATCATGATTTCGTTTTTTTAATTTATCATGCAATAGTTCATTTATTATTTATATATGCTCAGTCAACATGGCATCAAATCAACATTCTAACTAGCAGTTAGACCTAGCTGCACCAGACTGAAGACCACACGAATGAACAAATAAGATTTCATACTCATTATATGTTTTTCGGGCTCACGACTTGGGAGGAGTATACGATCAGATTATGGATGTTGAGAACCTCTTAGAGTAGGCAACATATCCAACTATTGATTCTTTGGATTACTGTTTATTGGTTCGTACGAACGTCTCTCTCTCTCTCTTCCATTATTTTTCCCATTGCAACAGGCAGTAAAGCCTCCGACATAGCGAAGTTATAGCTGACGTTATTGGTTTTTGGGTCTGTTCCTGCTCCGATACCGTCGGTAATGTAACCACTTCCACGCTAACAAGTAGCCTTTACGGTCGACCGAATGAGACCATTAAGTGGCAGACCTCAGTCTGTTTTTTCTCTCTGTTATGACTGATTTAAGATCTAATGACCCAAGACCTGGACAATGATGTGGGTCATTTCCTCCGACCGTAGTCACTTCGTCTTTCGACCCCACCCAGCGCTATTTGTGTCATATATCTAATAAATAAAAAAAAAGAGAATAAAAGACTTAAGAGTTTAATAATAAAAATTTAATGAAGTGACCACAAAAGCAATTTATTATACACGCTTGCGCTTTTAACAGCTCATGCTGCCCATTAATAACTACCGACTGTTCAAGTGTAAATCACCATGCCAACTGACTGCAACCATGACAACAGAATGTCCCTGACACTTTTTGCCCACGAACTATCTAGGATCTATTTTCATTGGCTCCTAAATCATTCCGATATTATTTATTTTTACAAACCCAAAATATCGCTATAATAGATATAGGATTATTTAAAAGGAACGTTTTTTTTTTTAATTAACGACAATTTCCTACCAGTTATAATTTCTATCTCCGAACAGGTCTACCTTTAATTGGAATTTTGAATGAATTTCCATCCAATGCCTGTTTTCTTTTCAAATACTATCATTTAATTTCAGCATTATAGTCAAAAATACGATGAAATGTATAATGTATGAAATGTATGATCCTCTCAATCCCCGAGTGTCCCATACATACATGAATAATATCTTGGTGGCGTTTAATACTTTCAATAAGGACTTGTCTGTAATTGTTATCATAAAATTATGTCTCTATTAGTAGACCTGACGCTGATGGCTAAGTTTCGGATATTTTATTTATCCTTGAATTCAATTCAATCTTTATTGTGCAATAATTACAATCTGCCTTTTATAAGGCAGTAATAATACAGATAAATGATCTCATTCATACCATATTTACAGCATCATTCACTCGCTCATTCATACAATAGGACATGATTGGAGAAACTGGCCATTGCCAGGACTCCCACTGTCACGCGATTATAGCAGGTCACGAGGCCACTGCCGTTTCAGTCTCCGAGGAGGATTATAGGGATGAGTGGCGCAGTGCAATGACTGTGCTAGAGGATTAGGGTGGTTGGAAAGGCTACTGTGGAATTTCATAAACTTGGAAGGGATGAGTTCTAGAATGTAGGGTATATTAAGGTAATTTATCCTTGAAACTCTCTTTGAGATTTGAAATTTTTTTATTTACTTGCCAAACAACACAGGAAAACTTAATTATTTTCATAACTGTTCGGTTCGTTTCACTGTGATATGTCCGGGATTTATTGTTGTTTATGATAAAGTAAACCACAATCTTCTTCCCTCACGATTTCACACTTTAACTTATATTCTGCAGTGTTGTTTTCTATTATGTCGTACAGTTTACGTTCCAAGTGGAAAACCAATATGCAAGGGTCACAGCTTGTTTTCTTACTGTCTACAAACCTAAGGTGAATTACGGCAGGACCGTACACGGCAAAGTCTGTTGTCTTTGGACATTGAGTATATGAAACAAAGCCATTACCTCAGTATTATTTACTCACTTGCCCAATGTTTATTCAGTCTAATTAATCAGAGAGTGAGTTGTCCGAGAACTAACCGACGAGAGGTCCCATCTTGTTATAAAGTTACATAAACTGTGCCTATACTATAATAAGAAGAAACGCGATCCGGTGGTTGTCTGCCCTCCTTATGTTTCTGAATAATTACAGCTATCAAATTATCCCCCTATCAAATTACAAATCGTTTGATGTCTTGTTCGCCTTTGTTATTCAATATTCGTCTTGTAACTACTTCAAGCCGTTAACGATTGATACATAGCATGCTCATTTATTGAGTTATTTTACCATTATCTTTATTTAACCGAAATCCGTATGAAGTGCAAATAACGACACATTAGTCTTGTATGTGATACTTATGATCTTTAGTTGTAAAATTACAATTTTCGTGCACAACATTATTAATTGGGGTGTGAGAATATATTTATTCTTCAAATTCATATGATAGGAAACACAACATTTCAAATTCGTTAATAAAAACCAAAAAGTATCTGTTTCAGCTTGAGCCCCAAAATATTCCTTATGAATTCCCAATTAAATCATTCATTTAACAAAACGTTTAAAATCATGGATTGATCTCCGTAGAACGTTGTTTAAAGAAGCTGATTCTGCATAGAAAAATGACATTTTTTCCTAATTTCATCTAAGGAATTGTTTATATTGAAACCTACCTCATTTTTTACCATTTCTTTTTCTACTTTATTTATCAATTTACCTTAACTAATTTGGCATGTCCGTCATGAGATCTTTAATTCAAATTGTTTTTATGTCTTCGACATAGGAAATTATTCCGATTGAATCGCCCGATCTCAAGGCTTGTAGTTATTAATAAATTGAGAACTGGGAATTGTGAAATATATTCAAATAAAATGGTTATAACAAATAATTATAATTATATAGAGTGCTGATAAAAATTATATAAAAATATTCAATTCCTTTTGAACAAGGATAGTTACTACTAATAGAGTGCTGACAAAAGTATATAAAAAAAATATTCAATTCCTTTTGAACAAGGATAGTTACTACTAATTACAAAAAACATGAAATTTGAGCTCAATTTCTTTTAATGGATCCATAATAAAACAATATTAATATCACCCAATCGATGATCTTCGTATAATCCAATCAACGTTACTGTCTGCTGTTGGTTCTTCTCCTCTCTTCCTGTATGGTACCGCCAGTTCGGGAGCTTGCTAAGAATCCGCTCTTCTCGGCGGTCGTGCTAAGACTGCCCGTTTATCTCATCCCCACTCCTAGGAACATAAGGGAAGATGCTTACCATCTGGTCAGATCTATGAAGGTTCCTGGCCATGATATGCTCAAATATCATGAATGTTACAATATATATATATATATATATATATATATATATATATATATATATATATATATTTTATATATATATATAAAATCCTGCGATTTACGGTTATACTTTAACCATGACCCTGGACTGGAATGATCCCGTGTGGCGTTGAATGTGGAAATCTTTACTCCTTTAGGGAAAGCAGGAAATAAACTTCCTTAAGGAAGTGAGAGAATTGCGGGAGACTTATATTGAAGTTGAATCTACCCAGGGTACCCTTGTGGGTAGCTGCACAACCGCTATAACAAATCTACTTACTTTTGATAACTCCACTTTCCATTTATGACTAACTATTCACTATTCCAACCAATCAGACTCTGACACTGTTAAATTATTTATCCTAATAAAATATATATTTCATGTTAATGTATTTAGGTTTACGGATCCACATTATCCGGATAAGTGTTGTATGTTCTGAATGTACTAATAACATCCACTTATATTACATACATATCATTAGGAATTCTTATGTTAATGTATGTATGCATCAAACACAATTATGCATGTACAAACAGTTCTTAAAACCATCGAACATCAAACCAATCCCAACATTCCAATCGAAAGTTCTGAAAACTGTAGTAAACGCCCCACTTTACATTTAAAATACATCCCTTGACAAAGATATCCATGTGACAACTGCTTTTGACTAACGTTTTTCCAAATTATACAAATCCACTTATAAACTAATTTTCCATGAACACTCAACCTCCTCGTCGCCTAAAACAGTAATGGCCTCATGATCTATTGGAAATATATAGAAAAGTAAGGGGTTTTGCCTGTCAGTGTATTTTAAGCTATATATTACAATCTTGAAATCTCACCCCGTTCGCCTACTGAAAGCACGGGAAATTCAACCAAATGTAGTTCCAGGAAGTCATCCAAATAACTTCAAGATTTTAGGTTATACAATTCATTTTTTTTTTCCAGTATTTTTCTGCAGTATGTTGTTACTTTTCATTGGATAAAATGGTACTAATTACATTTCTTTCCACTTCGTATCCTCTTTAAATTCACAGATATTCCTCAGCCGAATCTATTTACAAATTATCTTTGTATTTCCTGTAGCGTAGCTACATTATATACAGGTTTTGTTATTTTATAAAAATTATATTATGGAATAAACATTTTTAATGATACACATTTTACGTGAACTAATTACAATTCTCGAGCCCTCCGCTTGCACAATGACTTTAATTGTTGCTGAGTATGAAAGGAACATTTGTTCTTGTTATGTTACGTCTTGTCACTACGTTGGTTTAGTCAAGAAACTTCTATTTTCAATATTGTACTAACTTCCACTATCCATCTTGGTGAGGATAAAACTGTCAAGATAAGTGATGGAATGAAAACTATAATCTAAAAAGAAAGTTCAAGAAAAAAGAAGAAAACTCCTCTTTTTGAGTAAATAATCTTTATAAAAATCTCGTACCTCTTTGGTGTAACTTGATAAAGGGAATCGCAGGTAAATTTGAAAGTTGATTAAGAAAATCCTTGACTCGGTGAAAGTATTATATGTTCATTCTACTTTCTTTTGAACGTTAAATAGAAGGTTTTGATTTTATTTCTGTTTAATAAGGGCAATAATGTATTTAAAAAACTTTTTATATTGCAGGGAAAATGTGGATTGTGTGGCTTTTATTTGTGATCAATATATAATTTATCTAATCTTATCCTTCTATATAATTTCGACAGTGCTCAAAGAGCTAGTTTTAATTAGATCTGGCACATACGTTGGTTTTACGCGGCAGTTGACGACACTCCGAGAAATTAAGTGACACAAAGTTTGTGAGAAACTTATGAAAATACTGAAGCGATATTTTCATTATCCGTACAATACTGCAGTCGAAAGTAATAGAAAACAGTGTCCATTGTGGACAGTAGACCAAGGAGAGGGGATTTTCATAGCTTATTATCTAAATTTGCTAGGACATGAGCAGGTTACATTAACCAATCATTTTATTAATATTTTTTTAATTATTAATACATACTTATAGTGATTTTTCCCCCTCATAGCTACTTTAAATTTACAGATAATTATATACAATTATAGATCCTCAGGCGAATCTATTTACAATTTTTTTTGTATATCCTGTAGTGTCACTACATTACATACAGGTAATGTTATTTTATAAAATTATTGTAATTATAAAGGATTATAAAGGAACCCTTAATTGTGACTTGTATCACACATATTAAGAGTTGTTTTTTTGAATAAGTAAATCAAAAGTTAGAACAATTTTGCCAAAATACAGGTGGTGGTGTCTAACTGCTAATAACATTCCTTTAGGTCCATATGTGGGTTAACAAAAGAAGGGTTGTGTCGGTATATAAAATAAGGAACTTCAAAGCGTACATACTCAGGGGTATGTTATGACCTTTCCGCAAAGCCCTTTATTCCTATAGGTCGGGTACGCTGACACCTCAGCTAGGCTAGACTTCAAAGGCCTTACGTCACCCTTGGTCGGTGTAGTATTCGACACAATCGAAGAACGTCTCTAGTAAAAGATGTACGAGCTCGCTTTTAGAAACAGAAGCTGTTGTTTTAGAGATAATTATTTACTGATCACAGAGAGGATGACGAAATTCGTAAGAAAAGTAATTAATCTTTAGCTACAGAACTTATTAGCAAAATTTCATCTCTTTGTATGAAAGTTTGGTTCAAAAACTTGTAAAGTCACTATTTGATTAGGGCCAGTTTCATAGATTGAAATTTTCTCATTACTTCAAAATATTGAATAATAATTATTAAATTTTAGGCACCCCTTTTCCATCAGGATGGTTTCATATCAAATCATCAAATGTAATTACCGTGCAAGATATCAAGCCTCGAACAAAAAAAAGTAGTCTAGTTGAAATTTTGAACACGATGTTAATTACACCTTTAATCAATATTTGATAATATTAGATTATATAAAACAGTAAGAATTACATAGATATTTTTGAGAGAACAATGATTTTTTAAATACAGTGTAATGAAACAATTAATTACCCCCCATCATGTTTTAGGGCTATCCATGTTTCATATATTTTTAATGTCAAAAAACCAAGTTGAAAAGGAGACGGTTTATGATTAAACATATCGATGGCCTAAAAAATAAGACTGACTTTTTTACCCAATTTTTTTTTTAAATACTTATTTATATTTATTGGGTTGACGAGAAAGTGATTCAGGTTTGCAGCACTAGATAGAGTTATGTTTGTTTTGTTATTCTTTTGACAATAGAATTTTTTTCTTTTGAGATTTGGTAGTCGATACCTTTAGGCTGCTATAGAAACAAATTCCGTGTAATTTTGTTTACAGCTGTCAGTTTTAACATGGAGTGCAAAAATTAGCATTTTCGACACATTTTACTTTTTTATTTTCATAAAAGCAAGAAAGTGGCTGAGGCTCACAAAGATATATGTGAAGTTTATGGCGTTGATTGTTTAACAGAACGTACGTGTGAGAATTGATTTAAAAAATAAATTTTTCACTGAAAAATCTGCTCGACCTTCTGAAGTTAATGATGTCAAAATGAAAGCTATAACTGAATCGGATCGTCACATAACTGCGAGTTATATTTGCGAGAGATTGCAAAACAGTTAAATGTACACACGAACCTTTATGTGCGAGGCCTCACCCACCTTTAGCAACACGTACGAAACTATTGGAGCTTGGTTAGGAAGTGATGTCACATCCCCCATACAGCCTTGACCTTGCACAATCGATTTATCATTTATTTCGAAGTTTACAAAATTTCTTAAATTGTAAAAAATTCAGTAATAACAATGACCTCAAATCGCAATTGGTTCAGTTTTTTTGCTGATAAGGACCAGAAGTTCTATGAGTGCAGGATCATAAAGTTAGCAGAAAGATGGCAAAAGGTCATTGAACAGAATGAAAGATATTTGACTGATTAAAGTTAATTTTTTGTATAGAAAAAATTGAGTTTTATTTCACTCTAAAGAACCTATATTTCTTTCTTTCCAACCTATTATATATATAATACTGGATTATCTAAAGAAGCTTAGCTTTTATTTTAATACTAGAATTCACTGTAATTCACTTTCGGGTTCTGAGCCTTTGACACAGTACCACCGAATGATATATTTTAAACAGTATTGATGACTCGAACTGGACCAGAATGGGGGCTGATTTCAGTTCATTTAATTATCGCAGCGACAAGATAACGGCAATGGGTCGCTTAAAACCGATCAGTTATGCAAAGCACTATTGGCCGTTGTTCTGCGAATGGCTAAATCTCGTTTGTGGTGTGTCAATTGGCCGTGCTACATGTCACATTATGCTATGGGTGCAGTCCATAACAGACCATAATACTATTGTACGAAGAACTGAGTAGTCAATCGTGGGCAGACCGCGGCAGCCATGGAACGATCTGTCCTCCAAAGGCAGCAATTGACCGAGATAGGCGGACAAATTAAACCGAACAAAGCCAGGACTGATTCGAATCGGATACAACCCTGACGGTCTGTCAGCATTCATCACACCAAAGCCAATCACAGAGCAGTTTCGCTCTAGGGTGGCCGAATGGCAAAAATAAATAATGGTTTGTACTGATGAAGGAATGAGAGGTATGAAAAAAAAACCTCTTTATTCGCGGACATTAACTACTAACAATAATAATAACAAAAAGTACATATGTCTAAATCCCGTTGCGTGACTAACAATTGTACCTAGGAACTTAAGGTCACATATAGATATTATTATCGAGAGAATATATACAATATAAGTTGGAAGGATATATTAAAGTTAAAAACAAATATTAATAATTATGAACTATATAATTAAGTAGTAAAGAAATGGATTTAACAGCTGATTTGAATTGGAGAAAGTTGTTCTGAATAAATGTAAAGACAATATTACATTATGTTCCTCATGCGTTAAAGATTTTATTTTATGAGCTAAATCAAACGATGTAAAATAAAATACAGCGTAATGTAATCCAATAGACTAATACAACATAAATTAAAATACGTAAAAGGTGTGATGAGTGGACCTTAGAACTACGATCCACCTTCAAGAGACCCATATGAATGGTTGATGCTTCCTGATAAGGAGTCTAGTTGTATCTTAACAATGTGGACAATAATGTTTTTATTCATAACAGATAAGCTATACAAATGGAATTGCCAGCTATATCACCAATGTAGCGACTACTACGCTAACTACATAAGTTAAATCACCCTATACTCTATTGCATATATATTGTAAGCAATAGTAAAATAACATCAATAATGTATTATAATCAAATGTAAATCATTGTAAAAGTGTTAAGCAATAAAAGGCGGAAGCCAACAAAGTCATAAACGAGAAAGGGTCACCAGCTGGCACACATAAACAGTCATAAAAATTAACAACCCTTCCTAGTCACACGAGAAAGAGCCACCAGCTAGCAGTCATAAACATTAACAACCCTCGCAGCCTCCCAGCCGGAAGTAGATAGGGCACTTAAGGCAGGGCCCCTGGCCCTGTTAGTTAGTCAGTCTCCTCATCCATCTCTGAGTCTCTCGCGACCTTTACTCGGTGACCCCTTAAGCCAGGGCCCCTGGCCTGTACCTGGGCAACAGGTACAAACAGGTTCGTTGATTTACGCTTTGTACCCCCGGCCAAGGTGCTAACTAGTTCCGAATTCTACTTCGTACGGGACGGATAAGTTTTATGTACTCTTCTTTGTGAAATATGTTTAATTTCGTGCCGTATGTGGCTCTCGCGTTCTTGGTCTTAGCCAGTGACGCGGCTGACGGAGGAACATAGGGGACTTCCAAGACTCCGTTTCCTCTTTCGCATGAGAGGGAGGCGACAACCATGTGGATTTGGGACCTCTCTGGGCTGTTTGTAAATACTGTATGAATGAGCGAGTGATTGGTAAATTGTAAATATAGTATGTATGAGTTCATTTATCACAATTACTTATTGGTGAATGGTAATTTTTTCATAGTAAAGTTGTTGTTGATAATAAGATTGCTTGACGCATTTTAGAAAAAAATAAATATTCCCAAATGGGAATGAGGTAATATTTTCATTTCTCAAATTTAACGATTCGAAACCAAAAAGTTTTTTTGAACAAGGGATAAAAAACCTCGTTGGCCGTTGGGAGAAACTTATTGAAGCTAACGGAAGTTATTTTAAATAAAAACAATATCGTAATACATTTGTTTTTTTCTCTCA
Source organism: Acanthosoma haemorrhoidale (assembly GCA_930367205.1). Classification (NCBI taxonomy): domain Eukaryota; kingdom Metazoa; phylum Arthropoda; class Insecta; order Hemiptera; family Acanthosomatidae; genus Acanthosoma; species Acanthosoma haemorrhoidale. Next base: position 13,399,198 of record OV884015.1, on the reverse strand, counting down.
TTTGCCTTATAGCCTAGGATCATACAAAACGTGTTCCATCTCGTTAAAGACGCATCGAAATGGCTAACTTTAGGGTAGTAGAGAGTGGTGGGAGGGGAGGCACATTATTTCCATAGAGCAGGGGAATGGATTAAACACTGACTGAATGTTGAAATGGGGAAATCGTTGAACCAGACTCAATTTATGGCAGTAGCCTAAGTACTCTAAACCCAACTTGTGTTGTCGAATTTAAATGGGGGTAGCCTTTGAAGAGTTAAAAGCATTTTCACCACGGTTCTGTCATTTTAAAAAGCCAATTAACAAAGGAAAACATCCCAATAACAAAACTTTTCCAACGAATGGGCTACGCTTTGCATTTTAACATCCAGGTTAGTATTCACAACTGCATATTATTTACCCCGACGTGTAATCTACATTATTTTGTTTAATCATAGCAGAGTCCTGTTTCTCCACATTGAGCCCTCATACCCAAATATTTTTTTTATTAAACAGCTTTATTATGGTCTTACGTTAAAATTACAATCTGACTTATTGGGTAATTAGTAATTGTGATAAATGATCTCATTCATACCATATGTACAATTTTCATTTATACAGTATTTATAAACATAAATGGCAATAGATGGTCCTGACAATGGCCAGTTTCTCCAATCATGTCCTGAGCGTATGTGGCTCTCGTGCTCTTCGTCAGCCTCCATTGGCTTGTATCCGGGGACGCGGCTGACGGAGGAACGCGGGGGACTTCCCAAAACCCCGCTTCTTCTTTCGCACGCGATGGAAGGCTCTGGGCTGTTTGTAAATATTGTATGGATGAGTGAGCGAATGCAAATTGTAAATATGGTATGAATGAGATCATTTATCACAATTACTTTTGGCCCAATTAGGCAGATTGTAGTTTTATCATAATAAAGATTTTCATTAAAGAAATTGTCTTCGTACACTTCTCGTATTTTAACCAAAAATCCGCATATTTGAACGTGTTGTATAATAAGCTTTTAAAATTATAAGTCAATTTAATACCCCTACATCTAGGACCGCAATATCAAAACCCACCAGTGGAAAAACTGTAGCTTGACTGTTACATTCAATAACGACAAAAGAGAGTTTAACACTCCGTCACTATTAGACATGCGTACATATGGAACAGTTGGGATTCATCATAGTCGGAATTGTAGGAACCACTTTTTCCCTTCATAGCCCCTTTAAATTTACAGATAATTATATACAATTATAGATCCTCAGGTGAATCTATTTACAAATTATTTTTATATTTCCTGTAGGATCGCTACATTATATACAGGTTTTGTTATTTTATAAAAATTATATAATGAATAAACACGTGTAATGATATACATTATACGTGACTGGACTAAACTGACTCTAATAAAGGTAATGGGGATCACCTTTTCGATTAAATTTAAATGTAGGAATCAAATATGTTTAGACAATAACCCACCTAGTGTCACTAGTGAAAGAACAAGAAAAAAAATTTTCAGTTTATTTTAAAGTGGGATTATATAAATGAGTGGAACATTTTGTCGGGTAATAGGCTTTAACTAAACGCTATGTTCTACCGAATGGAAAATTTAATGAAAATCCAGCAGCTCTTATTGGACTTTTGGCCAACAAACTCTTCTAATAATTTACAAAAAAACAATATTTTGTACAACATTGCCGGCATGTCGGGTTTTGGTGCAGGGTGAACCGATTATAAGACCCTACACAGGGTAGCATCCGGGTCAAACCAAACTCTAGTTAATAATTCATTGCAACTTTGCAGGACTCAGAGACAGTGGCAAAGTGCTGTTTAGCCACTCCTTGTGTGGATTAATATCTCGTCGCGGTGCTTTTAAAAGATTAGTGTTAGTGCTGTACATTGAGGCCGGTGAAAACATAAACCCTCAAGGGATCATCGCGTCTATTTAGTTTTTAGGGCGGTTCATGTAGGCAACAGGTGAATCCGGGCAGTTCTTCAACATTTTATAACAATTTAGATATTAATAGTTTTTAATTGAAGCTACAATCATTAATAAACATTTAATTCAATTGAAAATAAACAATAACATAAAATAGCTCGAAATAATTATTATTTTTAAAACGAGGTGTGTAAGCTGGTTGTTAAAATAGTTCCTAAGTAACAAATATAAAAATTAATTTTCGCTATTCTATCGATCCAAATTGTCAATATATAATTATATCATAGAAAATTATATACATAAATAATTATAACAAAACAGTTAGAAGTAATCCCATCGCATACCAATTTTTAAAACAGCACGTTTTAATGATTTTATCAAACTCTTGGTTACATGGACTATTAACAAAATGTCCAATGTGAAATGAACAAAAACTTAAAACATTATAAGAATTTTATTTTAATTTTACAATAGGGGACAGCGAAAAATTTGAACATCAAGCGTATCCAATCCATTCAATCAAAAGTCCTGAGAACAATAGTAAATGCCACTTATTATGTCAGCAACAAAACCCTTCATAACGATCTTAATATACTCTACATTCTTGAACTCGTCTCTTCCAAGTTCATGAAATTCCATAGTAACCTATCCAACCACCCTAGTCCCCTAGCACAGTCATTGCACTGCGCCACTCATCCCTATAATCCTCCTTGGAGACTAAACGGCAGTGGCCTCGTAACCTGCTATAAATAAGTGGCAGTGGGAGTCCTGATCGTTTGTGGCTTTGGTCCTCTTCGTCAGCCTCCGCTGGTTCTTATCCAGTGAATCTGCTGACGGAGGAGCGTGGGGGACTTCCTAAGACTCCGCTTCCTCTTTCGCATGCGAGGGAGGTGACAAACATGTGGATTTGGGAGGGCTCTGGGCTGTTTGTAAATATTATACGAATGAGCGAGTGAATGATGAATTGTAAATATGGTATGAATGACAACATTTATCTCAATTACTTATTGCCTAATAAGGCAGATTGTAATTTTAGCACAATAAAGAAGTTATATGAAAAAAAAACAAGCTTTTTACAAGCTAGTATAAAGTATATTGTGAAAAAAATATTTAGGTTATAACGAAACGAAATAAATGTCAAAATATTAAAGTTACTATATTTTATGTTAAATCATCCCTCATCCACATAATCTCTTAATATGCCACCACCGGAAATGTTATCAACAAGAGATTTCGTATATTTTTAGTTAATAATTTTATAACTAAAAAAATATTTAAAATTCCAACAATATTTATATATAAGGTATATAAATTCTGAAAGTAATGATTCATAACTCATATACGTATATTTAAAAAGGAACCCGATATAGTGCGTTTCACAAACACTTCACACTTTCTTTTCAAAATATATATTAAGAATATATTAAAATAAGACGCAAATATGTTTGTTCATAGAAGGAATGAACTATCATAAACTCTAGGAGATAGGAGGGACGGATGTGGGCAGGCCCCAATTAGCGATCTCTGACTTGATAGAGGGTCATAGACCACAATCTCTCGTCATATCATCATTTTAGTAGTCTCTCATTTACGGTCACTTCAGATGGCTCTTATTTTTAATTTAGCACTAGGAGACTACATGAGGGGTTTAAAGTGTGAGTGGTGTGTAAGTCACATGTTCAAAAATTCTGACTTTAGTACAAAAATACGATCTGTTGAAAGAAAACGAGAACTAAGTCACAACCTTAACAATTAAACGATTTTTTGGTTGTTTTTCAATTTTGAACTTTGAAAATTGTATTTTTTTTACTTTCACAATGTAAGTTATAGAATTTGGATAAATTTTACATCACGGTTACCTTTGATCAAACCTTTTTTCAATATTAAATTGGTTCTCGGCACAAATTTCAACTCGGGAATTCATGATAATAGCACTAGTAAAACCATTTGTTTCTTAAAATGAAAAAAATATGAATTACACTACACTGATTTTACCTTCTCATATATTTAAGGTTTATACCTTTATGTGCGTATCTCGTCATTGGATTGGATTCAAGTAAAGCTTTGTGTTTGTGTTTTTGAAGCCCTTTACTCCAGCACCTAGCCATGCAAACTAACTGATTAACTTCGAATAATTTATTATTGTTCTATTCCTTTTTATTATTTTTCAAAATACAGATGACATTTAATTTTTCAAAATATTTCCCGTTACAATGCCTTCTTTGTACTCGTGCGAGTATGTCGTAACGATCGAGACCTGGGAATGTTGTTGAACACGATATAGTAATTTTGTTGAACGATAGCTGATATATTGGATTGGCAAGAAAGTGATTTCGATCTGCAGCTGTAGCTAGCGTTACGTATGTTTCGTTATTTTTTTGCCTATGTTAGAATTTTTTTTCTTTTGAGATTTTGTAGTCGACACCTTTAAGTTGCTAAAGAAATAAATTCCGTTTAATTTTGATTACAACCGTCAGTTTACGGTCAGTTTTAAAATGGAGTGCAAAAAATAACATTTTCGACACATTTTACTTTTTTATTTTCATAAAGGCAAGAAAGTGGCTGTGGCTCACAAAGAGATATGTGAAGTTTATAGTTGATTGTTTAACAGAACACACGTGTCAGAATTGGTTTAAAAAATTTCGTTCTCGATATTTTTCACTGAAAGATGACCAACGTTCTGGTACACCTTCTGTAGTTGATGATGACAAAATGAAAGCCATGATTGAATCGAATCCTCATATAACTCTGCGAGAGAAAGAAAAACAGTTAAATGTATCAAACACAACTATTTAAAATCATATAAGACGTCTTGGACTTGTTAAGAAGCTCGATATTTCATTTTGCTCATAATGACCAGAAGTTCTATCAGCGCGGGATCATGAAGTTACCAGAAAGCTGGCAAAAGAACATCGAACCAAATAGAAGATATATGGCTGATAAAAGTTAATATTACGTATAGAATAAATTGAGTTTTATTTCCAGTAAAAAACCGAAATTACTTTCTTGCCAACCTTTATGAACGCAATAACAGTTTGATGCATTTGTAACATATTATTGTTCATGTTGCCGGGCTAAATATCTATCATATTATATATTATGTTCGCTATTTGATAACAACCAAAAGTACTTCCATACAGGAAAAATAATTGATAAGAAAATGGCATGATACTAAAGAAATTATGATAATTACAGACTGTTTAAAACTGTCGACTATATGATGTGAGTTCCCAGTTTTTGGCACAGTTAGGTTTGATGCATGCTGGCATGGAATTGTATTATATTAGATGTTTCTTTCTTTGACTCTTTGAGGAAAGTTATTTGAGCGAGAGTCATATGATTTAAGATATTAGCGACTCCCCTCTCCCCTAGTCTATGTGGCCAACTTTAATAAAATGGCAACCTCAGTAAATTACGCAAATGTTGAAATATGAGAAAGGTTGGTTCAAACTTCTAAGTAAGCCTTAATTCCACAATATATCACTAAACTTATAAACGGTCCTGCCCCATCATCATAGCTATTATTCTTCAATGATAATTATTCACTATAATTACAAATGATGATTCTTTACCTGAAACAGGGGCAATAAAGTACCTTTGGCTGACAATCAATTAACGAGTAACGTGGAAACCACACACTTGATAAAAACAATCATTCAGCAAAAGGATTAAACGGATGTGTTACTTGCTTTTGGGTATATGAAGCACATATTTACACGGTCCATAAAAAAATTCGAACCTATAGAATGACAGCGACTAGAGAAATATTTCAATCGAACCTACTTCCAGTAGTCCTTATGACCTCAGCATATCATAAAGGGTGTCCCAGAATTAACGCAAGATTTGAATTTGCCACCATTTGTGCAGTAAAGTCCTGGCAACCCTTTAAAAAAACAATTTGACAGCTGACAGTTTAGGGTTAGTAAAAATGGAGCGTTACACGATACAACAACGTGTCTTTATTGTTGAACATTATTTTAAAAGTAACGAAAGTTTGGCGGCCACAGTTCGAAAATTTCATACAAAATATGGTCGGAATAGTGTTTTGACTTCATCAACTGTAAAGAGATTAATTGAAAAATTAGGTAGACTGGATCAGTTGGAGACACTAAACAATCGTCCAAAAACAAGCCGTTCAAATGTCAATATCGAAGCAGTGCGTGAGAGTGTTATTGAAAATCCAGGAACATCAATTTGGCATCGTAGAAAAGAATTGTAAATTTCAAGAAGCTCTCTACAGCGTATACTCACTAAATATCTGGGTATCCATGCTTACAAAATTCAGTTAACACAATTGAAGCCGACAATTGAAGGTCGTGTACCCTCTCGTTTCGGTGATCAGAATTGGCCCGCTAGATCGTGTGATTTAAAACCTTTAGATTTCTTTTTATGGGGTTATTTGAAGTCAAAGGTGTATGTCACCAAGCCCGCATCCACCGGTGCATTAAAAGAGGAAATTCAACGCTTCATCAACAAAATTCAACCACATTTATGCCAAATGGTCTTGGAAAATTTCGACAAAAGAGTGCGTATGTGCCAGCAAAGTCGTGGAGGGCATTTGCCCGATGTGTTATTCCATAAATAACCCTATCCTATTTACTTTATAATTCAATAAAAAATAACAACAAAAATACTAAAAACTACGTTTTCTATTTAAATCTTGCGTTAATTCTGGGACACCATTTACATACGACCTTATGTATGACATGCTGAGGTACATGCTTATATGACCGTATGTCATACATAAGCTTGTACTTACATCAAGACTACAGTCCTCCCATATTTGGACTAGCAGCACAAAAATTACCTGAGACACCACCATCACTCAGGCGGAACTGCAGTTGGAGTGGATTAATTTTTTTAATTATTACTATTCTTTATCTCATTCATTTTGTCGTATTATTTATTTTCTGTATACAATTTAAAATAAATAAATATGACGAAATGAAATTTGTGTCAACATTGACGACGTGTCACATGTCACATGTCAACGTGATTATGAGTAGTGCCATCTCATAATCAAATAAGGGATGTGTTAAAGCAGTGCCATCTCATAATCAAATAAGGGATGTGTTAAAGCAGTGCCATCTCATAATCAAATAAGGGATGTGTTAAAGCAGTGCCATCTCATAATCAAATAAGGGATGTGTTAAAGCAGTGCCATCTCATAATCAAATAAGGGAACTATACAAGATAAGCAAGTATTCATAAAATACAAGGAAAAGATATTTATAGTTATATATTGTAAATCAATAAAGAGCAGACGAAATCAGTTTTTGAAAAAATGAAAAATGTCAAGAAAAAACTTCCTTTATCTTTTTAGTTCTATATCTGATTATTACAGACTTCTGAAAAGAAAACTTTACGGCTTTTGTTTGCAGTCTATTTTATAATCAATGGAACCAAAAACATTAATTTTGCTTCCACTGTCATACCACCAGTTACTGTCTATGAGATAATCTCATTTTAGAGTAGTAAGAAAAGTAATTTCTTTTTGCTTTAGTGTTTCAACATAGTTCATAGGTCAATTATAATACTCCGGACTTATTATACTTAAAATACATATGGTTTCCAATCAACAATTAAAAAAACAAAAAAAAAAACACAATTCACATAGTATATAACTCTCCTTGAAACAAACAATAATTTCCATTGTTTTAACTATTAGGACAATTTGATAACGACTGAATTATCAAACATTTTTTGTTATTCACTTTATAACTGCTCAATAGCAACCCTAATTTCCTTTAGGCAATTGAATCACAGACAGAGGGTTCATAAGCTCTCGAACAAGGCGATTTTAAAAAACTTAGAATCATGGTATTATCATAGGTTTGCATATTAATAATAAGGAAAATAAATTCATGCTACATTTTGAAACTTCGAATTGAAATATATGGATGACTAAAACCGATAGAAATTTCATTATTTTTTAAATTATATTCAAACAAAAATGTTAGCTTGCTAAAGACAAAAAATAGAAAAAAAACCCGCTGTGCTAATTACTAATAAAATCGTGACCTGCTATAAATACGTGACAGTGGGAGTTCTGGCAATGTTCAGTTACTCTAATCATGTCCTGAGCGTCTGTGGCTCTCGCGCTCTTCGTCAGCGTGAGGTGGCTGACGGAGAAGCGTGGGTGACTTCCCAAGACTCCACTTTCTCTTTCGCATGCGAGAAAGGTGACAACCATGTTGACTGGGAAGGTCTCTTGGGCTGTTTGTAAATGCTGTTAATAAATAAAAATTGTAAATATAGTATGAATGAGGTCATTTATCACAATTACTGATTGCCCAATAAGGCAGATTGTAATTTTATCACAATAAAGTTGTTATATAAAATATAAAGACCCTACATTTAAATTATCAATTTCAAATAGACATTGGGAAGGAGGTGGGGGTGGAGGTGTCCAGTGCAAACGTTAAACTTGTGATCAACATTTATGAATTGTATTTTTAAAAGTCTATCGTAACTTTATTTGAAGTCTATACGTATGTATGTATACATAATTCTTTAATGCACAATTGATGGTTAGATTAAATATGGGGCTAGGGTTGGAAGATACTCAAAACTTTTGATGCTCAGAATCGCTTTACGTTTTCAATTTGACTGAAGGGCATATCATATGTGCCTATCAAAAACAGTACACTCAAGAAGGTTTAGTAAAAAATTAATAAGTATAGAAAATAGAAAATTTTTCCAACGATATTCTCCAGAAAGCAATCTGATCTAGTTGAAATATGGTTAGACACCCTAAAGGCATTTATCAGCCCGTCTCATTTCCCAGTTTATAGTCGCCTAAGCTCCATTGGATCCCATCCGTTATTTATTATATTACAATATAATAGCTACAATTCTCTCTCTTATAGAATAAACATAAGAGAAATGTTTGCTTAATGACAACTACTCTGTTAAAAAAATGGTTGGAAAATTACGTCTCTTACTATTTGAATACAATACTACTATACAGAGAACATACTTATGAAAACTGAAATATTAATTCACTAAACTGTTATTAGTCGTAAGTATAATAAATAGTTGTTAACTTTTCATCGGATGTGATAACACACAAATATCTTAAACAGGTTTTTATCAAGTTTCGAAGTCACTAAACATATCAGGCTACCTAATGCAGACCTCCATGCTACGTCAAAACTTCGTCGATCTTCCTACAAAACCTTCAACTCATTAATTAACTACATATCGATTCATTGAATGAAATAATGTTTGATACTGAACTGTATGATATTATTTTATTAGTCAAACCGCAATATTCATGCTCAATGATTTTTTATTGGTAACTACAATTTAATTTAGTTTACTGCTCAGTTTAAATAGCCTTCCGCCGGAAGTAAATATAAATAATTATTTAGCCCTCATTGTTTGAAATTTATAACTGAAGCAGTTGTTTATGAGTTTAATATGACCAGCGTTTTATTACTCAGGGACTCACAGCTGTCATATTTTTTTTATTATTTCCTTCCGTTCAAGAGTACTATTTCGTTATTATTCTTTTGATGTCACTTTTATTGAAAAATGTGAAGTAATAAATGTTTTGTTATATATAGGGCAATAATTGAAGGTGGGGTGAATAAACTCAAATCAGTTTATCTGTAAATAGAGTGCAGCAATTTTATTCACTATATTATATATTATAACAATTATTCATATTATTTACACAATGTTACCTGTAAACTAAGAAACAACAATTACAGTTTATAATTATCACTTCTCTACTCACACATTAATTACAACTTTAGTTACTTAATGTAACCTTTCTCTATCCGCTCACTTTTTAGAATCTTGCTGATAGCTCCATCTAGTGGTGATTATTTGAGGCAGCGTGGCAGATTTAAATTAAAGAAAGTATATTTTCTTTACATATATACATAAGTGTTATTAATTTCAGTCAGGAAAACGATACAAACAATAACGAGTTCTCGATAAAGAAAAGACAAACCTTTATTATTTTGTAATTTAAGTAAACTATCTTTATTCTTACTAATCCTACCTGCAATAAAAAGATACGACATTAAATATTATTATTTAATTAATGTCATCTCATTTTGAAACCCTGAAAGCAACCACTTTAACCCAACAATTTAATAAAATAACCATTGCACTCTTTTTACTCTTTTCATAATATTCCACTCATGTTTTTTTTCCACAGATTCCTTAATCATATATATATTTTAAAATATAATAATAAATAAATAAAATATATCATATAAAATAATATTTAATAAATAAATATTTAAAATATATATATATATATTATACACAAATATTAAATAATAAACTAAGAAATAAGGGTGTTTTCCAGCGATTGTATAATAAACTACGAATAACAGTGTTTAATAATTTTCACAATACTTTAGTTCATTTTAACTAATATTTTTTTTCCTACTCCTTCAATGGTTGTTAATTTTAAATTTATTACCATAAACGTAATAATTAAACTAAAAAAATGTATATTTTACAATATTAAATTTCTCTGTTTGTAGGTGAGTTTGTAGCCGATGGATAGACTAGAGAGGAGGCTGACTAGATAAGCCAAGTGGAGCTTCATGCTCCCCCGGGTAAAATGGGTCCTGTCAGCCTAATTACTACAGTCCACCCACTAGCACCAGGTAATGTGGTCGATTACGTGAAAAATAAAAAATAAAATGTGAAATATGTCGATCATACTTCATAATCACTGCACTAAGAATTGAAAAATAGATACAAATTTGTAATACAATAGTTTAATCTGTTAAAGGTGTATTCCTCAACCATTTAAAAAAATACTGATTGGTTTTTGCCATAAAAAAACATGTGAGTGGAGAAAACTCGTGCATGTTTTTATTAATTTAAAACTTTCTCGCACTGACACAACTTAGAAGCTGTATAAGATTAAAAGATGTAATTTTTCCGACATGTTTAAACGCATGTTGAGGGTTTTTGTGTTTGGTTTTTTTTTGTTGTTGTTTTTCCTCCTTAGCTCTCAAAGGGAAAAATAAAGGAATTTATTTGGGGTAAGTGGATCTTTTTACTGGGGGTACCTGTTTGAAGGTGGAGTGAAGGAATTAAGGACCACGGTAGAGGTGGAAATGTTGCGGTGCAGTGGTGAGAGTACACTGAAGGCTGAGCCTAGAGTCTCTCTAGACATGTAGTACAGTATCATTCAGTTAGATAGCAGTGATGGGTGCCCATCAGAGGCTTGTTGTTGGTTGGCCAAGGGCCGTAATGTCCACCATCTTGTCTGATTTCCCAGATCTAGAGAGCTGCCATCCTGCCGGTAGCGGTGGGGGTGTCATGTCTCGGAATAGAGGGTTTTGCCAATGTTTCATCGAGTCGAAGAATTTGATGTGTCTTCTTCTGATGGCTTCGGTGATGGCGGGGACCTCTAACTTTTCGTGGATGCCAGGAGCCTTCATTTCACGAAAAGCACTATGCCATAGTGCCGTGCGCAGGATGTTGTTCTGGAAGCTCTGGAGTCTAGTTATGGTGCTCGTGTGGAGAAAACGGAAAAGCGGAGTTCCAAACAGTAGAGCTGGCCTCAGGACGCTCTTATATATTAACAGTTTCAGCCGAAGGGATATAGCCGGGCTTGTGATGAGATGCTGGAGAGAGTAGTAAGTCCTACGTACTCTTTTCAGCTTCTTCTGCAGGTGTGTGCCGAACGTCATGTCTCTTCCTAAGTAGAAAATGCTGTTTGGAAGTTTTCAATCAGTCCCGTCTATATTGAAACTCAGTGGAAGCTTTCTTTTCCCGTGCTGGAAAGAGAAGACGATCCCTTGAGTCTTGGCTGGGTTCACCTGAATGTGGACAGCTCGTAGCCTGTCGGTGATTAACTTACTGGCAGCCTTTAGAGCTTTCGCTGGGTTGAGGCTGGTGCTGTAGACTCCTATCTCGTCTGCATACGCCGCATATTGAGGACGTTAAAGAAAATAGATTTCAATGATATCAAAAAAAAAAAATCTCGAGAAATAGAAATTGTACATTTATTTATGATGTTATATTGTCTTAATTGATTTTTGTTGTTGAGTGGGAAGGAGTGTAAACGTCAGACGAACGGGATTTTTTTCTCGGATAGTAAATTGAGGATTTGAACTAAGAGATATTGGGAATATATTCTGATATTGAATAGTTTTTTTTTAATATATCAGCTAAGAGAATACTGTCTACAGAATGAGGCTGATTGGAAAAGCCATCTTAACCCGACAACGAGATGTAATCAATCATACTTTATTATTTATTGGATATAAATTATTTTCAACGCAACAGATAAATCCACCTCTGTCTAATTGACCGGCCAAGATTACAGACTTATAAATCAACAGCTGACAATACAACTCCTTCAATAAATATCAAGCATGGGAGATTGCTAAAGTCCCTATTGTGAAATATGAGAGTTATTGTCAATCTCCCACGTCCGAAGGGGAGAGGATTATAAAGGCAGTGGTAATTGAATTGACATTGCGATCGTCCTCTCCTTCAAGGCTGAGATAGTTTAATTGTTTAAATAAACTTTAATTTTCCTGAAACATATACATTATATTATTAAAATTATTATAAGAAATTTCCCAATATGGGCCAAAAAGTTACATTATATCTACTTCTTACCGGCTTCACTATTTTTAAAGAGTTTGTTTGGTTTTCAAACAATTAAAATTCTCTATATATGTTTAAACTGTTGTCTTTCTATCCTGGACTTTGTGAGTTATCTGTCAAAACTATAACGACATTTTACTCGTTGACATCTTTGACGGAATTGGGTGTCTTTGATGGGATAGTTCCTCTCGCTTCGAACCACAACCCTCTCAAGCTATATTATTTTATGTATATCTTCCAGTAATGATTACATTAAACATATTCCCTTCTTGAATAACAATAAGTAATTGTTAAGTCTTTTTTAACTGCAGTTGAAAAATGAGTCATAAAACGAGTCAATAAAATATTTTTCGCAGCCACAAAGGCCTGGGGCCATGTTTGTTTAAATAAATTACGATACACATAATGTTTAAAGAACGAAAGAATATTGAAATCGATAAATTAAAAGTGAAGAAATAATATCAAATAGTTACTAAATTAGCACTTAGTAATTTTTACAACAAATAAATCATTGTATTCGATCAACAACCATATTTGTAATGGAAATGGCCTTTTTTTGTCATCAAAGAAACTAGCAATAAACTAAGAATCTATTCTAATTGGTGCCCACCCTTAATTTTAAATTTAAAAGTTATCGATAAAGGACATCCCAATATTTCTGTGCGGTGCCCCACTATTTACCCACTTGACTGACAATACATCCAAATGTCTCCAACATTTTCAGAATGGGATCATGCGAAAAGTGGTCCGACATACCTTTCTCGAGAGGTTAAAGAACTGTCATCCACTGGAGACACATCAAGTTTTTTACCAACCCAGTGTTTAACACTATGACCCCACTGCCCCTCTCGCATCGATGGCAACAGACTGTCGGGGAAAAATTAGGATAAGAATTAGTATGTGAGTTAGTATTAAGTTTGATCAAAAAGGTGAGTCCCATCACCTGTATTAGTCAGTTTAGTCCAGTCACGTGTAATGTTTATCATTATACTTGTTTATCCATTATATAATTTCTATAAAATAACAAAACCTGTATATAATGTAGCGATGCTACAGGAAATACAAAAATAATTTGCCTGAGTATCAATAATTGTATATAATTATCTGTAAATTTAATTTAAAGGGGCTAGGAATGAAAGAAAAGCTTCCCGCCTGTAGTAAACATGTACAATGCCTCGGACGGTACAAAGCAGATACAGTTCTGATATGGAGAATGAAATATATTTGTGTTGTAGAGAGAAAAAAAAAAACTGTCCAGCAAACAAAGCACTATGTACTTTTGTTAAATAATCTCAAGAGATCGGCTTCACACTCTCTGCCCTGTCAAATAGTGCTTAATCCTAGAGCCTCCTGAAAAAACTACGGATAGTTTTATCTACTGCCTACAAAATAAAATAGATAATTTTTCCACAGTGCTCACCAAAAAAAACAAAAACATTCCCGGATACATAAAATTCACTATTAAATCCTTCATACATATATTTAAAATAATTGCTAGCTTGGACCCGTATTTACTAAGATTACGGTCTATTTATTAAGTAAGGTGAACTAAATTAAATCAAAAGACCTCATGAAGAGGTAAAGCTCGACGAGGTTCAAGCTCTGATAAGACATCACGGCGCAACAAGCAACCATACCCGCAATACCACAGCAACGTTTGATACAAATTAACGATTTTCCACCAACAAGATCTAATGCACTCCTAATAAATAATACATACCCAATGTTTAAAGCCTTCCGAATCACTTATGTACGCTTAACTCTTTTTGACGTAAAGTGGACAACCTACTTCTTTCCGGGACTAGCACAATGACTAGTGGACAAGGAAAATACTTGTTTCTAGTCATTTCAAACATTTCTTCTTTACAGGAACATTACGATGTAAAAACTAAAAATTCACATAAACAGCCGAGCGCATGATAGCAAGAGTTATGGTGTTTCAAGGATACATTGATGGTGGGGAGAGGACGACCGCCGCGGGCTAGGGTCACTACAGTCCGGCAGTCCGACGAGCGTCAAGAAAGAGATAAAATGGGTGGACCTGTAGTCTTTGACCTTTGCTGGTGGCCTAGTCGGCAGCTTTATTCGAATTGATCTGACTCCCTAAGATCTTTAGAAGGTGTGTGTGCTCCGACAAAGCACTGTGTTCAGGAGAACAGTATACCTGTTCACAGGTACAGGGTAGGTTTTATGGTAGTTTATGTGGTCTTGGAATGACCATGAATTCATACTCGGTATCTAAGGGTAGGTTATAACTGTCCGTATCCCAAAGGCGAGTGTGAACCGGAGAGAGGCAGATTGGATCGCTAGGGGAGACGCTACTAGGTAAAGTTTGGAGGGCCACGGCAACCTTCGTCCGCATGGAAGTGGTATCTTCCAAGTAGGTGCTAAATTTAGCTAGACGAAGGCAGAGACTCCCACTAGGAAGGTGTGGGGTCTGACAAGGCCGAACTAAAACATAGCGAGGTTAGGAGAGAGAGATGCAGAGGTACTTGAATAAGAAAGCCATGGTTCGAGTAGAGCAGCAAGCGCCAGTGCAGAGAGAGAAAAAGCAGTGCTCCGTAGGTGCCGGGTGATTTTTTTTTGTTTTATTTCAAAACCCCTTTTATTTTATACTTTTTTACAAACAGATGAACAAAATTGAATGAACAAGATTTTACAATTTTCTTCTCGTGCTGCATACGCAGATGCATTTGAAGGAGGTAAGATATACAAATACAATTTCTTTTAGAAGTTAAAAAGTCATTTAACAATATGCAGGACTAGGTGATGGGGCTTACCTTCGGTTTAAGGGGTTTTGAGAGTGTGTCGAATGCCTCAAATATGGCTGCTTAAATAGGCAGGCCAGCGGTGGTGGGGGGTTCCCCCTTCTGCGGCTATTTTGTACACTTGTTTCCCCCTCTCTTAACTGACCCTTTAAGGTTTTATTATTAAAATATGGAAACATAGATGCATATTTTCTCGGCCGAGAAGAAGGGATCTTTTAATTATTCGTGATAAAGGGGTTGACACATCAATGATAGAACATAATGAGACTACTATTGTATGGCCATATCATGATCACGAATGAAAAAATATGACTTAGGAATGAGCTTATTAAGTGATATTAATTTTTTTTTGTTATCCCTGGTATTAGTAGACGCACCTTTCTAACTCCATTTAGTCTTGAGTATATATACTCATGAATAATTATTAGTCAAGCCAATATAAATATTTAATCTATACCAACCGTGACTAAAATTAGCATCATTGACATAAAAAGTGAATTAATCTACATATACTCATGATTAGCTGTGACCTGATTGTCCTGTATCACATTGCGGGGTTAGTTAATTAGTCGCTAAGTTTATTCGACTTATTAATTATAAGCAGTTAGTGAAGTTTGTCCAGTTGAGTTATGTCATTTATAGTTGAGTACTATGACGTGCGTTAGTGGCTCCATCTATAAATGGTAAGACATCACTTTGCTTCGGCTCAATTTCCGATGAAATTCATGAATTAAATCATGATCCACCTCGTGAATATTCAGCAGAGGGCGTGCCGAGGATATAACTTACTTCCGCCATATTAACGCCCTTATATACTCAAATCTAGTGGATATAGGGCTATGGAGTCCATAGATATACGATTAAATGAGCTCTAACCAAAATTGAATATGCACCTAGGGATTGTGAACGGATAAAATTTGCGAATATTTTTATTTTAATAATACAACAGTACAATACAAATCACAGTCAAGATTTTTTAAATAGTTTTTCCGGAAAAGGTCGAGTCTCGTTCTGATGCCAAAAGTGGATTAAGCGTAATTGCCAAATAATTTAAGGGCATGAGTAATAGTTTGACAAGTAATTTGACAACAATAAAAAAGTTATACGATGTAAAATTAATTTGCTCGCCTTAGCAACTAAAGATCTAGCGGAATATCCAACAGGGTTGTTATAATTATTGTGTTGGCAAGAAAGTGAGTTCGGTTTGCACCAGTAGATAGCCTTATGTTTCTTTCGTTATTCTTTTGCCAATGTTAGAATATTTTTCTTTTGAGATTTGGTAGTCGATAACTTTAGGTTGCTATAGAAAGAAATTGCGTGTAATTTTCTTTACAACTGTCAGTTTAGGGTCAGTTTTAACATGGAGAGCAAAAATAAGCATTTTCGACACATTTTACATTTTTATTTTCACAAAGGCAAGGAAGCGGCTGAGGCTCACAAAGAGATATGTGAGGTTTATGACGTTGATTGTTTAACAGACACACGTGTCAGAATTGATTTCAAAAATTACGTTCTGGAGATTCTTCACTGAAAGATGACCAACGTTCTGGTCGACCTTCTGAAGTTGATGATGACAAGTGTAAGCTCGATATTTGGGTTCCGCCACGACAATGCGAGGCCTGACACATCTTTAGCAACACGTACGAAACTATTATAGCTGGGTTGGGAAGTAATGTCGCATCCCCCCATATAACCCCGACCTTGCATCATCGGATTATCATTTATTTCGAAGTTTACAAAACTTCTTAAATGGTAAACATTTCCGTAATAACGATGACCTCAAATCGTACGGTCCTTTTTTGCTGATAAGGACCAGAAGTTCTATGAGCGCGGGATCATGAAGTTAGCAGAAATATGGCAAAAGGTCATCGAACAGAATGAATGATATTTCACTAATTAAAATTCATTTTTTATATAGAATACAATAAGTTTTAATTGATACTAAAAAACCGAAATTACTTTTTTGCGAACCTATTATTGTTAACCGTTTTTTACAGTAATCGGACACAAATAGCGATCAGTCCACTCCACCCTAACTACCGGTGTAGACAACTGACTGATAGCGCTTATCAACTAAAAAACATCTGTTGAAGAGGAGACAAAATTAGAGATATCTAAGACCGGAAAGAAGCAATACTTTTTCGTGACAACTGATTGGTTGTGTACGTAGGGATGTGTATAATCAAGCAGTCGCAGTTATTGAAGGAAAACCAATAAATTTTATTTTATTCAAACTTCCTTAAAAATATTAAAGTTTTACTACTTGTTTCTGTAGTGTTGAGTTAAGTATTGTATAGGCCACTTCCATATTATTTATTATTTACCTAGCGATAACAGCCCCCCCCCCCTCAGGCCCTATTTTATGTGAGGGTACCCCTACCCTACCACACCTTCTTGCCACCTACTCTGACTTTTGCATAGGTCATTCATAAGTTAAGAACTACTCCAGACATCAGGCCGATAATATCATTTATGAATCATACGCAAATAAATGTGGGGAATAACTACACCAACCCAATCACTTCAATTAAGGATCTGATAAGTTAAAATCTAGTCTTTGACAACAGATATATGAAAATATCAGTATATTAGTATGAAATTATCAGTCAAATACCATCCATGCTGTTCGATAAACTTTTGCCATCTTATAAGTTACCAAACTTCATGATCCCGTTCTCCTAGAACTTCTGGTCCTTTTCAGCAAAAAACTCAACCAAGTGCGATTTGAGGTCTTTTTTATAATTTTTACCATTTAAGAAGTTTTATGAACTTCGAAATAAATGGATGATACGATGGTGCAAGGTCGGGGCTGTATGGGGGATGCGACATTACTTCCCTACCAAGCTCCAATAGTTTCGTACGTGTTGCCAAAGATGTGCGAGGTCTCGCACATAAAGGTTTGTGGGTGCATTTAACTATTTTACAATCTCTCGCAGATAGAACTCGCAGTTATATGACGATTCGATTCAGTTATGGACTTCATTTTGACATCATCAACTTCAGAAGTTCGACCAGAACGTTTTCATCATTCAGTGAAAAATATCCAGAAGGAAATTTTTTAAATCAATTCTGACACGTGCGATCTGTTAAACAATAAACACCATAAACTTCACATATCTCTTTGTGAGCCTCAGCCGCTTTCTTGCCTTTGTGAAAATAAAAAAGTAAAATGTGTCGAAAATGCTTATGTTTGCACTCCATGTTAAAACTGACCGTGAACTGACAGTAAACATAATTACACGGAATTTCTTTCTATAGCAACCTGAAGGTATCGACTACTAAATCTCAAAAGAAAAAAAATTCTAACATTGGCAAAAGAATAACGAAACAAACATAAGGCTATCTACTGGTGCAAACCGAAATCACTTTCTTGCCAACACAATTAAGTTATTGCCACAGCAGCAGTAAAGCATAAAGTCTTCCATTCCAGCATTTTTTACAAGAACCATTTCACTCCTGCTTTGGAAGCATGGCCTCACCGTTCCAGTAATGGCCTGTTAAGGTATAGCTCATCTAGAACTTTTCTCTTACAAAATTGTATTTTTTTTTTTTTTAAATCAATACAAGTGTTAACGCGAGTAATATGTTTATTTTTAATTTTATATTTGTATTTCAAAAAAAAAAAAAAAAAAAAAAGGATTATAATAAAACGTCTGATTGGTTTTACTTTGTTCATTTTTTTATATAAAACTCGAGAATCGCTTCAAATCGATTCTACTGATCGATTTAGACCCCCATCGAGAAATCGATCTGTCGTCCATCCTGGATCCAGTTAATCTGCCACTTTACCTATTACCAGCAGATTACTATTATCGTTCGTTTTCGTAACCTTTCGGCTGATATAATCGAATATGCCAGCTGATCATTAAATTAAACATTAAATAATAACCACTTTTTCGCCTCTCAACAATTCGATTGAAGCAATAAAACATTGTCTACCATCTCTTTAACTCTTCAAGAAAAATCCTTGCAGTTATGTCTGTTTTGTTTCCAGGCGGCTAATATTTACTAGACACATCACAGTATAAATTTGTTTAGCGATAATTTCATCCCATTTGTATATCGAGTAAAAATGTTTATTTTAATAGATCTGTAAGATAATTAATTTTAATTACATTGGTTTATATATTTATTATATTTGTTTCAGCAAGATAGATTTGAACATTTTCTTCATTCGATTCAAACAGAGTTCGATTCAAACAGAGAGAGGAAATAAGCTTTTTCCCAGTTTATTTATTATAAAGCGGGTTCATTCTGATGATAAATTGATTCTATGCCAAGTCCCTTGTATATTATTCATATTGCTCCCTTGGACTAGGGTCATTTGTTTTCCTTTTTTTCTATAAGGTGAACACAAAGGGGTGGAAATGGTGTGGTGATTTGTTTTCTCAAAAATGAGAAACTGCTCCCCCACACAACAAAAAGTATCACACAGTATCGCACAGTATCATATAGTATCACACAGTATCATATAGTATCTTATAGTATCACACAGTATAGTATAGTATAGTATCGTACAGTATCATATAGTATCACACAGCATAGTATAGTATCACACAGTATCATATAGTATCACACAGTATCACAAAGTATCACACAGTATCATACAGTATCACACAGTATCATATAGTATCACACAGTATCATATAGCATCACACAGTATCATACTGTATGATATAGTATCAAACAGTATCATATAATATCACACAGTATCATATAGTATCACACAGTATTATATAGACTAGTATCATAAAACAACTTTATTATGATAAAATTACAATATGCCTTATTAGGTAATAAGTAATTGTGATAAATGTTTTCATTCATACTATATTTACAATTCTTCATTCACTCACTCATTCATACAGTATTCACAAACAGTCCAGAGACCTCCCAAATCCACATGGTTGTCACCTCCCTCGCATTCGAGAAGCAGAGTCTTGGGAAGTCCACCACGCTCCTCCGTCAGCCACGTCACCGGATATGAGCCAGTGGAGGCTGACCAAGAGCGCGAGAGTAACTGAGACTTAAAGGTTACCTAAGTCACCTCTCTAATAAAGTGACTTTGCATTTCAGATTTTAATTATATTTATCAGTTGTCAACGATTAGACTTTAACTCATCAGATCCTTAATTAAGGTGATTGAGATGGTGTTCTTGTTCCACAAATTTATTTGCGCATGCCTCATAAATATGTCCATAATTAATGTACGCGCGGTCTTCACTTTTGGCTTAAAATCCACGACCGATAACTAGAAATCGTATGTTTCTTTTTCCTAAACCGGCTATTAAGAGAAAAATCTGGAGATTAGATTGTACAAATGACTACCTTACATTAACACAATAACAGTATATCTTTATCGAGAATATTGGGCCGATTGAAGTAACTTGTGTTTTTTTTTTATCTATTATTATTTTATATAGTTAACAGTGAAAGTCCTGGCAACGGCTTACCAGGTATCCAATCCTTTCAGTCAAAAGTCTTGAGAACAATAGTAAATGCCCCTTATTACGTAAGCAACAAAAACCTTGATAACGCTCTTAATATACCTTAAATTCTTGAACTCATCCCTTCCAAGTTCGTGAATTTCCATAGTAACCCATCCAACCACCCTAATTCCCTAGCACAGTCATTACACTGCAACCACTCATCCCTATAATCCTCTTCGGAGACTGAAACGGCAGTGGCCTCGTGATCAGCTATAAATATGTAGGTAATCCTGGCAATGTCCATTTTTTCCAACCGTGTCCTGAGTGTCTGTGGTTCTCGCGCTATTGGCCAGCCTCCACTGGCTCGTATCCAGTGACGCGGCTGACGGAGGAGCATGGGAAACTCCCCGAGATTCCGCTTCACCTTTCGCATGTGAGGGGTGACAACCTTGGAGACTTGAGAGATCTTTGGAAATACTGTATGAATGAGCGAGTGAATGAAGAACTGTAAATGTGGAATGAATGAGAGCATTGATCAGATTGTAAATTTATCACAATAATGATTGTTGTATTAAAAAAAAATAGATGATATTACTACATACATTTCAATCACAAGAAGGGCTAAATTAATTGATATCGATTCAGTTCAATAAGATCCGCGTGGTCTTTTATAACGATCGCAAATCACAGTGTGGAATTGTTAGAAATTGTATAAAATGTAGTCAAGGGACACGACATATAATATTGACCTATTTTAAATAGATTCATTTATATAGAATCTATATCAAATTCTATAATTTTTAATAACAAGGAATTAAAAGTAAAAAAAATGATCAGTATGCCTGACATTCTCTTTTTAGGCTCCTTTACCATAAAAATGCCCAAGGTAAGATGTAATCATAAAGCCTTTATGCAGGTCGCGAGGCCACTGCCGTTTCAGTCTCCGAGGAGGATTATAGGAATGAGTGGTGCAGTCTAATGACTGTGCTAGGGGATCAGGGTGGTTGGATAGGTTACTATGGAATTTCATAATCTTGGAAGCATTATACAATTATGAAAAAAATATTATCTTCTAGCAATGATGAGGGTAGGACTTTCTAAATGTAATGAGGCGAAAACTTATTTCATTAGTTTGCGGTATTCTATGGCCAGAAATGATGTAAAAGATGATTTTTATTCTCTCCTATTGTGGCCCTGGACAATGCTACTGATCAAGCGTGCCGAAAATCCCTGTTTTAGAAAAAAAATATATAATTTAATTTTTATTTGAGGTATTTTCCCCCTATTCTCCTAGTTAGGGTGGTTACAATAGAATTTCATCAACTTAGGAATGAGCTCATTTTTTTTTTTTATTTGACTTATATTAGATTTATAAAGTTTGATCCTGTTCCTTCAAAATTGAGAGTTTAAGTAAAATTGATGCTACCATTTTTGTACCATTTACTGAAATCGCAAAATGCTGGTCAATATTGAAATTCTAACCTACAAACAAACCAGTACTACTGTCATTATAGGTATGGAGTAGGTATTAACGCGATATTATTTTTAAATTTAATTAGGAAAGTAAAACTGTACAGACTACTTCAAAGGACATCCCATCTCTCAATAGAAAATAAATTACTAATCTACAAAGTTATACTTAAACCAATCTGGACATACGGAATAGAGCTATGGGGGACAGCAAAAAAGTCGAACATCAAGCGTATCCAATCCTTTCAATCAAAAGTCCTGAGAACAATAGTAATTGCCCCTTATTACGTCAGCAACAAAACCCTTCATAACGATCTTAATATAGCCTACATTTTAGAACTCATCCCTTCCAAGTTTATGAAATTCCACAGTAGCCTTTCCAACCACCCTAATCCTGTAGCACAGTCTTTGCACTGCGCCACTCATCCCTATAATCCTCCTCGGAGACTGAAACGGCAGTGTCCTCGTGACCTGCTGTAAATGCTCCTGTGCGTCTGTGGCTCTCGCGCTCTTCGTCAGCCTCCACTGGCTCGTATCCTGTGACGCGGCTGACGGAGGAGCGTGGGGGACTTCCCAATACTCCACTTCCTCTTTCTCATGTGAGGGAGGTGACAAACATGTGGATTTGGGAGGCCTCTGGGCTTTTTGTAAATATTGTATGAATGAGCGAGTGAATGATGAATTGTAAATATGGTATGAATGAGAGCATTTATCTTAATTACTTATTGCCTAGTAAGGCTGATTGTAATTTCAGCACAATAAAGGATTATAAATCTCTAATTAGGAAAGCCTAATTTTTTTTTTTTTTTTCTAACCTTTGAATATAAATAAATATCCACGAACATAACCGAGTAATCTTCAATGTTAATAATTTAATCTTAGCTGAAGTTACTGATAAACCATCACATGCCCCTGCCTAATTAGCCTGCACCTGCCTAGAGTTGGCAAGTTGTAATTTAGCCGAAGGTATGCAACTGTGCAGAGCCGAGCCAGAAGTTTCCTTATCTGCTGACGGTCTGCAGTCTTAGATTATACTGCACAAGTAACAGGACTTACACAACTCGAATATCCTCCTCTTCAACTTCAATGACTTACAAGTACTAGAAATTATCTAGTAATCTGATAAGGTAGCTAGCAACTATTGTTCATTGCAAATAGCAATAATTTATTGTAAATAAAGATTTGAAAATGTTTCAAAGAAATAGTAGTATTTTTGGTTTACAACAGTTGGCATCAGATTCATCTTGGCCACTGCATGGCCCTTACAGATTAAAAGAGCTACTACATTATTTTTTTTTTTTTAATAACAACAACTTTACTATGATAAAATGAGAATCTGGCGCATTGGGCAATAAGTAATTGTGATAAATGCTCTCATTCATACCATATTTACAATTTTCATTCACTCGCTCATTCATATAGTATTTACAAACAGCCCAGAGACCTCCCAAACCCACATGGTTTTCATCTCCTTCGTGTGCGAAAGAGGAAGCGGAGTCTTGGGAAGTCCCACGCTCCTCCGTCAGCCACGTCATCGGATACGAGCCAGCAGAGGCTGACGAAGAGGTGAGAGCCACAGACGCTCATAGCATGATTGGAAAAACTGGCCATTGCCAGGACTCCCACTGTCACGCATCTATAGCAGGTCACTGCCGTTTCAGTCTCCGAGGAGGATTATAGGGATGAGTGGTGCAGTAATGACTGTGCTAGGGGTGTTGGATAGGTGGCCTCCTACATTATTAGCCCAATTTATGCTTTTCACTGTATTTTAGTAGTGCAGCCACTGAAAGCTGGCTAGATATATTTTATTATTTATTTTAATTATGCGATTGTGATAGATTATTCCATTTAACCTTAATTTACGCTAAATTTAAAATTACACATAAACTGCCATACAGACTTCAACTTGTATTTACAATACCTCTGCAAAAAACCATCTAACTCTTTATTTTGTTCAAAATAAGGTGGACGACCAGGTGTTGAGTTTACTGGTGCCCTTAAATCACCAAATCTGCCTACAAATAATGACATACTGCTTTGATACGGTTTAGTAGGGTCTTTATCCAAAACACCAGATGAAACACACACATAGAATACGAATAAACATGTTTGTGAGTATACTTTTGAAACGGTGAATAACTCAATCGGCCCAACTTACGTCTAAACTGTCTACGATGATGATGATATCTACGACGACGGACAAACGTCATTCATAGAACAGTCTTCTTCTATAATAACGCCGCGCTCCTCCGGAATAGTATCTTGGAAATCCTGCAAATCACCAAGACACTACAACTCGATTTAAAAAATAATCCAAATTTGGAGGAGGATAATTTGAAATAATAAAAACAGGAACCGTACAACTATCAAAACGTTCAACTTCATACTTTTGATTACAAGGAAACCGACTACCTTCTATAAATTTATTAAAAATACATAAATCGTAATTTTTAAAATTAAATTCATCAAATACTACTCCCCGATAAATATCCGAAAAAAAAACACCAAACGGATACTGAACCATTGGGTAATAAACTATATCAATCAAATGACGTATCAAAAAACTAACAGCCGTAGTTTTGCCAACGTTAGACGGTCATGACGTAACTGTACTAAACATGACGTTTTTTGAGATAATGTTTAGTAGAAACAAATGTACTATACCAACTATACAATTGCTTAAACCAATCACAATCATTAATTTTAAGTTTTAATTTACTATAGTACTACATATACTGCGAATCACTGGTCACTGCCACTTTAATCCTTGTCAAGGATTATAGGGATGTGTTATGACTGTGCTAGGGGATTAGGGGAATTCCATAAAGGAAACATATTAGTGTTATAAAAAAATATATAAACCTATATGATACAATTTGTCAATTGTATTACGCCATATTGTTATACAATTGTATCATACAGATTTATATTTTTTCCATATATAGACAGTAATCGAGCTACATTATGGAAATTTTGGTTTATAAAATATGAATACAAAATATATTAAGTATACAATATATCCCATGGACGAGAGAAAACTTAATTTAACTTAAAATTATGGATACAGGTTCAAATTTCATAAACCGTATTCTATTACAGACCAATGAATATTCCGATAAAAAAAACAGCGTTGAAGCGAGGCAACACTCCCAAGTTTACTGTTTATTTTTTCTTGAGATGACTTAGAAGTGCAGAAAATAAAGTTCAAAAAACTAAGCAAGTAAGTCTTCTCATTGAATAACTCTTCTAATGAAAATTCTCAACAAGGTATAATACAAACAATAGTGAAAATAAACTTCTTAAACTAGATATTTTCTCTGTCTCTCTCAGGTTCAACTTAATTATAAAAGAAGACCATAATTACTTCTACCTACTTATAATTAATTATTAATAGAAAAAAACCTATTAAAATCTTAGGACGTCTTCAATTTAATTGTTTACCCTGAAAGAAATAACACTTAGAATGTTATCTACATTTTAATTAACGGACATGATCTATTGTTTAACAAAAAAAAATAATAAATTTTTACTAATTGCATCTACTGTTCAAGTAATAAAAGATAATTAAATTTTTTTTTTTAATTGCAGCGGGGACCGCTATTTATACAATCCTGAATAAGTTAGAGAGGAAATCTAGCCTGAAAAGTTTGGCTAGAAACCAAAAGTGCTAGTAAGCCCTATAATCTCAAAAAATACATAGATAGAATTCAGATGTTTGAGGACATCACAGTGTAAGACGGGACCTGCAAGTCTACAGAAAGAAAGGCAAGAGCCAATTAATTCCTTATCCACAAACAACATAAAGCCGAATACACACTCATTCCTTAATATCAAATTAAAGATCTCTGACGTTGTGGTCAGTAATATGTAATTTTTCAGCTGTAACCACACAAAGTCATTAAAATCGTTGACCCGGCTATAGCTAAACGATTTTGTCCTCAGACATGAGATTCACATTAAAAATAAACCTTTGATAAATAGTTCACGTGATCAGTTAGTTAGTTATATAATAATGACAAGTTTTTCACAACAGGCAATTAAACATTTAAAACTGATGATCACATATATAACATAATAATTTATTTTTACATAAAACTCTTTTAGCTGTAATGACAAATTCTTGTGTGCAGTTCTGATCAATAGGCCGTTATATAGAAACAGATTTTGTATGCTTTAAAAAAAAAATAAAAAATAGTTTTATTTATTATTACTGGAAGAAAAAATCAAACTAATAAAGAAAAAGAATGTTTAATTTATTTCCGTTTCTTCTTTCCGGAAAAAAACAGGCCAATAAATTCTCAAACTTTTTATTGTTCAGTATTTTTAATGTGTGTAAAATGCGATTAGTTTTCAAACTGTCATGTATAAAAAAATAAATTATGAATTTCTATATTAGAGTAAGGAAACCAAGAAAAAGTTTTAGCATTAGCTTTAGTCATCTTCATAGATTATTTATATTTGCTTCATAACTTATCTGTTACAGATAATACTTTCAACTCATAGGCTGAGTCGCCTCAACCCACACAAGCTTCTTGACACAAAAGCTTGACAAAGGCACTTACTTACTAAGACTAATTTCAGCAGATGGAGTATCAAAATTTATGGACCGTAACAAAATCAAAATACAAAATATTGTCACCAGAATCGAAAGGTCCCATTTGAAATATGAGTACGGCCTTATCCACTTAGGCTTAAATTCACGTATTCATGAATGTATAATCATCATCAGGTATCATTTGGCAATGAATCTTGTAAAGGGTCATGTTTTAAGCCATCCATAAAAAAAACAAAAAAACTATAGGACTATTTCCGTGTACAAGAACAGAACAATATAACAACGAATGCCTTTGTATAGGCAATTTTGTATAGACAATTCTGTGGTAAAAAAAATCGGAATGCTTAAATACTTACACTAGTATACTGGTATTACAGGGCATGCAGACTCCGTAAGTCATGTCTGTGATCACACTATCGTATTCTTCTTTTCCACCATGCAGGTCATGTATGTGATTACACTATCGTATTCTTCTTTTCCCACATGCAGGTCGTGTCTGTGATCACACCATCGTATTCTTCTTTTCCCACATGCAGGTCGTGTCTGTGATCACACCATCGTATTCTTCTTTTCCCACATGCAGGTCGTGTCTGTGATCACACCATCGTATTCTTCTTTTCCCACATGCAGGTCATGTCTGTGATCACACCATCGTATTCTTCTTTTCTCTTCACATTCCCGGTAACCACAGAGGACCTTTTTCAGTGCATTGCAGGCTTTTTGCATTTGATTGCGTTCTACTCTTGGCTGGTCATTAGACCTCAATAAAAAAACAAAAAAAACTGTCTCTCTATGGTCCCTAAGGAGAAATACAGTAAGGATTATTAAGTAACAGGGAATGAGATCAGAGTGAGAACATGGTCAGTTCTTTATACAAGAGACGTGGATCTCACAGACAAGGCTGCTAGAATCCTAAACTAGTCACTGCCACAGATAAAATCATTTGGTTCAATTTAAACTTAAAATTTGTGGATAAATTATTATTACACTAAGAATATATATTCATATTTAGTTAAGGTACTATGTGACATATGTTACACCTTCCTTTCCATTTAATAAATACTATTGAACGCTATAAATTAAAATTTATCCTATAATTGTCGAAATCATTCATTAAATACTCTTACCTCTTTGCGGAACCAGTGGGTTTATTACTCCCTTATTATCGTTAATGGAGAGACATGTGGTACTCCAGGCAGGCCGTAATAGTCCAGTTACTCAGCTGGACGGTAAAGATAAAAGGATAATAAATATCATTGTGTAACATTTGTCTTGGTCTAAGGTACTTTCAGATAAGAAGTAAAAAGTTTTGGCAAACAAATAAAAAACGTTATCACTTCTGACTTAGTATCGGCACCAACAGTCATTTTATTGTTCGTTTATACTTGAGGTCTAGAGAAAATAAACATATCTATTAAAACAATATTAAGTCCCTGCGACTCAGGGCAGGGAAATCAGATCAGTACTTATTGCTGCTTAACTGTTCCAATCAGAGCGAACATGCTGAATTTAATTGGGGCCACTAAAAAATAAAATGTATGCCCTCTGTTTTTATAGATGGATATTACCCATTTTATTATTTCAAATGGTAAAAAGAAAATACGTACTCACAAACCCTTCCAGGCAAACAAACACTTCACAATAATGAGTGAGGCAAAACAGGACATCAATAGTCGAGGCTAGTAGCTTAATCACAGCATACCCAATTATCTGTTTATTATTTCATTATTTCGTATTATTATTTCAATAATTCATATGCAAGTCTATTTACTAACAGTTTTAACCCCAATTAAGTAATATTCAACGCTAATGTATTTATTGTTTGTAATTGAAAAAAAAATGATAAAACAATCTACAATTTTATAGCGGTAGGAGAAAATTCCTTGGTGAGAGAATAAGATTTTTCTAAATGGTAAACCTAGAGAGTTGAATATAATAGGTTTCAAATTGAACAACTGGGTGCAGTATAACTGTTAAACTAATGATGGGTTGGCAAGAAAGTGATTTTGGTTTGCAGCAGTAGATTGCGTTATGTTTGTTTCGTCATTCTTTTTTTCTTTTGAGATTTGGTAGTCGATAGCTTTAGGTTAATTTAGAAAGAAATGCCGTGTAATTTTGTTTACAACTGTCAGTATACGGTCAGTTTCAACATGGAGTGCAAAAATAAGCATTTTCGACACATTTTACTTTTTTATTTTCATAAGGGTAAGAAAGCGGCTGACGCTCACAAAGAGATATGTAAAGTTTATCTTGTTGATTGTTTAACAGAACGCTGACTGGTGCATTCATTGGTTATAAAAAATTTCGTTCTTAAGATTTTTCACTTCTGGTTCTGGTCGACCTTCTGGAGTTGAAAGATGACAAAATGAAAGCCATAATTGAAGCGAATCTTCATATAACTGTGCGAGAGATTGACGTCTTTGACTTGTTAAGAAGCTCGATATTTGGGTTCCGCCACGACAATGCGAGACCTCACACATCTTTAACAACACGTATGAAACTATTGGAGCTTGGTTGGGAAGTAATGTTGCATCCCCTATGTAGCCCCAACCTTGCACCATCGGATTATCATTTATTACGATGTTTACAAAACTTCTTAAATGGTAAAAATTTTATTAATAACGATGACCTCAAATCGCACTTGGTTTAGTTTTTTGCTGATAAGGGCCATAATTTCTATGAGCGTGGGATCATTAAGTTAGCAGAAAGATGGCAAAAGGTCCATCGAACAGAATGGAAGATATTTGAATGTTTAAAGTTCATTTTTTTTATAGCAAAAATAAGTTTTTTTTTACAATAAAAAACCGAAATTACTTTCTTGCCAATCTATTATAGTGCGTGAAATATCATCATTATCATTTTATTTTAGTAATCAAGTTTTGTGTATTTATAACTATTAATAATTTAGGTTTTATTTCTAAATATTTCACATTTATATTTCAATTTATTATTGACCGCTTTGTTATAACTCTTTCTTCTAACTCCACTTCACCCCTACGAAGTTTTCCTATAGAGGGGTTCTGGTTGGCTTGCTAAGCCTCGTGAGGATTAATGAGTAATAAGGTTGAGATGGTGGCAAACCCAAATACGGTTACACCAGCATCTCAGCCCCACCTAGCAACTAAGGTCACAACCTCCGCAGCCTTATAAAGTGTTGTGTATTACGATGTATTCATATATTTGTAATAATTTATTTACTCACAAAAACTGATGCGTACTCGTGGCTTTTCTTCATGCCAATTTTTATATTTCGTAAGATGTACGGTTGAAACCTGTTTATTTTTTTCTGTATCTGTTGAGAGAACAGACCTTAAAACTGGAAAATACAGGAAGCTATCCTGTGAAGGCACCAGCTGGTTCTTCCCCTGTCCCAGAGGAAATCCCACACGTCACCTAATTGGCGGACACGTTGTACCTCTACGTTCCCTCAGGAGTAAGGCATACCTTTCTCCTCCGATTTCCAACCCTTGCATTGGCTCCCTACCCACATACCCGATCTGTCTTCTTCGTGCAAGGCATTCCGCAATCTGTCCGATACTTTGTCCCCCAATGCAGTTCGATTTCGCTAATCTGAAATTCGATAATAATTTCGTTCTGGAGGTTTTTCACTGAAAGATGACCAACTACAATAATAACTGTGTAGGAGATTGCAAAACAGTTGAATATATATCACACATAACAATAGTAAAATCATATAAGACGTCTTGGACTTGTTAAAAAGCTCGATATTTTGGGCTCTCCCAAGACAATGCGAGGCCTCACACATCTTTAGCGACGCATACGAAACTATTGGAGCTTGCTTAAGAAGTGATGTCGCATCTCCCATACAGCCCCGACCTTGCACCATTTGATTATCATTTATTTCGAAGCTTACAAAACTTCTTAAATGGTAAAAATTTGAGTAATAACGATTACCTCAAATCACACTGAGTTTTTTGCTGATAAAGCTCAGAAGTTTTATGAGCGCGAGATCGTGAAGTTACCAGAAAGGTGGCAAAAGTTCATTGGAACAGAATGGAATATATTTGACTGGTTAAAGTTCATTTTTGTATAGAAAAAATTGAGTTTTATTTCACACTAAAAACCGAAATTACTTTCTTGCCAAACCTAATAGTTTCTGTAGTGTTAAGGGATATTTCTAAAAAATAAAAATAAATAAACCGAATTTAATTATGTGGCATACGTGCCTTGTAAAAATTACACAAATGTTAACTACTATAAAGCGACCGAGGAATATCACGTTATGATTGAGTAACTAAACAAAACATCTGCCGGTTTTTAAGAAACATTAAAGCAAATGAAAAAAAATACAGCAAATCGTACATTAAATATTAAACCAATGTCTGTAAGTATGGTTGAGTAGATAAAGTGTTACAAGTATTAAATATTCTTTAAGTTACTTTTGGCCCGCAAGTAATCTGCAGAGGGAACGTCATTTGACATCACTTTGGGCATTTGTTCAGTGATGATGTGAACACTTCATGGCGCGTTATCGCAATCTTCGCAGGTTGTCGAATTTGATTCTATTTTATGAATTAGAAAGTGTTTATGACTACTCTCTACAGACGAAAGTTCTGGTCATAGCTGAGTGCCTTAGAAGGATACATGATGGTCTACATCGTATGTGAACCTCCAACTTGTGACAGTAACGTAGTGAGAAAACCTTTCGCAAATAATTAAGAAAGGTCGGCTGGACTTGTTAGTCAATTGTGACTACTGCAATGTGACCTGTGACTCGGTCTCACCGCCATGATGAACGCTGGCCAGCCATGTGATAAATGATCCTATATTATGAAGGGCTTAGTGCTTGGCTCATTTGAGGCATGCTTACTGCAGGCTAGGTTCGCTCTATCTTGCAAGAAGTCCCTTTTGATTGTTGTCACATGCCCTATAAAAATAAGGCTTAAGCGATTTTCTGCGAAGAAAAGAAATTTTAAATGAAACAAAATAATAAGCGAATTCAGTGAAAAATAATGTTTTTTTAAGTGACATTACCAAATATGAATCATTTTAATAATGATTAACATTATAAATAAAGATAACAAGATGACAAAAATAATAATTTAGTTAAGGTTGGCATTTTTTCAGGAATGATAGCCTTAAAATTTTGCACGCTCTTAACGGATATTTTTTTTTTTAATCTTACATTTGACTATCCTAACTAAAATATTACATTCACTTTGCCATTCATGCAGTTTTTACAATATATATTCATACATACATGGTACCGCATTCTTCCCTTGTGGGCCCTTTACTGCTATTTACGTAGATAAGAGGCTAAAGGGTAGAGTGAGAACCGCAGACGCTTAGGTTCTCAGGTTGGACGTTCTATTCACAGACCACACTCTCCTGTCCAAGCACGAACCTAAACAATAACCAATCTCTTTCACAAGCTCACAGGAACATCTCCAGGGCCACTACAGCCAAATATATATAAAAAAGAAAATGTCCACGGAGACAAAATGCATAAAATAACTTTTATTTGTTTAATTAAAGATGGAATCCAAATTGAGGATCACTCCCACTTACAACAGAAACCAGTTAAAGATTTCCCCCTTTCTACCGCGCATGCGCTAGATTAAAGATGACTAGGCCCGCTTTAAGACATTCTTTCTGGCGATGTTCATGTGAGGTTCCAAAATCCAAAATATATATATATATACCTAGAAAGACTTGATCATTTTTGGACTCGTGCTCCGACAGGGATAGCACAGTGGATCAAGCACCCCACCCGCATTGGGAGGCCCAGTTCCACGCTCTGTTTCTTGTTTTCGTTAATTATATATATATATATAGTTCTTTATTGTGCTAAAATTAAAATCTGCCTTATCAGGCAATAAGTGATTGTGATAAATTTTCTCATTCATACCATATTTACAATTCGTCATTCACTCGCTCATTCATAGAATATTTATAAACAGCCCAGAGGCCTCCGAAATCTATATAGTTGTCACCTCCCTCGCGTGCGAAAGAGGAAGCGGAGTCATGGGAAGTCACCCACACTCCTTCGTCAGCCGCGTCACCAGATACGAGTTAGTGGAGTATGACGAAAAGCGTGAGAGCCACATACGCTCAGGACATGATTGGAGAAGCTGGCCATTGCCAGGGCTCCCCCGGTCGCGCATTTATAGCAGGTC
Organism: Acanthosoma haemorrhoidale; assembly: GCA_930367205.1. Classification (NCBI taxonomy): domain Eukaryota; kingdom Metazoa; phylum Arthropoda; class Insecta; order Hemiptera; family Acanthosomatidae; genus Acanthosoma; species Acanthosoma haemorrhoidale. The sequence goes on along the minus strand of OV884015.1, from coordinate 13,366,330 downwards.
ACGAGGCCACTGCCGTTTGAGTCTCCGAGGAGGATTATAGGGATGAGTGGTGCAGTGCAACGATTTTTTTTCAACAATCAATTATTCCCTACGAATTTACATCAAAAACCGTAGTATTATTTACTTTTCAATAGTTTTGAGGCAAGATTTTTTTTATAAGGCGCCATAGATATTTCATAAACTTGGAAGAGATGAGGGGCTGAATAAAACCTGTGAACTAGTTTAAATTTTTAATTAATCAATGTTTTAATAATTTCATCTCATTAAAGTGTGCTGATACCGATTATGGAAGAGAATTCGTTTTTAAATTACCAAATACTTCCTTACCATATTAATGAACCTTACCTATTTGAATATTAGTTTAATTAATACGCTAAATGACGATCCTCGGAACATTCAACCAGACTGTTTTTCTGATTTAATCACCAGTAACTCTATAAAAAAATTTAACTTTCTAATCAACGCTCATTGACCGTTAACATATAACTTCCTGAGCATAACAGATCGACTAAAACTCCAAGTCCGATTAAAGATTTACTGAGCTTAAGCCAGGCCCATTCTTCCATCTCAGTTCTTTTAAATCATACTGGCTGTGGAAAAGTTACTGTTTGGAGAAGGGGGGGGGAGGGAGTCGCATTTGCTAGTACAAACTTGTTCAGTTACACAGCGGAAAATCTGACTTGGCTTCGGAATATCAAACAGCCGCTTCAAATGCAAACCGTATCCGATACTTTCAAAGTTTATTTGTTTTTTCCCCAGTTTTTTTGTTATTCCCATGTTGAATCGTTCATGGTGTACACAGTTTATGAACGGAAACCAAGAGGAAAATCTTCTTTCTAGAAGTGAGTACATTTCACTAGGAGACAAATGGCCTGGCCAAATAGTATATAACTCTTCAACTCTAATGGGACCACTGATGAAGATTTAAACAAAAAATATGAATTTGGTTTGACTCACCTCTCCCAGTCAATCATTCGGAAGATTCGGAAGACTATTGCTAAGATACAACAACGCACCATTAACATTAACCAGTAATCATGTAAAAACATTATTACACATTACTATCATAATAAGCTATTAAATATCACATAAAACTCATTAAATTAAACTTTAGCCAACTTATGTTGTTTTGTGTTATTGAAACGTATTGCCTCGAAACATTAAAAAAAATTGAATCAAGTTAAAAATAGTCCATTTACTATTTTGTTACAATTCAATAATAAATTTCGTTCGTCAACTTATAGAAAATCTTTATACAAGTTTAATATATTTTTTCGATATTTTTATAAATAAAACTTCAAATATTTCATATGGAATTTTTGAATTTGTTTTTATACCCATGTATCATTTAATCATGTTTATAGTTACTTAATAAATAATGCATTGGTCCAGCTTATATATTGTTACATACCAACATGTATACATTTAATTTTGTTATATTTATTTTATGCTATTGCTAAATCTCAACCAATTAAATTGAGATAATAAATCTATTCAAATATGCAGGCATGGATAGGAATTACGCAACGACATGTACAAGTTCAAATGTAAAGCCTGTCTTTTTGTAGTTTTTGGAAGTCAAAACCACATAATAAATAACTTTTGGCTGCTTAAGAGAAAATATAAATGTGAAACTCCTTTTCTACTCGGCCTTCTATGATAATGCAACCTTCCTAGGTCACTAATGTATTGGCTTATGCAAGGCTTTTTACGATATGAAGACGTCTCTCGGAGCATTTCCATTAGTGAAGCCATTTCATCAGGGCCAGTTACACAGGATAGCCTCGAAGAGACAGCACGTGTCCCGTGGGGTTCCCGTAGTAACCAGCCGTGTAGAGGCTAGAGCTTACAAAACTTTAAGTGCTCGGAAAGTCCCACGGGCATGATAAGACCCTTTATCTTATAGGAAGCGTAATTTTCTTAGATTATAATGGAGGAACAAAATAAAAATAAGTCACACTATAACCTAGTAAGTATTGTACAAGCCCTCTGTGGACTTTATATCTCAGCACTTGTACAAGATCATCATCCCGTTTTAACTCCCATGTAACGACGTTCCCTTCCAATATTAAAACTAGAGCTTTATTGACACCTCCTGCCTATCCGGTCATCACAATCTCAACCCTGTAGTGCATAACTATTATAAGGTTATAATAGTATTCTTTGTTGTTTTTTATGCATGAATTAGTACATACTTTAGGTTTTAAAGTATAAGCAGCCGCTTACTTCACGATTTGTCCTTACATACAAATTATCCAAGAGTACCTGATCCCTATTGCACCATTTATTAGCGATAATTCCATTTTCAAGCTGGATAATCAACGACAACGCGTGACAAATAGTTTGTTTTGCAACACCTCAATGATATGGCTACTTTGAAGTGGTCATCTCGTAGCCCGGGTTGAAATCCTATAGATCTAATGTAGGACAAGCTTTACAGACTTGTAAGACGTCAGGTCAATCCTCCCTTTGACTTACACGTACAGAGTCCTGGGAAGATATGAAGATCAAGAGTCAAGAGGTTGCAGCAAACTTGATAAGAAGCATACATCCATGACTTGAGGCAGAGAAAGAGAGAAGAGAGAGAGAGAGAGAGAGAGAGAGAGAGAGAGAGAGAGAGAGAAAAAGAGAGAGAGAGAGTTCTGTGCTGAATATTTTGTGGATGTCTGTGTCTGTATATGATGTTTGTTTGTTTGGTTTTTTGAGAGCGTTATTAAGAATACTTATTATGTAAGTGTTTAATTTATATAAGATCAATTTTCCTTATTTTTCAAATGCTAAATAACTCATGTTAATGTACAATATAATAAATTTTGTAGTTGTGAATGTCTGCGTAGTGTTTGGTCCCGGTTTGAACTAATCAATAGATTAGTATAATATTATTAAAGTTTATATTTAGGTTGAAATGGTTGAGTTGATGTAATTTAGTTCACATAAGTGATAAGAAGAGTTATAATTCTAGTACTAAAACGTATTTTTTTTTTTTTTATGCAGAAGAAGGCTCTTACCACTGTCAATGTGTAATATTAATTTGAAAAAATAATTGAATCCAAAATAATTTTATTAGGAAGGAAATATTTGAATTTTTCTAAGTGCACCACTTTTTTTTTTGTAGAGCATTGTATATCTTTATCATTTTTTGTTGTGGTATAAATACTTCTAATATTATTATATACAATTTATGTAATAATAGATTAATTGATAGCGTGATAGTAAAATAATAACATGATATATTCGAAGAATTAATAATAATTATTAGCCAAAGGAAACATATTCTGCCAGAATCCGGGACTCGACCCTTACTAAAAATTTGGGAGGTCCCGCAATCTAACTAGTCCTGGACCTTCTAGTGTAGGTTTTCTTTGTCTAAATATTTAAATATGTCATGTCACATTTTTTACTAACACGCTATTATTAAATCTTTCATTATATAAACTGCATGTATTTATAAACAATGTAAACAAGATTACTGGCCAGAAAAGACGTGTAACGATATTTCATTAAACTTTATCAAGTATTACATAAGCTTGGACTGGCATCCGTATTTTTTCCAATCAAAGTTTTTTACTTGAAACTACTTTGTTCACAGGAAAATTGCTTTTAGACGAAATCAATATATATGTAGATGCGACAGGAATTTTAAATATCAATTATTTCTTCAAACCATTGCACAGTTACGATCATAACTGAAGGTTCTGCTGAATATAATATCGACCTGAAGGCTTTCCGGCCCAAGTAAAAATTAATAAATAACTTTAATTTTTCCTGTATCGTAAATTCCAGTGAGTGATTTAACTCACTGCCTTCCTGATATATAGGTATATCCGGTGGGATCGTTTTCTCTACCGCTTCCGTTTAATCTTTATCTCCGAATATCCGGTGGAGTGAGAAAGTATGCCCGAACGTGAAATTATTTCGTGGGTGGGAGGGAGGTCCAATCGATCGGGCGATGATCACTTCAGGCGTTAGAAGTAGAAACGAAAGTAGAACTAGTCATTTACTTGTGATTTTCACAGCTTGCTTGAATATATGCGCCTTGTATGAGACAACTTGTCAAATCCCAGGTGAATATTTCACCGACAAGAGATAAAAAATATATACTATTTTACATGCATTCTTTTTAATTTAGTTTGATTGTTTGTATTAAGACAAAAACGTATTTCGTAAATATGCGTCTAAGTTTGAACGTTACCACCAAACTTCAGCACATATACTAGATGTCCCTACAGAGCTCGCTAGGATCGAACGATGCTCCGAGTTGTAACCTCCTGAATACGGGTACGCTTGTTAAGACAATGGTCAACACTTATTATCGACAATTGTATTGATTCAGGTTAGTTATAAGTTTTATTTGTTTGTTGTAATATTTGTAGCGCTAAATAATAAGACGCATTTGTGAAATTGTAATAAATTTAATACGTAATTTTAAAAAATGATTACCGTAGGGTTAAGAAAAAAAAGGGGAGTTGCCATGTTGCCTCATTTAGTCCCCAACGGTTGAGTGCCGGATGAGTTCAGCCTTATAACTTCAAGTACGTGCTAACCTTGTCGTCAAATTTAAGAATAGTATAAACAATTAAAAAAATTGTTTTAAGCAATTTATATTTTATTACGAAGAGCTGTTAAACGTAAGGTGAAGGATTCCGAAGTTTTCGTCAATGAATGATGAGTTAGGTTAGGTTATAGAGTGATAGTTGGGCAACGGTGGGCAATTTCTGAGACCTGCCCAATTTGGTGGCCGCTGCTATATGCTCGTTAACTGCTGATCTTAAATTCACTTTTCTTTATCGGATTCGCTATTTTTTTTTATCCAAGTAGATATTCATTTAACCGAACGAGACTGAGAGAGGGGTCAAGCAGACCCATCCGAGAAAGAAAACATCTTTGGGCGATCCGGAGATCAAACCCACATCAATCAAATCACCGCAGTTATAAGTGCGCTAACCACTAGACCATGGCATTAGTACGTAAGTTAGTTTTAACTTTTTTATCAAAAAGGTTAGCCCCACCAGTGAGTCTTTTCAAACAAGTGAAGTATACTGTCTATCATTATACTTGTATTGAATTATATAACTTTGATATGAAATTACACCTTGTATATAATGTAGCGATGCTAGAGAAAATATATAACTGATTTGTAAATAGATTTTAATGAGAATAGTCATTTTGTCTATCTATCTATGTCTAATATCATGCCATTCTCCGTACACTCAAATCGGAGTCAACCTCCGGATGTTTTAGACAGTACAGATCATAGTGAATGAAATTCGATTATCGGGATTCGGTTGAACTTCGGGAAAGTCTTGGAGTAGGGGTATTAGGATCACTGATATACAGCACTTAGCGAGTAGCTGAAAAAAGGAGAAACAATGTTGGCAGAAGAAAAGTTACGACTTTGCCAGAAAACAAAACTAGGCAATCTCAGAACGGAATTGGTTTGGCAAGGAGAGTACTTGGTTAAGGAATTTCTGCCCGGCAGGAAGTTGAAACGAGTGGAGGGAGGTGGTCTTAAAAATACGGTTTTGTGCCGGCTCTGTGATTCCTTCCTTAGGCCTCGAGTTGTCGAAAATACCGAATCTCGCTGCACCAGCTGCTTCGCTCTCCCAGGGATTGTAAGCGCGCTATTCTAACATTCTATACTTCCTCGTTGAGTAATATTTACTAACAATTTCATTCGAGGAATAGCAGGTTAGGTAATATTGAAGGAAAACCACAGGTTTCCTCGAGACCATTTTAAATTTACAGTAACTGACAGTGAACAAGTATACGGTATTTTATACGGAAAATACTCATCCGCTGGAAATCGTCAGTTTAACAAATAAAAAAATATAAATCACTACTTAGTATTTTTATTAATAAACTAAATCTATTGATAACAGTTGAAACAGCATTAAATATTTAATTTTTTTTTTAATAATGAACTTATGTCTAAGGGGTATTTATCTGTGTAGAAAAAGCTGTAGCGGGTAACACGGTAACGCTAGAGATAAGGGGGCAGACAGAAAAGGTCGTGGGAGCCAATTATTTAGAATAGAGGTCTGGGAAGGGAAGATAAGTTACTAATAGGATAAGATAAGATAATCATAATAGGGCTGATTATTATAACTCATGAGACACAGTCCTTCGGATGTTACTGATAAACATACCATTTGTTCATGATAAGATTATATATATATGACATAACTGACGATGGTCAATCATTACGAAATACGGTAAAAACCCGAAACTGTTAATATTAGGTGACTTAATATGGACTTGGTTTAATCAAGAGGGTCACCACTATTAGGGCCGATAATTCAGGAGTAGAATTCTCCGACCATTTCCGACAATAAGTTTAAACAACTTACTATAGAATTTAACTTGCTTCCATCGAAGCTTCCTATCGACAATATATACAGACTTAGCTTTATTTATTAGCTTTTATTTATTTTATTATCATCTTCCTGTTGAGGTTGGAAACTTTTCAGACCACCTGTGTATACATAGCCCAGGGATCTCTTCCATTTGCTTGCAGAATTGAAAACCTCCGGGCTATGGAGAATGAGACAAGAACCTACACATACAGCACCCGCAGTAACGCTACGTAGAGACAAGACTGACCCAAGCCCAGAGATCCATGACTTCGATCTCCAAGGGCGATTGTAGAGAGATAGGTACTGCTTGAAAGAATTTGGGTAGTCGGATAGTGGAAATTTTAAGGTCACACTAGACGATTGTATTCCTGAATATATAAAAAGGTACATTTATCCATGTTCATATTTGAGGATCAGATGTTTTCTATAGCTCCAGTCAATCGGTCTTAAATTATAAAATAAACTCAACTTTGTAAAATACATATAGATGAAGTAAGTTACAGAAGTTGTCTACTAAACTTCAACTGATCTTTTTTTTAATAAATACCAAAATAATAGTAATTTATATTATTCTTAAAACTCTACGTCAAATGCAAATCTTCTTTAGAACATATAAGAACATTAAATAGCTGCGATATTGACGTTTGATCAAAAAGGTGATCCCCATCACCTTTATTAGAGTCAGTTCAGTCCAGTCACGTATAATGTGTATCATTATACTTGTTTATTCCATTATATATAATAGCTTTTATAAAATAACAAAACCTGTATGTAATATAGTGACGCTACAGGAAATACAAAAATAATTTGTAAATAGATTCGCCTGAGGATCTATAATTGTATGTAATTATCTGTAAATTTAAAGGGGCTATGAAGGAAAAAAAAATTAATTAACAACAGTAGCTACATTAATTGTATTATAATAATACAGAACCCGTTTAAGTCATATTTGGAAGTAAATCACAGCTGCAATACTGCAATTAATTTATTTTAATATTCGAAGTTAAACGTTAAATAACATGAACATGTTTTAACTGAAAGGCTATCTAATGATTTTAAAAAATATAAAAATAGTATAAAACCATAGGAAGGGATAAGTTTGCCTTAGTTGATAGTCAGGTTTGTCACTATGTTCACATCTTCAGTGGACTCTCACCACTGTACCGAGACATCTACACCTCAGCCGAGGTCTCCCACTATCCTTATTTCCTCAACCCAACCTTCAAATAGGTCCTCAAAGTAAAAGGATCCCTTCCACTCCTATATATTCCATGTTTTTTTTATTTTTTGCACATTCCTCTTTTCAAATTATGAGAGCTCTAGAACAAAATTAAAAAAAAAAAATTCTATAATTTTTCGAGGTGTCTAATCACTGTCGGAATTGTCCATTTAGTGAATAATTTCGCGTTATCGGACATCACTCATACAGATGTTTGAAGGTAGAGCTTTATTTACCTCTTGAAAGTTCAAACATTTTCGGCCTTTTTTTAAGTGCGCTGCATAATAAACAAAAGGCTGCCTGGTTAATTTTTTATGTATGTTACATTTTAAGCAGCGAAATAGAACTGTTATGCGTGTACTACAGATATAACAAATGAGGTATGTATTTTTCCCTCGTCTCGAGGCCACTTTTTAAAGACAAAACTAATAAAATAAATGACTATTGATTAGTCATATCCCGTTGCAAGAATGGAGATATTAATCCTTTAGTTTTGGTCTAGGCAAGATAACAAAAAAAATAGCCTTTAATTAAATACTACAAACCACAGCCGGGAGCAGGTATTGCTAAACCGTTAAAATTGGACCCGGTGATCTGATTGCAAAGCGGGTTCAATAAAGGACATTGCGAACGTGTTTCGCACTTTAAACCAACCTCTAACGTTAAATTCTAGATTAAAAATGAGCATAAAACAATAAAATGATTTTATTTCTACTGAACAGCAATTGCAACTCTCATTATTCTTATTCTTTCTTTATTGTGTTACAATTACAATCTGCCTTATTACCCAATAAGTAATTTTGATAAATGTTCTCATTCATACCATATGCAATTCTCATAGAGATAAAATATGTTTTATAGTGCTAAATTTATTACTATATTTCATATAAAGGGTGTCCCAGAATTAACGCAATATTTGATTTAAATAGAAAACACAGTTTTTAGTAGTTTTGTTGTTATTTTTTTATTGAATTATAAAGTAAATAGGGTTATTTATGGGAATAATACATCGGGCAAACAGCCTCCACGACTTTCCTGGCACATACGCACTCTTTTGTCGAAATTTTCCACGTGCATTTGGCATAAATGTGGTTGAATTTCCTCTTTTAATGCACGGGTGGATGTGGGCTTGTTGACATACACCTTTGACTTCAAATAACCCCATAAAAAGAAATCTAAAGGTGTTAAATCACACGATCTAGGGGGCCAATTCTGATCACCGAAATGAGTGAGTACACGACCTGGAAATGTCGCATGCAGTATTTAAATCGTTTCATGGGCTGTATGGCATGTGGCACCATCTTGTTGAAAGCACATATTGGCCACATCAATATCATCCAATTTCGGCACAAAGAACTGTGTTTACGACGCCGAATCGATGTTCCTGGATTTTCAACAACACTCTCACGCACTGTTTCGATATTGACATTTGAACGGCTTGTTTTTGGACGACCAGTGTGTTTAGTGTCTCCAACTGATCCAGTCTCCCTAAATGTTAATCTCTTCACAGTTGATGAAGTCAAAACACTATTCCGACCATATTCTGTATGAAATTTTCGAACTGCGGCCGCCAAACTTTCATTATTTTTGAGATAATGTTCAACAATAAAGACACGTTGTTCTATCGTGTAACGCTCCATTTCTACTAACCCTAAACTGTCAGCTGTCAAATTATTTTTTTTTTAGGTTTGCCAGCACTTTACTGCACAAATAGCGGCAAATTTAAATCTTGCGTTAATTCTGTGACACCCTTTATATGCTATATATTAAAGGCTATATTGTGCTGGCTAGATAATTTATATAATTTAACCTATATAGGAAAGTGTTCTTTACATAATTTTTTTTTTTCAATTTGTGTTATAATGCATTAATTTTAATGCAATCGAAGCTACATTCTTTTCAGCTTAGTGAGGGAAAATGAGTTTCTGATCGACTAACGAAGTAACGAGTTCATTGCGATTTTTAAAACGGAAACAGAGCTATAGTACTATTCCATCATTGGTCACACTAGTACCGCTGAGCCATCTGCCAACTAAGGCAACTTTACTCCTTCCTAAGGGATAAACACTATTGTTATATTTTTTAAACTCATTTGATAGCCCTTCACTTTCAGTTCATGTTATTTAACGTTTAACTTCGAATATTGAAATAAATTAATTGCAGTATTGCAGCTGTAATTTACTTCCAAATGTGTATTTAAAGGGTTTTGCATTATCACAAGTAATGTAACACCTGTTCTTAATTTTTTTTTCCTTCATAGCCCCTTTAAATTAAATTTACAGATAATTATATACAATTATTAATACTCAGGCGAATCTATTTACAATTTATTTCTGTATTTCCTCTAGCGTCGCAACATTATATACAGGTTTTGTTATTTTATAAAAATTATATAATGGAATAAACAAGTATAATGATATACGTTATACGTGACTGGACTAAACTGACTGATGATGGGGCTCACCTTTTTGATCAAACTTAAAACTAACTTACATACTAACTCTTAGAATAATCCCCCCCTGTTGTTATCAATGTGGGAGGTGTGGTGGGATGGGTATTTTCTTAATTAATTATTTTTAGTATTCATTTAGAACAGTGTTGCCGGGAAAAACCAACATAGCTCTGCAGAATAGACCATCATATAAAGACTTGTACTTAAAATTTGTTATTTTACTACATAATAATTTGCAGAAGAATAATATATTGTAATTTAATAGTAGATATTGATTAAGGAAAAATAATTCTGACAAAATCAGGATTTGAACCACTGTTCAGGGGCCACAAACAACTAAGCTGGTACCGTGAACATGTTCTGTTAACATATCACTACGATATAGTCATTTCATAACTTTTTTTAAACTTTATTCCAAAAAACTTGAATGCTTTCAATACACGTGTAATTGTCTCCATTTTTTCTCTTTCACCGCTAATAATTAAAACCAATTGTGATTATTTTCGGTAGGTATAGGTATAATTAAAAAAAAAATTCAATACTGGCAGCAAAACTGCGAATCAAATAGGGTACAGTTTTACCCTCGCAATATCATAAAAAATAAAAGTGACTCAATATCATAGGCTAGTTCTATATCCTTCGATTAAAATAGACTTAAATCCTAAAATAAAACATTTTGTTGTTACTTGGACATCATATCGACCTTATAGGTATGAAAGGATTCGGTCGAATTAGATAGGGCATTGCCCATAGAAGGGAAGAGTTGGGAGGCAATCAAGTAATCTGGGCAAATGAATACAGCCAATCCCTTAGGGTTCAAACCCCAAAATCCAAGCGCCCATTGATGAGGCTTCGGGCTACAAAGAAACGAGATCCGGGTGAAAAATCGAGACCAATCACTGCAACCCTGGAAGGACTGAGGTCATCGCTCATTAGGGTTGAGAATAGACCCGAATCGGGGATGAGTGGTCAGTCCATTCACGGCGTTTTTTTCACAAACCTCAGGGTTATTGGTATTTTAAAAACCCTAAGGTTTAATTTTTTTATCAATGGATATGAATTTTTCATGCCCGAAGGGATAGGTATAGGTATATTTAGGTATATAGTATCTAAATATATAAAGGTATTCTCAGGTAGATAGGGCACCCTTTCCTCTTTCTATCTGTCTGTCTGTACGTTATACGTTAGTAGTCTCCAAAACGACTTGACGTATTGCTAATTTCGGTTACCTGGACAAAAATATTTATAATGCATAAAAAAAAATTAATATATTTCTATCTATCTAACTTATGCGGTAAACCACGCCTCTGTGCTACAAGTTGAATAGATAAAATAAAGTATCATTGTAGCAAGAATTGAATAACAAGATAAAAAAAACAGATATCCCATTTACTTATTCGACCTGATTGGTTTAATTGATCTAAAAAACTCATCATAATGAATTGACATTAAAGGTTTAAAATACAATAAAATTGTTCAACTTTGATCCGTCCCGGTTTCTACACCCAATTAATTCTTTTCCAGAGGCAATAATGCGTGTTTAATCGATGGAAGGTTTTTTTATATATTAATAATGAAGAACGATAAAAAATTATTGGATTCACGAAAAAAAAAAGTATATATTAAAATAAGATTTAATTGAATAAACAAAAAATGATGTATGAATAAATTTTAATTAAAAAGTTAATATTATGCATTAGATTATCTTATCTTAAACTACAAAGATCGCTTCAATTGAAATCCTCTTGCGGGTTTCTCCCACATCCATCTGTGGCAAAGGTCAATCTGTCTTGCCTACAATACTGAACTAAGCAAGCCTGACTTGATTTCATGTCTTATCTCCCCCTTCATTATCTCAGGTCAACATGTATCTCATTTTATATTTTGGAAACCTACTACCATCCCATGCCTTCTACCTGTTTGCATGTCTGCTATCCGTAGAGTTTTATGGTGCCATATCCCGTCTTGCGAAATCCTCGTACCTTCGAGACCACCCTATACCGTAATTTTCCCACCAGACTTTACCTCAGCCGCTTTTGTTCTGGCACGTACAACGTGTTGGCACTACTTGCCACCCCTATCAAGAGACACCTCTAACAAGAAAAAATAGAAAGCTTATTTCTAATCCTAACTAATATACTTACTGAAAAGCTAAGAGCCGCTGTTAACTTATCTGTCCTATTTCTACTGTATTATGTATAAGAGCTGCTGTGAACTTATCTATCCTATTTCCACTGTATTATGTATAAGAGCTGCTGTGAACTTATCTATCCTATTTCTACTGTATTATGTATAAGAGCTGCTGTGAACTTATCTATCCTATTTCTACTGTATTATGTATAAGAGCTGCTGTGAACTTATCTATCCTATTTCTACTGTATTATGTATAAGAGCTGCTGTGAACTTATCTATCCTATTTCTACTGTATTATGTATAAGAGCTGCTGTGAACTTATCTATCCTATTTCTACTGTATTATGTATAAGAGCTGCTGTGAACTTATCTATCCTATTTCTACTGTATTATGTATAAGAGCTGCTGTGAACTTATCTATCCTATTTCTACTGTATCATGTATAAGAGGTAATGTAGTGCAGTACGTTTCTACTGTCGACCTTTTAAGTCATTCAAATTGATATCCATAGTTTTCCTAATAATAAACCCTTCTCAAAATACCATTTACATTACGCCATCCTTCAGTATCGAGTTGCTCCTTACGTCAGAGAGAACGGACCTAAGGTATGTTACCTATCTTATTTCTTAATGATGCTACTATTTATAGAATTTTTCTTGCGATTTAGTTCAACTGTCCATTGTAATTGGGGACTGGATACAGTACAGGAGGTAAGCGCACTGTTAATTAATAAGCAATGGAAAATAACAAAAGTTTAAATTGCTATTTTATTTCTGTCTTAAAATGTTTTAACAAAACACATTTCCACTCTTTGGTCATAGCTTCCAGCTATTTTCAGGCGACTCAATTTTATGCAATTGAAGTTGTAAATTGTTAGTCAATAATCTGCAAAAAAACTATAGGGCATTAAGAATAGATATTGTAGTGGTTTTTTTTTTAATTTAATGTTGATGTATGATGGATTTATACTGTGCGGAAAACACAAAGACCAAACCACATAAACTGTGTAATGGGATTAATTGCTATACAGACGGCTCACTAACAGAAAACGGATCAGGGGCCGGCATATGGAGGAAAGATAAACCAGAATCTGGGATTTCTATTCCTTTAGGTAGACACACCTCGGTCTTTCAGGCCGAAGTGATGGCGATCAATGTCTGTACCCAAACCTTAATTGGGGAGGGTGTAAGAAACAGACTGATCACAATTTTCAAGGATAGCCAGGCAGCCATTGGCGCCCTGAGAAGCTATACGACCAGATCTTATTTGGTTGAGGAGTGTAAAAACAACTTAAACACACTCTCGCTAGCCAATAAGGTTAGAATCGACTGGGTGCCAGGACACACAGGCATCACAGGCAATGAGAAGGCAGATGGCCTTGCAAGGGTGGGCTCAGAACAGACACCTCTTGCACCTGAACCCATATGTGGTATCAGCCTCAGCTACGCTAAAAGGCGTATAAAATTAGCTTTAGAGGACAGGGCAAGACTCTCTTGGAGAGAAACTAAGAAACAGGAACACTCAAAACTGTTTCTTAATGGACCCTGTAAGAGAAGAAGCTCAGCACTTCTATCAATGGACAGGTGGACACTCAAAAGTGTGACAGGACTCTATACAGGTCACTGTCGGTTAAATAAACACCTCTTTAATTTGGGGATAGTTGGATCACCAATCTGCAGATTCTGCAAGAAAGAGGGAGAAACGGCACGTCATATAATATGTGACTGTGGTAACTTAGCTAGAAGGCGATACCTTCACTTTGGTAGTGATCGCATTGTAGACCCCAAACTATGTGAACTGATCGATCCATTCATTATCCTCAGATTTGCAAAGGCCGTGGGCCTGTCACATATATAGGACAGGGACATGGACGGCGCACAATAGGTCTCACTGAGGCCGCGGTGCACAAATGCCGGAACAAATAATAATAATAATGATGGATTTAATTAAAACACATTTTTTTTCTATTCTAAAACAGTGTTCGGCAAGCATCTCAGCAACTCGTGGTGAAGGGACACTAAGAAGTCTTTCTAGGGCTACCTCGGTTGCCCTTTGGGGCTCAATTCCTGTTTCGATGACTGACCGAAGGTCGACAGAGAGAAAAACGAACTAAATAATAATGATTATAACAACGAAGGAATCATTAAAATGACTTACCAGAATTTTTTAAGCCTCTGCGGGGGCCTATAGGCATAATACATTGCAAGACTTTAATTGTTCTATATAACTTTATTGTCATTATTTAATTGTTGTAAGGAGGTATACGACTAATGAAGCGAACAATAAATACAGGAAAGGTCATGTGAGACATGTGCGATAGCTACCGTGACAGAAAGATACAACGCCCGTAGTCATCAAATTAAAAATTCATCTGCCGTAGATTACGTGATGGAGTTGCTCTTCAATTAGATTAAAACAAATGAACTCGCGGATCGGATAACTGTACAATAAATATGTCACAAGATATTTTCCCTTGCTCCAGAAAAAACATACTCAGCATATGATTGGTCATTCCGGGAAAAGAATGACATTATGAAGGTGTCGGGACCCATACATTCGTGCTTTGAGTTTATTCAAAGTCAAGTGCGAACAAAATAATTATAGGATTCTTGGCTTGAACTATCACTATACAATAATACATGCTTTAGTCAAATGTGCAAAATGTATTCATTTTTTACTACTAATGTAAAATAGTAATTGATTTAACAGAACCTATTTATAAAAGAAGACAAAAAACACTAAATAAAACATAAAAGAGATAATTAAACAAAATTTAATTTTGCTGATTTTATTTCAACAATATATTTTTTGTGCGTAAGTTTTACTGTAGTTGCCTATTTCTCTATTTATTGGGTTTTTTGGATATGTTAGTATGAAAAAAGAAATGTTCTGTCTGGGAGTGTGCATACTGCATGATTGTGGGTAATTGTACACCTGTTAGAACAATAGGCAATGCCCCTTATTACGTAAGAAACAAAACCCTTCATAACGATCTTAATATACCTTACATTCATAAAGCCATCCCTTCCAAGTTCATAAAATTCCATAGTAACCTATCCAACCACCCTAATCCCCTACCACATTCATTGCATTGCGCCACTCATCCCTATAATCCTTCTCGGAGACTAAAGTGGCAGTGGCCTCGTGACCTGCTATAAATACGTGACAGTGGGAGTCCTGACAATGCCCAGTTTTTACAATCATTCCCTGAGCGTATGTGGCTCTCGTGCTCTTGGTCAACCTCCACTGGCTCGTATCTAATGACTCAGCTGACCAAAGAGCATGGGGGACTTCCCAAGACTCCCCTTTCTCTTTCGCATGAAAGGGAGGTGACAACGATGTGGATTTGGGAGGTCTCTGGGCTGTTTGTAATTACTGTGTGAATGAAAATTGTAAATATGGTATAAATGAGAACATTTATCACAAGTACTTATCTCCTAATAAAGGCAGATTATAATTTTAGCATAATAATAAAGTTTAAAATAAATAATTGCTTACTGTTGCATAATGTTTTTTTGCGCATTTTTCAATGGACTAGGAGAGAATATGGGTTGGAGGTAGCCTGATGAAGAATCTGATGAACTAGAAAGACACAGAGCGTAAGTGAGCACCAAATAGGATTAGTGGAAGAAAATGGCTTCGTAAGTGCTTCCGGCTCTGATGGCCAAGATATTTTTGGACGGTGGATAGTGTTAAGTGGGATATGGGCAGGGGATATGAAAGGATTATCACCACACCAAAGATAGAAGTGTGGGAATTGTCGTTTTAGTTGGGAGTTTTCAAACTCAGGTTGTCAAACAGTTGGGCAATTTCAAACTTAGAAAGGAAATTAATATTGGAGCAGAACAATAAAGTAGTTTAAGGATCATCAAGGAATAGCCGTTGCCATGATTATAGCATTAAATATAATTCCCTATAAGAGTATAAATTACGAATCACCAACTGAGGATTGAGGATACTTGGGTATTGGCAAAATTATTTTACAGTACATTCTCGGTGATTAGTCTCTGGTTAATGCATAAAGACAGGTTATTCGTAATAAGCTGCTGGGCTCACACCAGGCTTAGACTTGGTCGACACAAATCCATGGCCTAGACACCTTAGGCTTCACCCTCGGTGGACTCATCCCAAAAATAATTTTCCACTAGTTTTTCCCTTAGTCCCAATTTTTAAAGTTTGAGCTTAAAAAACAAAACAAGAAACATCGCATGGTTTTCACAATGACGACAATTATATGTACAAGTTGGTAGAGTGATGATGTGGAAAAAGACCAATTTTTTTGCAAAAATATTAGGCATAGCAAATTTCAGAACAAATTACGTATCAAAAAAAAATACATCACTACTTTTCGGAAACTATGTGGTGATTGCGCAAGTGTAAGTGACAATGTTTTTTTGTTTAAAATGGAAATAAAAATTGAATGAACTGATTATAAAGTTAATTATTGAATCTTCTTTATTGCGATAAAATTACAATCTGCCTTATTAGGCAATAAATTATAGCGATAAATCTTCTCATTCATAAAATATTTACAAACAGCCCAGAGACCTCCCAAATCCACATGGTCGTCACCTCCCTCGCGTGAAAGAGGAAGTGGAGTCTTGGGAAGTCCCCCACGCTCCTCCGTCAGCCGCGTCACCAAATACAAGACGGTGAGGCTGACCATGAGCGTGAGAGCCACAGACGCTCAGTACATGATTGGAGAAGCTGGCCATTGTCAGGACTGCAACTGAATATTACTACATTTAAATAGTCTACATTATAAATATTTTTTGACAGAATGTCACACCAGCGATATTTCTCCTAAACGTATTGATTACCGGTGAAAACATTTCTGATTCCAAAATGTGGAAGCAGTAACAATAAGTACACCGAAGTTCAAATTGTTTATTTACAGTATTTATTTTTGTCTCGGGTTCGTCGCTTTCTTAGAAAGTTCTCTGTTATTTACTAAATCGTGATAAGTTTACCATAACCTACACCTAGAGTATTTACCCACTAGTTGGAGAGCTTAAATACTTTAAATTAATCCAAGCTGCGAAACACCGACCCTTGACGACAAGAAAAAACTCCCCCTGGTCCTTAGACAGACAGATCTGCCACCTGCCTCTGTTGACACAACTCCTCAGGAGCTTTGCGGTACCCTCACTTCCAACTGTGGTGGTCCCTTACTTACTTACTGGAGGGGTAGCTCTGCCCACAATATCTTCCTAGAGCTAAGCTACATCTTCAACTATATTAGTTTTATTTGTAGTATTAAGCTATTTTTTTTTATAACAGAATTGTGAAAAGAAAGAAACATAATAGGTGTGGACATTGTCTATGATAAAAATATAAAAAGTCTATAATCATTAAATAAATTAACAAAAGTATAAGAAGATTTTAATTAAAGTTATATTTGTTTCGTTATTCTTTTGTCAATGTTAGATTTTTTTTCTTTTGAGATTTGGTAGTCAATACCTTTAGGTTGCTATAGAAATAAATTTCGTGTAATTTTCTTTACAACTGTCTTTTTACGGTCAGTTTTAACATGGAGAGCAAAAATAAGCATTTTCGACACATTCTACTTTTTTATTTTCAGATAGGCAAGAAAACGGCTGTGGCTCACAAAGAGATATGTGAAGTTTATAGTGTTGATTGTTTAACATAACGCACCTGTCAAAATCAGTTTAAAAAAATTTCCTTCTGGAGATTTTTCACTGAAAGATGACCAACGTTCTGGACGACCTTCTGAAGTTGATGACGACAAAATAAAAGCCATGATTGAACCGAATCGTCATATGAACTGTGCGAGCAAGATACCTTTATGTTGCTATAGAAAGAAATTCCGAGTAATTTTGTTTAAATGGTAAAAATTTCAGTAACAACGGTGACCTCTGTAGTGACCCTAACTACATAAGTGTTAAATCATCCTATACTCTGGTGCATATATAATGTATTGTAATTAGATGTAAAACATGGTAAAAGCTTTTTCTAGTTATAAATCAAGGAGGGATCGGCAGTCGTAAAACAAGTCACAGAGGGTCGAAGGTCATCAGCTGTCAAAAAGTCAAAACCTGAGAGGGTAAGCCACCTGCCCCTCATAAAACAGACCCGGTAGACATAGGGTCACCTTCCGGCGGTCATAAAATTTAAACGCCATGCCATAAAACAGTCTTTTAGGGGACGAGGGATCACGTAACTCGGTGCAGGTGTGACATCATAAACATACCCCTTTCAAGCCAGGCTCCGCCTTCCGGTAGGAAGGAGAAATAATATTTAAACCAGGGGGCTTCGCCCTGTGGGTCTACTCTTTCTCAGTCTCCTCATCTCCACAGCCACTATCACTCGGTCGCTTTACACCAGGACCTCGGGGCCCTGGGAACAAGTCCACTCAGTCTTCTACTAGTCTACTCTCTCTGCAGCACCTATAAGCCTGTCACCCTGTCACTCAGCCTCCTAGCAGACCCTCTGATGACTTGTATCTCTATTACGCTGCCGGTCTCCCGCCCGAACTCTGAAAACTGGTCTTATTCTTTATGAAACCTCTGAACCTCTTCTCCTGAACACAGTGTATTGTCGGGAAACATCCCTATCATAAAATGGAGTCAGATATTAACGCCGACATGGAACATGGTCCATGTTATAAACTACAACAATCCGCACTTGTCACCAGGGCTAGAGTGATTAGGCACTCCCCTAGTGGTAACCCGACAACCTCAAATCGCACTTGGTCGAGTTGTTTGCTGATAAGGACCAAAAGTTCTATGAGCACGGGATCGTGAAGTTACCAGAAATATGGCAAAAGGTCATCGAACAGAATGGAAGCTATCGAGTTTCAATTCACACTAACAAACGGAAATTACTTTCTTGCCAACATATTATAATTGTTCAAATTAGTTAACCTCCAAGGTCAGTAATTGAGGTTACTTTATTTTCTGAAAATTTAATCTTTATAATGCTGTTATTTCTACAAGTGGAAACCCGATTTTCTCCATAATGAATTTTGTGTTTGATTCGTTAAGAAAAACTCTATCCACAACCAGGGTATACATAAACCTTTTTAGCTCAATGGAATCAATGAAACATATAAAAAGAAGCCCCACATAGCGACTCCATTGTACCGTGGCCTATATCATACAGCCATGTCAAAAGCAGACGCACTTGGCTCTTATATCTTGGCAACATCTGGCGAGGATCGATCCGTTACTCCATAACGATGCACACCTGTACCTCTTCGCATCAAGGCTGATAAGGGCAGGTCATCTATATCAGACCGTCTACCTGTGAAGGTCAAGACTATTAGTAGAAGCTTCCAAAATGAAAGTTATATTGCAGAATATTATTTACTATTACAGGATTTTTAATATTTGCTTAACTTTTTCTCAGTGCAGTTAGTGTATTCCTGAAAATATATACTTTTTTTTTCTTCATAGCCCCTTTAATTTTACAGATAATTATAGATCCTCAGGCGAATCTATTTACAAATTATTTTTGTATTTCCTCTAGCGTCGCTACATTATATATAAGTTTTGTTATTTTATAAATATATATAATGGAAAATAATGATACACATTACACGTGCCCGGACTGTACTGACTCTAATAAAGGTGATGGGGTTAACCTTTTCGATCAAACTTAAAACTAACTTACATGCTAATTCTTAACCTAATTTTTCCCCGACAGTCTGTTGCCATCGATGCGGGAAGGTGGAGGGGTCATAGTGTTAAACACAGGGTTTGTTAGGTGCTGCAACGAGTCAAAAAACTTGATGGGTCTCCGGCTAATGAACTCACACACCGTCGATATATAATTGTAGGTACTCAAAATCGTGTATAAGGGATTTAAGGTGAGAGAAGATTTGAGAGGGGCAGTATAAATGTAGTGGAGTGAACGGGGCAATGGCATAACACGCTCACTCAGTCCAGGCCGACTCACTTTCGTTTCGCAGCTAGTCTAGGCCGACCAACACTGCAGGCTGGTCCGCACTAAGCAAGTAATTTAGTCCAGTGGTGGGTGATTTAGTACAATGGCACAAATAAAGAACTTTACTAAACATATTCAGACGTTCCCAATGGCGCAGAAGTAATGAAGTAGTAAGTGATGAGGGGTGCTAGTCACCAGCTTACTTCACATCTTACTGGATGGAGCCCAGCAAATCATTTAGCAAAAGTACGCCCCTAAATAGTTTGGTCCAAACACACATAGGATGAATATATTAAAGATTCATCATTTTCATTTTTACAGAAAAGTTCCCACTCAGTAGACCGTCAAATAAGCGAAATAGGAGTTTACAAAAAAGATACATTAAAACGATATGACGACAAAACATATGATCATGAAAATATAATGTCTTGCCTTATTTAAATATTTATTACAAGCTACCCACACTTATACATTGTACTATTAGGGAAGATAAAGTCTATCAAAAATAGTCTTTGACTGCTATTATCATATTGATAGTTTTTTTTTTTCTGTTTTTACTTTAAATTTTTGCTTTTCCTCTAAATTTAGATTATTTAATCATCTATCTATTGTAAAGCTAATAAAAAGAAAATTAATGATACATTCAATCGGTTCTTATCATTGACATAAATGTATGTAATAAAATTGCAATAAGTATATTTCTCACTCTCCAGACACATCTAGTCATTAGACCACCAAACTATTTTATTTTCGGGTAGGATAGTTTTTAACGTGAAGGGCAAAATAAAATCTTATGGAAAGAGAAATTAAATTTATTTATTAGCCCAGAACCAGTCTCAAACACACGAAAACTATATCACTTAGGATGAAAATGATTTTTACCAGATGCCTGAATAAACCAAAATTGGTACTTGTTAGTAATTATCGACCAAAGAAAACACATTTTTCCGAGCTTTGAGGTGAATGAATATGAAGGCTGTTGACCCCTTCTCTGTGCCCAATACTTCCTCAGTTCATTTCCTTTTCAAACCAAAAATTATCATCAACCTCCTTGTAAATACATACTATCTTTTATAGTTCAAATCCTCAATATACTCCCCCCTAGCACAAGTTGTTGTTTTTTTTTTTCATATCTCTCAAAAATAATAAAAATAGGATAAGGGAAAAATTAAAAGGATAATTTATTTGGATTGGTAAGTGCTTTTCACTAGGGGGTGTCCCATTTGAAGGAAGTGTGTAGGCGATGAGGAGTGTGGAAGGCCTCGGAAGAGGGCGGGTGGTGTCGGGACGGTGGTGAGAGTCCACCGAGGTTTGAGCCTAGGGGTCTACGTAGGCCGTGGGTCGACCAGGAAGAGCCTGGTGTAAGTGGCCGGTGGCCGAGGTGTCGACCTTACCCCCGAGCCTACGGGGGGTGTAGAGCTGCCATCTTGCCTCGGTAGGTCGGCCGGAAGATCTAATTCACAGGCTGGGTGTAAGTCGGTCAAGAAGGTGGGTCGGCTCGGGGTCGAGAAGGTCTATCTGCTTCCAGCATCAGCAGTGTTTCCATCTCACGGGTAGGAGTGGGGGTTGTAGGTCAAGGAAAAGAGGATTATGACAGTGCCGTAAAGAGTCGAAAAATTTGATGTGCCGTCTCTTGATGAAATCTTGGATGGTGAGCACTTCAATTTTTTTATGTATTGCAAGGTCCTGTCTCTCTGGGCTTTTTACTCCTGCCCAGAAAACTGCAATATACGATCGGTCCTTCCTTCCTTCGCTCTACTACTCTCTGGAATCCTCTACCTCCTAATACCGACCATGCTCCATCCCTTCAAAACTCTCCTACTCCAACACCTTCTCACCATCCAAAGTACGCTTGTAAGCCCGGAAACGATTCATTTATTATATTATATTTTCTGACTTTTATTTTTGCATTTCTATTTGTATTAAATTAACTGCCAGTTTCTCTGGGTTTTACTGTGGTTTAGTTACGTATATGTTACTTTATGTTTGTTGTTTTTTTGTATTGATTTAATTGTTTTCATCTGAACATGTTGTACATTTCATGTGTAATGTTATACATACAAAACTTTGTCCCAGAATAAAAAAATTATTTTTAAATAAATCATGATTTACAGCCAAGTGCTCTATTTTCCAAGCTATTCATCCACGACCTGTCAATATCAATTCTCCTTGGCTAAGATCTTTAAGATAGTAATTTTGATCAAATTGCAGCCATACATTTCATCCTAATGACTAAGGCGGTGCATTATTTATCCTTATCTGTGTTTTCAATGATACCACAAATTACATTTTAAATATACATTTCATTTGTAATATTGTATTGTACCTCTAAATGAGGCATTCGTTCCCTTTCAGTTAACGATTCACAGTTAACCAACAATAGTTGAGAAATACAGTCCCAACAACAAGTGATGGCGGTTCGGAACTTAAATGTCCCTAGTATTCAGACTGAATTCGAGCCTGAAGTTCAATACCTTGAAGTTCGCTACCTGGAAAAGCACTCTGTCCCGTTAAATCGCTATAGTTGAAATTTAACATCGCACACAAAGGAAAGTATCTGTATTTAGGGAATTGTAAGGGATATTCATACATGAGCGAATTTAATTATGAGAGCCCCGTATTAAACTTATTTAACAGCTTTATTATGATAAAATTACAATCTGCCTCATTGGGCGATGAGTAATTGTGATAAATGTTTTCATTCATACCACATTTACAATTTCCGTTTACTTGCTCACTCATACAGTATTTACAAACAGCCCAGTGACCTCCCAGGTCCACATGGTTGTCACCTGCCTCGCATGCGAAAGATGAAACGGAGTCTTAGGAAACCCCCCACGCTTGTCCGTCAGCCGCGTCATTGGATACGACCCAGCATAGGCTGACCAAGAGCGCGAGAGCCACATACGCTCAGGACAATTACATATATATTTATATATATATATATATATATATATATATATATAATATGGCGCTATGCTGAGAAATTTTAGGGATAGAAAATGGGTCCAGTTTTTACTCCAATCCTTCTCGAGTGTACTTGGAAACCTTACCGATCCCACAGGATACATTACCTAAGCTTCGAATATATATTTGACTATCTATCTGGGGTATTCAGCTAGTCACAAAAATAAAATCCACTCTTCACAAAGGGTCTCGAAACCAGAAGATGGCTGGCGCCTGTAAGAAGCCCCTCGCGCCGACTGTTTATTATTAACGCCGAGACCTTCGGTTCATTTGCTAAGTTGGTCATGAAGGGACTTGGGGACAGGTCCTAAGCACGTTATTGCCAGCTATAAGACTGGACATAAAGCCTGTATACAGCCGTGGTAGAGTGTTAAATCTATCAGTGGGTTATATTGCTGCTGGTTTAAGAGCTTCGTATTCAAATCACCACAAAGTCAATACTTTACCCTCGATACTTTAATACCCAGGATCTTCTTAGCAGAAGTGCTTTTAATATTAAACTTTTAGCTTAGCAAATACTATTATGTCACCGAATGTCGGCTTCGTTATACAGCAATATTTGCAATGTAAAATAAGTGTTAAAGAAACAATCACATACAAACGTGTACGTGCGTACGTCCCTAAGTGAATTAAAAAAAAATAGTTTAAAATAGAAGAAAACCAAATACTCAATTAGGTTTTGCTCATCGTTTATTATATTGAGGTTGGCAAGAAATTAATTTCGGTTTTTAGTATGAAATAAAACTCTATTTTTTCTATACAAAACAAATGAACTTTAATCAGTCAAATATATTCCATTCTGTTCGGTGTCCTTTTGCCATATTTCTGGTAACTTGGTGCGATTTGAGGTAATCGTTATTACTGAAATTTTTACCATTTAAGAAGTTTTGTAAACTAGCAGTGGTGCAAGGTCGGGGCTGTCTGAAATATGCGACATCACTTCCCAACCAAGCTCCAATAGTTTCGTACTAAAGATGTGTGAAGCCTCGCATTGTCGTGGCGGAACCCAAATATCGAGCTTCTTAACAAGTCCAAGACGGCTTATATGATTTTCAATTGCTGTGTGTGATACATTTAACTGTTTGGCAATCTCTCGCACAGTTATATGACGATTCGATTCAATCATGGCTTTCATTTTGTCATCATCAACTTCAGAAGGTGGACCAGAACGTTGGTCATCTTTCAGTGAAAAATATCGAGAACGAAATTTTTGAAACCAATTCTGACAAGTGCGTTCAGTTAAACAACCAATACCATAAACTTCACATATATATTTGTGAGCCTCAGCCGCTTTCTTGCCTTTATGAAAATAAAAAAGTAAAATGTGTCGAAAATTTTTGCTTATTTTTGCACTCCATGTTAAAACTGACAGTTGTAAACAAAATTCCACGGAATTTTCACTGCCACTGTAGGGTACTACGATAGGGTTTACCTCAACCCTGTTTTAACCCAGAGGCTGTTCTTTTTGATTTTTGCAATTTGTTTTTCACGATCCTACACAGGCCAGGAAATGAGGACTACCGTAATCGAAGAGTTTTCCGTCCTCTTCATCGCGTAAGGATATGAACTGGTAACCTCTAATTCACTTATCATAAACTCATCACCTCCGGGATACTATTGATGTACTGTCTTTTTGCCTAACAATCGATTCTACAATTACATCAATATCTAACAATCGAATCAACAATCCAACCACAATAAGATTACTGACTCATTTCTATAGCTTGCTGTTCCTATTATAGTGTTTTAAATTTATATATAAACAAATAGGTTACTATACCTAGGTGGCTCAAAGAAGGAAGAGCCAGTTTAATACTAAAATTTGCTGAATAAAATTAATTCAAAAGAAAATTTGAAACATTGATATCAAAATAGCAGTAGAGAAAACAACTGAAATACCGTGTGTTTTCACCTATGTATAGAAGAAAAAAAGGTGTTTTTTTTACTGATTGAATTTACATGTATAAATTAAAATTTG
Source organism: Acanthosoma haemorrhoidale (assembly GCA_930367205.1). Taxonomy (NCBI): domain Eukaryota; kingdom Metazoa; phylum Arthropoda; class Insecta; order Hemiptera; family Acanthosomatidae; genus Acanthosoma; species Acanthosoma haemorrhoidale. The sequence continues at coordinate 13,341,324 of OV884015.1, read as the reverse complement.
GAATTGGTTATGAAAATACTTATATATTTAAACCACGTATTAAAACGTCGTTTTAGAAATTTTTTTTGTAAACAGGATTCTTACTTCATAAATTACAAAAAATTTATTTTTTCCCACCGTTTTATTAACAACTAAATATTCTAAGATAATATTTTTTTCTATTTAATAAAAAAAGGTTCATTACTTTGAGGGATTCCATATTTAGATTTAATATAAGAATAAAAATGTAAAGATTAATCAAAGAGTTTTTTTTTCTAGTTTAGCTGGAGAAATTTTCCATAACAAGGTAGTTGAAAAAATTCTGGATTGCAATGGATTTCCGTCTGCGTAATATAATTTAGGATTATGATATAAATATCATTCGTGCAAGAATCATAAATAAAGATACGTAAAAATATACCTCAAGCTTTTTAATAAAACTGTATCTCCGCCTCTTTGAAAGATTTAATTCAATTAACCTTGCAGGATGAGAGTTCTCTGCTATGAACTAACTCGATGAAAGATTGATCGATTGGAGCACTAAGTCTTTAATTATATTTTCTGCCTATTCGTGGAGTGCATCAGAGTGCTCCGTTGTTCAAAAGTGGAGTGGAAGAAGGGAGTTGAATAATTCCATTTATGTTCCACGGAGATCGTTACAATCATATTCATATTGTAAGGCATTTTACAATGTTTAATTGCTTATTATTTTATATGTGCAGTGTCAAGGCACGGCGAATTCGACGACCTCAAACCCAGTTAAGTGTTTTTTCTTTGGCGGTGTGTCTGCTAATGTCGCTACTACTGGAAGAGTTAACGAACCCAGTAAAAAATTCAAAATTAATCCAGCGTATTCCATTGAGTATGGAGAACTACGCTTTCTGCTAAATGATTGCTAAAATTTAATATTAAATCAAAAATCCACAACAAGACTCCACTTCCTCTCTCGCATGCAAGGGAGGTGACAACCATGTGGATTTTTTGGAAGGCCTCTGGGCTCTTTGTAAATACTGTATGACTGAGCGAGTGAATGAAAATTGTAAATACTGTATGAATGAGAACATTTATCACAATTACTTATTGCCCAATAAGGCAGGCAGATTGTAATTTCAGCGCAATAAAGAAGTTTCAATAAATCAAAAATATTTCGTTATAATACAAAAGGGACTTTTTCGTAGATTATAAAAATATAAAATTCTGTTGAAAAAAAAATTACTTAGGACTTTGAAGTCAATTTAAAAAAAAAAAAAAAAACCTTTTGCCCATTTTGATTTAATTTCGTCCGTTTTTTTTTCAGCAACGGGAGAATTACTAAACCACTTAAAAGTTATTTAGCGCTAATCCGAAAGCGCACTGACGCATAGTGGCCAAGAACTAATGTCCGGACAAGTTTTCTTTTTTTAATATTATAACCCACACCGTTTTCTGATTGAAAAAGTTTTACTCGGATCTTGGCTAAGCCCATTAAATCCCCGCTTAGTCACCATTAACGGACTATCGGATTAAGTTGATTGTGAATTTACAACGGGCAGGGTCAGAGGGCAGAGGTGGGGGGGGGCGCCAAATTTAATAATGACCCTTGCTAATGAAAAAATAATGAGCCTGAGTATTAGAATCCAACCTGTAAGTTACAATTTATTTTTTTATTTTAGTTTAGTAAAACATTATTATAGAAATAGACAGAGCTACCGTATTAATATAAAAAATATTAAAATAGCTGAATTGAGATTGTGTGATTTTTTATTATTTTTTTTTTTTTCAAAACCCTTTTATTTCTACATTTCTACAAACAACTGTCGGGGAAAATCAGGTTAAGAATTGGTATGTAAGTTACTTTTAAGTTTGATCAAAAAGGTTAGCCCCATCACCTTTTTAATCCTTTTAATGTGTATCATCACACCGTGCTGTTAAATTCGATTTACTAGCTTTGTCTTTAAATCACGTTTAAAATTAGGTTTCTCCTTATGTAATAATACTGTAGGCAGTGAAACTGGTGAGAAGTATTGTTGTAAACTTTCTATTTCTATTTTAATTGCTTTAATGTTATTTGTTGCAAATATATTTGAATACATCTGTTACAATCACAACCTTGTGCTCTATCAAACTATTTTACGGTTTAGAAAGTCAAATACTGTGCAAAGAAAAATCAATCGATTACTGGTTAGTATCGTATAATGTGCACTCATGGCGTTCTACTTTAAAATTTCCTATATAATATACTTTTAGTAACATTATTTTCATTTTTCTTATTTTTGTTTGTCTTTTGCTCTATCAAAAATAATGTTACCATCCTTGATTTATTTATTGATGCATCATTTAAAAAAAAACATATCTAAACCTAAGAAAGTTATTTGTAATTAACTTCTTCCCTTATTAAGTTAAATTTTTCAGAAAATTAATTTTTTTTTTTGGATAAAGTACTTATGAATATTTTATAAGCTACCATCGATTTTATTGTACAATTTGTTAATTTAACTACTATTTATTGCAAATTTAGCGGAAGTACGAACTCTATTTATTATTATTTTCAGAGAAATGCCCACTGTACTCAAATTCTTCAGTTATGTGCTCCAATTTCAATGTTTAATGGCTGGTCCTATGGTTTTCTACAAAGATTATAAAGACTTCATAACAGGACAGAATTTCTTAAAACCAGGCACGATTTGTAATGTAAGCTATCTACTTTCAGAAATATATTTAAGCTACAGCTTTAAGGATTGACAAAAAGCTATTTGAACCTGTTTTTAAATGCCAGTTACACTACACCAGTGATAAGTAATCCCTTTTAAAACTACTCCCCTAAGCTAGAGGCCATCGAAGGGGAAGGTTAGGTGTGAAGGCCGATCTTAGGACAAACTTGAGCCAGACCGTCCTAGCACCATTAATAACCATTTGCCAGAGAAAGGGCTCTAGAATTAATTGCTCTCTTCAAGAGAGAGAGAAGGAGAAAGAGGGGGGAGAGAGTGAGATAGAGAGAGAGAGAGAGAGAGAGAGAGAGAGAGAGAGAGAGAGAGAGAGAGAGAGAGAGAGAGAGAGAGAGAGAGAGAGAGAGAGAGAGAGAGAGAGAGAGAGAGAGAGAGAGAGAGAGAGAGAGAGAGAGAGAGAGAAAGAGAGAGAGAGAGAGACAGAGAGGGGGGAGGCAAAGATTTACATTTTCCCTTTAATTCCTAAATGCCCCTTATTTTCAAATTAGCTTTCAATTACCTGGCGATCCCTCTAAACTGTGAATGACTTCAAAGATTACCTGTTTATGCCTTCTATTAGTTGGTTATACAGTTAATTCTGTCCTGATTAAGGTGTAGCAAACAAACTCAAAAAGAAAACTCAAACCAACAAAGTTCGGAATACTTAAAAATCCTTTATTTTCCGTTCAAACCTACCCTTCGGCTAAATCGAGCAATGCACGAGTAGCTGTTCGATTCTAGGATCGCTGATGAGATAAAATTTATTTGCCATTTCATCGAATGTTTTTTTTGTTTTTTCTAGTTAAGTAATTTCTTTTTACCTTGCGTTTTTAATTTTTCAAAGGCTTGGAGAAAAACAACAACATTACCTTGAATTTTAAATAGGTTATCAGCTATTGGAGCAGGGTGGGTACAGCCGACAAGTACGCATAAGTATTCTTTACAGACGTACAGACCAAATAATATTCCAGAATACGAGTTTCAAAGAATAAACTCCTAGTGTTTAGCAATAAAATGAGTATTCAAGTCTTTCATAAAAAAATCAAAATCAAATAAACTAACTATGTTGGTTTAGTGCATAAACCATTAGTCATATCAATAGTGTATAAACCATTAGTCATATCAATAGTGTATAAGCCATTAGTCATATCAATAGTGTATAAACCATTAGTCATATCAGTAGTGTATAAACCATTAGTCATATCAGTAGTGTATAAACCATTAGTCATATCAATAGTGTATAAACCATTAGTCATATCAATAGTGTATAAACCATTAGTCATATCAATAGTGTATAAACCATTAGTCATATCAATAGTGTATAAACCATTAGTCATATCAATAGTGTATAAACCATTAGTCATATCAGTAGTGTATAAACCATTAGTCATATCAATAGTGTATAAACCATTAGTCATATCAATAGTGTATAAACCATTAGTCATATCAGTAGTGTATAAACCATTAGTCATATCAATAGTGTATAAACCATTAGTCATATCAATAGTGTATAAACCATTAGTCATATCAGTAGTGTATAAACCATTAGTCATATCAATAGTGTATAAACCATTAGTCATATCAGTAGTGTATAAACCATTAGTCATATCAATAGTGTATAAACCATTAGTCATATCAATAGTGTATAAACCATTAGTCATATCAGTAGTGTATTAAGTGGATTTGAGATAAATATTGTTGGACTCACTTCGTGCCTGCAGGGTAAGAACAATTGATATGATCACTTACCATACATATGCCTTAATGCATGTGTGTTAACGCTCTCGAATATTTTAATAAAAATCTTATTTATCTTGAAAGTTTTATTACAATACTTTATTTTTCATCTGTATGTTCTGGCCATTTTTATCCCCATAATACACGAATAATGATATTTTACAAGAGGGTTTTCCTTGATACTTGGAAAATTTCATGAGGTAACGTTATAAATAACCAACTTACAAAAATGAATTAATTGGCAATTCGTTTGATTAATTACACCAACACGTTCAGTTCACAAGGAAATAATTTAATCAATTATAATAAAAAATAACTGAATATTAAATTTTCTTAATAAATACGTTGCAATAACCGATATGTCATTTGTATTCTAAATTCCTCATTTCTAAATATCAAGAAAAAATTATTTATTTAAATTTATACAGTGGTATTGTTTTATTTTGTCCAGCGTTAAGTTGTTAGACAGCACCGTTTATTGCTAACTTAGAAGCATTCCTTCCCACTTTATGACACCATAATTAATAAATCCAATTCCTGTGGTTGCTAAGGTAATTATGAAAATTTGCTAGAACCGACAGTAATAGTGGGTTTTTTTTGTCTTAGAGGTATACATCTTTGATTGAACGATCAACTGGATACTCTGGACTACTAGCTGTGAAATCATAACAATGCAACAAGCAACAGTTATTACTATTAATCAACAGCTCGTATATTGCAAATTAACACTTGTGTCATATATATACAAATGTAGTGCAATACAATGGGCGTATATGTCTGGCAGCATTTAAGCGAACCATCTGTAGGTTAGTTAACAACAGGTTTCCACCATTTTCTAACACCGATAGCTTTTTAACTGTGTGGTGAATTCAAGTTCCAAAATAAAATTAATTAGAGTAGCGAAATAACTATGTAGATAATTGAATAATAATAATTAAAACTTCAAAAATTTAGAAACCAAATAAATTTTTACCCACAAGTTCGGATCAAACCTATATAAGTGAATATATTAAACTGTATATCTAACCTATATGCCTGTCTGGTGAGGCTCGGATGCAACATACCTATTCAACAATGGCAACGATGAATAATTTGCAAGAAATAAAACTGTGGTAATACTTTTAATAGTAAAACTACAACAACAAAAAATACACCTATATATCACCATTAAATATTATTAACATTATTTTAAATAAATTTTCAAAAATTTTACCTTTTTATGAAATTTTGACAATTCATCAATTCAGGCATCCTCTAAATGACAATTTAAACCAATAATATGAATAACTAAATAAATATATGTAAAGAAAGTAAGCTTTCTTCAATTAAATTAGCAGCGCTTTGTTATCACGCGCGTGCTTCAGTTGGCTGCCACTAGGTGGAGCTAGCGACATATGACCAGGAGGTTTTTAAAAGGCTTTCCAGTGTAAACAATTAAGTAAAGTGCAAACAGTCATAACAATAAACTGTAATTGTTGTTTCTTTTGTTTTACAGGTATGAATTAAGATTTTATTTGTAATAGTTGTAAACTAATTATCAATTAAATCCTTTTGTTTTACAGAGAAACAGATTACTTATTGTTATAATAAGAAGACCTAGCAACCCTTATAAAACAACAATTTGTTTATGATGTCAAAACTGCACTTTGAATTTACGGTAGTGACTTCACCAAAAGACAGTAAAGCAAATGCAATTGCCATCACCTCAATTGGTACAGGAGATGGAAGAAGATATATATTGCCAGAAGAATTCAAATATATGGAAGATCATGTGGAGTTGAAAAAGACAAGTAAGTACACAAAGTTAGTTAATTCATTAAACAGAAGAAATCAGATAAGAAGAGTGTGGATTACAATGACAAAAGAATTAGAGGGCACATACATAGATGAAGATGGAAATCTGCAATTTAAAGATCAATATTTAGAGGAAATAAATGAGGAAAGTACAAACAAAACACAAGATCATAGTCTAAAGGAAATACTAGAGAAACTGATAGAAACAACACAGAAGAAAGATAACGAGAAAGACTTAAAAAAAATATCAGAAAAACTTCTCATAGAAACATTTTCAAGCAAAAATACTAATGCTAAACAGTGGATAGAAAGCTTTGAAAAAGAGTGTTCTAGATTTCAAATAGATAAAAGTGAGGAAAAAATTGAACTAATGAAACTATTTTTTGATAAACCAAGTTTAGACTGGCACTCTTCCACACTCATAAGATTAACAATAAATGCTGGTTGGTCTGAATGGAAAACAAGATTCTTAAAATGTTTCACAGATAATGGATGGAATAATATAACCTATGCACTATCATTTAAATATCGAGAAGGTTCGTTAACGGATTATGCTTTGAGGAAAGAGAAACTTTTGATAGATTTTAACAAAGATATGGATATAAAGTCACTTATAGCATTAATAGCAGTAGGGTTACCAGAATTTATATTGAATAGAATAAACAAGGAAAAATTAAAAGAAACTACAGACTTATTTAATGAATTGAGACAACTTGAATGTTTAGTAAATAAAAGAAATTTTCAAAAAAAAACCTACATTAGATTCTCAAAAGAAATATGAAGTAAAGATACCTTGTAAAACGTGTGGAGATTTAGGTAAAGGTGTGAGATACCACCCAAAAGATAAATGCTGGTTCCAAAAACATGAAGAAAGTAGAGAAAAGAACACTACACCAAAAAAAGTAAATAACAATTCTATCCTAGATGTAGAAATATATAATGAATCAAAAAACGAGTAAACACACCACTAATTAAATTAAACATTGTATTGGAAGATAAGATAAAAATAGAAGGGATCTATGACTCAGGATCTCAAGTTTCATTAATTAATAAAAGATTAATAAAAACTATAAAACATAATAATATAGATAAGAACAAAATACAATTAAAAACAATTAGTGGTGTGGCACTCACAAAGGGATTAGCAAGAATAAAATTAAAAATTTTCAATATTGAAAAAGAAGTAGATGTATTTATTGTAGAAAATGAGACTTTTCATGATTTTTTGATAGGCCTAGACATAATAAAGGAATTTAAATTAAGGCAAGACGAAAATCTAAATATAAGCCAAAAACAATCGCAAAGAAAAGATATAATAGAAATAAATTTTAATGAACATATTAAAGAGAAAGATTTTAAAATAAATTTAGATCATTTAGATAATGAAAAAAAATTCAAAATAGAACAATTGATAGAAGAATATAAAACAATATTTGCCAAAGACAAGTATGATATAGGGACTGTAAAAGATTATGAAGCAAGAATAGATCTCTTGATGGAAAAATTTTGTAGTAAAAGACCATATAGATGCACAATCGAAGACAGAAAAGAAATAGAACAGCAAGTGGCAAAACTATTAGAAAAAAATTTAATTGAAGAATCGTATAGTCCATTTGCTGCACCGGTAACCCTAGCATTAAAAAAAGGTGAAGGAAAAACCAGATTATGTGTCGATTTTAGAGATCTGAACAAGATTGTCACAACCCAGGCCCAACCTTTTCCGCTAATTGATGATTTAATAATTAAAGCTAGAAATTGTAAATATTTTACATCACTGGACATCAATTCAGCATTTTGGTCAATACCACTAAGGATAGAAGATAGAAAAAAAACAGGCTTTATAACCCAAGAAGGACACTATCAATGGACTTGCCTACCATTCGGTTTAAAAACAGCACCAGCAATCTTCCAAAGAATTTTATCAAGTATACTAAGAAAAAATAATCTAAAGAACTTTACAGAAAATTATATAGATGACATATTAATATTTTCAGAGACTTTTGAAGATCATATCGTGCATATCAAACAAGTTTTAGAAGCCATAATAAAAGAAGGATTCAGATTAAAATTAAAAAAATGCACGTTCGCATCAAAATCAATTAAATATCTCGGACATATAATAGAAAATAATACAGTAAGACCAATTAAAGACAATTTAGTATCAATACTCAATTTTCCGACTCCAAAAACGCAGAAGAATGTTAGACAATTTCTAGGTAAAATAAATTTCTATCACAAATATATACCAAAAATCTCAACAATACTAGATCCACTACATAGATTGTTAAGAAAAGATGTAAAATATAATTGGTCTGAAGATTGTGAAAAATCATTCACAGAGATAAAAAAATTATTGTGCTCTCAACCAGTCCTAGAAATATTCGATAAAGATTTACCTATTAAGATATTTACAGATGCTTCAATAGAAGGTATAGGTGCAATACTGAAACAAACCCAACAAGATGGAAAAGAAAAACCAGTAGCCTATTTCTCAAAAAAATTAAATGAGTCGCAAAAAAGAAAAAAAGCTATATATTTGGAATGCTTAGCAATAAAGGAAGCGATAAATTATTGGGAATACTGGTTAATTGGAAGAAGATTTGAAGTTTATTCAGACCATAAACCGTTAGAAAACCTTAATATAAAATCAAGAACAGACGAGGAACTAGGTGACTTAACATATTATTTGTCTCAATTTGACTTCAAAATTACATATATACCAGGGAAATTCAATATTGAAGCAGACTGTCTTAGTAGAAATCCGGTATTAGAGTCAAAAGATAATACCCAAGAAATATTAAAAATAGTAAACATGATCCAACTACAAGAAATAATTAAAGATCAAAATGAAAATACAGCATTAGGAGAACTTAAGAAAAAAAGTACAGATAAAAATGGTATAATCTATAAACAAATTAAAAACAAAAAGAAGATAGTTTTATCAGAAAAATTAAGCATTAAATTAATACGAGATACACATATAGACTGGTGTCACATCGGAATAAGGCAAATGATGAACAGAATATGTCCTTATTACACTTCAAAAAAATTAATAAAAAACATTCAGAATATATGCAGAACTTGCGAAATTTGTAAAAAGAATAAATCTAGAGGCCAAGCAAAATATGGATTAATGTCTCAATTAGGACCAGCAACAAAGCCGTATGAGATAGTGTCGATTGATACGATCGGTGGATTTGGTGGTCAAAGATCAACGAAAAGATACCTCCATCTTCTAGTTGATCACTATACAAGCAAGATACGCACATATATTAACTTCAAAAACTCAAGCTGCAAGTGATTTTATAAAAATAGTCCAAAATACATTAGAAATGAGCAACATAGGTACAATATTAACAGACCAATATCCAGGACTAAATTCTAAAGAATTCAAAAATTACCTAAAAGAACAAGATATCAGACTCATTTATACAGCCTTAAATGCACCATTTTCAAATGGCATAAATGAAAGATTAAATCAAACAATAATTAATAAAATAAGATGTAGAATCAATGAATCTAAAGAAAAGAAAGCTTGGACAACAATAGCAAGAGAATGTGTTGACAAATATAACATAACAGAACACTCAGTTACAGGTTTTACACCTAAATATTTACTAGATGGTACTAACACAAGTATGCTACCTGAGGAACTAAGGAAACTAACACATGCAGAGGTTTGGAAAGAAGATAGAAAATTAGCCCTAGATAACACTATAAAATCACATGAATACAATAAGAAATTATTTGACAAAAACAGAAAGGAAAGGGAATTCAATACAGGTGATTTAGTATATATTGAAAACGGACATAGATTAAATAGGAAAAAATTAGACGAACTTAGGGTTGGACCATTCAAAATTGCAGAGAAAATATCAAATACTATATTTAAAATCAAAACTGAAAAAAGAAACGAAGACACAGGATTATTCCACATAACAAAACTGATACCAGCAGAATAAACATTATATAATAAAAATTCTCACGAGAATTTTCACAGTGGGAGGGGGAGATGTAAAGAAAGTAAGCTTTCTTCAATTAAATTAGCAGCGCTTTGTTATCACGCGCGTGCTTCAGTTGGCTGCCACTAGGTGGAGCTAGCGACATATGACCAGGAGGTTTTTAAAAGGCTTTCCAGTGTAAACAATTAAGTAAAGTGCAAACAGTCATAACAATAAACTGTAATTGTTGTTTCTTTTGTTTTACAGGTATGAATTAAGATTTTATTTGTAATAGTTGTAAACTAATTATCAATTAAATCCTTTTGTTTTACAGAGAAACAGATTACTTATTGTTATAATAAGAAGACCTAGCAACCCTTATATATATATTTCTGAATAAAAATTGCCAACCTGCGAATGATAACAACCAAAAACTGCGAATGATAACAACATAAAACTCAATACATGATCAATCTGCTATATATATCTATATGCTATATAGATTTGCAAAATTTCTCCAAAAAGTAAAAAATTTTACAAATCGGCAAATATTAATCCATATAAACTAGAAAAAACATTTTACTAATTTTTGAACTCTCTGTTTCATTATATTGTTGGTTTACTTGTATCATCATATTTGTAACAACATTCTTTAGTTTATTAATTACAAACATTTAATCATTTATCCTGATATCCGTGACGAAGGAATAGACAATGTTTCAATAAATCGGTGTATAACAATAATGATATAACTTACGATGATGAACATTATCTCAAAAATAATGAAAGTTTGTCGGCCGCAATTCGAAAATTTCATACAAAATATGGTCGGAATAGTGTTTTGACTTCATCAACTGTAAAGAGATTAATTGAAAAATTTAGGGAGACTCGATCAGTTGGAGACACTAAACACACTGGTCGTCCAAAAACAAGCCATTCAAATGTCAATGTCGAAGCAGTGCATTGAGAGTGTTGTTGAAAATCCAGGAACATCAATTCGGCGTCCTAGAGAAGAATCTCAATTTCAAGAAGCTCTCTACAGCGTATACTTACTAAAGATCTGGGTATTCATGCTTACGAAATTCAGTTAACATAACAATTGAAGCCCCTCTCGTTTCGGTGTTCAGAATTGGCCCCCTAGATCGTGTGATTTAACACTTTTAAATTTCTTTTTATGGGGTTATTTGAAGTCAAAGGTGTATGTCAACAAGCCCACATCCACCCGTTAAAATCCAGGAACATCAATTCGGCGTCGAAAACACAGTTCTTTGTGCCGAAATTGGATGATATTGATGTGGCCAATATGTGGTTTCAACAAGATGGTGCCACATGCCATACAGCACATGAAACAATTCAAATACTGCATGAGACATTTCCAGGTCGTGTACTCTCTCGTTTTGGTGATCAGGATTGGCCCCCTAGATCGTGTGATTTAACAGCTTTAGATTTCATTTTATGGGGTTATTTGAAGTCAAATGTGTATGTCAACAAGCCCACATCCACCCGTGCATTAAAAGAGGAAATTCAACCACATTTATGCCAAATGGACATGGAAAATTTCGACAAAAGAGTGCGTGTGTGCCAGCAAAGTCGTTGAGGCCATTTGCCCGATGTGTTATTCCATAAATAACCCTAACCTATTTACTTTATAATTCAATAAAAAAATACTAAAAACTATTTTTTTTTCTATTTAAATCAAATCTTGCGTTAATTCTGGGATACCCTTTATAACCAGAATCAATATAACATGAAATTACAACAAACTGACGGGCATAAATAAGTCCTTGCGCTCAATCGTTAGCGTTAACATGACCAGTAAGTGGATTTATATCGTGACACGGTCGCCCCATTTACCAAGACTGGCACGTTCATCTCGTGAGCCGCCGTTGGACGGCCTCAATTCAACAATCCACAAGTTTGAATAGAAAATGAGCTGCAACAGTTTGACAGGAGGCGGGAGTTGTGAAAACTTATTATCCGATTGGATTCCGCCGGAGTGCCACTTACTTCATTCAGACCTTGGAGTCGGCCTCTTCTCTCCAATTGTCTTTTTATGCGTCTCATTTCTTTCAGTTGCTCTTCATGATTATCTTAGTGAAGGAAAAAAAAAAACTAGTTTATTCAAGCAATTTGCATTCATGCGTTATTATATTTATCAAACTCAAGCTCCACTTTTGTCCCGGCAGTGTTTCTCCAACTATATAGCACAACTGTAAATAGCCTTGTTGTGCCAACTTCTTCAATACGAATAATTAGAAGTTCCCCTCTTCTCGGCCCAGAAAATATCCACCTATGTTTCCATGTTTTAATAATAAAAACCTTTAAAAAGCGTCAGTTAAGAGAGGGGGAAACTAGTGTACGAAACAGCTAAAGCCAGGTGGGGTTTAGCAGGGCTACCCTCGCCTCTGACCTGCCTATATAAGGCCCAGATTTGGGGCTTGTGCTGCTCTACTCGAACCATGGCTTTCTTATTCAACTACCTCTGTATCTCTCTTTCCTAACCTTGCTATTTTTTTAGTCCGGCCTTGTCAGACCCCACACCTTTTTAGTGGGATCTTCTGCCTTCGTCTCGTTAAAACTGGCACATCCTTAGAAGAGACCTCTTCCTTGCGGACGACGGTTCGCTGGGGCCCTACAAGCTTTGCCTAGTAGCATCTCCCCCAGTGAACCAGTTTACCTCTCTCCAGTTTACACTCGCCTTTGGGATCCGGACGGTTTTCGCCTACCCTTAGATACCGAGTGTGAATTCGTGGTCATTCAAAGACCACATAAACTACCTATAATACCTACCCTGTACCTCTTCTCCTGAACATAGTGCACTGTCGAGGAAAACTTTCTAAGATCTTATGGAGTCAGATCAATACGAATAAAGCTGCCCGCCAACTAGGCCGCCAGCAACGGTCAAAGACCACCAATTTTATCCCTTTCTTGGCACTCGCCGGACAGCGGCCAGGTTGTAGTGACCCTGGGCTGCAGCGGGCGTCCTCCCCCCTTGGGGAGACTCGATGGCTAGTAACTTCGAATACAAAACGAAAAGAAAAAAATAGTATTTCTGTTTCCCTAAATTTAATGTTTCCCAGTTGAGCTAAAAAGCTATTTTCAATATAAGCTATAAATTGACCCCCTATTTAAACCCATATTTCCGACAGTGAAACAATAATAATTCGCTGATATTCCAATAAATCCAAGAATTGAGTTATTTTTCAAATCTCGTAACCAGGCCAGAAAATTATCCAATATTCATTTTCATTTTCATTCCCATTTATCGTTTCCACTTTTTTTTGTTTAACGTCAGAAAATCTACCATATGTCCAGCAATGGTCATCAATGGTATCATGATCAAATGTGGTTAGACATACCTCTCTAGAAAAGTTAAAGACCGCCAACCTGCTTGGTGTGCCATCGATGGGTGAGTTCACCCGCCGGAGGCACATTAAGTTTTTTGACTCGTTGCAGCACCTGACAAACCCAGTGTTTAACACTATGACCCCACTACCCTTCCCGCATCAATGGCAACAGACTGTCGGGGAAAATCAGGTTAAATTTTTGATACAGGACATATAATATTGACCTATTGTAAATAGATTCATTTATATAGATCTATATTGAATTCCATAATTTGTAATAACAAGGGGATATGAAGGAAAAAAATATATATTAAAATAGTTATTACCACAAGAATTATTAGTCCAGTTCATCGAAAAACAAGTCCGTGCGCCAATCCGAAATAGGTTTATTGTTAGTGCGCCAATTCATCACCTGCTTAACACCCACTAGTATTAACCAGCATAACTGCAAATCAGCTATGTTTATTTGCAAGATGAAGATAAAAGTTGTGACTGTTTAATTATGCTACTGAAAGGGTACAAAGAAGGACCTACTGTAATCTAATGTGAGGTTTTAAAGATGTATACAGTTCTTGCATTTTTACATACATCGCAAATACTTTTACTAAGTCCGTATTTGATATTTTGAATTATTTGATTACTTCCTCTGAAGAATAATAAATTGTTCTTAAAATCTAAGCCGCAATAAATATTATCTTTTCCTTTAGGTTATTTTCTGTAGAAAAACACTTGGCTTAACCAATGTGTATATTCTCATTAGTGTAGTTATGCAAAACTCTCTTAGAAAATGTCAATTACGCCCTTTTCAACCTGGTTACTCAACAACTCGTTAACAATCTGCCTTCTAGTTAGTTAGAGCGTATAAGGGCATGGAAACTTAATAAGCATACAGTACAAGTTAACTTTATTCAAGTCTATGATCGCAGAACGGATTCGTAAAGTTACCCCGTACTTTCTTGTCAACTTATCTTATTAGAACACAATAATTATGCTTTGAAGGTTTATTGTGACATATTTGTCTTACAGTTAAATAACCTTTGCTGCAGGTAATCCTAGTACAAGGATCCGCTCAACCCAAATATCCCTTTATTTTTCCCTCATCCTTAATCTTATAATTAGAGAGCTAAGAAAAAAAAAAAAAAAACCTTTGTAGGGGAGAGTCTTTTAAAAGAAACGAAAGACAAGCTCTATTATGAAGTACAAGCAAAACACTGGTACATACAAATATTAAGCGTTACGTTACTACATACTGGCTGGAATGTCTAGGCAAACGTGTGGTCTGGGGCTAAAGCTGAGACATATATGTATAAGAAAAGGATAAGAGTCTGGGAAGTAACGAGGTCTTGGAGGGATACGGTTGCTTGCTTAAAAATAACAGGAACCATCAGTGCCTTCCATAAAGTCACGAGGCAGGTATACAGTTCTGCTCAAGACCCTTCTACTTGTTCTTAGCAAGATTATAAATATTATATATAAAGCAAGCATTATAAAACAGTCAATTAAATAATCTTTGTGGAGGAAATTCTTTTTAAAAAAGCTTTATTATGAATGACAAGCAAAACAACTGGTATATACAAAGACTAATATATCAGCGTAACATACTAGTTTATATGTCTATGAACAAGTGAAGTGGCTGGGGATAAAGCTGAGACATATATGTATAAGAAAAGGATAAGAGTCTGGGAAGTAGCGAGGTCTTGGAGGGATGCGTTGCTTACTTAAAAATAACAGGAACCATCAGTGCCTTCCATAAAGTCACGAGGCAGGTATACAGTTCTGCTCAGGCCCCTTCTACTTTTAGCATTAGATTTAATATTAGCATTATAATGTTCTTAGCATTAGAAAACGATGAAAAGTTCACTCTATTTGGATATTTTAAGTAATAACTACCAAGTACAATAACCAATCATCTTTGATTATTAGTAGAAGACACTATTATCTCTATACTAATAACAAATTATCCCAATTTACGTGGAAGAGAAAAAAAAACTAGCGACAGTTATGTAATACTGTGAGGAATGGCAATATCTTCAGCAGAACTGTATACCTGCCTCTTGACTTCATGGAAGTCACTGATGGTTCCCTGTTATTTTTAAGTAAGCAACCGTATCCCTCCAAGACCTCATTACTTCCCGGAATCTTATCCTTTTCTTATACATATATGTCTCAGCTTTAGCCCCAGACCAAACTTGTGCCTAGACATTCCAGCCAGTATGTAGTAACGTAACTCTTAATATTTGTACATACCAGTGTTTAGCTTGTACTTCATAATAAAGCTTTTCTTTATTTTATTTTAAAAGACTCTACTCTACAATGATTGTTTAAATGAGATGAAGCTTTTCTGAACTAGCATAAAGTTTTTCTGCTGGGAGTTGTTTGTGAGCTATGAATTTATAAACAGTGGATGAGTTTGTCGGCTTGGCTCATGAAAGAGAGATGTTGCAGTTTAATTAATTTGATAAAAATTCAACAGCCTCCTATACTTTTAAAACCAAATTATTATTAAGCGATTTACTTATGAATGAGAAAATATTTTTTTATTTTTTATCAGTTGTTTATTACTTTCATTGCACTGTGGCTATCTAAAGAGTTTTAAATTTTACCTTAGTTTTATTTTAAAAAATCGGGATACCCTGTCAAGATACATTGATCTTTGAAATAGCTGACAGGGCAGTGTCCTGGGCCCCATCCTCTATAACCTATACACCGCCGATGTCCCCTCTACTCCCAATACCTTCTTGGCCACATTTGCAGATGACATTGCAGTCTTTTAATCCCACCCAGACCCCGACATACCATCCCATAACCTTTAAAGCACCTTGACGAGATCGAGTATTGGTGCAACCAATGGCGGATCAAAGTTAATAAAGCAAAATGTTCCCACATTACCTTCACCCTTTGTCGCAAGTCTTGTCCACTAGTTTACTTTAATTCCATTCCTCTCCCTGTATTCAAGACAGTACGGTACTTCGGCTTTTATCTCGACAAACGACTGGTCTGGAACCCACATACGAGACTAAAAAGACAAGAACTAAACAGGCGCTTTGGACAACTGTACAGACTACTTCAAAGGACATCCCACCTCTCAATAGAAAATAAACTACTAATCTACAAAGTTATACTTGAGCCAATCTGGACATACGGAATAGAGCTATGGGGGATAGCAAAAAAGTCGAACATCAAGCGCATCCAATCCTTTCAATCAAAAGTCCTGAGAACAATAGTAAATGCCCCTTATTATGTCAGCAACAAAACCCTTCATAACGACCTTAATATACCCTACATTCGAGAACTCATCCCTTCCAAGTTTATGAAATTCCATAGTAGCCTTTCCAACCACCCTAATCCCGTAGCACAGTCATGGCACTCATCCCTATAATCCTCTTCAGAGACTGAAACAGCTGTGGCCTCGTGACCTGCTATAATCGCGTGACAGTGGGAGTCCTGGCAATGGCCAGTTTCTCCAATCATGTCCTGAGTGTCTGTGGTTCACGCGCTCTTGGTCAGTCTCCGCTGGCTAGTATCCGGTGCGCGGCTGACGGAGGAGCGTAGGGGACTTCCCAAGACTCCGCTTTCTCTTCGCATGTGGACTTGGGAGGCCTCTGGGCTGCCTGTAAATATTGTATGAATGAGCGAGTGAATGATGAATTGTAAATATGGTATGAATGAGAGCATTTATCTTAATTACTTATTGCCTAGTAAGGCAGATTGTAATTTTAGAACAATAAAGGTATTGAAATAGTATAACCAGTAATTAACATATTCAGAGCTCAAACGAGGGCGAATCAAAGCTTACTAATTAATAGGCATGTGTTGCCCCTGTGGTCGACATGCCCTAGACCGAATAAGGTTCTCTTCATTTAGGTTAAAGTAGGGAATTTCCACCGGATTCAAATTGTTTGATATGTTTTTATATACTTGGTTTATCTACAGCACATTTTGATGCAAGTCATGCGAACAAAATTACATATGCGGATCAGGTATGAGAGTCGACTGATCGATATGACGCTAGTTGGATTACAGCTGGCGGGAGCTGAAATTTTTACGAAAGTAATGGCCATAACGATAATAATAAATAAAACACAGCAACATTAGCATACAAACGATATAATACGATATTTTAAGGCGTTAATCCGTATTTTATGACGTCAATAAGGAACAATAGCTAGTTCTGTGATCAATAAATGATTTACCAAGTTTATTTTATTTTCATCGAACACTATTCGATTTCATATATTACTTCAATTTTTAAATTAAAACTACTTTTCTATGAAAAGTATTTCATAAGCCGTTATTTAATTTATTGATTGGTTAAGGTCCACATTATTCCATTAGCAGGATTGGATTCGTTAAGGGACGTTAAACTATCGGGTGCTCTCGGTCATATACAAACATCTCGCTAGTTATTACTTATGTGTTGACAGAACATCAACAGGCGTGAATGTAAATACTAACTTATATACTATAGAATAATAAAGACACACAGACAACACACGTACTTAAAAGCTTATGCCACCACACGTGCGTAGGCAATGTATTAATACTTTCTTTTCTAGCTCAGATATGATATCCCATGCAATGTCGGCTCGAAAAACTGAAGGTGTGAATAATTATTGAGGTTGGCAAGAAAGTAATTACGGTTTTTTACTGTGAAACAAAACTCAATTTTCTCTATACACAAAATGAACTTTAATCAGTCTAATATCTTCCATTCTGTTCGGTGACCTTTTGCCATCATTCTTGTAACTTAATGATCCCGCGCTCATAGAACGTTTGGTGCTTATCAGAAAAAAACTCAACCAAGCTCCAATAGTTTCGTGCGTGTTGCTAAAAATGTGTGAGGCCTCGCATTGTCGTGGCGGAACCCAAATATCGAGCTTCTTAACAAGTCCAAGACGTCTTATATGATTTCCAATTGTTGTGTGTGATACATTCAACTGTTTTTCTTTCTCTCGCAGAGTTGTATGACGATTCGATTCAATCATGGCTTTCATTTTGTCATCATCAACTTCAGAAGGTGGACCAGAACGTTGGTCATCTTTCAGTGAAAAATATCGAGAACGAAATTTTTTAAACCAATTCTGACAAGTGCGTTCTGTTAAACAACCGACGCCATAAACTTCACATATCTCTTTGTGAGCCTCAGCCGCTTTCTTGCTTTTATGAAAATAAAAAAGTAAAATGTGTCGAAAATCCTTATTTTTGCACTCCATGTTAAAACTGACCGTAAACTGTTTTGTTTCTATAGAAACCTAAAAGTATCGACTACCAAATCTGAAAAGAAAAAATTTCTAACATTGACAAGAGAATAACGAAATTAACATAACGCCTTGTACTCTTGCAAACCGAAATCACTTTCTTGCCAACCCAGAATTGCCAGCTGCTCTACCGACGCAATAAAAAACAAACAAAAAATAACAAGTATATTGAGGATCCACAAATGGAAGGCCATCAGGAGGAGATTTGTCAGGAGGAAATCCCTTTTTGTCCCCACCGGAAATGGAGACGTAGTATCAATAAATGTGTTCCTATTTTTCACGGCTCAATCCTTTCCTTTGGCTGACTTCTGAAAAACCACCGGGTTTTTTTTTTTTACTTTGCTATCATTGGGAAAATAAAAATAAAACCCGAACGATGCGGTATATTTCTTTTACAACCACAAGTTACAAACATGTCGGTACAGTCTGGGCATCAAAGAAAAAAAACTTAATCAAGCCCTTCCTCGGTCACATTCTATTAAATAAACATGAGAATGAATAATAGCCAACATTTTATTTGAAATGCTTGAAAGCACTTTGTCAATACGCCAGACCGCTGCATTTTAATGGTTCGTAATGAAAAAAAACTCCGATTTGATAGACCAAGTAGTCGACTAGATTTTCTATGAACTACAATTTGGACTACTTTTGTATTTATAATAGTCAATAATTATAATAGTACACACGAGGCCAAAAAGACAAGAACTAAACAGACGCTTTTGACAACTGCACAGACTACTTCAAAGGACATCCCATCTCTCAATAAAAAATAAATTACTAATCTACTTATAATACTTAAACCAATCTGGACATACGGAATAGAGCTTTGGGAGGACAGCAAAAAAGTCGAATATCAAGCGTATCCAATCCTTTCAATCAAAAGTCCCGAGAACAATAGTCAATGCCCCTAATTACGTAAGCAACAAAACCCTTCATAACGATCTTAATATACCTTACATTCTTAAAGTCATCCCTTCCATGTTCATAAAATTCCACAGTAACCTATTCAACCACCCTAATGCCACAGCCATTGCACTGCGCCACTCATCCCTATAATCCTTCTCGGAGACTAAAGTGGCAGTGGCCTCGTGACCTGCTATAAATAAGTGACAGTGGGAGTCCTGGCAGTGGCCAGTTTCTCCAATCATGTCCTGAGCGTATGTGGCTCTCGCGCTCTTGGTCAGCCTCCACTAGCTGTTATCCAGTGACAGTAAATATGGTATGAATGAGATCATTTATCATAATTACTCATTGCCCAATGAGGCAGATTGTAATTCTATCTTAATAAATTTGTTGATTCGATTTTTGTTTTTTTATAGTATTTTTGTTATATTTCAAGAACATTCTACATGTAACTTCTATATTAATTGATAGTATTTTATTGTGGAATTGTGTCAAGATGTACCTTAGCACTTTTCTGGATTTTTATTTCTTAGCATCAGTTCAATATGACTTTAATCAATCATTATTATATCGCAGAGCTTTGAGTTTCAAACCTAGCACGTATTCGGAAGGTTAAGAATTTATTTGTAATATCGGTTGAAAATTGCTTTGAGTTTTTCTAACTATTTTTATTCCAGGCTTCTGATGATTGAAGAATAATGGCTTTTAGGACTGTGCGTAAAAGTTATATAAAAGTCAGACAGATGACTAGATAGTTAGAGACTTTTAGTGCAATTTCCCTCCATTACAATGAAATTCTGTGTCATTTTTCTGTTTAGTGAACCACACTTTTTTTTATGGTTTCACAGTAGTCGGATTGTAGAGAAGCAAGGTTTTTATTTCCTGGAAGTCGACAGGAAAGTAATCGCTTCCTAATGAACCCCGCGTTAGCTTCTTTTCCTTTATTTCGAGTAGGCCCTTCTTATGCCCTCATTAGGGCTCTGATAGTCTAATGCACCCCAGCATACATAAGGGCTATTTTATCGTGAATTAGTCACATGACAATACCCTTAATATTTGTAATTAGCTAACTAACATAGTGATGCAATCATTTGTATTTGCCTAACTTTGCAAAATTTTAATTCGTACCTAGCCTTAGGGTTGCAGTCCATCAGACAAAATGTAAAGACCTCAACCCGGGATGTTAAGACCAATTTACATTGAACTTACGAAAACTCACAAAAATATATTACTCTTACATAATGAGTTTGGTTGAGCATGGCTTTCGTCAGCTTTATTTAGCTATAATTAGCTAAGTAAATGTTTTTATTCTTGCTGATATCAGCCCGTGGGTTCGTTTCGTCTACATTACGGAATGTGAGATAAGTTATAAAATGAGCTCAATGCTTGTGTTTGATTGGTTCGTTTCCCGAGGGTGAGCTGTCGATGATGTCATTCTCAAACTCGGTCGATTCGTTTCCAATGAATTCACTACTGGAGCTTGAATTACATTTGTTTTTTTATTTCCCCATCAGCTCTCATACTTCAAAACTGTAGGATAAGGGAACAATAAAGTAACATCTATTTGAGGTGAAAGGGATCCTTTTACTAGGAGGGACCTATTTGAAGGTTGGGTCAAGGAATTGAGGAGTGTGATAGACCTCGGCTGAGGTGTGAAAGTCACAGTGCAGTGGTGAGAGTCCACTGGTGGCTGGGCCTAGAGTCCCTCTAGGCATGCAGTGCAGGCTCATTCGGTTGGATAGCAGTGGTGAGCCCGTCAAGGGGCTTGTTGGTAAGCCAAAGGCCGTAATGTCCAACATCTTCTCTGCTTTCCCAGACCTAGTGAGTTGCCATCTTGCAGGTAGTGGTGGGGGTTGCAGGTCACGGAATAGGGGGTTTTGGCAGTGTTTCATCGAGTCGAAGAACTTGATGCGTCTTCTTCTGATAGCTTCGGTGACCTCGGGTGGGGACCTCGAACTTTTCGAGGATGTCGGAAGCCTTCATTTCACGGAAAGGGGTGTGCCATAGTGCCGTGCGCAGGACGTTGTTCTGCTGGAGTCTTGTTATGACGCTGGTGTTTGAATTACTTTGTTTGAGGAAATTACGTATACTCACAAAAAAATAGGGAATGGATCTATGATACTTATATTTATTTATTTTTTTAATTTAATTGTCGTCTCTAGGCCAAGTTAAAGGCTGGTTAATATTTTCCGATCAGGGAATAGTTGAGCTTGTAAAATATTAATTAGATGTTAGGATAGATGAGGTGTTTTTTATTAGAAAGTCTAAGTATGGGAGTTGGTTTTGGATTCTAGTGCGAAATTCAAACAAGACGGATTAAATGAAACTAGTTTTTGATGCGACATTTCTAGCATCTAGGACTATCAAATCACATTTCTAGCATCTATGACTATCAAATCACATTTCTAGCATCTAGGACTATCAAATCACATTTCCAGCATCTATGACTATCAAATCACATTTCTAGCATCTAGGACTATCAAATCACATTTCTAGCATCTAGGACTATCAAATCACATTTCTAGCATCTAGGACTATCAAATCACATTTCTAGCATCTAGGACTATCAAATCACATTTCTAGCATCTATGACTATCAAATCACATTTCTAGCATCTAGGACTATCAAATCACATTTCCAGCATCTAGGACTATCAAATCACATTTCTAGCATCTAGGACTATCAAATCACATTTCTAGCATCTAGGACTATCAAATCACATTTCTAGCATCTAGGACTATCAAATCACATTTCTAGCATCTAGGACTATCAAATCACATTTCTAGCATCTAGGACCATCAAATCACATTTCTAGCATCTAGGAATATCAAATCACATTTCTAGCATCTAGGACTATCAAATCCCATTTCTAGCATCTAGGACTATCAAATCACATTTCTAGCATCTAGGACTATCAAATCACATTTCTAGCATCTAGGACTATCAAATCACATTTCTAGCATCTAGGACTATCAAATCACATTTCTAGCATCTAGGACTATCAAATCACATTTTGTAGCATCTAGGACTATCAAATCACATTTGCTTAAATGGGTATGATCTAATTGGATATTTATTTTTGTCTAATGGAATCAAGGCAAATGTCAATCATACTTTAAGGTATTTTTATATTATTATTACAAGCAACTGATGCCGAATTCAAAGGATCTTCACTGAATTTTGTATCAAGGCTTAGATTAATGCTGAGAAAATCTAAATATAATGATAAACCTCTTTCAAGCAAATAATTATCATGAACCATCCAACCAATTGTAGAATAAGTGATAGAGAACGAATCAAAGATACATCGAAAACCTCAACTCGATAAACTGTTTGACAAACACTCGCGATATCAATGCAATGACTACCAGGAATCCTATAGATGGAAAAAATACGTTTCTCTCGGAGAAATATTATTCATGAAGCATGCTCACATATTAACAGGCTAAAAAATCTGTGGTGTTATAGTAGATGTTGATATGTTCGAAAAATTCTATGTGTTTAGAGTTGAAATGGCATACTTAAAAGTGGTACTTCAATTTAGCAAAAGTTAATATAAGGAATATTAAAATAATAGTCAGTTATTCCTTTTATAATGAAATTACCACTTTTAAGTATGAAATACCAACATAATTCTTTATTCTCCTAAAATTACAATCTGCCTTAGTAGGCAATAGGTAATTGAGATAAATGTTCTCATCCCTACCATATTAACAATTCATCATTCACTCGCTCATTCATACAGTGTTTACAAACTGCCCAGGGGCCTCCCTCACATGCAAAAGAGGAAACGGGGTCTTGGCAAGTCCCCCACGCTCCTCCGTTAACCGTGTAACCGGATACGAGCCAGTGGAGGCTGACGAAGAGCGGGAGAGCCATATAGGCTCAGGACATGATTGGAGAAACTGGCCATTGCAAGGACTTCAACTGTCACAAAATTATAGCAGTTCACGATCCCACTACCGTTTTAGTCTCCGAGAAGGTTTATAGGGATGAGTGGCGCAGTGCAATGACTGTGCTAGGGGATTAGGGTGGTTGGATAGGTTACTATGGAATTTTATGAACTTGGAAGAGATGAGTTCAAGAATGTAAGGTATATTAATATCGTTATGAAGGGTTTTGTTATTGGCGTAATAAGGGGCATTTACTATTGTTCTCAGGACTTTTGATAGAAAGGGTTGGATTCGTTTGATGTTCGACTTTTTTTCTGTCCCCCATAGCTCTATTCCGTATGTCCAGATTGGCTTAAGTATAACTTGTAGATTAGTAATTTGTTTTTTATTGAGAGATGGGATGTCCTTTGAAATAGTCTGTACATTTGTCCAAAGCGTCTGTTTAGTTCTTGTCTTTTTCGCCTCGTATGTGGGTTCCAGGTTTGTCAAATTGGAAGCCGAAATACCGTACTAAATGATAAATTATAAAACCAAATAAAGAAATAGTATTTTACAAATATCACGGCTTAGAAGTACTAGTTTTACTAATAACAATAGTTCGGTGATGAAGTAACATTGTAAGTAACCGAAGGAATACTTTCATTTATCACTAGAGAAATCTTCTTTATTTAATTTAGTATTTACAGTAGGCATTGGAATGACCTCCATAGGAAAATTAAGAATTCCATTCATCATAAAGCCCTTTATCCAGCTACGATTCTACTATGCAAAGGTATCACCATAACATAAGCTCAGCACAGTCTAACATAAATAAATTACAAGCATCCCACAATTAGATTCTCCATCACTGGGGACTCCTGGGGGGCTCCTGTGGAGCTGTTCTATGTAAATATTGTATGAATGTGAATCCTGGGGGGCTCCTGTGGAGCTGTTCTATGTAAATATTGTATGAATGTGAATCCTGGGGGGGGGCTCCTGTGGAGCTGTTCTATGTAAATATTGTATGAATGTGAATCCTGGGGGGCTCCTGTGGAGCTGGTCTATGTAAATATTGTATGAATGTGAATCCTGGGGGGCTCCTGTGGAGCTGGTATATGTAAATATTGTATGAATGTGAATCCTGGGGGGCTCCTGTGGAGCTGTTCTATGTAAATATTGTATGAATGTGAATCCTGGGGGGGCTCCTGTGGAGCTGTTCTATGTAAATATTGTATGAATGTGAATCCTGGGGGGGGCTCCTGTGGAGCTGTTCTATGTAAATATTGTATGAATGTGAATCCTGGGGGGCTCCTGTGGAGCTGGTCTATGTAAATATTGTATGAATGTGAATCCTGGGGGGCTCCTGTGGAGCTGGTCTATCTAAATATTGTATGAATGTGAATCCTGGGGGGCTCCTGTGGAGCTGGTCTATGTAAATATTGTATGAATGTGAATCCTGGGGGGCTCCTGTGGAGCTGGTCTATGTAAATATTGTATGAATGTGAATCCTGGGGGGCTCCTGTGGAGCTGTTCTATGTAAATATTGTATGAATGTGAATCCTGGGGGGCTCCTGTGGAGCTGGTCTATGTAAATATTGTATGAATGTGAATCCTGGGGGGCTCCTGTGGAGCTGGTCTATCTAAATATTGTATGAATGTGAATCCTGGGGGGCTCCTGTGGAGCTGTTCTATGTAAATATTGTATGAATGTGAATCCTGGGGGCTCCTGTGGAGGTGTTCTATGTAAATATTGTATGAATGTGAATCCTGGGGGGCTCCTGTGGAGCTGGTCTATGTAAATATTGTATGAATGTGAATCCTGGGGGGCTCCTGTGGAGCTGTTCTATGTAAATATTGTATGAATGTGAATCCTGGGGGCTCCTGTGGAGGTGTTCTATGTAAATATTGTATGAATGTGAATTTTAATGTTGTATAGAATCGATACCGGCATGTGAATTCGATATAATAATACAATTAATATTAAGAGATAGAATTTGTGAAAGTAAATAAGCACTAAGGGATGACTATCAGTCGTAAAAGGTCGCAGCTGTGTACTCGTGGGTCCTTTACGATAGGCTATAACGACAGAGGGGATGACAAATATTAACCTTTTAGTGCCGATTGTAAAGCTAGGGCGAACTTAGACCCGAAGAGTGTTAGGAGTCACGACCCGACTTCTCCCTAAGCTGGGGGTCGGATAGAGAGTCATATTCCTTAATGCATAAGGGTCGTAAAGAGAGGTATACTCCTTTCTGGAGGGGAGGAGCCCAAGGAGATAACCATCGAAGGTGCAAACAAAGCGGACTTGGTATGGGGCATCTGCCACGAGCGGATCTGGGATTATCTGTGACGAAACCTAGGGCTGAGCACTGGTCTCACGCACTGAGGCACTCAGATCTTCATTTGAACTCATCATATTTTGAAGCCATCACTGAGGAATACTTCTATAGGTAGACATGAGGTCTTTGTAATCATTTTCATCATTCATAATCGTATCTAAGTTAATCAGTTTTCATTAAAACATTTTAGCCATTTGTAATAAAGAATATTGTCAAATTTAATTACATTTATATACAAGGTCGAGTCATAAGTAACCTCTTTGCAGCTAAGTAAAATCTATTGTTCGTACCTACCCGCATGAGTTACCATGACAACAAGTTTTTGTTTTCACTATATAGACGAGGTTTCAGTTAGTCTTTTGTCGACTGTTTTGTGTGATACACGTTACGTTAAACTGTTTTTTTTTTTAACCTTTGAAATGGAGAGTCAACAAGTACATATTCGTCATGTAATGCTTTGGGAATTTGAACAAGGCAATAGTGCTAGACAGCTGAAAAAATATGCAGTGAATATGGTGAAAGACTAATAACTGGTCGGGCAGTTAGAAATAGGTTTATGAAATTCCGTTCTGGAAATACGACCTTCCAAAAGACGAACCGAGGGTGGGACGTCCCTCCAACTTTGACGACAAATTTTTAAAGACAATTGTAGTGACTCAACTACATATATGTAAATTACCCTATACTCTGGCGCAGCTAATGTATTATAATATAAATGCAAATCTTTGTAAACTTCTTGTAATAAATCATAGAGAGGTCGGTAGTCGTGAAACAAGTAACAGAGGGCCGAAGATCCTGCAATAAAACCTGAGAGGGTAAGCATTCTGCCCTAATAAAACCAACACGGTTTTACACGGTTATTACTAAGACCTTCAGTCACTTTCGAGCGGTCATAAAATCATGCCAGAAACAGTCTTTTAGGGGACGAGCGGTCACGTAGCTCAGGAGGTGTGACATCATAAAGCACACCCTTTTAGACCAACAGTCATTAAAATCAAGGGGGATTGGCCACCTGGGCATCATAAAACATTCCCCCTTTCAACCGACTCCGCCTTCCACGAGGTAAGGGGGTACAATATTTATATCAGGAAGTTTCGCCCTGAAAACCCACTCTTTCCTAGTCTCTTCATCTAGATAGCCGCTATCACTCGTCGCGATACGCCAGGGCCCCGGGGCCCTGGGAGTAAGCCCACTCAGCCTTCCACTGGGCTACACTCTCTCTGCCACACCTCTGCGCCTTCCCTGTCTCACAGCCGCTAGCAGACCTCTGACGACTTGTACTATTACGCTGCCGATCTCTCGTCCAAACTCTGAAAACTGGACTTATTCTTTATGAACCTCTGAACCTCATCCTGAACACAGTGTATTGTCGGAACACATCCCTATCAATAAAATGGAGTCAGATATTAACGCCGACATGGAACATGGTCCATGTTATTAACTACTACAATCCGCACTTGTCACCAGGGCTAGAGTGATAAGGCACTCCCCTAGTGACGCCCCCCGATAATTAGGGAAAGTCAGCAAGTTAGGAGTGTGGGTACCTCACAATCTCAGTGAACGGAATAAAGAAGATCGCATGTCAATCGCCACAAGTCAGCTCTCACGGGCAAAAATTGAGCCCTTTGTAACAGGCGAAGAAAAATGGGTTAGCTATGACAATATAGTCCACAAAAGACAGTGGCTTGATAAGGAACAACCACCCTACGAGTTGTTCATCATTCAGAAAATGACGAAGAGATTTATTGATAAAAATCATAGACACGATATCACCTAAATCTAATATATGACTTCGAATGAGTAGGTTTTCAAGGCTTCAAGTCGTATCGTGTTACATGAGCCCTACACTCTACCCTTTACGTAGTGAAACTATCAAATTGTGTTTTACTCTTCTGATCTGAAAACCGGACGGTTCATCGAGTCTGTTGTGTATGGAAGGGCCTTTTGTAATTCTCAAGGATTTTTGTTTGTTTTTTTCCTTAGCTCTCAAATTTTTAAGATATAGATAAGGGAAAAATAAATGGAATTTATTTGGGGTGAGCGGATCTTTTTACTAGGAGTACCTGTTTGAAGGTGGTGTGAGAGAATTAAGGAATGTGGGAAGCCTAGGTAGAGGTTGATTGTTGCGGTACAGTGGTGAGACTCCACTGGTGGTTGGGCAAAGCATTATTGGAAATAGCAATGACCTCAAATAGCCGAAACCAGTAGAAGAATCGACGGGAATAAGTTTTTTATCATCCAGGCCTAAGGCCGGGTTTCAGCCAGGAAGAAAACGATTGTTGATAAGATGAAATAATACTAGCATAGCTTAAGGCTCGGACCCCGTTTTAGACTTTCGGGACCACATTCAACAGCTATTTAAATAATAATCTCCATGGCAACAGTTCGAGCTCTAAAAAAGTTTTATAACTGTAATTACTAAAATCGGTTATAATTTTTTCATAAATGATTATTTGCTTAAAAATATGAAAAAATCTCAATCCTCTGAACATTTGTGATTGGTTTTTTTTTTTTTTTCATAAATTATTTATGTACTCTTTGCAACTTAAGCTGAAAATTCGAATTACAATTTTTTAAGCTGCCATGGTTGTGTTCTCAGTATTACAGTTAATCTTATCTGTTTTAATAAAAACTAAATAAGATCTAATTGAAAACTGACCCTTCTAAAACTCACCTTATCAATGAAACATAATTTATCTCCTTAATAAATCTGTCTAGACATACGGAAGAGCTATGAGGGCCAGCAAACAAGTCGGCATCAAGCGTATCTCATTCTTTCAATCAAAAGTCCTAAGAGCAATAGTTAATGCCCCTTATTACACTGCGACACTCATCCCTATAATCCTCCTCGGAGATTAAAGCGCCAGTGGCCTCGTAACCTGCTATAAAAGCATGACAGTGGGAGTCGTGGCAATGGCCAGTTTCTCCAATCATGTCCTAAGCGTATATGAGCTTTCGCGCTCCTGGTCAGCCTTCATTGTCTCGTTTCCGGTGACGCGGGGACTTTCCAAGATTCCGCCTCCTCTTTCACATGCCAGGGAGGTGACAACCATGTAGATTTGGGAGGCCACTAGGCTGTTTGTAAATATGTATGAATGAGCGAGTGAATGAAAATTGTAAATATGTTATAAATTGGTTGATTGATTGATTCAATCATTGATCACTATAACGTATTGTCCAATCCTCAATAAAGATTTTGAAAAAAAAAAAAATAAATAAATCTGCGTTTTAATGAATCAAAAAAATTGTATATACGCACAGACTGTACCTAAAGTAACTAAAAATACTAATTAATACATTTTTTTTTTTTTTTTTTTTTTTTCTCTTCTAAGCTCTCTGGTTAGAATTTTAGGATGAGGGAGAAATATAAAATATTTAGGGTGACCGGATCCTTGTACTAGGAGTACATTTTATTTGGTTTGACATTGCCCTGTTATAATTATTGTTATAATCGTTAATCGAGAAACGTACTTAACTCATAAAAAAGAAAATTCTGTATTTTGTTCCCTAAAATAAAATATAAACATTCGTTTAAATAACTCTTCAAACAATACGAATCAGAAATGGCTCAACCCTAAATACTTATTACTTAATTTTCCCTAAAACACATTCACCCTTGGATCACTGACGCTCAGCCCCCTCAGCTTTTAGAATTTATAAGGAGCGTTAAGAGTTTTAATCTTAAATCCGAGCTTACCGCGCCGTGACTTTGTCAGTTGGGGGTGGGCACGTCCGGCCGATCAGAATTGAAGCCAATCACTTCCAACTTGCTGAATAAAAACTTTCTAAGAAGCCCAATTTAAATGAAAATCATTAGCACGGTTTAAATTTATTTCGCTTTTCGACGTTTCCTCGGGTTTATAACTTTTCCGACTAGGCTGTCCGGCCAATCCGGAGTAATCACTTGCCGTAAATCCTAAAACTAAATGAGGCTAACGAGCCTACTGTTTCCAAATTGGCTACTACAGTAATTTAATCTGTTGATATTTATTTAAACTGGGAAACCAAACATTTGGCATAATGCTTTAGATTCTTATGATAAGTGAATGGAAAATTCGTACATTGTGCTGTGCTGGTTTTGGGTTAAACTTTATACATCATAATATCTTTCTACCCGAAAACATCTACATTTATTTAATATGTGGCACGAAAATGACGAGGCTATGAAATACTTGATTTTCACATTATAAATTGCCAAATTGTTCCTTGACCCGATATGAGACATCAGTAAAAGTACACATTTTGGATTATGTAATTCTACAATATGAATTAACGAAACAACAACAGTAAATGCAAAAAGAATATTAAATCTGCAAATCTAGTGTGGTCTCTCCTACCTGTGGCAATCATTGGATAGAATGATATTTCGGACAGAAATATGATGAATTGAGAGGAGAAAGACGAGTCAGATGTCTGAAAACTTTGAACTGAACACTCATGCCAAAGACGTTAGAGTTTAGGGTGGGATGATGTAGAACGATGGAGGTCTCAGTTGATTATAATACTTTTAATGGAATGCTAGACTGGACGGGTTCACCAAAAAATCCTATACCAGATAAATCTTCATGCGTATCTTCATTCACACAACAAACAAACATCAAAACTATACAGATTGTTCACAGGATTTTTTACTTGCCAAATCCTTAAAGGCAACGTACCTCAAAAGTCTTCGACGGAACATCCGAAAGACGGATATCAAAGCTATAAACGTTATTCAATCCAAAACTTATTACAGTTGAACTATTTTACTTTCGAAATAATTTCCTTCACACTGACCTGAAAACTCCTTACGTTCAAGGCTGCAATAGTTCCCAATAACCTTCAGGTCATAAAACAGGAGTTGGACTAGAAATTATTGGTTTCACAGTTTCACATAAATTGTTCGAACTTTATGACATCAATATATATAAGTTACAAGTTACAAACAACACGCATGAAAGTTAGAACTAGACGGTTTATTTCAAGTCTATAACCCTGTATATTTACATTCGGGATGTTTACACGCCGACTTGAATACCGATGCTGCCCGGAGCTTAACTCCCCCCTGCCAGTTTACGCACACCTCGTAAACTATGAAGTCTAAATCGAGGACGACTTAGGCGATATTACGATCACTCTCCTAATCGTACTAGGGAGCGAAGGCTAGCCCAAACAGTACACAACCTGCAATCCCTTACATTCAGTCGTATTCCTATGACACTTATAGTCCAAATAGAACGCTGTCTCCAGCACTGCAGCCACTAGTGACCAAATCAAAACAACAAAACAAACAAAAAACAATTACATGGCTTATTGCTCAAAGAAAACAATGGCATCTTACACGCTACGCTAAATCAATAATTCTACACAGCCTGTGTACATTCTAAAAAAAATAGATAATACTCCTACAAATGGCACAAAGTGTACGTAAGTATACCATACCAAATTTGGCTCCGTGCAGAAGCGAGGACACTCCAACTCACTCATGGCCTGAACCCTCCCCCCCTGGTGGGAGTTTAACTGTTCGACGTGGACGGTCCTCCGTTTCGTCTGAGGTCTTGTACTCTCGATGGTGTCGATGTTATGCTCCCTGATCACCACCACCTTGAATGGACCCTCGTATCTGACCGACTCTTTGCTCCGATTAGAGCCAATTTTCCGATACACAATGGTCCCAATTTTAAGGTCCCCCATTCGATCCCGGGTTTCAGCACCAGTTAATGTTTATCGGCTTTCGAATTAAAAAAAAAAAGGGAAAAGAAGCAACACGCATAAAATTTAGAACTAGACTGTTTATTTCAAGTCTATAACCCTGCATATTTACATTCGGGATGTTTACATCCCGACATTCGGGGATTAAGGTTGAATACCGATGCTGCCCGGAGCTTAACTTATATATATATTCATATATAAGTTAATGCTTACCGGCTTTAGAATTAAGAAACAAAGGGAAAAAAGGTACAGAGAAACAACACGCTTGAAAGTTAGAACTAGACTGTTTATTTCGAGTCTATAACCCTGTATATTTACATTCGGGATGTTTACATCCCGACGTTCGGGGATTAAGGTTGAGTACTGATGCTGCCCGGAGCTTAACTTATATATATATATATATATATATATATATATATATATATATATATATATGGAAAGAAAGTAAGCTTTCTTCAATTAAATTAGCAGCGCTTTGTTATCACGCGCGTGCTTCAGTTGGCTGCCACTAGGTGGAGCTGGAGACATATGACCAGGAGGTTCTTATAAGGTGTTCAGTGTAAACAATTAAGTAAAGTAAAACAGTGGTAACAATAAACTGTAATTGTTGTTTCTTTTGTTTTACAGGTATGAATTTAGATTTTATTTGTAATAGTTGTAACCTAATTATCAATTAAATAAACCTTTTGTTTTACAGAGAAACAGATTACTTATTGTTATAATAAGAAGACCTAGCAACCCTTATATATGTGGTATAGGTGATATCGATTTGATGTATTGTTGAATGTATCGATTAGGGGTGTTGGAAAACAGGGTTTTTACCTTCCCTGCTCATGGTTTTTTAATGTTGTTTGGATCCTGTATCTCTAAACGTGTGAACAAATAAATCGTTGAATTTAATTACATTGTGTTCCGTTTTATGTTATGTTAGAAACCTTATAAAGACATTACAAAATGGCGACGAGGATGGGATTTCTTAGCAACAACTGATGACTGAAAATCGCAGGGTGAGTGTTTTCCTTATAATTGTAAAGCATCGTCAAAGATGAGTGAAGGAGTGATCGTCGGGCAGTTGCGGGAGTTTTCACCGGCAAATGAGTGGCAAGTGTATAAGCCTCGTATGGAAAGTTTTTTTAAAAACATTTCTAAACGCTTTGAGCGAGGACGCTTTCAAATTATTGACAAATTTAGCCATTCCGGAAAATCCGGAGTCTGTTGCCTATAAAGAACTGGTTGTTTTGTTGGATAATCATTTCTCGAAGACGGAATCGGTGTTTGCATCACGTTTCAAGTTTTACAATGCTATTAGGGAACAGAATCAAACTGTTAATTAATGGATTGCCCGACTCCGTAATCTGGCGGGTAATTGTAAGTTTGGCAATTATCTCACCAAGTTGTTGGTCGACAGATTTGTGATTGGGATGCAAAAGGGTACCACTCGTGACCGTTTATTTGAAGAGGACGCTGAAAAGCTTACGATTGTGGATGCAATTCGAATTGCCACCAATAAAGAAATCACGGAACAGCAGTACAAACTTTTGGAGGTAAAAAAAGAATCTGTGGGGTTTTGTAAAGGTGAATTTTCACAAACTATCGACTCAATAACTACGAGTTCCAAGAAATATAAACAAATTGTATACCCCCGGGGAGAATGTGGTATAGGTGATATCGATTTGATGTATTGTTGAATGTATCGATTTGATGAATTGTTGAATGTATCGATTTGATGTATTGGTGAATGTATCGATTTGATGAATTGTTGAACGTATCGATTTGATGTATTGTTGAATGTATCGATTTGATGTATTGTTGAATGTATCGATTAGGGGTGTTGGAAAACAGGGTTTTTACCTTCCCTGCCCATGGTTTTTTAATGTTGTTTGGATCCTCTATCGATAAACGTGTGAACAAATAAATCGTTGAATTTAAGTACATTGTGTTCCGTTTATTTTATGTTAGAAGCCTTATAAAGACATTACAATATATATAGAAAGGTATCCAGTAATAAAAAAAGTTACATCTTTAAATAAACATTTAATGGAGTGAGCTGTAAAGTTTTTGTTTTTATTTTTCATAGCTCGATACACCGAAGTCTGAAGAAATGGGAAACATTTCCAGTCCTGCTGAACTGTTGAAGTGCTACTATAACGAATTACAACTATGCAAATTTAGTGTTATTACCGAAACTACTACTTCAAAATACTATCCATTGCAATGGTTTCAATTTTTACTATTTAAGACCCTCTGCAAAATTGTAAGTCCGGGCTATTTTTATTTACAGAACAAACAAACATCAAGATTTTTCACAGGAGTTTTTACTTGCCAAGTCCTACCCTTCACACGGACCTCGAAAGTCCGTACGTTCACGACTGCATTAGACAGAAACTTTCATGACGAACTGCACGGACACCCAAACCTGCTGATACAAGGACTGTCTGCACTTGACTTACCTGCTGATACAAGGACTGTCTGCACTTGACTTACCTGCTGATACAAGGACTGTCTGTACTTGACTTGCCTGCTGATACAAGGACTGTCTGCACTTGACTTGCCTGCTGATACAAGGACTGTCTGCACTTGACTTACCTGCTGATACAAGGACTGTCTGCACTTGACTTACCTGCTGATACAAGGACTGTCTGCACTTGACTTGCCTGCTGATACAAGGACTGTCTGCACTTGACTTGCCTGCTGATACAAGGACTGTCTGCACTTGACTTACCTGCTGATACAAGGACTGTCTGCACTTGACTTACCTGCTGATACAAGGACTGTCTGCACTTGACTTACCTGCTGATACAAGGACTGTCTGCACTTGACTTACCTGCTGATACAAGGACTGTCTGCACTTGACTTACCTGCTGATACAAGGACTGTCTGCACTTGACTTACCTGCTGATACAAGGACTGTCTGCACTTGACTTAGCTAGAGGGAATACGAGTCACAACATCCCTGTGGGCAACAAACACCTTATACTGGGGAACCGTGTCACTGTCTAATACTAAAGGTCCCTCCTCCCTCCTAATAAAGATATTGATCGAAAACTGATGAAAATGAAACAACTGATTTTTTCAAATTCCTCACGTCAACAATTTCTCACAGCTCAAGCTGCCATTTTCATGTGCCGGCTTCCTACTCATTTATCCGTTAGTTACTTAAGCATTAGTTATTTATTACAATTAAACGTCTTTCGTTATTTATCTTCTCGTCAGATTCAGATGAGTCTTTCTGTTTCCACTAATTGCTTGCGCATCAGTTTTTGTATCATTTTTTCATCTAGACTTCATTAAGAAGATTATTTCTTTTTTCTTCGCTGTTTTTCCCTTTCCGTTTCGCTCGTTTTCATAATTTTAATCAGTCTTGACTGGTCCGTTATTTCATCAAAGAAGTGTTTTGTTCTCGGTATTTTCCTCACTGTTATACTTATGAAAATACAATTAGCGTTCTGGCACTTAATTCTCCTTTATAAGTGTTTCATTCAGTTAATTTATTCAGGACCCTCATTTAACTTATCTGTGGGAGTTTTTGATGAGGATTATATTACTTTGATATTACATTATTAAAACTCAACTAAAATAAAAAATAACCCATCCATTGCTTTATGATGATCACAAATGAATGGAACATACAGTGGCGACTCTGACACTAGAGCTCTTGATTTCCCCTATCTCTTATATCAATCTTCTAATGAGCGAACGAAACCAAAAATTGATTATATATATATATATATATATATATATATATGTTTATGTATACTCATAGATACATAGACAGAGAGGTTAGAGAGAGAGAGAGAGAGAGAGTTTCGTCAGTCTGTTTGGCCAGTGTTCCAAGCCACCCAGGAGGTCCTGGCCAAGGCTTCGTTACCTATTTGTTTATCGTGGAAAGGTATCGCCCCACTAACTGCCAGGAGCTTGATGCACCCTGCAGATATTAGAGCCTTACGAAAACCACTCTTTAATAATTAGTGAAACCTCTATTATATAGAAATATACTGTATAGGAACCAACGCTAGAGAATAATTAAATATATCCATTACAAACAAAACTTCATCAATAAGTGGTTTTTTTCTCTCTCGTTGATTATGAAACATTTTTATATAATAACAGCTACACTAAGAATTAATGCAGTAATGATAGATTCGCCTGAGGATCTATAATTATATATAATTATCTGTAAATTTAAAGGGGCTATGAAAAAAAAAAAAAAAAAAAAAAAAAAAAAAAAAAAATGCAGTAATGAAGGTGAGCCCCATCACCTTATTAGTCAGTTCAGTCAAGTCATGTAGAATGTATATCATTATACTTGTTTATTCATTATATAATTTCTATAAAATAACAAAACCTGTATATAATGTAGTGATGCTACAGGAAATACAAAATAATTTGTAAATAGATTCGCCAGAGGATCTATAATTATATATAATTATCTGTAAATTAAAAAGGGCTAGGAAGAAAAAAAAAAAAAAAAAAAAAAATGCAGTAATTAGTTTAAGGCACTAAAATCAGGGAATTTATGTCCGGACTACAGACCGTATTTGCTCAATTGGCACGCCATGGGTAAGTACAAGATACTTAACTTCAACGTTGACGGTCTGATGACTGTACTCGAAGAAGTGGAGGAGCTAATAGCGATCTCCACACCAGATATCGTCGTGCTAACGGATACGAGAATTGTGAACCAGAACGTAAGGCTACAGGGCTACTCTGATGTCATCGAACGGACCGATGGCTACGGTGGAGTTCTGGTGGCTATACGGCACGGCATCACATGGATGAAAGTGGATCCGCCACTGAATACATTTGATGTCAGGCTCCACCACTTGACGGTGAAAATAAATTTAGGGACACCCATTTATCTCACCGCCATGTATAAGAGACCGAGAGCGTCTCTCCAAGAGTTCTCAGCTCTTATTAAAGAGTGTGCCAAGAGAAATAACCACTGGGTTGTCGGAGACTTAAATGCGCGGCATACCTTGTGGAATAATGCCACCGCCAACTCAGCGGGGAGAGCCTTGGTAAAGGCGCCCTTTACTGTCGTTCACCCTCAGAACTACACCTTTCGCCATAGAGGTAACAGCGCACAAACCTCCACCCTAGATCTTTTACTCACAAAACAGCCTCACAGGATAAACAATTGTGAGACCCTGGACCTAGTAACGACCGACCACCTACCAGTATTGTATTCCATTGACGGTAGAGTTGTGATCCCGCGTCCCACGAAGTACGACTATCGTCGGGCTGACTGGGACCTATATCGATCACAACTTTACCACCAATTGCATACGGTTCCTGTTCTCCGCAGTACAGAGGAAGTAGATCGACAGGTAGTTTTCCTGACCGAGGTTATCGTCGATGAGGCTAACACAGCTGTCCCAAAGTTTAGCCCGAAGCCACCCATGCTACAAAAACCACCAGACCGTATTCTTCGACTTATTTCATTACGCAATAATTGGAAAAATAACTGGTATAGAACAAGGAATCGTCAGGCCAAGAAAGTTGTAAACTCTCTTACAACACAGATTCGTGGCTTGATGAGGAATTGGAAGATGGCAACGTGGCACGAACGGCTTCATGGCTTACATGGCGATTTCCGTAAGTTTTGGAAGCTCCTAAAGACTACTACCAAGAAGGACTCAGGTGTCCGTCTTCATGACGGAGACACCCTGTACATATCGGAAGAACAGGCTAAAATATTGGCCGACCACTATACCGCAGACAACGCCGCTAGGACAGGTAACTACCACGAACCTCAGCAGCTGAGGACAGGTCAGAACTATATGTTTGTCTCCCCAAAGCAGCTTAAGGCGATTCTTCGCCGGTGTCAGGGAAACCGAGCACCAGGGGGTGACGGGATACAAACGGTATTGCTGAAACAGCTGCCGAGGAGAGGGATTGCCCAACTTGTTAACCTGTACAATTCATGTATAGGTTGCGATACTTCCCGACAGCGGGGAAACAAGCTATCTTGTTCCCGCTGCGCAAGCCCACAAAGAGAGGCGACCACCCAGCCCACTATCGCCCGATCAGTCTTCTCCCTCACATGGGGAAGATTCTCGAAAAGATAATACTGAACTACCTGAAGGGGTTCTGTTCGGAAAATGCTATCATTCCGTATGAGCAGACAGGTTTTCAGGCTCAGCTGAGTACAGAACATCCGCTTGTGAAGGTACAAACGGAAGCCACCCTTGGTATCAACAAGAATACAGCAACTGCTATGATTTCGTTGGACTGCACGCAGGCTTTCGACTCAGTGTCCCACGGGATGCTATGCCGACAGCTTTGTGACTGGGAATGCCCAGAGCAGCTATATACCATGTTGGTTTCGTTCTTGAAGAACAGATCGGTGAGGGTACGGGTGGGTGATTGCCTCTCTAACCCATTCCCTCTGACTTGTGGAGTTCCTCAAGGAGCGGTTTTGTCTCCGGTTCTTTTCAGTATGTACACATCTGAAATTGTTGGGACAAACTATCAGAAAGCTACTGTAATCGCTTTCGCCGACGACATTGCCGTTTACAGCAGCAGCATGAGTGCACAAAGAGCTCTTACACAGGCCGAGTCAGTTTGTAACGTTATCAGTGACAGACTGGGCATGTTAAATATCAGCGTAAACGCCGGGAAGACCGACTGCGTAATCTTCTCCCTCCAAAAGGGGAAAAAATCCTTGCCAAAATCGTATAGCGTGGGAGGGCAAGAGAGCTCACCAGCTTTCTCAATGCACTATTTGGGTATAAAAATGGATAGGCATCTCCATTTCTCTACTCATTTTAGTAATAAAATAGAAAAAGTACGACAAAGGTCTTACCGGCTATCGCACTTGCTAACTTCACCTAACCTGTCACTTCGTCTTAAATTGATGATATATAAATGTGTCCTCCGGCCAGCTCTGCTGTACGGTGCCCCGCTATTTACCCACTTGACTGACAATACAGCCAAATGTCTCCAACACTTCCAGAATGGAATCATGCGAAAAGTGGTCCGACATACCTCTTTCGAGAGGTTGAAGAACGCTGACCTGCACCCGTTGCTTGGTGTGCCGTCGGTGGGTGAGTTCATCCGCCGGAGACACATTAAGTTTTTTGACTCGTTGCAGCACCTGACAAATCCAGTGTTTAACACTATGACCCCACCACCCCTCCCGCATCGATGGCAACAGACTGTCGGGGAAAAATTAGGATAAGAATTAGTATGTAAGTTAGTTTTAAGGTTGATCAAAAAGGTGAGCCCCATCACCTTATTAGTCAGTTCAGTCAAGTCATGTAGAATGTATATCATTATACTTGTTTATTCATTATATAATTTCTATAAAATAACAAAACCTGTATATAATGTAGTGATGCTACAGGAAATACAAAATAATTTGTAAATAGATTCGCCTGAGGATCTATAATTATCTGTAAATTAAAAGGGGCTATGAAGAAAAAAAAAAAAAAAAAGCAGTTGGCCGATGCTGCATAAATTCGTCTAGAACTATTTTCGGCAAGGAACTATATGCACCTGGTTAATCTTACATGTTAAAAACTAGCCGAGAGGACTAGTAACCTCTCTTATTATTCGATAATATTAACATTTAAAAATATAGTGATAGAGAGAAAAACGATTGAAAGTTATGGCACTCAGTAGACTCTTCGAACTAAAGGAAATGAGTCTAATTATATACTGAAAGACAAAAAGGTACTAGTGATTTGTATGGCCAACCTATACAAAAGGTAAGGTGCATTTAGTAATTACACGCATTTCTAACTTATATATAAAAACAAATATTTTACCGATCACAAGCCCAGATTTTATGTCAAATGTAAGTAGCGACGGATAAAGGAACGACGTTTTCCTATAGACTACTTGCGGCCATAGGTATCACCAGTATATAACTTGAATATAACTTAAAGAAAATGTTAATACTCTTATTGATACTTACGGTTATTTTCTCAATGGTCTTCGGGCTTATGATTATGGGATGAGCGTTTTCTTATGTTTTGATAGAACCAAGTTATCGACAAAACAATATTCAAGAATTTATTTTTGTTGACATTAGCTATTGTATTTCAGAAATGAGAATTATAAAAAAAAGGGTGAATCCATGGAAACCTCATTTATATCAATATATTAACTTACTTGAGGTTTATGTATATATATAATATTCTAATATTTTCTTATTTTTATAAATAATAATCATATTTTAATTATATAAAAACTTTATATTCATAACTTTTATAACTTTATCTCAGGGTTCTGTTAATTATTTTAGGAAACTTTTGGCAAAAGGAATATTGATTTTATTATTACAAACATTTACAGCTAAAAATTGACATACAAACATAATCACGGACTTATAATTTCGTATTATGCTGGCCAGTGCTTCTTCGTGTTGGTATCTTCGTTGTTCATATCACTTATGCTTGATCTGACTTGTCTTCATGCTGATTGAAAGTAAAGTTGTCCTGTTGTTGCATCTAGTCAAAAATGAAAAAAGGACCATCAGGGGCCAGCTTGGGTACGCCACCTCGTCTTACTGTGTCTGACCAACGACTGACTACGAACGACCCTCTGGAGGTTCACCTCTCGCGCTTCTGTCCGATGCCTTCTTGACCTTCAATCTCAATTTTCTTCCGAGATTTTTTATATAAGCACCATTTAAAATCACCATTTTAAAATATCATAACAATATATGTATTTATCTTACAACAGTTAATTAAACATTGAGAGAGTGATAGAGATGGTGGGTATTCAGTTTAAGTGTCTGATGCCAACTAAATAAAAAAAAAAGCTCGTAATTTCTGCGTTATATTGGCAGGTAGATTTCTGTGCACAGCGAATGAGAGATGGACTTTTGGGACTAATCAGGAAGGCCCTTATTCTTCGAATACACGAGCGATCCTAGTGAGCTCTCACGGTGTCGGGAAAAAGGGGGGGGGGGAGAGAGAGAGAGAGAGAGAGAGAGAGAGAGAGAGAGAGAGAGAGAGAGAGAGAGAGAGAGAGAGAGAGAGAGAGAGAGAGAGAGAGAGAGAGAGAGAGAGAGAGAGAGAGAGAGAGAGAAAGCGAGAGAGAGAGAAAGATATATTGCATAAGTTATGCAATAGCAGAAGAGTGGAACAATGTATTTAAAGATATCATTCATAGCCCTGAGGATGCCTGACTAGGCAACAGTTTACTCCGTGTAACAATAAATAAAATATTTTCCAAACTCAAATGCCCTCTTCTATAAAATTCTATCGCTTATATTACGGGGGTATATTATCACCCTACCCTGATGAACCCACCCTGGGTTATCTGCACATCCTACTTAACCCTACTATCAAAGGACCTAAGCGGATCAGAGTTTTCGATGTAACTGGGCGTTATAGGAAATAGGAGTTTTTAAATCCATATATAAGTTATTATTTTGCAAAAATGCAGTTTAAATGCAATAAAATTTATTATTAATACAATTAAAATAACTGTACGATTTACACCTTTCCTAGAGAGGCATAGTGACACTTAACAGCGAAGCTGAAGGGTGGATCTGAAGAGCACCCAATCCCCGCAGCTCTTAAAGGATACTTTATCGGGCCTTATCCTCCCGGAGCTGAAAGTTCTTCCGAGATAAGTAAGATAAAGAGTTTATGCCTTAGACAATGACCGCCTAAGGCTTGAGGGAGAAATATGGTTCGAATATAGTGAGGAAGGTGTTACCAAGATCGATTCTCACCTCTTACACTTGGCTTGTTTTTTCTCTCTTTATACTGAATACAACGTCATGTATTACACAATTTAATGCATCTGAAATGCTTACAAACCTATGCATTGTTTGTGTAAATAATTCTATTCATGTTATATAGATGAATATAGTAATTTCATCCATACCATAAAAATAATCGTTTTAAGAGGAAAATTTCGGAGCACTATATTCCCCTATTATGGTCACTAATAATGATAATAGTATTCGTGGTTTGATAATAAGTCATCGTTGGTTTATGTATCGTATATTTGTTTAATGGGTCTACATCCCCATGTACACCCGTCATGGGTGGGTTCCTGTTCATCCAGGTGGAATAAATTATCCCATTAAGTGCTTAGAGAAGTGGTCATCGCAAGTTACCACTCTGTTGAGTAGGAGATTGAATGACAAAAATATTACAATTTAAGGTAGTTTGTTCAAAGAATAACAATGGTACTTATACTTAATTGGATACGACCTGTTATAAAGTCGAGATTTCCTAAAAAAACATCCAACGGTAAACAGAAAATTTTTTTTT
Source organism: Acanthosoma haemorrhoidale (assembly GCA_930367205.1). Classification (NCBI taxonomy): domain Eukaryota; kingdom Metazoa; phylum Arthropoda; class Insecta; order Hemiptera; family Acanthosomatidae; genus Acanthosoma; species Acanthosoma haemorrhoidale. The sequence goes on along the minus strand of OV884015.1, from coordinate 13,299,544 downwards.
TTTATTCTTGCGGGAAAAGTAGAACTTTTTATTGATAGCGACTAAGCTAATAGTTGAGAGAAGTTATGGAATAGATTAGACAGAAATTAATATGGAATTAAAATTTAAGGATACGCTTCGAGGACAAACATCATAGCTATAAACATTATTCTATCCAAAACTTATTATAGTTGAACTATTTTACGTACGAAATAATATCCTTCACACTGACCTGAAAACTCCTTACATTCAAGACAGTATTAGTTCACAATAACTTTCAGGTCATAAAACAGGAGTTGGACTAGGAATTATTGGCAGATTCGCAGAAATTGTTCGAACTTTATGACTTAAATATATATATATATATATAAGTTAAGGTTCGGACGTCGTAGGCAGCCAGCCTAATCCTTAAGTCATCGGGATGTAAACATCCCGAATGTATTTAGAGAGGCTTTAAAAGCTCAAATAAAAACAGTCTTGTGACAACTCTCGTTCAGTAACTACATTCAACCTCTTTCCTTTTTCTTCTCGTTTTTCGTTGACGATCGTTAACTGGTGCCGAAACCCGGGAGCGGAGTGGGTTCGAGTCATTAACGTGCGAGTTGGTTTTTGTTTTTTTTCCTTCTTATTCACTTTCGTGTGATTTAATTAAAGTAGGTAATGGTGGAATTGCGGCCGGCAGCGTTTGAAGTTCCACAGTTACCTAAAGAAACCATGGCTGAAGCCCATGCGAACACACTGGCGTGGATGAAGGTGCGGGCAGTGACGTCACAGGACATGAGGAAAATGATCTCAGACCTCGAAAAATTTTCTGGGGAAATAGGTGAGTTAAATCATTTTCTCAAAGGTGGAGATAGTATTATGGAGAGGATACAAGCCAAGATGGACGAAGGGTTACTAAGGTGACGCTAAGTCAATAAAGGCAGACCTGGTGTGCAGGGTGAAAAGGAAGGTGCTGAACCTGATACAGGCGGACGAGGAAACCCCGTGGGAGATAGTAAAGACGAGACTGAAAAAAGCATATGGGGGGGGACGATGGACCCCAGAGGAGGATATATTCCAAATGTTTCGAGAAATGAAATCTCCGAGACAGAATAGTGGACAGTATGCTGCAGTCCTGGTTGTCCGCTACAATAAAATAAATGAGAAAATGAGGGAGACAACTAGCGCCGATGAAGTGGAGGGCAGGATGGGATTCCTGTCAACAATCTTAAAGGTACAATTAGCGAAGGAGACGAGAAGGAAGGAAGGGTTCCCTAATGAGCGATCGTTCCTCGAATGCGCCCAGGCGATGATAGATGCTAGCGCAAGGGAAGAAGAAGTAAAAATGAACGAAGATGACAACGATTGGAGCCAGATCCCATATAGGAGAAACAGGACCCCAAAAGCAGTGTGGAGGAGACAGGAAACGCCGTTTGCCGGTAGAGACAGGGGAGCGACAAGAGAGAGAAGATTGGAAGTGACGAGGCCTAGGTACGCACCTCGGAAAGAAGAAAGGAAATGTCATGGTTGTGGAAAGACGGGCCATCTGGTAGCTCAGTGCCCTCGCACTAAGTGCTTTGAGTGTGGGGAAGAAGGACACATAGCAAGACAATGTCCATACTTGTTTCGTAGAAGGGAATTTCACAAAGCAGAACCAATGGAGGTGAACAACCAGGAAATCCGGGAGAGGCGGAGCGCGACACCAAGAGAAATTGGATCATCGGGCGACGAGTCATCAGGGACGTCGGAGACAGACGGAGAGGAGTCGAAGCGCAGCGGGAGCAGACGACGAGAGTGGCAGAAGAATCCCTCGCGCAGATGGGAGCGGCGTACGGAGGCCTGAGGAGAGTGGCAGCAGAGAGGCGACCGCATCCTAAGGTGCAATACAGTGCGGGAAAGGATGTGTGGTTTGCCAATTATCGAGTTCGGGAAGGGGGAGAGGTGCCTCATTGATACTGGCAGCACCAATACAATAATATCTCGTGGTGCGTTAGAGAGGTTGCGTAGAGGAGAGAGGGCACACCAGATCAAGGTATGTAAGTGTAAATTACTTACTCTTGGGGGACCCTGCGAAGTAATGGGAGAAGCGGTCGTGGGGCTGGAAGAATGGGCGAAAGTAATGGGTGACATAAAAGTACACGTCGTGGAAGACATGCCACGGGAATACCAGATAATAGTGGGGTGTGATTTACTGGGAAAAGTAGGCGCGCGCATCGAAAACGAGGGGGAGAACTGGAGGATCAAAATAGGGAAGTGAACCTATCGAAGCCGGGGGGGGGGGGCGTAAGGGGCGAAACGGAGCAAATAGGAGCGGTTAAGAGAGTGGAGGATTGGAGGGAGAGTCTGAGGAGCGAGTTTAGGGATATTTTTTTCGCTGAAGGGGACAAGCTAGGAGCAACGGGGAAAACGCTACATGAGATCCCGTTAAAAGTAGAGCGGGTGACGTATGTGAAGGAGAGGCGGTATCCGCAAGCGCTCAGACAACACATTAGAAAGGAGATCGAGGATCTCAAGCGCCAAGGTATTATCAGAGATAGCACGTCTCCGTATAATAGCCCTTTGTGGGCAGTGAAAAAGAAAAGTCGACCGGGAGAATGTGAGGAAAAATACCGAGTCGTGGTGGATTTTCGGAAACTTAACGATAATACCCTGGACGAAAAATATCCGATCCCGCGGTTCGAAGACATCCTAGACAGACTAAACGGTGCAAAAATTTTTAGCACATTGGACCTAAAAGCAGGGTACCATCAGATCAAACTAGCTGCGCATGACCAACATAAAACGGCGTTTTCGTTTGAAAGAGGGCATTTTGAGTTCACGAGAATGCCGTTCGGTCTCAAAAATGCTCCAATAACCTTTCAGCGTCTCATGGACGAACTTCTGAGAGGAATGGACGAAAATATGTGCCAAATTTACATGGATGACCTGCTGATCTTCAGCCGAACGGAATCGGAACATATTCAACACCTCCGGAACGTATTTGAGAGATTAAGGGATTTCGGGTTGAAACTGTCAATAGACAAATCGTCACTGGGGCAGGAGCAGATTAGTTTTTTAGGGCACACAATCTCACAGGAAGGGGTTCAACCAGACTCGACGAAAGTAGAAGCGATCCAGAGAATGGAGGTGCCAAAAGATGTAAAAGGGATTCGGAGATTACTGGGCACGCTCAATTACTACCGCCGTTTCGTGCCGGACATGGCAGAATATATGGTACCCATTAACAATTTACTACGGAAAGGAGCACGGATAATGATCACGCCGCTGATAGAGCAGAATATCCGCAAATGCTTGGCACGTTTGCAGGAGGCGCCGATTTTGGCTTTCCCTAACTTTGAGAAGGATTTCACGATCACCACCGACGCAAGCGACTATGCCTTGGGGGCAGTATTGTCACAGGAAGGCGAAGACGGGGAAAGACCGGTGGCTTACGCGAGCAGACGCCTGACGGACACGGAGGCGCGGTACAGCGCTCTGGAACGAGAACTCCTCGGGATAGTGTGGGCCATTGGGCACTTCCGTCCGTATGTATTTGGCAGAAGGTTTCGAATACATACGGATCACCGACCTCTTCAATGGGTCGGAAAACTCAAAGAATCCTCCTCAAGGGTAACAAGGTGGAAGGAATTCTTAGCCCAATACAATCTGGATATTGTATATAAGCCAGGCAAAGACAACGTCGTGGCAGATTGGCTGTCGCGCGCTATTATGGTGAACGCCATAGAAGAAGGGGAAACATCGAGCGGTATGAGGCAGTTCATTGAGGAATGGACGCCTGGAGAAGCGGGCAGGAGCAGCACGCGGAAAGATAGTGACAGGAGTGCGGACACACCATCAGACGAGTCTATAGGAGAGAGACCGCGTGATATGGAGACGACGGACGAAATTATCAATGATAAGCGGAGGCAGATCATTTGGAAAACTCAAACATCGGGTGCTCTGAAAATACTCCATAGTACGTACGGTAGGAGTCAGATCGCGACGATTTGGTCATTACCGGGAGTTCGAGGAGATCAAATTTGTCAGGCTCTCAAGGACGTGTCCAAACCCGGCAAAACACACCATTTATTCGTGGGCAACGAGACTGTGTGGGACAAAATTAAAAAGCTGTGGCAGAAAGAGCTGTTGGGGGTGGATCGCTCGTTCATTCGGTGTCTTTCCGTGGTCCAAACCCTGCGGGACGAGGAGCAGCAACGCGAGGTAACACTGGCGTATCACCAAGGAAAAACCAACCACCGCGGTGGGCAGGAGACGGCACAAGCACTACGAAGGCGCTATTTTTGGTGGGGGATGCAGCGGACTATTCAGGAGGTAATCGGAGCATGCGAAGTTTGTCAGAAGACGAAATATGATAGACATCCCCCGCAGGGACTCCAGGAGGAATCACCCACGGCAGAAGCACCACTGACGGAGATTCAAGTGGACACCTTCACGTGGCGGGGTTTTAAGTGGGTCACTATCATCGACCCATTTAGCAAAGTGGCTATGGCCTACGCGGTGGGAGACAAGTCATCAGATTCCATATTACAAGCCCTCAACACATGGTTTCAGTTCTACGGCATACCAGAGAGGATCTCGTCGGACGGGGGACGGGAGTTTGACAATGCAACCGTGAGAGCCGAAATGCAAAAACGGGATGTGGTATGGCATTTTAATACCCCCGGGCATCCCAAGAGCAGGGGAACCATCGAAAGGTTACACAGCACCCTCAGCGACCACTTACGCGTGTACCAGGTGGATAAAGGCCTGTCGGCGAACGTAGCGATGCCAATGGCGGTGGCGGCATACAACCACTCGATACATGCCACGACGGGGTTAGCACCCTTCGAAATTTTGTTTGGATTACGAGTGAGGCCGAGGAACTGGCCAGAGACGGTGGCGGATGAGGGAATGGTGGCACAGCTCCATAACACCCACATACAGCTCGGAAAGATGTGGTACAAAGTACGCGATAAGATTATGCGCGAAAAATCCAAGCGCGTGGCACGGGCAAATTTGAAGGTGCGGGATCGCATAGGAGCAATATCGATTGGGACCGTTGTGTACAGAAAAGTCGTGTCAAATCGTAGTAAGGAACTTGTTCGGTATGAGGGGCCCTTTAAGGTCATCATAATTCGGGAACATAATCTCGTGACCATCGAGAGTATGACCACCCCAAAGAAGAGGCGAACCGTTCACATTGAACAGTTGAAACTCCCAACACAGGGGGGAGGGTGTTGAATGTGCGTAAGATGGTGTGCCCTCGATCCGATACGGAGCAACTGATCCGGAATCATATGTTTCACATGTTCACATTCACATGTGCTGCTCAGAGAGAGTTTTTGTTTTCATTATTTATATTGTGGATGTTCCATTTTTTTTTTACCTGGCAGCCACCGGGTCCAGGTTATTATTATTGTTATTATTATTTTTGTTTTATTTCTGTATTATCTCTTTTCTTTGTTTTTTGTGAGGAATATGAATATATTAGACCGTAAACGTGATGTAAGGGATTACAGGCTGTGTGCTGAGTGCGGCGGACCTTGGAGTTTACGAAGAAATATGCGTAAACTGGCAGGGGGGAGTTAAGGTTCGGACGTCGTAGGCAGCCAGCCTAATCCTTAAGTCATCGGGATGTAAACATCCCGAATGTATTTAGAGAGGCTTTAAAAGCTCAAATAAAAACAGTCTTGTGACAACTCTCGTTCAGTAACTACATTCAACCTCTTTCCTTTTTCTTCTCGTTTTTCGTTGACGATCGTTAACTTATATATATATATATATATATATAAGTTAATCGTCGGCGGTTAAGTGTGATAAAAATATAATAATGACAGAGGAAAAAACACCGACACACTGTGACTCCAGTAAAAGACTACTTTATTCTCCTTAGTAATCCGACCTACATAGGATCATGGGTTGTTTACCTCCCATGATCGTATTAGTTTACAACATAACTTGCCTCTGGCTTTAACTCCCCCCTGCCAGCTCCTGACCATCCGTCGGGAACTGAAACTTAACACTTATGCTAATTATATACAGTTCTGACATAATAATTTCCTGCTCGCCTAGAGCAGCACAACACTGTCTTATAATCATAAAAACAGAACATAACTTTATCCAATGTGGTACAAGGTTAAAACAGTGAAATAAAAAAACATGTATCTGGCAAATGCCACCAAAAACCAAAAGAGATGTGTGCAGGAGTGAGAAAATTAGAGTCAATTTCCTATTTGGATGGCTTCCCCACTGGAAGCTTTAACTGCTCGAGATGGACAGTTCTCCTCTTCGCGGGTTCATGAACACTCTGGATGGTCACCAAATTGTGTTCACGAATCGTGATCACCCGGAAGGGACCCTCATAACGAGGCATCTCCTTACTCCTATTGGAACCGATCTTACGATATACCGTAGTGCCTATCGCAACGCACCCTTCTAGTGGTTTGATGCCCGCGTTCTCCCTCAACACCCTCCTGGATTTTTCCCCGGTAATTCTCGCGTACACCTTCCCCCATACTTTCCCCAGTTCCACGCGGTTGGTGGTGAGTTGTGCGGACGTCTCGTCTCCCACCACCGTTCTACTCGTGTCTCGGCGACGCCCACGAAGTCCGAAAAGGATTTCAAAGGGTGAAAACCCGGTGGTCGTGTGGACAGAATGGTTATACGCAATGACCGCCCTAGGCATTGCCTCTGCCGGCTCCAACCCTTTGTCGGCATTGTAGACGCAGAGATGATCGCCCAAGGTACTGTGGAGACGCTCAATTCCTCCTCGGCTCTTTGGATGCCCTGGGGTATTGACGTGCCACATCACGTCCAGAGCCTTCATCTCTTTCCGCACGTCGGCGTTATCGAACTCCTTTCCACCGTCCGACGCTATCCGATCTGGGACGCCGTAGAATTGGAACCAACGCCTCAGCGCGCCTAGCACTGCTTCCGATGACTTTTCCCGAATAGGGTATGCCATAGCCATTTTGCTAAAGAGGTCAACCACGGTGACCCACTTGTGTCCCCGCCAAGTGAAAGTATCAACTTGAAGGTCAGTGAGCGGTGTTTGCGCCGTGGGAGTCTCGACTTGTTGCCCGGTAGGTGGGTGCCTGTCATATTTGGTACGATGACAAACTTCGCACGCAGCTAGTGTTTCCTGGATTGTCTTTCGCATCCCCCACCAGAAATACTTCCGCCTCAACGCCTGAGCCGTCTCTTGTTCTCCCATGTGGTTGGTTTTGCCCTGATGGTACGCTAGCGTGATCTCCTTCTGCGTTGGCTCATCCGGGATGGTCTCTACCATCATGGTACACCGTACAAATGTTCGGTCAACCCCAACCTGCTCCGCCCTCCAAAGGCGCTTAATTTTCTCCCATATGGTTGCGTTCCCGACATAAAGAAAATGGGTCTTCCCTGGTGTGGAAGCATCATTAAGGGCACGACTAATTTGGTCATTGTTCACCCCTGGAGCCGACCATATGGTCGTGGTGGTCGATCGTGGAGAACTATCATGTGCTATTTTCATGGGGCCGAAGGTCTTCGTCTTCCAGACTATCTGGCGGCGCTTATCGTTTATAATTTCTTCCCGCTCTTCCATGTCAGCAGGCCTGTCGTCCGTTGAGCTCCCTCCTCCTGCCAACGGTACCAAATCCGTAGACCCTGGTTCCTGTTGGTCTTCTTCTCTCTCCGGCGTCCATTCTCGCAAGAACTGCCTTCCGTCTCGGGAGGATTCCCCCTGCTCTTGTTCGATTGCGTTGACCACCATCGCCCGGGACAGCCAGTCCGCAACGACGTTTTCCTTACCGGGCTTGTATATCACCTCCAAGTTGTATTGGCTGAGGAACTCCTTCCAACGCATGACCCTCGCCGACGACTCTTTTAATTTACCAACCCACTGTAACGGTTTGTGGTTGGTGTGCACCCGGAACCTTCTCCCGAACACGTAGGACCGGAAATGGTCTATTGCCCAGACTATCCCTAATAATTCCCGCTCTAGCGCGCTATACCGACTTTCCGCCTCTATGAGGCGCCTACTGGCGTACGCTACTGGACTTCCGCCATCTTCTGGATTGCTGCTACCTTCCCGGCATCTGGTCGGACTCCTTCTTTGGATATCGTGTGCCCCAAAAAACTGATGACCTCCTGACCCAGATGGGACTTTTCCTCCGACAATTTCAAGCCGAATTGTCGCACTCGGTCAAAAACTGTCCTCAGGTGATCTACATGTTGGGCCTCGGTCGCGCTGAATACTAAGAGGTCGTCCATATAATATCTGGCAAACGGACTCATCTACTCCACTTAGCAACTCATCCATGAGCCTTTGGAATGTGATGGGTGCATTTTTCAATCCAAATGGCATCCTGGTGAACTCGTAGTGACCTCTCTCAAAAGTGAAGGCTGTCTTATGTCGGTCCCTAGGATGCATCTGTATCTGGTGATACCCCGCTTTGAGATCTAGGGTGCTGAAGATTCTGGCCCCGCTCAGCCTGTCCAGAATATCATCGAACCGTGGAATTGGGTACTTCTCGTCCACTGTATTCTCATTGAGCTTCCGGTAGTCTACTACCACTCTATACTTATCTGGGACCCCGCCTTCCACGCTCTTTTTCTTAACAGCCCATAAGGGGCTATTATATGGTGACGTGCTATCTTCGATGATCCCCTGTTTTTTCAAGTTGTCCAGCTCCTCCCTAATATGGTGTCTCAGAGCCTGTGGGTATCTGCGCTCCTTCACGTAGCTTACTCGGTCCTGCTTGAGCGGAATCTCATGTACTGTTTTTCCTGTGGCCCCCAATCTCTCCTCTTCCTTAAAGAAAATGTCCGTATATTCTCTCTTGAGCTCCACTCTCCAATCCTCCGCTCGCCTAATCGCCCCTACTCGCGCCTCACCGTCTCTCCCTACGTCCCTCCCTTGTCTTAGGCACCTATATGTTTTCTTACCTAAGCGAATGTCCCATTTCCCTTCCCTGTTCCTAATCCTTGCTCCAACTTTCCCCAACAGATCACACCCTATGATCCCTCCGTATTCCCGGGGCATCTTTTCCACCACATGGACCCGTAATTTCTCCTCGCTACGATCCCATCTTTCCAACCCTATTATCGCTTCCCCTTCGACCGTGCAGGGGCCCCCCAGGGTGACCAAGCTACAAGAACATACCTGCATTTGAGGCATCCTCCCTCCTCCACACATGCTCTCTAGTGTCTCCGACACATTATTGTGTTGTTACTCCCCGTATCCACTAAGCACTGCACTCCACTCGCGACTCTAATTATAGGCAGACCGCCATGTGTGCCTTTTACAATATTATTTATTAACGTGCGGTCACCTCTCCGCTGCCACTCTTCTCAGATCTCGCGTTCTCCCCTCTCCTTCGTCGCCTGTCGTCGGCCGCTCCTCCGGGCACTGCCGCTTCCACAGCCCACTCCGCTTCCTGGCTCTTCCCTTTCGTTGTCCGTTTCGGAGATTTCCGAAGTTTCTGAAGCCTCTGACTGATGTCTCTCCCTCCTCCACACTCTCTGAGCATTGATTTCCATTGGCTCGGGACGGTTCACGTTTCTGCGTGGGCTCATATATGGGCACTGTCTTGCTACGTGACCCTCCGTGCCACACTCAAAGCACCTAGTGCGTGGGCACTTAGCTACCAGGTGTCCTGTCTTCCCACACTCATAACACTTCCTGTCTTCCCTTCTCCTGGGGCGTCCCGCGTTTCCTCGGCTCCTTTCTCCCACTGCCACCCTCTCTCTTCTACCGTACTCTACCTCCTTCTTCCTCCATGTGACCGGCGCGATTTTGGGCCTTTTATATACTACTTTCCTCCAGTCCATTTCTTTCTCGCCAACTGTATTTTCCTCCTCTCTGGCGCTGGTGTCCACCATTTCTTGAGCGCATTCTAGAAACGTGCGCTCTCTAGGTAACGCCTCCTTTCTTCCTGTTTCCTTCGCTAGCTGCACCTTCAGTATTGTAGACAAAAACGCCATCCTGCCCTCTACTTCTGCCGCGTTCAATGTCTCCCGCATCTTCTCCGTGATGCCATTGTATTGAGCCAGCAGTGTTCCGGCGAACTGTCCGTTTGTTTGTCGGTGCCTCTTCGTCTCCCGGAACATTTTAAAAATATCCTCTTCCGGGGTCCATCTTCCCCCGCCGAATGCTTTCTTCAGCCGCTCCTTCACTATGGTCCATGAGGTCTCCTCGTCAGCCTGGATCATATTCAGAATGCTCCGCTTAACTCTGCACACCAGAGCTGCTCTCAGTGAATTGGCATCTCCTTCAGTTATTAAATCCTCCGTCCGTTTTCCTTCTATCCGCATCATCAGCCGGTCACCCCCCTTAAGGAAATGATTCAGTTCCCCGGTCTCACCTGCGAATCTCTCCAGATCGGAAATGGACTTCCTCATATCCTGAGCCGTGATCGCCTGAATCTTCATCCACGCTAATGTAGTCGCGTGAGCCGCTGCCATCGTCGTTTGAGGCAACTGAGGTATATCTGCAGCTCCACTTAGCACCGCGGGTCGTAACACTCTCTCTGGCATGTTATTAAAAACGTAAAAGAGAGGAGACGATTAAGAAAAAAAAATTAGAGAGAAAGAAAAAAAAAACAATTACTTTCTACGCCGCCGTACGAGGTTCCCGTAATCTCCCGGGTTTCGGCACCAGTTAATCGTCGGCGGTCGGATAAAAATATAATAATGACAGAGGAAAAAACACCGACACACTGTGACTCCAGTAAAAGACTACTTTATTCTCCTTAGTAATCCAACCTACATAGGATCATGGGTTGTTTACCTCCCATGATCGTATTAGTTTACAACATAACTTGCCTCTGGCTTTAACTTATATATATGTATATATATAGAAAGGTATCCAGTAATAAAAAAAGTGACATCTTTAAATAAACATTTAATGGTACTCGATACACCGAAGTCTGAAGAAATGGGAAATATTTGCAGTCCTGCTGTACTGTTGAAGTGCTACTATAACGAATTAAAACTTTACAACAACAAACAACCATCAAAACTATACAGATTTTTCACAGGAGTTTTTACTGGCCAAATCTTACCCTTCACACGGACCTCGAAATCCTTTACATTCACGACTGCATTAGACAGAACATCATACAGAAACTTTCAGAACAAACCCCACCGGCACCCAAACCTATCGCCTTAGCTTGATTTAGCTAGAGGTAACACGAGTAGAGATTTAAGAGCCAGTGAAGGGCAAACATTGTCTGGAGCAGTGGAGGAATACGGAACGATGGATACACCAAACAGAGAGGAGGAGCAAACAAGCAAACATCAGCTTGATAACATCCACGCCAGCTTGCCATTTCGCATTCGGCCGCTCCACTATTTGCGCTTCTAGTCTCTGTCAACACATACCCACTTGTGTCTTCGAGGCTGTCTTGTGGTAACTTCAGAGGAAAACTAAAACAGTTTCACTTGTCTGCCTCAGGATCGGTTTTTCATCGCCGTTATTGACTTCAAATAAATTGTTTAACGAGGAATTCATGTTGTCCCTGAAATAATCATCACCGCACAGCAACACGAACAGGAAAAAATCAGAAGGCCCTCAGAGGGTAACTCACTCAAATAAGTACCTTTGTACGTATAAACACAGTGACTAATCAGCGCAAATAAGTACCTTTGTATGTATGTACCCAACACAGTGACTAATCAGCACAAATAAGTACCTTTGTATGTATAAACACAGTGACTAATCAGCACAAATAAGTACCTTTGTATGTATGTACCCAACACAGTGACTTATCAGCACAAATGATAGCTAACATCCTAAAACTTATTTCAAAAGTCTAAATTTGGTTTCGACCTGTTCACCCTAACTTCTGAACCGAAAATATTTTGGTTTACATACAATTTTGAAGGGCTGGAACACTCGATATGATGTTCTTTTAGTAAATAGCATTGTGCGTAATGAGTCAATAAACATGAAAGAAAATATATGAAGACATTCAATACATACAGTATTGGTTTAGAGGCACTTGAGTGACTGGCAATTGCATGTGTTGAAACCTTGTAACATTGTTTAATAGTAATAATGATAATAATAACTTATTCCAATGAGTTAATCTTAGTACTTGTTGAAAACGCTCTGTACTCAGCAATATAAATGCGTGGAATTTAATCATTTTGTACCGGGGGAAACGCCATACATTCCAATTATTATTTATGAATATTTATTTGTCCCAATATTCACCAGACCATTTCTTAGCAGCACAGTCCTCGAATTTGCCAGCAGTTTGACAGGTGGTGGTGCTGCAACCAGACAGTGCTCGGGCCCTCAGACCAACAAGCACTATGCCCATATAGACTGGCATGTTGTCAGTGTAGTAAGCGAGAGACAAGAATGAGCACTAGAAAGCATCAAGCTGGAGCTAGCAAACTCCTTGATTCTACTTGAGTCATGGCCTTCACATTCAACTACCTCTGCACCTCTCTCTCTCCTAGCCTCGCTATGTTTTAGTCCGGCGTTGTCGGGCCCCACAACTTCCTAGTGGGAATCTCTGCTTTCATCTCGCCAAAACTATCACCTCCTTGGGAGAGACCTCACCCTCGCGGACGATGGTTGACGTGGCCCTACAAACTTTACCTAGTAGCGTCTCCCACGGCAATCCAGTCTGCCTCTCTCCAGTTCACACTCGATTTTGGGATCCGGATGGTTTTTACCTACCCTTAGATACCAAGTGTGAATTCGTGGTCACTCCAAGACGACATAAACTACCAATAAACGTACCCTGTACCTCTTCTCCCGAACATAGTGCTTTGTCGGGGCACACCTTCAAAGATCTTATGGAGTCAGATCAAAAATAAATAAGCTTCCCGCCGACTAGGCCGCCAGCAGAGGTGAAAGACCACAGGTTCACCTCATATTATCTCTTTCTAGGCGCTCGCCGGACGTCGGCTAGAGGTTGTAGCGACCCTAGCACGCGGTGGGCGTCTCCTCCCCACCTTGGGGACTCTCACATCTGAACCCGACAAACACTATCGCTCTCACATCTGAACCCGACAAACACTATCGCTCTCACATCTGAACCCGACAAACACTATCGCTCTCACATCTGAACCCGACAAACACAATCGCTCTCACATCTGAACCCGACAAACACTATCGCTCTCACATCTGAACCCGACAAACACTATCGCGCTTACATCTGAACCCGACAAACACTATCGCTCTCACATCTGAACCCGACAAACACTATCGCTCTCACATCTGAACCCGACAAACACTATCGCTCTCACATCTGAACCCGACAAACACTATCGCTCTCACATCTGAACCCGACAAACACTATCGCTCTTACATCTGAACCCGACAAACACTATCGCTCTCACATCTGAACCCGACAAACACTATCGCTCTTACATCTGAACCCGACAAACACTATAACTCTCATGCCATTAGCCTACAGCTTCATAATTTGCACCACCGCCCATCATTCATTCCGTTCTGTAAATTATTTTATTTTACAATTCATTTTAAAAAAAATGACAAATATTCTTTAGTCACACGCGAACCAATATTGTACTATGTATGTATTGGTTACTAAGGAGCGTTAGTAACTAAAATCAGGTAACAATTACCAGAAGCATGATACGGTTTATCTGTGTATCGTTTTTTATTTATCCATCTTTATCATTTAGCATTCCTTTTCATACAGTATGTTATTCATATAAAGTCCACTATCACATTCCACACTTAATATGATACGAAATATGGCATTATTTCTTATCAGAATAATTATTAATGAATGTAGCGATTCTAACTACATAAGTTAAATCACCCTATACTCTATTGCATATATATTGTAAGCAAAGTAAAATAATATGAACTAAATATATTATAGACAAAGGTAAATAACATGAACAAAAATAAATTATTATAAATCTATTAGCAATAAAGACAGGTAGAAGCAAAGTAACACTAGACGAGTCTCCATCTGTCAGTCATAAATCTAAGAGACCCTTACAGCCTCCCGGCCTGCGGGATACCCTTAACACAGAAACCGCAGGTACTGAGTAACCCTTTCAGCCTCCCGGCTAATTACTTAACACATGCAGGGACTCAGGCACTAACCAACCTTTTTTTTAGCCTCTTCTAGACAGGCTGGTTAGATACTTAACGGGGGAGCATATCCCCTGAAAACCAGTCTTTCGCGACCGTTACTCAGTGATACTTTTTGACTTATTCTTTATGAAGCCTCTGTGCCTTTTTTCTTAAACATAGTGCATTGTCGGGGCGCACACCTATCAGAAATGGAGTCAGATATTAACGCCGACATGAAACGATTGTCCAGGTTATAAACTTGAACAATCCACACTCGTCACCAGGGCTAGGGTGATTAGGCACTCCCCTAGTGACAATCCCGACTATGAATAATTGAAATAAGTACTACATGTGTGGTCCGACATACCTCTTTCGAGAGGTTGAAGAACGCTGACCTGCACCCGTTGCTTGTGCCGTCGGTGGGTGAGTTCATCCGCCGGAGACACATTAAGTTTTTTGACTCGTTGCAGCACCTGACAAATCCAGTGTTTAACGCTATGACCCCGCCACCCCTCCCGCATCGATGGCAACAGACTGTCGGGGAAAAATTAGGATAAGAATTAGTATGTAAGTTAGTTTTAAGGTTGATCAAAAAGGTGATCCCCATCACCTTATTAGTCAGTTTAGCCAAGTCACGTATAATGTATATCATTATACTTGTTTATTCATTATATAATTTCTATAAAATAACAAAACCTGTATATAATCTAGTGATGCAACAGGAAATACAAAATAATTTGTAAATAGATTCGCCTGAGGATCTATAATTATATATAATTATCTGTAAATTTAAAGGGGCTATGAAGGAAAAAAAAAAAAAAAAAAAAAGTACATGTTTTCAATAAATTCCAAAATTGCTTTGTTTTGTTTTTTTACAGCGATAAATTACATCAATTGTATCGTATTTCTAAAAGCATCTTTCATTTTATCACTGTAAAACTAAATCAGTATTTTGGAAAAAAAAAAACGCAAGTAAAAATCTGATAAATAAATCATTGCATACATATTTGATATTATGATTGCCTTGCCGTACCTAATGTATCAGGGCATATTTCGTTCTATAACTTTTGAGCTGCCACATGAAAAATCAGATTCTGACTAAAAACTGACCCGTACAAACTTAAGGTATTCTAGAATGAACAATTACGATTGTATTACACTTACTCCGTATCGTAGAACACATGTCCAGTTTCCCTCCCAGTTAGGCGACAAGAGGTCAGACCATGGGAGGTCCTTCCTGACAGTCAATAAATAACGAAGAGACTTGAACGAAGCTAGGCCGCTATAACTTCAAGCTGCCCTAAGGGCTTATCGACACCTAGCGACTCCAAGGGCCTTCTCGATGACCTATATCGGATCGTTTTTAAAGTGCGTCTGATATTTGTCATCTGTCAATTAGCAATACGATTTAGTGGAGGTTAACTATCAGAAAATGTGAATATCATGAAAGCTGATTAAATTTATGTTACTTTGCATAATATTATAATCTAATCTAACAGTCAGGAATTAGCTTAGATTGACGAAACAAACCTCTCAACGAAAAAATATAAAATTAGCACCGCTACTGTCGAAAAGAGAACTGTTTCATCCAAGGACCAGTGGCCTCTCAATTGTTTTCTAAGTGCATATAAAAGATATAAAATCCCTGTAAAAATACTAATTCGTCGCTTATTAAATTAAACTTATACATATCATTAAAAAAAATTCTTCTCGATATATGATTTATTAATTGCATCGTACATAGTGTTAGGCTTCAACGATATTAAACTAAAAAAAAAACCTATCGTTTCAAACATCTCGTGTCATTAGTAAGTGATTTTTATAGTTTGTTCTGGACACGTTCATTCAAAGCCAGGGGCGGTCAACCCAAATGATTTTGTGGGCCACATATAAAATTTGATTTAAACCCACTATAGACATTTTTTGGAATGAAAAATTGAAACAGAATGAGTTATTATTGTGTTTACTATTATAATAAATTAATAAAACAGGCAATAGCTGTCATATATTCGCAAGAATATTCTTCTAAAATCAATGTTAATTTTTTCTCATAATTCGGACAGTTAATTTTTGAATATATGGATGCACAATTAATGTATTTTTTTAAATACATTGGTTTTCACTACTTTTCCCATTATAAAATAAGTATATATTTTGTAAAAGTGTGATAAATCTCGCTGGCCACGGGTTTGCCACCCCAAGGTACATCTCATGGCATTCCTGCTCTGAAAAATAAACCTTAAATCTTTAACGGCCTCTAAACTGTCATCTGAAAATCTGACTCAAGACCTAAGAGTAAAGATTGTTTTTGTTTTTTGTTTTGTGTCTTGCTATCTGTTCATACAATGCATATAGTATAAGTAGAATGCATATTTTTGTTTGATGGTTCTCACAAACAATTTTATGTTTTCTTAGTACATATATCAAGTGTATGTCAATTGAGTTATTTAAACTCACTAGGTCTGGGAAAGCAGTCAAGATGTTGGACATTACGGCCCTTAGCCAATCAACAAGCCCCTGACGGGCACACCACTGAACGCTACCCAACCCTCAACGAGTCAGAACTGTATGCCTAGACAGACTCTAGGCTCAACCTTCAGTGGACTCTCACCACTGTACCGAGATATCTACACCTCAGTCAAGGTCTACCACACTCCTCGATTCCTTCACACTTCCTTCAAAAAGGTCTCTCCTAGTAAAAAGACCCCTTTCACTTCTATAATTTCCATGTTATTTGGTTTTCCCCCATTCCTCTTTTCAAATTTTGAGAGCTTTGGAAAAAAAAAATATTGAGTTATTTAAAGCAAGATCTATAAGACAATGATCAAACGTTGGCAGTTTACTTATTCGTTGATGGCTACACTGGTTTATACTGGTTTATAGTCATTCTGTGTTAACACTCCTGTCAAAATACAAATTACATATGGTTAATCAATATGTTTGAATTAAAATACTACTCCAAAATAACTGATCTCATTAAATAGTTAAGGATGTTTTTATAGAGATGACATGTATTTTTCAGATTCATGGGACTCACAATAACTAAAAATAAAGCTTATTGACGAAACCCTGAAATTGTAATTGTACACTAAAAATGATGATGAGTATCATTAATTTTAATTTTAACGAGGACTAAAATATGAATAATAATATTACCAAAGATAAATAAATCAATTTCTGTTGTCTGGGCATGCCTTCAATCAGCTTATGATTATCGAAGCAAAATGAATTTTAATGCCCAGGTTGCGTGTACAGCAGCAATAAAAGAACGTTTGAAATCCCCTAGCCTTGTTTCCCCCTCTTCTTCCATTTAGATATCTTTCACTATATTTCATCATTTATCTTATTGATTACCTCTAATGTATTTATTTACCTACATATGAAACACTGAAGTCTTGTGAGTATCAACTACTTATTTTGAATTTCTTAAATTCCCCTTATTCTCCTAGTAGAGTAGTCATTGACTCTAAACCTAACTGTTATTACAATATTGAAACAAATCATCTCAAAAAACTCGAACATCAAGCGTATCCAAACATTTCAATCAAAAGTCCTGGGAACAATAGTAAATAGTAATTATTACGTCAGCAACAAAACCCTTCATAATGATCTTCATATACCTTACATTCTTGAACTCATCCCTTCCAAGTTCATGAAATTCCAACCTATCCAACCACCCTAATCCCCTAGCACAGTCATTGCACTGCTCCACTTATCCCTATAATCCTCCTAGGAGACTAAAACGGCAATGGCCTCGTGATCTGCTATAAATACGTAACAGTGGAGTCTTGGAAATGGCCATTGTCTCCAATCATGTCCTGAGCGTATGTGGCTCTCGCGCTCTTGGTCAGCCTACACTGGCTCGTATCTGGTGACGTGGCTAATGGAGGAGCGTGGAGGACTTCCTAAGACTCCGCTTCCTCTTTCGGATACGAGGGAGGTGACAAACATGTTGATTTGGGAGGCCTCTGGGCTGTCTGTAAATATTGTATGAATGAGAGCATTTATCTCAAATACTTAGTGCTTAATAAGGCAGAATGTAATTTTAGCACAATAAGAAGTTATATATATATATATATATATATATATATATATATATATATATATATATATATATATATATATATATATATAACTTAACGTACGACTCGAGATATACGATAAAAAGGGTTGGGTAGTTGTATCAAGAAGCAAGGCTAGAACTTAACTGAACTTTATTGACATTTCTCCTCTATATATACAATCTGAGTGAGGCTTAGCCCCACTATCTCTTACTGTTTACACTAATGTTATGGATAAACCTGTCTGACTTGTTAACTCCTCCCCTCCAGTTCCTTCTTTGGAGGAACTTTTGTTTTGGAGTTGTACAACACAATTCTCTGTCATAACAAACATACATAAGAAAACAATTCTCTGTCATAACAAAAATACATAAGAAACAATTCTCTGTCCTAACAAAAATACATAAGAACAAAATAGTATTAATCATATATAATAATAACCTATAGTAACAAAATATCTACACAAATCATGAATTCCAGATTCTTCGTCTGGGTTCACATATACATATAACCAATTCTCTGGCTCTAGGAATAATACATATTACATAACCAAAAATCGTATTGCTTGTATAAGAGTAATTTACCATACAACGTATCTACATAGGGTATGAGTTGGAGCGGGTCGGAGTGTCCGCCCGAGCGCCGCCGCCCGGCCAGTGCGACCCTTGTGGTTGGGGTACTCTCAGTTCCTCCCGATGGACCGTGCGATTCCGGAAGGGGAAGTTCGCGTCTCTGATCGTGTATAGGTTATGCTCCCTTATTGCGGTGACCCTGTATGGTCCCTCGTAGCGGTCGGCCGTCTTGGTTTTCGCGGTTCGCAATCTTCTATACACGACAGTTCCCAGCGGCAATGTCCTCCCCCCCTGTATTATACCTGGCCTTTCATTGGCCCGCTCAACACGCGTCTGTTTTTCCTTGATAATTTTCTCCCGGACCCGGTCCCAAAGAGCTTTCCGCTCTTTCCGCGTTGTCGCTACATACTCGTGCAGCTCCGCGCTCTGAGCCGTTATGAGGTCCCCCCTATCGCGCCAACTTTGTCCGAATACGAGCTCCACGGGTGAGAACCCCGTTGCCGCGTGAAGCGTATGATTATACGCGATTACGGCTCTCGGCATGGCCTCTAACGGTTCCATCCCCCGCCCGAGACGGAGCAGTCTTAAATGTTCCCCCAGGGTATTGTGGAGCCGCTCCACCGCCCCCCGTCCCTTGATATGGTGGGGTGTGTTCCTGTGCCACATTATTCCCAACACCTGTGCCCGTTCACGTATGAAGCCGTTCTCAAATTCTCGGCCGCAATCCGCTGTGACCCGCTCTGGTACCCCGTAGATCGCGCACCAATTTAACACCCCTTCCCACACTGCCTCGGGCGTTTTCGCTTCGATGGGATAGGCCATGGCTAGCTTGCTGAATGTGTCTATCGCTGTAAGCCACGACTGACCCGCATTCGAATAAACATCTAGCTGTACGCTCCTAAGCGGCTCTATCGGCGTCTCGGTTATGACTTGCGGCGTCACTGGGGGGTGTCTCTCGTACTTGCTCCTCTGGCATATCTCGCAGCTGCCTATGCATTCGCGCACCGTCTTTCCGATCCCTCGCCAAAAATACATTTTCCTTATTGCGCGGTCGGTCTCCTCTATCCCCCTGTGGTTCGTCTTCCCCGTGTGGTGGTCTGTCACTATCCGTCTCTGAGTTTGTTCGTCGGTAATGGTTTCCACCTGTCTTAGGCATCTTGTCAAGTCGTATTCTATTCCTATCCTCTCCTGTCTCCATAACCCCTTCACCTTTTCTGCGAGCAGTCGGTTCCCTACGAATATGTGATACGCCCTTCCCCGCTCCGCAAATCCCTGTATAATCCGTACCAGGTCTTCTTCTGTTGTAGTTGAGTGCGTCCTTACTGTCAGTGTGGTCAGTCCTGCGTACGTCGTAGTCCGTGTTTCCACCCCCATTGCCTGTCTTGACTTTATTATTATTTGCCACTTTTTATTGTTTATTATCTCATCAATTTCCCTCAGTTCCCTTGGCCGTTCCGTCGGCGATACTTCCGCCCTGGCTTCCCTCTCAACTAGCGGTAATTCCGGTCCCCCTTCCGCCCACTCCCGGAGGTACCTTACCGCGAACGGCTCGGTCGGTGGGGTCCTTTCTTCTTCCGCGCTCTGTTGGACTACCGGTATTTCGGGGCCGTTCTCCGCCCACTCGCGTAGGTAGCGTAACGCGAATGGTTCTTCCTGCGGCGGATCGTCCTCCATGGCGTTAACGACTAAATCCCTCGACAGCCAATCCGCCACCGCGTTCTCGCTCCCTTTTTTGTGGGCCACCCGAAATGTATACGGCGCCAGACGCTCCTTCCAACGGGCCACCCTCGCGGAGGATTCCTTCAGCGTTCCGACATAGACCAACGGCTTATGGTCTGTGAACAACTCGAACCGTCGTCCATAGACGTACGGTCGGAAGTGTTCCACCCCCCACACCACTGCCAACAATTCGCGTTCGATCGCGCTATATCTCCTCTCAGCCGGATTTAGTTTGCGCCCCGCGTAGGCAATCGGTTTCTCCCCCTCGCTGTAGGCTTGCGAAAGTACCGCTCCTATTGCTGCTTCACTCGCGTCCGTCGTGATTTTAAACGGTCTGTCAAAATCTGGAAACGCCAGTAGGGGTCGGGTCGTCAGGATCTCCCGGCATCTTTCTATACTCCTTAGTTGTGTGGGCCCCAATTGAAATTGCCTTCCCTTCTTCAATAGCTCGGTTAGCGGTCCGGTTAGTTCTGCGATTCCCGGTATGAATTTTCTATAATAGTTCACCATGCCTAGGAACCGCCGCACCCCGCGCACGTTCCTGGGTAGCGGTGCCTCGCGGATGACCCGCACCCTGTCGGGATCCGGTCTTACCCCTTTTCTCGAGACCACGTGCCCCAGGAATCGGATCTCGCTTAACCCGAACTGTGACTTCTCCCTTGATAATTTCAACCCGAATTCCCGGATCCTGGTGAGGACCTCTCGCAGGTGCTGGGCGTGCTCCTCTCTCGTTTTACTGAAAACAATCAAATCGTCCATATAGACCTGCGAGAAATCCTCCCCCAGGCCGCTCTGCAGTTCATCCATGAGCCGTTGGAACGTCAGCGGGGCCCCTTTTAGCCCGAAGGGCATCCGCACAAATTCGAAATGCCCACGTTCCCAGGTGAAGGCGGTCTTCCCGGCATCCTCCTCCGCCATCCTAACTTGGTGGTAGCCGCTCTTGAGATCTAGTGTACTAAATATAACTGCTCCCGACAGCCTGTCTAGGATGTCCTCGATCCTTGGCAGAGGGTACCGTTCGTCCTGGGTGACCTCGTTTAGTTTCCTGTAGTCTACTACTACCCTATATTTCTTCCCCTCTTCCCCCTCCCCTGTCGACCGCTTCTCTACTACCCACAGTGGGCTGTTGAACGGGGACTTGCTCGCTCTGATTATCCCTTGTTCGCGCAGCTCCGTTAGCTGTTCCCTTATAATCTCTCTCATCGCCTGTGGGTACCTCCTATCCTTCACATATACGGGCGCCTCCGTTGTTAACCTAATGCGATGTTCCGTTCTTCCCGTGGTGGGGAGCGTTTCGCCCTCCCGATAAAACAGATCGCGATTTTCCCTTATGACCTTCTTCACGGGTTCTTCGTCGCATAGGGCCGCTCCGATCCTAACCCCCTTCTCCCCCCCGCGCCCCCCTTTTACGACGTACCTGTCTGTTCCCAATTTGAACCTCCACAGGCCCTTTCCGTACTTTAGGTCAAGTCCCGCCATTCTGATTGCGTCGCACCCTATAATTACGTCGTAGTCGGTGGACACCCTACTTACGACGTGCATCTGCACTGCTATTCCTTTTCTGCCAAGTTCGCCCAACTCTACCACCACCTCCCCTGCCGTCTTACAGCGCCCGCTAATCGTCGTGATCACGCATTCGCAGCGTTTTCTTCGTGACCACACCCCCAATTCCCTAGCCCCTCTTTCACTTATTATTGAGTGGGTGCTCCCTGTATCTAGTAGGAATTGCAACCCAGACTCCCCCCACCTCGCCACGGGCAACCTCTTACTCCCCTCTCCCTTAATACTGTTGACTATTATCCCCCCTTCCCGGTTGCCCCGCCCCTCCTCGCATCCTCAATCTTTCCTCCCTCGGCCCGTTACTACGTCCACCCCCGATGGCCCCCCCTTCCATGGGACCCTTCCACTTACCTCCCTTTTGTCCCTGGCCGGGCCGCTGCGCTCGGACGGGTCGCTCTCCTCCCCTGATGATCTGTCGGTGCTCGACTGTCTGTCGCTCCGCCGGCTCGTCTCCCTGGAGTCCCAGCGCTGGCAGTTAACCTCCATTGGTTCCGGCCTGTGTCCTCTTCTTCTATTTTCGCCTGCCCGCCTCGGGCATTCTCTTGCCACGTGTCCCCGCCGTCCGCACTCGTAGCACCTCGTTAATGTGCATTGGGCCGCCAAGTGGCCCGTCTTGTTACATTCATAACAACGTCTTTCTGCCCGCCGCGGTCTCTCGTCCTGCATTCTGGGTGATCTCCTCGGTGCACCCGCACCCCTTGTTCTCTCACTTCTTTGAAACGGCGGTCTCCTTCTCGGCGTCCTGACTTCAGTCCAGTCTGGTTCCGGGTTTTTAGAGCGCATTGTACTCCGCTCCTGCGCGTCAATCAGTTCGTGCGCGCAGTCCAGCACGTCCTTCTCCTTTGCCAGGGAGCCCCGTCGGTCCATATTTTGATTGAGCTGGACCTTCATGATTTCCCGTATGAATATCATTCTTACTAGTGCTTCTGTCTGTCCATATGCTTCGACCATCTTCTCATTTAGCCGATTATAAAGCACTAAAAGTCTCTCTGCGAACTCCCCTTCTGTCTGGCCAGGCTTCTTACGCTCCTGCAGCAGGAAGAAGGCGTCTTCTTCCGGGCTCCATCGGCCGCTTCCATAGAGTTTCTTCAGTCTGTGCTTTAGTCCCTCCCATGGCTGGGAGGCGTCGCCTTGGATCGCGTTTAGCACCAGACGAGAGATCCTCCCTACTAGCGAGGCTTCCAATATCTTGACGTCCCCGTCGGCTAGTGTTCCCGCTTCCTTCCTGGCCAAGATCAACTCTTTGATCTGGTCTCCGCCCTTTAGGAAGTGATCCAATTCGCCCAGTACTCCTGAAAAGGGCTCCAGTTGTCCGATCACATTGTGGATGAAGGAGCAGTTTTGTGTCCGTATTTTTGTCAGTTCGATCTGCGTTTTCTTCTCTGCTTCGCCCATCTGGTATTCAAATTTTACCCGATCTTCTCTCGCTTGAGCCAGCTCCTTCTTCAACCTAGCTATATCTTCTTCTGCCCTTTCGTACGTGTCCTGGTTCGTATCCTCACGGTTATTCCACGACACCTGAGACCGCTAAATGCTCAAGCCCGTTGGCTGTATCTCAGGTTTGCGAAATCAGACTCCCGGGTTTCGGCACCACGTACGACTCGAGATATACGATAAAAAGGGTTGGGTAGTTGTATCAAGAAGCAAGGCTAGAACTTAACTGAACTTTATTGACATTTCTCCTCTATATATACAATCTGAGTGAGGCTTAGCCCCACTATCTCTTACTGTTTACACTAATGTTATGGATAAACCTGTCTGACTTGTTAACTTATATATATATATATATATATATATATATATATATATATATATATATATAATGGATGATAATGCCAGACCCCATAGAGCACGGATGGTTGATGAGTGCATGATTGAGTGCTTGGTGTGGCCACCTTGGAGACTTAAATCTTATTAAACACTTCTGAGACCAAGTTAAACGAAGAGTACAACGTCGGATGTCCATGTCCTAGTACCCTTGAAGAATTAGAAAGGGCTGCTGTTGAAGATTGGGGGAATATTCCTCAGGACTTTATTGAAAGCCTCTCCCAATCAATGACAAGGCAAGGTTCAAGAGACGCGATTCGTGCCGGAGGAGGAAATACCCGTATTCATTAACCATTTTTTTTTTCAAGTTTACGTTTTTTTACTATACTTTTTTCTTTTGCTCATTATGTACCTTCGTTTATTTGTGTTAAGTACAATTTCGTATTTAAATGACTCCAAATATGCAGTCAGTGGGTGAAGAAAATTTGCACTAATTGCAAATCTTTGAAAAAAAAGTGGTGCGTTAATTTTCTTCCAAATTCTTAATGTACTAAAGGTTCACAGACGGATACATATTGAAACATTGAATAAACTGAACCACATAGGAGGTAGCGAGTCTCACATAATGTTTTCAAACGTTTGTCTTAATTTCTAATGTTAAATTACATGGTCACTAGTGTTTCTGTATTATACAATCAAGGTCCCTCGAATAATGTAGGCACTAATTATACAGAGTTTATCTAAAATGAAATAAAAAAAGTACCGCATACGTCGTTAAATACAGTTACATACTAACCATAATATTTGATGATCCATAAAGCAATACTCCTTTTAAAAAGTATAAAGTATTTATTTATGGTACTGCTCAATGTAACCTGTTACAGATCCTATTTCCGACAACTTTATAAAGGATCTCCAAGCACTTATTTTTGAGTAGGATGTTTAAGTTTCTAAAGCGTCTTCCAATAGGGACTTCCAAACTTTAACAGTTGATAGCGGCCATATTGTTGAAGCTGCGTCTGTCCAATTGGCTGTCATTTATTTAGTCTGTTTTGCCAAATTACCATGGATGGATATAGCGTTTAACAACACCTTCAAATGATAAAATTGTTTTATTAATATGGGTGTTCTGTTCGGGCAACGTTCCGCGGTCGCCATAACCGTCCTGCCGAGAGGACTATTCGCAGTGTGGTGGATAAATTTGAGCCCACTGGTTCAGTACACAATCAACCAACACCCGCACGTCGACGACACGCCAGATCTGCCGAAAACATCGCCGCTGTCCGTGAGAGTCCTAGGCAGTCGATTTCGCGTCGCTCACATGAACTCGGACTTTCGAAGACCACAACTTGGTGAATTTTGCGTCGTGACTTGGGCCTGCACCCCTACAAAATTTAACTGACCCAGGAGCTGAAGGAAAACGACCATAGACAACGACGTTTGGTCATCTCACGTGGAGGTGATGTGAACTGGCCACCGAGATCGTGCGATTTGACCCAGTTTGACTTTTTCTTGTGGGGTTTTCTTAAGTTGCAGGTCTATGCAAATAAGACACAAACCACAACGGTCCTCAAAGCCAACATAACCCATGATATCGGTCAAATTCAGCCTGATTTATGCGCCAGAGTCATGGAAAATTGGACATTTCGGATGCGCACCACCCAGCGAAGCCACGGCAGACATTTGCACGATGTAATATTCCACACATAATGGCATTAAGAGGCCTTTCAAACGAATAAAAAAATTTGACGATATCTCACACACACTTTGTTTTATTTAAATTTAAAGATAGAAAGCGCTTAATAAAAGACCCTATATTTCCTCCGTTCTGTAGGACTATAGCTAATTCTTTAAGATGAATTTCACAACACTTTTCTCTCCCTAGAATTTATTTTTAAACTAACATTCGGACACATGTATTTAATTTTTTAAATTTTAATTTAACCATTTAATTAATTTTCAAAAGACAGCTGTTACTTGCAACAGGTATCGCGTAAAGCTTCCATGCAAAAATGATTCTTCGGCCAATATATACATAAGCAGCTTTATTATGATAAAATTACAATCTACCTCATTGGGCAATAAGTAATTGTGATAAATGTTTTCAGACATATCATATTTACAATTTTTATTCACTCGCTCATTCATACAGTATTTACAAACAGCCCAGATTCCTCGCAGGTCCACATGGTTGTCACCTCCTCGCATGCGGAGTCTTGGGAAGTCCCCCCCACCAGCCGCGTCACTGGATAAGAGCCAGCGGAGGCTGAACAAGAGCGCGAGAGGCACAGACGCTCAGGACTGGCAAGACTCCCATTGTTACGTATTTATAGCAGGTAACGAGGCCACTGCCGTTTTACCCTCC
Organism: Acanthosoma haemorrhoidale; assembly: GCA_930367205.1. Lineage (NCBI taxonomy): Eukaryota > Metazoa > Arthropoda > Insecta > Hemiptera > Acanthosomatidae > Acanthosoma > Acanthosoma haemorrhoidale. The sequence continues at coordinate 13,273,513 of OV884015.1, read as the reverse complement.
GAGGAGGATTATAGGGATGAGTGGTGCAGTACAATGACTGTGCTAGAGGATCAGGGTGGTTAGATAGGATACTATGAACTTGGTTGGGATGAGTTCGAGAATTTAAGTTATATTAAGATCGTTATGAAGGGTTTTGTTGCTGACGCAATAAGGGCATTTACTATTGTTCTCATAACTTTCGATTGACAGGATTGGATACGCTTGATGTTTTTGCTGTCCCTTATAGCTCTATTCCGTATGTCCAGATTAGCTTAGGCATAACCTTGTAAATTAGTAATTTGCTTTCTATTGAGAAACGGGATGTCCTTTGAACTAGTCTGTACAGTTGTCCAAAGCGTTTGTTTAGTTCTTGTCTTTTCCTCGTGTGTGGGTTCCAGGTCAGCCGTTTGTCGAGATGGAAGCCTAAGTACCGTACTATCTCGGATGCAGGGAGAGGAATGGAATTAAAATAAACTTGTGGACAAGACTTGCGGTGGAGGTTTAAGGTAATGTGGGAACATCTTCGGGCAATAGAGAAAATTGACGAAAAGAGACAAATTCTGAAATAATCAATGCACACTAAAAACCATTGCTCCTCATTGTTCATTGCAATATAATAATAGATGTGTAAATAACACCCATACTACTTTATACGGTTAAGAAATGTCGCACACGTACGCGAGCCTAAACCTGAAATATCGGTTTGACGTTTGAAAGTCGATGCATACTGGCAATATGGCAGAATATGGTTACAGCAGGTTTTGCTGAGTTTTGTCTTCGCCTTTGACATCAATGGGTGTTTGCGTTTCGATGTCATGCCGCTTACAGATCTAATAAAGCCCTTTTGACAGAGACCACGCAAAGTACCCCCCCCCCCTCGCTATGGGTTTGTTTCAAAGACCATGCATCACAACGTCTCACACACCATATACCATTGCGTAACATTTTTTATTATATTTACAATTTCTTTTCCTTTATTATTTCATATTATAGACCTTCAGACACATAAAGTAGGCTATTATTATAGAATGTTATTAAAACAGAGCCCTGTTATAAATAACACTGAGTGTTGATCAATATTTCTGTATTGCGGTCCATCATCATTATCAAGTTTTGATCAAAGGTGCTTCATCGAGGTCGAAGTTGTCGCTTTAATCGAAAAACAATCTTTGCTGTTCCTAAAAAATTACCTCACCCTTTTTTCTTTTTAGATAATAGCATAACTCTGATTAAAATTGATTTTTTGCTGGGTCACTTCTCAAACATCCTTTGATATAACAGAAACCAGGCTAAATCTTTACAAGATCAAAAACAGCAACACCTCAAAGCTCAACAGCAAGGCCGGACAAAAATCTTAACAAATGTTTGGCTTAAAGAAAAGCTTCCATTATTGGGGTGGATTTTTGCATCTGGAGATTACTTCGCTTCTGTTGGCCATCTACAGAACCCCGTCCGGAAGAATTACTACTCTTTTAAAGGAACTTGATCGATTAAACCAAAAAACTAACTTATCTAAAGGCTTATCTATATTCCTCGGAGCGGTGTGTAACAATGACTGAAGTGAATTACAGCGGTTCAATAGTGAGTCCTATATTATCCTGACTAGCCAAGTATAATCATAAGCTTAGCTACCTGTACATACGTTGTGCTGATTTTATCATTCGGAAATTTCTGACATGTAATAAACAAATAAGAAATAATAATTTTTTGACCAAAAAGTAATTATTTAATTAAGTGAAGCTTTAATAACTTATGTGGTTTCCCGTAAGTCCCAATTGAAAAAATGATAATAATGAAATATTAAAGTTATAAAAATAAATAAATAATTACAATATAGTTTTCGTTAGATGTTTTCTATCTTTGGAACAAAATGATTTAAATAACACATAGTTTATTTCTCTAATAATACTCATTTATTTCTGTTATTAAACATGGTTCTTGCTTGTGTCCTGCTAATTGCTAATTATCAGTTCTATCATTGTATCTTACTCCATAGATATAACAGACAATTCTGTATTTCTATATATCTAGGCCGAATATTTTTGTGCCTCCTCTTAGGACCTAACAACTGATAGGCTAAGCCCTGACTGTCCTCCTTGCAAGGTTCTAGAACAATCTAGGATGTCCGTTCATCGTCTATTTCCAAAGACTCCTAAAACTTTCCATTATTATTTATCAAATACCAATTACATTAGATACTTTTTATGAACCCAAAATATTGCTACAATACAAACATAACGAATCAAATGCGTAAACGACACATATAGGCTTCATCACTATACATACCAATGGACACACTGTCCTTCGTCTATAATTTGACAGAAGCCTAATCTGCGAAATGCACTTAATAAATAAAACATTAGTACTCAAGAGACTTCTCAAAAACTATCATTAGACGATAAACAAAGCTGAAATATGCAAATTTGACGTTATACTCCATCTATAATACTCAATTCTCATGACTGACGCCCCCCAGCGGAACTCTGCACAATGGACCATATACAAACTAGACCCATGACTCTAACCGAGAACGCTAGACTCTGCAGTAACACACAACCATATCCCAACACTCCCGTACGGCCATTACCCTCCACAGACAGCATCACGTCAGCTAACACGAAAGTAAAGTCTTCAGATAGCAACAGTGATCATTATAGTTGCTAAAAACATTTCACATATATATATATATATATATATATATATATATTGTTGTGATATTAGAGATTGTGGATTTTTTATATAATATTTAATCCAACTTATCAAGAAGGCAAAATAAAAACAAGTGAGAGTGTATGAAACAAACAAAAGAATATAGGTGGTGTATCATAAAGAGCACATACAGGAATTACTCTCTAGTTTTAGCCAGTTATAATTAGTTGTTGTTGTGAAAAGGAAAACACACAGAGCATTATATTCACTCTAGTTTTTGGAATCAGCCTGATATATGTATCTGAATTCAGTGATGAAATAAAAAACCCGTAATACATATTATTAGCTTGAGATTGTGAGTAAGAAAAACTTAAAAACTTTGTTGGTTAGTGGTTATTGACTTGAAGCGGAACGGAAGAGAAATAGCACGAAGAGAAGAAGTATTAAATTTGTTTAAAGAATGAAGAGAATTAAAGAAGAAAAGGAATCGAATTAATAGACAAGTATTTATAAAATTAATATAAGTTTATTTTTTTATGTTTGTAAAATTAAATTCATGTTTTTGCCAGTATTATTTTTGTTAATAGAACCTAATAATAAATAGTTAATAAAATAAATTTAAAGTAAAAGAATAAAAAATAAAATTATCGTAAAATATTCAAAGAACGTAATAATATACATATATATATAACTTAACTCCCGGCTAAACGATTGAACTAAAAAGGGGTTGGTAGGTGTGATCAAGACGCAGAATAGAACTTAACTAACTTTTATTTCCATATCTCCCTCCTATATATACAGTATGAGTGGGGCTTAGCCCCACTCTCTATTATTGTTTACAATAATCCTTTAGTAATCTCTTCTTACAATGTTAACTCCTTCCCTCCAGTTCCTTCATAGGAGGAACTTTTGTTCCGGAGTTTCACACAAATTTTATTTACATAGTAGGTACAAAACTCAAAAAAAACATACATCCATTCTAAAGAAAAACATCATATGAATAATCCAACATAAAGGCAATTGTCAATCAATAGGTAATAATACAAAAACAATAGTAAATACAAAGCAATAGTACAGAATATGGCTGTCCCAGCTTCTTCGTCTGGGTGCCCTCCTTATTTCTTAACACTAGTAATCATTACAATATTTATAAGTTGGGGCGAGTCGGAGTATCCGTCCGAGCGCCGCCGCCCGGCCCATGAGGCTCTTGTGGCTGGGGGACCCTAAGTTCGTCCCGGTGGACCGTGCGGTTCCGAAAGGGAAAATTTTCGTCCCTGATTGTATATAAATTGTGTTCTCTTACCGCCGTGACCTTGTACGGTCCTTCGTAGCGAGCGGCCGTCTTAGTCCTTGCGGTTCGTAACCGTCTGTAGACGATTGTCCCCAGCGATAATGCCCTCCCCCCTTGTATTATTCCCGGTCTTTCGTTATCCCGGTCGACGCGCGTCTGCTTCCTTCTTATGATCTTCTCCCGGACTCGATCCCAAAGATCCCTCCGCTCCTTGCGTGTCTGTACTAAGTACCCGCGCAGCTCCGCGTTCTGAGCTGTCATAAGATCCCCCCTATCTCGCCTATTCTGACCGAATATGATTTCCACAGGTGAAAACCCCGTTGCCGCGTGGATCGTATGGTTGTAAGCGACAACGGCCCTTGGCATTGCTTCCAGAGGTTCCAGCCCCCGGCCCAGTCGGAGTAGCCTTAAGTGCTCCCCCAGAGTATTGTGGAGTCGTTCCACCGCTCCTCGTCCCTTAATGTGGTGGGGGGTATTCCGGTGCCACGTTACCCCTAACTCCCGCGTCTGTTCCCGTATATAGTTATTCTCGAATTCGCGTCCGCAATCTGACGTAATCCGCTCCGGTACTCCGTAGGTCGCACACCAATTTAGGACTCCCTCCCACACTGTCTCGGGTGTCTTCGCTTCGATAGGGTAGGCCATGGCTAACTTACTAAACACATCTATCGCCGTGAGCCACGATTGACCCTCGTTCGAGTAGACATCTATCTGTATACTCCTAAGGGGCTCTATCGGCGTCTCCGTGATTACTTGAGGCGTCACCGGGGGGTGTCTATCGTACTTACTACGTTGGCATATTTCGCATTGGGCGATGCACTCGCGTACCGTTTTCCCAATCCCCCGCCAAAAGTACATCCTCCTTATCGCGCGGTCCGTTTCCTCCATTCCCCTGTGGTTTGTCTTCCCCGTGTGATGGTCTGTAACTATTCGTCGTTGGGTCTGTTCGTCAGTAACTGTCTCTACTTGTCTCAGGCACCGTATTATGTCGTAGTCTATCCCTATTCTTTCCTGCCGCCATAGTCCTTTTACTTTTTCGGCGAGCAGCCTATTTCCTATAAATATGTGGCACGTTCGCCCTCGCGCCGCGAACCCTTGGATAATTCGTCCTAAGTCCCCCTCGTTTATAGTCGAATGAGTCCGTACCGTCAGTGTAGTCAATCCCGCGTAAGTCGTCGTTTGTGTTTCTACCCCTGTTGTCTGTCGCGATTTTACTATAATTTGCCACTTTTTGTCGTTAATTATTTCGTCGACTTCCTTTAATTCCCCCGGCCGTTCCGTCGGGGATTCCTCTGCCCGGGGTTCCCTTTCTACTAGCGGTATTTCCGGCCCGCTCTCCGTCCATTCCCTTAGGTATCTCACCGCGAACGGCTCGGTCGGTGTGGTCCCCCGTTCTTCCGCGCGTCTTTGGACTTCCGGGATTTCCGGACCGCTCTCTACCCAGTCGCGTAGGTAGCGTAATGCGAATGGTTCCTCCTGTGGCGGGTCGTCCTCCGTGGCGTTAACGACTAAATCTCGTGACAGCCAATCGGCCACCGCGTTTTCACTGCCCTTTTTGTGGGCTACGCTAAACGTGTATGCCGCCAGTCGCTCTTTCCAACGCGCCACTCTCGCGGAGGATTCTTTTAAGGTTCCCACGTATATTAATGGCTTATGGTCGGTAAATAATTCGAACCGGCGTCCGTAGACATACGGTCGGAAGTACTCCACGCCCCATACTACCGCCAGCAATTCGCGCTCAATCGCGCTATAACGCCTTTCTGCCGGATTGAGCTGGCGTCCCGCGTAGGCGACAGGTTTTTCCCCCTCGCTGAAGGTTTGTGAAAGCACGGCCCCTATCGCCGTTTCGCTCGCGTCTGTCGTGACCCTAAACGGCCTGTCAAAGTCCGGGAATGATAATAGGGGTCGGGTCGTCAGGATCTCACGACACTTTTCCATGCTCTTCAGTTGTGCGGGCCCCAGCTGGAATCGACGCCCCTTTTTCAAGAGTTCGGTCAGTGGCCCTGTCAATTCCGCGATCCCCGGTATAAATTTCCTATAGTAGTTGACCATTCCCAGAAACCGCCGCACCCCGCGTACGTTCTTGGGTAATGGTGCCTCGCGAATGACTTTTACCCTATCCGGATCTGGTCTCACCCCCTCGCTCGAGACTACGTGTCCCAGGAATCTTATCTCGCTTAGTCCAAACTGTGACTTCTCTAGTGACAATTTTAGCCCAAACTCCCGGATTCTGGCGAGGACTTCCCGCAGGTGTTGGACGTGTTCTTCCCTTGACTTACTGAAGACGATCAGGTCGTCCATATACACCTGAGAGAAGTCCTCCCCCAGGCCGCTTTGCAGTTCGTCCATAAGACGTTGAAATGTTAGCGGGGCCCCCTTTAGCCCGAAAGGCATTCGCACAAACTCAAAGTGTCCGCGTTCCCACGTAAAAGCGGTCTTCCCGGCATCTTCCTCCGCCATTCTCACCTGATGGTACCCGCTCTTAAGATCTAGTGTACTGAATATTACCGCCCCCGACAGTCTGTCTAGGATGTCGTCGATTCTAGGCAGCGGGTACTTTTCGTCCTGGGTGACCTCGTTTAATTTCCTATAGTCGACTACTACTCTATACCTTTTTTTTTCTTTTTCCTGTTCCGTCGACCGTTTTTCCACTACCCACAACGGGCTATTAAACGGGGACTTACTTGCCCTAATTATTCCCTGTTCCTTCAACTCTGTCAACTGCTCCCTAATGATCTCCCTCATTGCCTGCGGGTACCGTCTGTCTTTCACGTAAACAGGCGCCTCTGTCTTTAATCTGATACGGTGTACAGTCTTCCCCGTGGTGGGAAGTATTTCGCCCTCCCGGTAGAACAGGTCCCGATTCTTTTGTATCATTTCCCGCAATGGCTCCTTGATGCATTGGGCCGCTCCGATTCGAACCCCCTTTTCCTCTTCGCGTCCGCCCTTGACGACGTATTTGCCCGTCCCTAGTTTGAACGTCCATCGACCCTTCCCGTAATTCAGGTTAAGCCCTGCCATTCTTATTGCGTCGCATCCAATAATCGCGTCGTACTCGGCGGACACCCTACTCACAATGTGCATCCGCACTGCCGTATTCCGTCCAGTCAGTTTTGCCAACCCTATCGTCACCTCCCCGGCTGTCTTACAGCGACCGCTAACCGTCGCAATTACACACTCGCATTGTTTCCTCTGCGCCCACACCCCCAATTCCCTAGCCCCTCTTTCACTGATTATCGAATTGGTACTCCCTGTGTCTAGCAGAAAATTCACCCCGGTCTCCCCCCACCTCGCCACGGGCAACCTTTTACCTCCCATTTCCTTAACGTTATTGATCTGTATCAACGCTCCCCGGTTGCCCCACCCCTCACCGTACCCTCAGTCCTCCTTCTGTCTACGCATCAAAACCTCTGCTCCGGATGGCCCCCCTTTCCAAGGGACCCCCCCACTTACCTCACGTTTGTCTCCAGCCGGGCCGCTGCGCTCGGACACGACGCTCTCTCCCTCCGAGGACTCATCGCTGTCATTCTGCCGATCTCCTCGCCGGTGCGTCCTGTCGCCGTCCCATCTCTGGCAATTGACTTCCATCGGTTCAGGTCGATGTCCTCTCCTCCCGAATTCGCCGGTTCGTTTGGGGCACTCGCGCGCGACGTGTCCCCGGCGTCCGCATTCGTAACAACGGGTCAGGTTGCATTGTGCTGCTAGATGACCAGTTCTGTTACACTCATAACAGCGCCTCTCCAGTCGTTTTGGTCGCTCATCTTGTGCTCTGAAGGGTCTTCGGTTTGGGCCTGTTCCCCTTGTTCGGTCGCCGCGTTGTATTCCCGGTGGCCTCCTCTCTCTCCTTGGACTCCTGACCTCCGTCCAGTCCGGCTCCGGGTTCTTGCTGCGCGCCATACTCCTTTCCTGTGCATCGATGAGTTCGTGTGCACAGTCTAAGACGTCTTTGTCCTTGGTCAACGACCCACGCCTGTCTACGCTTTGGTTCAGCTGCACCTTCATAATCTCTCTCACAAAAATCAGCCTCACCGTTGCCTCTGTCTGCCCGTAGGTCTCGATCATTTTTTCATTGAGGCGGTTATAGAGTACGAGCAGTTTTTCTGCGAAGTCGCCCTCGGTCTGTCCCGGTCTTCTATGTTCCCGCAGGAGGAAGAACACATCCTCTTCTGGTGACCAACGGCCACCCCCATATAGTTTCTTCAGCCGGTTTTTCAATGCTTCCCATGGCTGCGACGAGTCTCCCTGTATGGCATTCAGGACTCGGCGCGAGATTCTTCCTACCAACGAAGCTTCTAGGATTTTAATGTCCCCGTCGGACAGTGTCCCCGCTTCCTTCCTGGTTAGGATCAACTCCTTTATTTGATCCCCTCCCTTCAGGAAATGTTCTAACTCCCCCAACACTCCCGTGAAAGGTTCGAGTTGACCTATCACGTTGTGGATAAAAGCGCAGCTCTGGGTCCGAATCTTCGCTAGCTCAATCTGCGTGCTTTTGGCGGACTCGCTAAGTTGCAGTTCGAACTTCACGCGCTCCTCGCGTAGCTGGGTTAGCTCCTTCTGTAGCCTCGCCAAGTCGTCCTCGGCCATCGTGTTCCTTCTTCCTGGTACGCCCGAACTAAATAATCCGCCCCTGAGACCGCTAACTGCTCAAGTCAATGACTGTATCTCAGGTTTGAATCTAAAGGTCCCGGGTTTCGGCACCACTTAACTCCCGGCTAAACGATTGAACTAAAAAGGGGTTGGTAGGTGTGATCAAGACGCAGAATAGAACTTAACTAACTTTTATTTCCATATCTCCCTCCTATATATACAGTATGAGTGGGGCTTAGCCCCACTCTCTATTATTGTTTACAATAATCCTTTAGTAATCTCTTCTTACAATGTTAACTTATATATTCGATAACTTTATTCATTCATCCACAACTTCATAACCAGCTGATGTGATGTAGTTATGACAAAATGGATCTCTGACATAAAGGCAGGGAGTACGTCTCCTTGCATTAGTGAAGGTGTCCGTGCATTTTGTCTTGAAATGTACTTATGTATTCGTTAACGTAACAAACTTTCAGGTCATTGTGAATAATATGATTTCTTACGTAAAACGGTGCACCTAGGTTGTTTAAGAGTTTTGACTTAAAAATCTATATAGTTAAATGTTCCTCTGTTGTCTGAATAAAAATAATATTAAAAAATAAATCTTACTAACAATTTTCCAAAGCTTATCAAAAATAAAACGTGCCCGACGTTTCGTTTGTTTTGTTTTTTTATCTTACTTATTTATTTTGGAAAAAAAAAACAACCGTTGAAATAAATAGTTTCGTAAAGTATAATGTTTAAAACCGACTAATACAACTTCTGCTTCGTGTTCCAGTAATAACGCTAAATTTGCATAGCTAGTAGTCCGTTTGCGTATCCAGCAGTAAAGTAGAACTGTAAATATTTTCCATTTCTTCAGGTTGTGGTGCATTGAGGTATAAAAAATAAAAACTTTACAGCTTAGTCTATTAAATGTTTATTTCAAGATACTACTGTTTTATTACTTGCTGCTTTCCTGTATATATATATATATTGAACTCATAAAGTTCAACCAATTTCTGTGATGCAACCAATAATTCCTTGTCCAGCTTTTGTTTTATGGCCTTGTACAACTAGGACTAGCCGTAGCTATTGTACTTTTGACTTATCCTCAACTTATCACATTGAAATTGATGGATGATTGTTCCTCTACGTTCTGTAACTAGAAGCTAAGGGATGACGAAATATAGCTTAGCTGTTATATTTTCATCAAAATTGCCATCAATAATCATTGTATGACACAGGAGATGAGCACGTTTAACTAGTGGGAGACTAGCGAGAAGTGAACCGCCACTATTAAACTAATATTTATCTTGTTTCATCTTATTGTACATATTTACTAGGAGCACTATTTCCTCCCACGTGATCGCATCATGGTATAGTTTAAATTCAATATTCATTAAGTCATTTCCAGCCAGCAATGCTCATTGGCTCCCAATCATATGTTTTTTATTTATAATACCAACATAGTGCGATCAAGCATTTGATATACTGCTCTTTTTCCATTAAGACTCTATACTGAAAAAAACAACAATAATAATACTAGACTCAATTAAAGGAAATCCACCTGCAACTTCTGAAAAAAAAAAAAAGGAAAAGAAAGAAAAGAAAAAAGAAAACTTTTCCTAATACTTCCTGTGCTTCAGAAGTTTGAGTCAGGAAACAGTTCCATAAAGTTTGTGCCGACTGTCCTTCCGCTGGTTAAAAATTAGTGTCAAGCTCAGACAAGGTTTATGAAGGAGAGGGGCGTCTTCACAATTGTTTGCTGTTAGTTTTATTGACGGATCCTTACTCTCATATGTGAGAGAAAATTTAGCCTTATATGAAATGAAAAATCATTTTCTTATCAACGCATGAAGCCAAGTACATTGTGTACCATTGCACTTGTATTGATCATATAACTTCTATACTGATTCAGACCTTGTATAGAGTGTACCGATGGTACAGGACATATAAAATGTAGTATGTAAATAGATTCGCCTAAGAATCTATAGTAAATAAAAGTTTTGAAATTATTTTTTAAGGGGATTGGGGGGAAAACAAATTATCAACGCACAAAAATTAATTGTTAGATATATTAGAAAATAACATAACAGGGAGTATGAAAAAAAACGTTTAGTTTTCTTTTGAACTTGGAGGTCTAGAGGCAATTATATATACACCAATAACCAATTAACGGATAATTATGGCAGAGAACATTGAAATAGTTTGATATTGGTTTGGAACAAAATGAAGATTACTAGATAAACAAACACCGTCCTCCGTAATTTAATTTAATTAGTAATATTTACATGACAATTATGCATGTTCAAGACTAGGAGATAGTTGGGTTTAAATCCCTCCTGCTCAGGCTTGGTTTTATTTTACTTCTCCTATTAGTTTCCTAATCTAGGATGTAAAAAAAAAAAATTAACAACCTAGATATCCAAATATTTTGAACAAATAAACTATACCAATAGCATGAGTACACTTCCAGCTCAGAAGAATGACCATAAAAGTCCCCGTTGAAAAAAAAAACAAAAAGTAATGATATATGTAAGTAATACAAATATAATGTGAGTTTGTTGCTAGCAGTGAATAGATAACTGAACAGGAGAAGTTTTAGGTAACTGTATTTGTACCGAGTGTCGGTGAATGGCTCAATTCTCAAAATGTCTTCCACAGTCTCAGAAAAGGAAGGACCTGATGCTGATATCATCGAAAGGTTGTCTTTTATTAAATTTCATCAAAACAGCTGTCACTGATCCTTGTACTAGTCTACAAAAAGGACCTTGACAAGATGAAGGGGTGCCTCAACCGCTACAGCAGACATTCTTCATCCTTTATCCTTTATTCACCCGCTGTGTTTATCAAGAAACATCCCCCCCCCCCGCCCAGGTCTCTATTACTACCACTGCCACTGTAATATTCCATTCTTTTCTACTCCGACCAGCGAGACATTTATAATTCAGAACGTCAGAGGCCATGACGGATTGTACGCCCCATATGGTCCGGGCCAATGCACTTCTTGATTGCAAAGAACGGCGAATCTTTATCAAATGGTTCTCAACAAACAAAAGTCATCATAAACCATTTCCTCGAAGGGTATCTATTGCCTGAGTTTTTACACGATGGTGTACTCAAAAATTACCAAATACGGCATTTGGTCGTAAACACAGTTCTTTGTGCCAAAATTGGATGATATTTATGTGGCCAATATGTGGTGTCAACAAGATGGTGCCACATGCCATACAGCCCATGAAACAATTCAAATACTGCATAAGACATTTCCAGGTCGTGTACTCTCTCGTTTCGGTGATCAGAATTGGCCCCCTAGATCGTGTGATTTAACACCTTTAGATTTCTTTTTATGGGGTTATTTGAAGTCTAAGGTGTAAGTCAACAAGCCCACATCCACTCGTGCATTAAAAGAGGAAATTCAACCACATTTATGCCAAATGGTCATGGAAAATTTCGACAAAAGAGTGCGTATGAGCCAACAAAGTCGTGGAGGCCATTTGCCCGATGTGTTATTCCATAAATAACCCTATCCTATTTACTTTATAATTCAATAAAAAAAATTAAAAAAAATACTAAAAACTGTGTTTTATATTTAAATCAAATCTTGCGTTAATTCTGGGACACCCCCTGGGACATGTATGTCCATATGTATCGGATTGTATTACCGATACACTATTCAATGCTGCACAATACTGTAGCCTGATACTATTCAAAGTGGACAGCTAAAATGGCGTACTATCAATGGCAAAATATTTGAATATTCTGATTCCACGATACGCTAATTTTCCAATGTACGAAGAGCTTAAAAAGGAAAACACTTCAAACGGAATTGTTACAGGGAGGTTTGGTTTGGCGCCTAGAAAGATTTAATTTGTGACAGTCACTAAGCCACCACGACCGAACAGCTGTGAAGGTTAGGTATAGCTGAAGCCCCTTAACTTACAGATTACCACTGTTTCATATTTATTTCTGATTAAGTACTTTTTAAATCTATTTCAGCTTTAAATTACCAATTGAATATAATTTATTATAAGCCATTTGTATGCGCGTTTTAACAAACGACGTTATTTTATCAGATTATACACATTTATCAAGTAGCATTTTTATCTTTTAATCTTTGTTTTATTTTCTGAAAATGTCAATTTATTGTTTAAAGCTATCAGAGTGGATGTGGGCTTATTGACATATAAATATAATTGACAAATAACCCCATAAAAATAAATCTAAAGTGTTAAATCACACGATCTAGGGCCCAATTCTGATCACCGAAACAAGAGAGTACACGACCTGGAAATGTCTCATGCAGTATTTGAATTGTTTCATGGGCTGTATGGCATGTGGCACCATCTTGTTGAAACCACATATTGTCCACATCAATATCATCCAATTTCGGCACAAAGAACTGTGTTATGGTTTTTCAACAACACTCTCTCGCACTGCTTCGATATTGACATTTACACGGCTTGTTTTTGGACGACCAGTGTGTTTAGTGTCTCCAACTGATCCAGTCTCCCTAATCTCTTCACAGTTGATGAAGTCAAAACACTATTCCGATCATATTATTTTTGAGATAATGTTCAACAATAAAGACACGATGTTCTAGCCTGAACTCTTCTTTTTTACTAACCCTAAACTGTCAGCTGTCAAATTGTTTTTTTTTAGGGTTGCCAGAACTTCACTGCACAAATGGTGTCAAATTCAAATCTTACGTTAATTCTAAGACTCTCTTTACAATATAATTTAATAATGAGGGACGATAAATAACAGAAAATTAAAAAAAAAAATATACATTTCAGATTAATCGAATATTTTTTTCGTGTTTTAATAGAATATGAGATTTTCGCAATGCGTTTCGAAATAAGCCTCTATTTTCGACAATATCAACATGCTAAACAATTCAATTATAAATGGATGTCATTATTTTCAAATTCAGTATAAATGAAAAGCTTAGATTTTGTTTTCTGGAAACACTGGTTGATCCTTGAGGCCAAAGAGGTGGATGCCAGAAGCAACAGATGACTTGGGTCATCAAGGCTAAATTGGAGACCCCCCCTGTACCACATCCTAGTGGTTACGTTACTTGAAGAAAAGGAGATTTGATCGGAGGATGTAGACAAATCACCACCAGTGTTTACAATTTCATCCTCGTGGAAAAGTACAGATCCTCTCAGTCCCTCGAAGCTAACGCGCTCTGCGGTAGGCAGTGACAGATGGGTCTCATCTTTCCCCGCTTTGTCCTAATCAAACTCCAATTGTAGCCTCAGGAAATATCTCGGCATATCCAACATGGTTTATGTATCCCTTGTCTCAGGAACAGATAGCCCAGAACACTGTGAGTGCAAGTTTCATTATTAAATATCTTCTCATGATCTTCGGTTAATAAATGAGTAATTAATGAATTCACTTTTGAGAAAGATGAGATTTTTTTTATTTCTTTTCCCTGGCTGTAATAAAAGTCTACTCTAGTTTAATTAAATTACTTTTAAGGTAGCTTAGGTGTCTTAGATGAATTATTAACCCAGCTAGTAACGCTAATATAATTAATTATTTCATTACATCTTATTCCGATGAATTTTACTATGGGTACCTGACAGTTATAACTTGATTATTAACCTCACATTTCCTCGCAATAATATTCTTAGCCTTCCATTTGCTCTGGTTTATATGATGTTAAATATATATTCAATAAATACTAAAGAATATGAAATTGAAAGCTAGTATTCAACAATTTCGCATTACAATGATTCTTCGCTTCATAAACAAACGAGCAGTTTTGAAATGGAGCATACACATCTTCACTTCAAAATAATTATTTCTAGCCATGAGCACTGTATTCGGAATGCTAGAGTCAAGTCGTGTGTTCTGAATTAACAGTTGAATCGAAAACAGTTTTTTTTCGGCATTATCGTTTGAATAATCTTGCTACATTAATACAGAACATACTACTACTATACTAAACAAACAGATTAAAAAAAAATTAGAATCGAGTAGCAAACCGTCAAACTCATAACACAAGGTTCGATAATCGTTAAAACATAATATGTTCTACTTCTAATTTTTAAATTCAACTTTGTTTTAATGTGATAATAAATTTATTACTTCATAATGTAATTAGCTAGTTCTAATGAACAATCCCCACCACCAGTGGTTAAGATTGTATATAGGATTTTATTTAAGTATTTAACATTTTCAAGTTTTAAATAAACGCTTTCATTTACCCACTTATTTTTTCATTTAAAAGTTTCCACAATACCATTACAACATTATTGATTATGAAATGTCAGCGATAAACACATTTATTGAATAATCATGAACAATTGGTGTCATTCAAAGTTAAAATTACATCTTCATATCTAACTCCTCAATTAGATCACATATGTTTTTGCCTATCAGATCAATGAGAGTATTCTCATGTGATTTTTCAATGCCTCTTTTAAAGTAGAGCTTCCCACTTTGGGTTCTGCGATAAGAATGAAATATTGATTGTTGTGTCACTTTAATAAGTTGTTAGTGACATTTTATAGATGTTATCTGCATGGCACGTCTATTTATCTGGCGATGAAAGTCATTTCTCTTCAAATGGAGCTATAGAGAACAGGAATGCCTAGAGTGAGATATAATTTAAGATATTATATTTTTCCAACCAGCTCATCATTTCCTCGATGTCAAACGCCATCATTCCATCACTATATGATTGCAACATCAGGGACACCTTGGTGTTTACGAAACCTAGAAATGGAAACGACCAAAACTTTTTCTATGCTTTAAGTGAAGTGAAGAAGCTCGTCCTATGATCCATCCGCGTCAGAGCCAGGAGTCGCTCCTACAGATAAAATATTATCTGACCTGTCACAGTCGTCAAAAAACAACCTATGAAAAATGGAACGCTTTCGGTCTGCATCACAATTGAAGGACTTTTTTCTATTTGTCGTTTAAATTGCAGGAAAATAAAATAAAAGCACAGGTGTTTTTCTTTTGCATAGAACTAGAACTAAAATTCAAGCAAGGTATGAATCTATAGTTATTGTTCTCAATGAGTTCTTTTTTCGCACAGCTTAAAAAATTAAATCCATAAATTAAAGATATGAATGCCTAACTAACAATAGCGCAGCCATGGATTCGTTTCTACGCTCACCTAAAAGGATGTTTTTTCTGAAGGAGTGTGGTCAACTCATTTTCCCATGCGAGGCTCTACGAACCCTAACCAGGTCCACACCTCATAGTGGAGAAACCCGGGTCGTTGAAGTTAGTATTCAAATACACAAACCAATAGTGATGAGGGTACTACTGTTCATAATGCTTAGAAACAAACATTAAAGACTGCATCAACCGTATTCGTCAGATGCTTGATACGAAATTGCATCTGCGTTCAAAGAAAAAAATGTTCAAGATCCGTCAATCGATATTGTAATAATTTTTTACAAGCGGATACACAAAACAATATACAATTTAAGTTTTTTTTTTTGGTACTATGAATATTTATTTCTACCTAAAATTATAATATTATCAATGGTTGCTATTATTTAATAGTAGTTGATGCACCAAGTCAATTTATAATGTATGTCTTAACGACCTTCAAGTTGAGAACAAAAATTATGAGCATGATACTTAAGGACAATTTGTATTTATACTTGTACTTCGCTCAACACAGAAAGCAAAAATTATAAACAGATAGTTTTCTGATTTAACCTTATCAAAACTAATAACTAGCGCAAGGTAATAAACATTATAGTAAAGATATACTACAATAAAAAATTTTTTTTTGATTTAGCGGTATCTCCCAAAATTAATTTGCTTTGCCAGATAATGTAACTATCCGCGGTTCCCACCGTACTAATTAAGTAACTATGCTTAGTTTTGTTAAGTGTGAAATTCTAAATTCAGTATAAAATAATGGAACAACCATTTATATTAATAAATGATGACAATGGAAGAATGACTTTATGTATGAAGAGCGTCGGGCTTAGCAAAATTAAAAACGTGTAATGTAGTCGATATTTTGGGCATAAGACATCAATCCATTTCACCAATAACAGACCTTATTCAGAATTTTTTTAATTGGGTTATACAAATTGTGTTGACTTTACGAAAAGGTCTGTGATGAAAAAACAATTTTCCGATATAAAGCCAAGAATAATCAATTTTAATAAAAATGTGATGCTTGCTGAGTAAACTGGCAGACATTGGACTTTCATTGAAAAATAAAGGGCTAATAAAATAGTGATGAAGAGGAGCAGGAGAGATAATTGGTTCGGGAAAAAGCCCTCACGCGAGGTGCGTGGCCTTTCACAGAACTTAACTCCAACGCCAATCACCCTTGAGACAGACAGACAGACAGACAGCTTCATCAAATAGTCTGTAAGGCAATTACATTTTCTGGCGAGCAAGACTTTTTTTGTAGCCTTTGATAAATACAAGAGTTTACATTGGCCGTGATGAATCAGGACAAAGAGGGTTTATGGTGGTCCCACGCAAAAAAAATTAAATTACTTTTAAACAGGCATTTCACTAATTCACTGTTTTAACCTTTCATAAATTAGTTTGGACTCAGCATCAGTAAATTATTCCATTTAATAAGTAGGTTTTATTAATAGTAATCGCTGATTATAATTCTGTTGCTCAATAACTCAAAAAAGAAACTTTATTTGGTATAAAAGACAAATGTTCAATTATATGCGCTTACAGGCAAAGAGCTCACAGGCGACTGAGACTCGTGAAGAAGCAACAACTGTCTTATGCCTAAGAAGTATTTATCTGTGTAGGAAAGCGGTAGTAGGGGTAGCAGAAAATGTCGTGGGCGCCAATTATTTAGAATAGAGGTCTGGGAAGGGAAGATAAGTTACTAATAGGATAAGATAATTAAAACAGGGCTGATTATTATAAGTAATGAGTCACAATCCTTAGGATGTTACTGATAAACCATTTGTTAATGATTATATATGTGGCATAACTGCTGATTGTTTTTTGGATTTACTAATAGCAAATTAGCAATATTCTAATTTACTAATATATCCGTTTAGTAAGCCTATTGCGGATCATATGTTGGTTTCGTTTCTCAGCTTTAAATTAAATTTATCAACTAGCCGAAAGGCGCGTGTTGAATTTGTACTATAGACTATTTCACTATTGAAAAAAAATACTAAAATAATCAATACCTACTAAGAACAAAAATAATTAGTTACTATGACTCAAAACACTTTATTGGCCTATCGATGCCAATCATTTTTCAAAAGAGATGACCTCCTCATATATTTCACAAGAATTTTAAAGAACGACAAATAAACCGTAAAATTTACTATACATTAAGCTAAGAAAATCGAGAACTTTAATATCGAAGTTATCATTTGTGTAATTTATAATAAATAATCATGGCTCACGGATATAATATGACGATTGGGTGTAATGAGATGGCCAGTTCGGATTGTACGTTGCCATAGCAACCAAGCGACAACCGAGTGACAATACTCACCTCTCGACCGTAACGAGACCGCAGCCCAACACTGCCCATGTGGGGCTAATGGACTGGAAAGTATGGACGAAACCACAAAGTTCGGGCGTGGGAAGGGAGGGATTCAAAATCATATCATTACATTTTAAAGTTGCCGGTCGGTAAAATCGTTTTACCTTTCCCAGTAGCTTTTCTTATAATTGGGCGTATTAACGATGAATTACAAGGAGTAGTTCGTACTGTCACAAAATTATGGCACTTAAAATGAATCGTGGCACAAATTGCTTACGTTTAAGTTAACAATATTAAATTATATATGCACTGAGCTATATCAAACCGATAAAGTATACCCTGACTGAAGAAATTTATAATTTTTTTTCTGTTTATTTATGTTCTACATAATTATTATCTAGAGAAAAAAACACATTTAAAGGGGCGTAATTTGAACCCAGGACATCATGATTTCTGGTTTTCTAACTAAACCATCTTTCACATGGTTATTTCAACCTGGACTAACTTTTCTGCTAAGACTGCATTCCAACTTGAATTATATAGTTATAAACATTAAAATAAATCAAATATATTAATTTTTGATGTTTCAATAAATTCAGTCTGTTATCAATATTTGTTTTTATACCTTTTTAATTTTTATTGTGACGTTTTTTCAACAGGATCAGTTCATTAACAGGCGAGTATATGTTGGGTTGTTAAAAATAATTGAATTATAGTATTTCGTATTGGCGTTGTGTACGTTTGAAATTTCAGATCTAGTGAGTAATTTTCCGTCAACGGCGTAGTAACAAATAGACAGAACCAATTAATATTTGTTATTAACCAAAAAAAAGTTGACATACTAGATCAATAATTAATAATGAAAACTTATTGTCAACTGTGACTAGGCCCACTAGAACATATCTTAAATTCTGCATAGAAAAACAAAGTTTAAATCTTTAAAATACTTCTTTATTATTTATGGCTAACTGAATGATAGGAAGTAGTGCTTCGTTCTTTTGACATTCCCACTATTCCTAAGTGAGTATAGCGCCCCTGACTTCTTGGGTTCGATTCCCGTCCCCCCTCTGAGGATACTAGGGAGGGGTGAAGCCCATTCATTTCACGATCCTTTGGAATGACGTTACTTTTCATCAGCAGGTTGAAAAGTAATGAAAAAAGCCTTTTGGAGGTAATGCTTTAGGCTTGTAAATTTCATATTTATTCAGCTGTTGTCGCATTTGCACTTAAACATTAAACTTTACAGTGATAAGCCTTTAAAGGGGACTTTTATTATTCTATTACAAATAATTGTATGTATTTTACGGTGTCGTACTTACCATTATGGGACATAACGTGGATTTTGCGTCTTGCCTAAGCACAAAAAGCAATGTGTATTTAACCCACCCAGGAATTAAGCCACCTTAAATTGTCATATCAATGCCTAAATACCTAAACACATTGGCATACATTTTATTGTCAACTGACACCAACCCGTGCATCGCAATCAATGAATTTATGCCAATATTGTTACAGCATGTCGGTAATGTTTCGACAGTTAGGTCATATGTATAATCTTATCATTAAGAAATGGTATGTTTATCAGTAATATCCTAAAGACTGTGTCTCATAAGTTATAATAATCAGCCCTATTATAATTATCTTATCTTATCCTATTAGTAACTTCTCTTCCCTTCGCAGACCTCTATTCTAAATAATTGGCCGCAACGACCTTTCTGTCTGCGCCCTTATCCCTACTGTTATCGCTGTCCTACACAGATAAATACCCTTTAGGCATAAGACAGTTGTTGGGTCCTCATGGAGCACATTCCCAATTGAGCTATCAGCTTGTAGCCATATATAATTGTATATTTGTGTTTTATACCAAATAAAGTTTCTTTTTTGAGTTATCGAGTGACAAAAATATAATTGTTGATGCACCCGAAAATTTGAAACGGGAGCTGCCGAAAACTCTTATGGATTAAATACAAATAGTTCCCCTGATATGATTAAACCACCCTGTGCCATTTTAATAATGAGCATCATTCAGGGATTAACCAATATAGTGAAATTTATTTATTAACCGATACAATTATTCTTATTGTATTAGCTATAGTTATTAATTTATATCGATGTAAATAATAATTATTTATTTTATTTTTTTTCCAGGAGGCGAATTAAGTTTTGGGCGCAGCTGTCTCGTAAGCCAGAAAATATTATAGGTAAATTCCGGTGTGTTTTTTTATCTTTTTATGTGAAATTCCTTTATTATTTATGTAAGCCAATATGTGTAATTAAACACAACAGGTGAGTGGCTTCCGTTATGTAAGCTAGAAGGCACGTCTTTCATATATTCATGTATGTACCAGCATGAACATGTAACAAACGTTTAGGTTTGCTTTGTGTCTTAAGAATGTTGTAGGATTTCTCCGATCAGTCACGTAATTTCAATGTGCTATTGTCTCGCCCTTTATATGGAAATACGTGTGTTCCATGCTTTATTGTTCCAAGAAAGATACTACGAAAGCCCTATAACTGCCAAAGTTGTGTGCTAGAGCGAAGACTCGCGTGAGTGAGATGTCTTTGTTACCTTCGATAAGGACAATTAAAACCCGAGAAACAGAATATCATTAGTCAATTATTTTAAATGAACATTATATTACCGTATTCACAATTTAATTGTGAGTGCTTACACATTTTCCCTTATCACATCAGCAATATTTACAATTTGCAAGTCAAAATATTATATGCTCATTTTATAGCTCCCAATATAGTTATAAATATATATTATGTATATGTTACAGTTGGTCCATCTTCTTCGCCAGGGAAAAGTAGAAGTTACCCTCTTCTCGGACCAGAAAACACCAACCTACCTTCCCATATTTTGTATCTATAAATCTTCGGCGTCAGTGTAGAGAGCGCGCATTTGTTCACAATCCCGACACGGCAACAGATTACTGGTCAATATAAACTGTCATAGGATTGGCCGAAATAAAACGCTGTCTCATTGGCTGTAGGCAGGGATTACCTGGTTATATAAGGCGGAAATTCTGAGCTTTTTCAGATAGTCGGAATCAGATACTTGAAGTGAACACTTTTTGGCACTTGTTGCTCTGCTCGAACCATGGCTTTCTTATTCAACTACCTCTGCACCTCTCTTTCCTAACCTCGCTATGTTTTAGTCCGGCCTTGTCAGACCCCACTCCTTCCTAGTGGGAATCTCTGCCTTCGTCTCGATAAAACTAGCACATCCTATGAAGGGATTCCATGCGGACGACGGTCTCTAGGGCCCTACATACTGTACCGAGTAGCGTCTCCCCTAATCTCCAAGGAGGATTTTATGGATGGGTTATAATTGATATGCATCTCGCTAGGATATTTAGTTGGATAATCAGCAGTAATTATTTCTTGCTTTATTTATTTTTGGAACTTGCTTTATTTAAGAATATTTTTATTTGAAAATACAATACACGGATTCTGCTTCCTCCGACGCATCAACCCATCATTGAGTACTGGCCGTCTCCTGTCATGGAGGACATTTTTATGATTATTACCTTCTAGATGCATGAAATTATCACGCTGAAATAAATACTGAATTTAGTGAGTTTGGGTATTAAATAACGAGTCATATAATAGTTTACGACATAACCTATCAATGAAGTCTATAAAACATTCACTCGTCTTTTATTACCTACGATAAGCTGGAAACCTATAACCCGAATAAGTGGAAGAAATATGTGAATAAGGGTTATCTTGGCAAACTCCACATAAAAGTACACAGCTTCCTTTATATTACCCAAACTCATAATATTTTATAAATAAAAATAAGAAATAATATTTATTTATTATTATTATTTGTAATTCCTCTATTTGTGTTATTATAATCCCTCCATTTCAGGTTGCTTCGTTGGGCCAAAGAGGAAATGTGCGGCCATTTATTTATTTAGGTGCCTTTTGCAGTTGGTAGATCATGAGGGTAGTCCCCCCCCCCCCGTCTATTACCTTTTTCATTTGCTCTAACTAAAACGTAATGATATCAATTTTTACATGACTTTATTCAAAACATTGCTGAATCCATATATAATATATATGTTCAGAGAAATATGAATTTTATTCGGAAACAATCATTGATCGATGACTGACTGTTTTTTTTTTCAAGTTTGACAATACTACAATTTTTATAAGTATCTTATGGTGTTCTGTAGGATCGCACTGTCCAAGAATCCTCATACCTCAATGACATTATCAATCAAGAATATTAGAGTCAAAGGTTTGTTTACCTTGTAGGAGTGAAGAAAAAGTCTTTTGGTTATTTATTAGTAATATAACATAGTTAGACAGCATTAGAATAAATAATTTTTTTCTAGTAATATATTTTAATAATTGAGGAGCGTGCTTCCAGTTTCTGCAGGGTAAGCTCTCTTTTTACAATTTGACTATTAGAGGAGGGCTGTCCAGGGTAAGATGGGACCTTTTAGCCTAACGGAGAGCCACTCATCAGTATACCCTGATTCGCTTTAAGTTTTAAGTGCTCAAATTAAATTGGGTCAAAGTCTGTTTCTTGAAAATCCTACAGCTGTTAAGTTGTCAATATTTATGAAATGTTAGTAAAATTATATATTTTCATCATTCCCTTTTGTTTACATTTCAGTTTAAATGATACTTTAATTTGAGAAAAATGAAAATATTTGTGTTTGACAAAAACGAATATAGTATTTACGTATTTAAATGATTACATATCTCAATTATAAATTTGAAATTATTATAAATGAATAAATTAAACGTCATACTTCATATTCATAATTTTGGTCAATAATAGTGTACACTGCAGTTCGTATTTATTTATTTCTGCAAACGTTAACAAACACTTTTGGTCATGATCTTGACCCTGTCACTTTTTCTAATTTAACAACTAACGTTGAGTTATAAATACAACTTCCCTCTACTGAGTTTGAATAACAAACGTAGAATATATATATATATATATATATATATATATATATATATATATATATATATATGTAAAGAAAGTAAGCTTTCTTCAATTAAATTAGCAGCGCTTTGTTATCACGCGCGTGCTTCAGTTGGCTGCCACTAGGTGGAGCTAGAGACATATGACCAGAAGGTTTTTAAAAGGTTTTCAGTGTAAACAATTAAGTAAAGTGCAAACAGTGATAACAATAAACTGTAATTGTTGTTTCTTTTGTTTTACAGGTATGAATTTAGATTTTATTTGTAATAGTTGTAAACTAATTATCAATTAAATAAACTTTTGTTTTACAGAGAAACAGATTACTTATTGTTATAATAAGAAGACCTAACAACCCTTATAAAACAACAATTTGTTTATGATGTCAAAACTGCAGTTTGAATTTACGGTAGTGACTTCACCAAAAGACAGTAAAGCAAATGCAATTGCATCACCTCAATTGGTACAGGAGATGGAAGAAGATATATATTGCCAGAAGAATTCAAATATATGGAAGATCATGTGGAGTTGAAAAAGACAAGTAAGTACACAAAGTTAATTAATTCATTAAAATGAAGAAATCAGATAAGAAGAGTGTGGATTACAATGACAAAAGAATTAGAGGGCACATACATAGATGAAGATGGAAATCTGCAATTTAAAGATCAATATTTAGAGGAAATAAATGAAGAAAGTACAAACAAAACACAAGATCATAATCTAAAGGAAATACTAGAGAAACTGATAGAAACAACACAGAATGAAGATAACGAGAAAGACTTAAAAAAAATATCAGAAAAACTTCTCATAGAAACATTTTCAAGCAAAAATACTAATGCTAAACAGTGGATAGAAAGCTTTGAAAAAGAGTGTTCTAGATTTCAAATAGATAAAAGTTAGGAAAAAATTGAACTAATGAAACTATTTTTTGATAAACCAAGTTTAGACTGGCACTCTTCCACACTCATAAGACTAACAATAAACGCTGGTTGGTCTGAATGGAAAACAAGATTCTTAAAATGTTTCACAGATAATGGATGGAATAATATAACCTATGCACTATCATTTAAATATCGAGAAGGTTCGTTAACGGATTATGCTTTGAGGAAAGAGAAACTTTTGATAGATTTTAACAAAGATATAGATATAAAGTCACTTATAGCATTAATAGCAGTAGGGTTACCAGAATTTATATTGAATAGAATAAACAAGGAAAAATTAAAAGAAACTACAGACTTATTTAATGAATTGAGACAACTTGAATGTTTAGTAAATAAAAGAAACTTTCAAAAAAAACCTACATTAGATTCTCAAAAGAAATAGGAAGTAAAGATACCTTGTAAAACGTGTGAAGATTTAGGTAAAGGTGTGAGATACCACCCAAAAGATAAATGCTGGTTCCAAAAACATGAAGAAAGTAGAGAAAGGAACACTACACCAAAAAAAGTAAATAACAATTCTATCCTAGATGTAGAAATATATAATGAATCAAAAAACGAGTAAACACACCACTAATTAAATTAAACATTATATTGGAAGATAAGATAAAAATAGAAGGGATCTATGACTCAGGATCTCAAGTTTCATTAATTAATAAAAGATTAATAAAAACTATAAAAAATAATAATATAGATAAGAACAAAATACAATTAAAAACAATTAGTGGTGTGGCACTCACAAAGGGATTAGCAAGAATAAAATTAAAAATTTTCAATATTGAAAAAGAAGTAGATGTATTTATTGTAGAAAATGAGACTTTTCATGATTTTTTGATAGGCCTAGACATAATAAAGGAATTTAAATTAAGGCAAGACGAAAATCTAAATATAAGCCAAAAACAATCGCAAAGAAAAGATATAATAGAAATAAATTTTAATGAACATATTAAAGAGAAAGATTTTAAAATAAATTTAGATCATTTAGATAATGAAAAAAAATTCAAAATAGAACAATTGATAGAAGAATATAAAACAATATTTGCCAAAGACAAGTATGATATAGGAACTGTAAAAGATTATGAAGCAAGAATAGATCTCTTGATGGAAAAATTTTGTAGTAAAAGACCATATAGATGCACAATCGAAGACAGAAAAGAAATAGAACAGCAAGTGGCAAAACTATTGGAAAAAAATTTAATTAAAGAATCGTATAGCCCATTCGCTGCACCAGTGACCCTAGCATTAAAAAAAGGTGAAGGAAAAACCAGATTATATGTCGATTTTAGAGATCTGAACAAGATTGTCACAACCCAGGCCCAACCTTTTCCGCTAATTGATGATTTAATAATTAAAGCTAGAAATTGTAAATATTTTACATCACTGGACATCAATTCAGCATTTTGGTCAATGCCACTAAGGATAGAAGATAGAAAAAAAAACAGGCTTTATAACCCAAGAAGGACACTATCAATGGACTTGCCTACCATTCGGTTTAAAAACAGCAGCAGCAATCTTCCAAAGAATTTTATCAAGTATACTAAGAAAAAATAATCTAAAGAACTTTACAGAAAATTATATAGATGAAATATTAATATTTTCAGAGACTTTTGAAGATCATATCATGCATATCAAACAAGTTTTAGAAGCCATAATAAAAGAAGGATTCAGATTAAAATTTAAAAAATGCACGTTCGCATCAAAATCAATTAAATATCTCGGACATATAATAGAAAATAATACAGTAAGACCAATTAAAGACAATTTAGTATCAATACTCAATTTTCCGACTCCAAAAACGCAGAAGTACGTTAGACAATTTCTAGGTAAAATAAATTTCTATCACAAATATATACCAATAATCTCAACAATACTAGATCCACTACATAGATTGTTAAGAAAAGATGTAAAATATAATTGGTCTGAAGATTGTGAAAAATCATTCACAGAGATAAAAAAATTATTGTGCTCTCAACCAGTCCTAGAAATATTTGATAAAGATTTACCTATTAAGATATTTACAGATGCTTCAATAGAAGGTATACGTGCAATACTGAAACAAACCCAACAAGCTGGAAAAGAAAAGCCAGTAGCCTATTTCTCAAAACAATTAAATGAGTCACAAAAAAGAAAAAAAGCTATATATTTGGAATGCTTAGCAATAAAGTAAGCGATAAATTATTAGGAATACTGGTTAATTGGAAGAAGATTTGAAGTTTATTCAGACCATAAACCGTTAGAAAACCCATATATAAAATCAAGAACAGACGAGGAACTAGGTGACTTAACATATTATTTGTCTCAATTTGACTTCAAAATTACATATATACCAGGGAAATTCAATATTGAAGCAGACTGTCTTAGTAGAAATCCGGTATTAGAGTCAAAAGATAATACCCAAGAAATATTAAAAATAATAAACATGATCAACTACAAGAAATAATTAAAGATCAAAATGAAAATACAGCATTAGGAGAACTTAAGAAAAAAAGTACAGATTAAAATGGTATAATCTATAAACAAATTAAAAACAAAAAGAAGATAGTTTTATCAGAAAAATTAAGCATTAAATTAATACGAGATACACATATAGACTGGTGTCACATCGGAATAAGGCAAATGATAAACAGAATATGTCCTTATTACACTTCAAAAAAATTAATAAAAAACATTCAGAATATATGCAGAACTTGCGAAATTTGTAAAAAGAATAAATCTAGAAGTCAAGCAAAATATTGATTAATGTCTCAATTAGGACCAGCAACAAAGCCGTATGAGATTGTCGATTGATACGATCGGTGGATTTGGTGGTCAAAGATCAACGAAAAGATACCTCCATCTTCTAGTTGATCACTATACAAGATACGCACATATATTAACTTCAAAAACTCAAGCTGCAAGTGATTTTATAAAAATAGTCCAAAATACATTAGAAATGAACAAGATAGGTACAATATTAACAGACCAATATCCAGGACTAAATTCTAAAGAATTCAAAAATTACCTAAAAGAACAAGATATCAGACTCATTTATACAGCCTTAAATGCACCATTTTCAAATGGCCTAAATGAAAGATTAAATCAAACAATAATTAATAAAATAAGATGTAGAATCAATGAATCTAAAGAAAAGAAAGCTTGGACAACAATAGCAAGAGAATGTGTTGACAAATATAACATAACAGAACACTCAGTTACAGGTTTTACACCTAAATATTTACTAGATGGTACTAACACAAGTATGCTACCTGAAGAACTAAGGAAACTAACACATGCAGAGGTTTGGAAAGAAGATAGAAAATTAGCTCTAGATAACACTATAAAATCACATGAATACAATAAGACATTATTTGACAAAAACAGAAAGGAAAGGGAATTCAATACAGGTGATTTATTATATATTGAAAACGGACATAGATTAAATAGGAAAAAATTAGATGAACTTAGGTTTGGACCATTCAAAATTGCAGAGAAAATATCAAATACTATATTTAAAATCAAAACTGAAAAAAGAAACGAAGACACAGGATTATTCCACATAACAAAACTGATACCAGCAGAATAAACATTATATAATAAAAATTCTCACGAGAATTTTCACAGTGGGAGGGGGAGATGTAAAGAAAGTAAGCTTTCTTCAATTAAATTAGCAGCGCTTTGTTATCACGCGCGTGCTTCAGTTGGCTGCCACTAGGTGGAGCTAGAGACATATGACCAGAAGGTTTTTAAAAGGTTTTCAGTGTAAACAATTAAGTAAAGTGCAAACAGTGATAACAATAAACTGTAATTGTTGTTTCTTTTGTTTTACAGGTATGAATTTAGATTTTATTTGTAATAGTTGTAAACTAATTATCAATTAAATAAACTTTTGTTTTACAGAGAAACAGATTACTTATTGTTATAATAAGAAGACCTAACAACCCTTATATATATATATATATATATATATATATATATATTTTTATGTTTTTTATCTATTTTGCTATTTTATCTGAGGGTTTTAAGGTTCCGTAAATAGAAAAAAGGAGAAACTGGCAAAAGAAAAATTTTTCAATTGCAAAACTTTCTTTAATTCTTTTACAAACCAGTCTGTTTCAAACAACAATGTTATTACCCTTTGTAATGTTTTCATTTTACCTTAATATTATTCGCGACTGGCAAGATTTACAGACTATTGTGTCTTTTTCTTCTTGCTTTTTTTACTTGGTCCGTCAGTTTTATCCACGACTATATCACTTCTCTTGCCCTGATAAAACTCTTCTTCCATCAACTGTTCTCTCACATGCAAAATCACCATTAAATAAAAAAAATTTAAAGTTCTACAAATATCACTATCTTAATTTTAACACTCCTTCTCACGAGTTCACCAAAAGAAAAACGCTTTCGCCGTATTGTTTTTCAAGCACCTACCTTTTGTTATCGCCTTCTTGATACACGGGTCGTTTAACACCCTTTTATTTCAAATTCAAATCCTTGATAAATAAAATTTACAAAATCAAATATCACAACAATATATATATATATATATATATAAGTTACGTCTAGCGGTACGGCAATGTTAAGCCTAATACCTTGTAGCCTAGGGTAAACAAACCCGTAACGTGTGTATAGAGGATCAGGAGGAAAATAAAGCTAGTTATAAAACAAACCTTCTTATTAAATCATCTACCTCCTTATTCATTCCTTTTTCTCGATCGTCTACAGCTGGGAGACGATTACTGGTGCCGAAACCCGGGAACTACGAGTATTCTGGTAAACAACTGTGAGTAAAATTTTAATTTTTTTTTCCTGTTGTTTTATTGGGAAAAAGTGACCTAGTTACATGGTAGAATTACGGCCTGCGGCTTTCGAAGTGCCCGAATTACCTAGGGAAACGATGGCCGAAGCTCATGCAAACTCCCTGGCTTGGATGAAGGTGCGAGCGGCGACGTCACAGGACCTGAGGAGAACAATATCGGACCTAGAGAAATTCTCAGGAGAGTTAGGCGAATTGAACCATTTCATCAAAGGTGGGGATAGGATTATGGAAAGAGTAGAGGCGAAGGCAAGTGAGGGTTTACTCGACTCTGGTGACGTAAAATCAATCAAAGCGGGCCTAGTGTGTAGAATAAAACGGAGCGTACTAAACCTAATACAGGCCGACGAAGACACCCCATGGACCGTGGTAAAAGAACGACTAAAGAAGGCATACGGGGGAGGCAGATGGACACCAGAAGAAGACATCTTCAAGATGTTCAGGGAGACCAGACGGCCCAATCAAACGAAAGGGCAGTACGCCGGAGAACTCTTAGCAAAATTTAACAAAATAACGGAAAAAATGAGAGAAACGGTGAACCTAGCGGAAGTGGAAGGCCGGATGGCATTCCTATCGACCATTCTGAAGGTACAGTTGGCCAGGGATACCGGCAAGAAAGATAGTCTACCGGGAGACCGATCGTTCATTGAGTGCGCCCAAGATTTAATGGACACTAGTGCCCGTGAGGAAGAAGAAAAATTAAAGGCAGACGAGGCAGGGTGGTCCAAAGTGATGTACAGGAGGCCGAGAATGCCGCAACAGGCATGGAAGAGGAAAGATCAACGGTATGCGGAGAAAAAAGGGGCGGCGGTTGAAGGAAGGAGACTTAGCCAAAGGAGACCGAGACCCAGCGGGAGGAAGGAGGACAGAAAATGTTTTGAATGCGGAATTGAGGGACACATCGCGAGGCAGTGTCCATACATTTTCCAGCGAACAGAGAGGTATAGGCCGGAACCGATGGAGGTAAACGCACAGAGGGTATGGAGAAGAACCAGAACCCCCTCCGAATCGTCAAAAACTACGGGAGCGTCGGAGACAGAAGAAGAAGAAGATGAACCCAGGAGCAGAAGAGGAGAGACTGCAGAGGACGACAGGGACTACGTAAGAAGCAGACGATATGGCACGGAAGGAGGAAGGAAACGGCAAGCGGTGGCCTGAGGAGCGGGCTGGCAGAGGGGAGGCCGCACGTTAATAAACTATAGCGTCAGAGGGAATTACGGCGGTATACCCATTATTGGAGTGGCGAGAGGAGTGAGATGCTTGATAGACACGGGGAGTTCCTGTACTATTCTCAGCAGGAAAGCGGCGGACAGATTGTGTGTGGGCGAGGGGTCGTCGCGGATTCAGGCATGCGAGTGCAAGCTTATCACCCTGGGAGGGCCGTGTAAAATCGAAGGCGAATTGACGATGGGATTGGATAGGTGGGCGAAAAAGGGGAAATATTTGAAAATACACGTGGTTAGGAAGATGCCGCGCGAATACGATGGTATCATAGGGTGCGATCTCTTGGGAAGGGTAGGAGCAAGAGTGAAGTGCCGTAACGGAATATGGGATATTAGACTGGGAAGAATGTTATGCCGGTGTACAGGAACCGTGGGGGACGGGAAGGAGCGAATCGGAGCGATCGATCGGGAGGACAACTGGGAACGCGCTATTCGGCGAGAGTATGCCGATATATTTTTCAACGAAGGGGACAAACTGGGAGTGACGGGGGAAACGTTCCATGAGATCCCACTGAAGCAGGAGAGAGTGATATATATCAAAGAGAGACGATACCCGCAGGCGCTGCGACAGCATATAAGGGACGAAATCGAGGAATTGAAACGACAGGGCATCATAGTAGATAGTACGTCTCCATACAACAGTCCCCTGTGGGCAGTGAACAATACCGCGTAGTAATAGACTACAGGCAATTAAACGACAATACTATAGACGAAAAATACCCCATTCCTCGCTTTGAAGACATCCTGGACCGCCTAAGTGGAGCAAAGGTATTCAGTACACTGGACCTAAAGGCGGGTTACCATCAAATTCGGATGCGTCGTGGAGACCAACACAAAACGGCATTCACGTTCGAGCGGGGACATTACGAATTCACCAGAATGCCGTTTGGGCTGAAAAACGCGCCAATAACGTTCCAGAGGCTGATGGACGAATTTTTAAGAGGGATTGGGGAGTCGTTTTGCCAGATATATATGGACGACCTCCTGGTTTTCAGTCGAGATGAGGTAGAACACCAGGACCATCTGCGACAGGTTTTTGACAGAATTAAGCAATTCGGGCTGAAATTGTCTGCGGAGAAGTCGCTTTTGGGACAAGAGGAGGTGAAATTTTTAGGCCACATAATTTCCAGAGAGGGAGTGCAACCCGATCGTGGGAAGGTGGAGGCCATCCAGCGAATGACTATCCCGAAAGACGTAAAAGGAATCCGGCGCTTACTCGGATCCCTGAACTACTACCGCAGAGTACCTGGTCCCTATTAACAATCTCCTTAAAAAAGGACAAAAAGTCGTCATTACCCCGGTAATGGAGAACAATATAAGACGTTGCATGGAGCGGCTACAGGAAGAGCCTATACTAGCGTTTCCAGATTTTGCACTCCCCTTCATGATTACCACAGATGCGAGTGAATACGCGTTGGGGGCGGTACTCTCGCAGGATCGCGACGGGGGGGGGGGAGCGACCAATAGCATACGCTAGCAGACGCCTTACTGAATCCGAGAGTAGATATAGCGCGCTAGAACGCGAATTACTGGGTATCGTATGGGCGATAGAACACTTCCGGCCCTACGTATTCGGGAGGAAGTTTCGGGTTAAAAAAGATCATCGACCCCTCCAATGGGTGGGAAAAATGAAAGAGTCATCAGCGCGGATTACCAGATGGAAGGAGTTCCTCAGTCAATACAACATCGACATTATTTACAAACCGGGGAAGGAGAACATCGTGGCCGATTGGTTATCCCGCGCGTTGGTCGTGAATGCGATCGAAGAGGAGATTCCGGGACCATCACGTGACACCCACCAATTCGTCCAGGAATGGTCACCCGGCGAGGAAGGGGAGCGGGAGGGGGCTCCAGCCAATGATGTTCCGAGTGACGGGAGTTCAGTGGGGGATAGGCCCTCGGACATTGAGGACCTCGACGCCATAATAAATGACAAGAGGCGCCAGATCATTTGGCTCACCAAAACTTCTGGGCTCTTCAAGATGGAATCTGAGAAGTACGGCCACTGCAACATCGTCAAAATCTGGTCGACACCGGGGATAAACGACGATACGATTTGCCGCGCTCTGAAGGACGCATCTACTCCAGGGAAAACGCACCACATGTACGTGGGAAATGCGACCATCTGGGGACGCATCAAACGCCTATGGAGGACAGAGAGGATCAGAGTCGATCGTACGTTCGTCCGATGTACCCTGAAGGTGGAGACAGTAAAAGAAGAAACGCGGCAGAGAGAAGTGACCCTTGCATTCCACCAAGGGAAGACAAACCACCGGGGAATCGACGCTACCCTGCAAGCATTGAAGAGGAGATATTTCTGGTTGGGTATGAAAGACACGATTGCGAGAGTTATTGGTACCTGCGACACATGCCTCACCACGAAATATGATCGCCACCCCCCCAGAGCAATACAGGAGGAGACGCCAACGGCAGACCAACCGTTGGAGGATTTGCAGGTGGACACGTTCACATGGAGGGGATACAAATGGGTCACCATTGTCGATAGGTTCAGCAAAACAGCGATGGCCCATCTGATAGCAGAACGATCAGCGGAAGCAGTCCTAAGGGCACTACGCACATGGTGCCAATTTTATGGCGTACCAGACACGATAGCTTCCGACGCTGGTAGGGAGTTTGATAACGCCGAAATAAGGGCTGAGGCGGCGGCCTTAGAGATCCGTTGGCATCTCAACACCCCAGGACACCCGAAGAGTCGAAGAGACGTAGAGCGGCTGCACAGCACGCTTAGCGACCACCTACGAATTTACCATGGAGAGAAGGGCTTAGAACCAAACGTGGCGATGGAAAAGGCAGTCATCGCGTATAACCACTCAATCCATTCTGCCACCGGATTTTCTCCGGTCGAGACGCTGTTTGGACTTCGAAGATGCCGGCGCGATAGCAGGAGTACGGCGATCGATGAAGAACTGGCCGCACGGGTAGTAAGTAATCAGATAGCGCTAAAGAAACAGTGGGTGGCCGTTCGGGGAAGGCTCCAGGATAAGAAACGGCGACGGGTGGCGCGCGACAACCTCAAAGTCCGCGTTATTCTGGGCAATCTTAAACTCGGCGCGCTCGTGTACCGGAGAAAAGGGTCGAACAGGGGTAAGGAACTAGTGCGGTACGAGGGTCCTTTCCGAGTGATCGCTCTCCGCGAACACAACGTGGTCACGGTCGAAAGCATTACACCCCCGATTAAACGGCGGACGGTACATGTGGAACAGCTCAAGTTTCCCGCGGTGGAGCCTGGGAGCCCCGTCGTCGAAACATAACTCCGGTGTGTGTCACAGGTGACCAGTCCCGAGAGGCCTATATATATATATTTTTTATTGGTTTATTATGTTTTTTTTGTGTTATATGGGTCTGTGCTGTGATTTTAGATGGACCTGGAAGACATTTTTCTTTTCAAATTTTTTTTATTAACAGAGTATACTTTTTGTTTTGTGTTGCTATAGATACATAGCTGATGTCACATGTTTGGAGTTTACGGGGAATGTCCGTAAACTGGTAGGGGGGAGTTACGTCTAGTGGTATGGCAATGTTAAGCCTAATACCTTGTAGCCTAGGGTAAACAAACCCGTAACGTGTGTATAGAGGATCAGGAGGAAAATAAAGCTAGTTATAAAACAAACCTTCTTATTATATCATCTACCTCCTTATTCATTCCTTTTTCTCGATCGTCTACAGCTGGGAGACGATTACTTATATATATATATACATATATGTCATACATAAGCATTTCTACCTTTAAGTACAAGTGACACGCTATTTAACCTCCAATTTAATATAAGATCATTAGCATCCTACCTCATTATTCTATTGAATGTTGCTAATTATTATTACAAAATTAAATATCTAATACAATATCTTGCGAAAATAGTATTTTACATTACCTTTTTATCTCACCCTTTCTTCCAGCCTTAGATTATTATGAGATTTGGACTGAAGTAAATTTTAATTTACCTCAAAACAAGGCACGATGCATACAAGTGAAAACAAAAATAGTGTATTAGGTGAACTATGTGAACATTAGAACAATACTGTTGATAATTATTATCGTCTATATTCTCGTTACATAAATACCTATAACAACAACAACAATTGTTAAAATCATACAGAGAAATTTAGTTGTTGTTGCGTATATTGTTGGAAATTAAGCGGCCGAAACGCGCAAATGTTATTGTAAGGAAGATTGTTTGAGGTAGACGAGGCCGAAGTTGTAACTGGAATACACAATTAACTGTTTACAGGAGCCCAAGATCCCGAATTCTCATTTGAGCGAATCTCATTTCGCAAACCAACAGCACGCTTATTTGCACTTGTAAAGATTAACATGCGTGGGTGTATTATTTGTAGCGTATTGTACATATGTTTTGCTCCAAAATTATCTTAAAAGTATGTTCAGTACAAAGTGAATAATTCAAAACACTTTAAACGAGTAGAGTTTGTAAACATGGGCATTTTTATTCTTTTCAATATGAATACGAAAGCCACATTGAGATCGAGATGTAAAGATTGTCATTTATAGGGTGCTGATGTGGTCAGCTGAATGCTTGGAACATGGACTTTTCGTTCAGGATAGCTAACAGTGAAAGTGGGAAAATTCCCATTTTAGGGAATCTTTCATCAGGGCCACTAATTGCTTTTCTGGAGAGCACCTTTGACCGAATACTTCAACGAAGGCCTATCTTAATTAGGAAATTGGTGGGCCAACCATTCGCAACAAATGCTTGACCAAAATTAAAGCTAACCTTAACTTGACTAAAGAATGTCACTTTGATGAACCCAAGAAATTTTTTTTTGTAGCACCACCGTTATCATATAATCATGAGAAACAAACAAATTGCAGGACAGTACAAGTCGAAGTAAATTTGTCTGCTTATTTTATAATACGTGATAAAATAAAATTATAAAATGCTTTGATTGTATAACTAAATGGTGTTGATAAGGATACTGAAAACATTGAAATTTTACAAAATCGTTATAAAATATTAGGATCACCTATGAAATACATCTCCACATAATTTCCTCTTATAATAACAGACATATTAGTACAATGTTTGTAGCTGATCTTATTAGCTTCTAATCAAGTTCTACAATTCTAGACTGTAGCAGAACAATTGAGCTTGCAATACTTGACAAACCCGGTGTTTAGCACGATAACCCCCGCTCCGTTCCCCCATCGATGGCAGGACGCTGTCGCGGCTGGAACACATAAGCCTTAGGTTCTAGTTTTAGGTTTTAGTTTTTTTGTTTCCCACATTGTAAACCAAAGGTGAGCCCCATCACCTAGAATTGTATATATACTATTATATACTATTATATGACTTTTTAACGTCAATTCGATATTGCAATTGTAACCCTACCCTCCTGCGAATTCATTAGCGCATCGCAGCAAGAGGAGATAATTGTTAACTTGAATTTGTAAATTGCAAACTGTAAATTGTTAAAAAATGTTATTAATAAAGGGGTTAAGAAAAAACAAAAAAAAAACTTTATTGTAAATATGACAGTAATTAAAGAGGCATTGGGGGGCTGGGGACTGGTGTAGGAAAGCAAATAAATGTTGAGAGGTAACAACGGCTTACAATGTTAGTTACTCAGCATTACCTAGCAGCAGTGACAACATTACCTAGCAACAGTGACAACATTACCTAGCAACAGTGACAACATTACCTTGCAACAGTGACAACATTCACATTACCTTACCTCTTGGTGGGGGTTTTGCCACGGTTTGTTTTATTATTCTTGTTAATAAAATGAGTATTAAGTTTTATAGGCTCATTTTTTAAGTTAGTACTCATGTCAAATTTGGTCCTATACAACAATATATTTAGAATGTGTAAGAAGAAGGGTTATGGGGAGGAGGTGTAAGATTTGTTCTAATTTGTATATACTGAATATAATATTAATTCAAGGGGAGCAATGGGGTACAAGTTGGAGGGAAATGGATAAAATGTTGAGGTTTATAAAGGGTGTCTATCTAGATAAGCCTCCCGCCAACCTAGACCACTCTGAGACAGGTATCAGGTCCTACAGCCGAAGGTACTTGCTTAGGCCCAATAACTACTAAGGAACAGTAAAAGTCACATCAAATCATCTCAACCAGCTCTTATAAGGGGTGTCCCAGAATTAACGCCAGATTTGAATTTGCCGCCATTTGTGCAGTAAAGTCCTGGCAACCCTAAAAAAAAAACAATTAGGCAGCTGACAGTTTAGAGTTAGTGAAACGGAGCGTTACACGATACAACAACGTGTCTTTATTGTTGAACATTACCTCAAAATAAATGAATGTTTGGCGGCCGCATTCGAAAATTTCATACAAAATATGGTCGGAACAGTGTTTTGGCTTCATCAACTGTGAAGAGATTAATTGAAAAATTTATTCAGACTAGATCAGTCGGAGACACTAAACGCACTGGTCGTCCAAAAACAAGCCGTTCAAATGTCAATAGCGAAGCAGTGCGTGAGAGTGTTGTTGAAAATCCAGGAGCATCAATTCGGCGTCGTAAACACAGTTCTTTGTGCCGAAATTGGATGATATTGATGTGGCCAATATGCGGTTTCAACAATATGGTGCCACATGTCATACATCCCATGAAACAATTCAAATACTGCATGAGACATTTCCAGGCCGTGTACTCTCTCGTTCCGGTGATCAGATTGGCCCCCTAGATCGTGTGATTTAACACTTTAGATTTCTTTTTATGGGGTTATTTGAAGTCAAAGGTGTATGTCAACTAGTCCACATCCAAGCGTGCATCAAAAGAGGAAATTTAACGCTGCATGAACGAAATTCAACCAATCAATTGTTCCGTTTGATAGATCAATAATTTTGCCTATCTACAAAACTTTGTTTCTCAAACCATGATATTTATTATATTTAGTTAAATTAGGCGACATAAATTAATAATATATATACTAGGCCGTATATTGTATGGATCAACAATCCCAAACATTTCCAAGAGGTACCACTCTTTCTTGGTTTGATTTGAACCTTACAAGACCCCAGAAATTTTGGTAATTAAGGTGATAAAACAAACAAGACTTAACACTCGACCTATAATAGCTTAAATAATATTTCGAAAAATAATAATGATCACTAGGGATACAATTGAATGATGAATGTTTCCGAGCTTGAAATTAGACGGGATGTCCAAGGTACACACTTAAATAAAAAGTAGTGTTCAAAAACGATTCGGGTAAATGCTATCAAAAATTGTTTTCTCTATTTCAGCTGACATAGACGCGAGAAAATCATCTTAATATTTCGCTGGAAACAAGTTCAATGTGACAGCTGAAATGCAAACGCCCTACTTCAGATGAAATTGTCAACTAAACGATTATGTTTCTGACAGGTCTGCTGGAGATATCTCAAGACAAATGCCCCACACGTGGGAAGGTGGAGGAGGGCTGTCGGCTTTGTTCTGGGTGTCAGAGCATTCAGGGCTTACTTTAGCTTGTCAACTTTCTATCTAAGTATTCCTCCGCTTGAGGATAATTTCATTATGCCTTTCATCCTCGTGGTGAGTATCACGGATATAGCTAAGCTACCGTTCTATAGTAGTGTACAATGGATTATTGTTCCAAAGGGATTTCCGTTCAATTTTATAGCAATGGATTTAAAAGGATGAATCATAAAATAGGCCCGACGAGCTATATCTTTCAAACATCTATATTCATAATAAATAATAATATGAGAGAAATCGGCGTTTTAATTTTTCAGGTACGTAATAGAGCTATGGGGGGGGAAGCAAATAAGTCGAACATTAACTTGCGGTCGGTTCTAAAAGGACAGCGGTCTGTCTTCTGTTGCAGGCCTATATTGCTTCATGTACAAATAATCAATTTCCATTCAACTGTGAAACAGGCGGAGGTGTTAGAGATCAACACCCACCTGGAACGGATTCCGTAATTCTACCTTTTCTATTCACTCAATACAGGTAATATGTGAACATTTACAGAGAGAAACCTATTGTTTTAGCAAAATGATGGGATGCCGCGTTAAATTACAGCAAAAAAGTCAAGCATCAATCCTTTCAATCAAAAGTCCTGAGAACAATAATGAATGCCCCTTATTACGTCAGTAAACCCTTCGTAACGATCTTAATATACCTTACATTCTCGAAGTCATCCCTTTTATGAAATTCCATAGTAACATATCCAACCACCCCCTAGCACAGTCATTGTACTGCACCACTCATCCCTATAATCCTCCTGAGGGACTAAAACGGCAGTGGCCTCGTGACCTGCTATAAATACGTGACAGTGGGAGCCCTAGCAATGGTAAGTTTCTCCAATCATGTCCTGAGCATATGTGGCTCTCGCGCTCTTGGTCAGACTCCACTGGCTCGTACCCAGTGACGCGGCTGACGGAGTAGCGTGGGGGACTTTCTAAGACTCCGCTTCCTCTTTCGCGTGCGAGGCAGGTGACAACCAATGTCGATTTGGATGGTCTCTTGGCTGTTTGTAAATAATAATAAATGAATGAAAAAAAATATCACAATTACTGCCCAATGAAGCAGATTGTAATTTTATCATAGCAAAGTTGATTATATCAACAAAAAAAAAAAATTGTGGCATGTGCTAAATATTCTGGATTAACATTCAACAGCATTAGAAATAATGATTATAGTAAAAGTTCAACGTATATTACATAATGGAATTGAGAATTTTTTCATTCAAGTTTATTTATGTAGTATATATTTTGTATGCATTATGTTTTGATAAAAACCTCATGCACACAGGTGGAGAACGATATTCGGAAGTTAGTTTAAAAAAAACTACCCTCAATCGT
This sequence comes from Acanthosoma haemorrhoidale, assembly GCA_930367205.1. NCBI lineage: Eukaryota > Metazoa > Arthropoda > Insecta > Hemiptera > Acanthosomatidae > Acanthosoma > Acanthosoma haemorrhoidale. Next base: position 13,234,864 of record OV884015.1, on the reverse strand, counting down.
CCCTTACTAGATGAACTTTATGGTAACTAACTCGTCAGGGGGTCCTCTTTCAGGCGCTCTGTATATACCGTACAACCTTTTTTATCACCTTGCGGGTTACCTTGTTAACCACTACCCCACACGAGAGCCCCATTCGAAAGCTGACCCCCCCCCCTTTCCACCTGTTTACGGCTCGCTATCTCCTCGAGGTCAGCCCTCATTAAATTCGGTTCCGATATTCTGATCAGGCCTATAAAATATTCATGATCTATGAAGCAAGGCCATCAAACCTGAATATTTTCTCCAGAGTAGACTATGACATCCCATTATAATATTTATGGATTCTATGAATAAACCCAAAAAGTAGGCCCCAAATCTCGCATACTATTTCTCTAAATATTTCAATAATCGATATTGGGCAGCAATCGACCTTTTTTAAATATCGCCTACCATGTGTAGGAACAACCATGACATTTTGTCTTCAATATACTGGTAACTCCAAGAGTCGATTTCTGACATAGGTCCGTTTTCTGTTAGTTCATTTGAGGGTAAACCTCATAGAAGCTACTATTTTAACACACATAACATTACCTCTATAAAAAAAAAAATTCCAATAAACAATTTATTTAAATGGTTTAAATAAATTAGTTTCCAAAATTTACCAGGATAAATCATATTTATATAGATGATCACTACAGGATATAATTATCATTTCTTCAAGTATTTATGATAAATAATCTCAGTTATAGACCGATGTAAGGTATTAGTTTCAATATCCTATAGGAAAAATACTATTTGTTTTGATTTTATTATGTTTGTCTTATCATTTTAAATATATGTGATACTTTTTTTTATATATTTTTTTATACCAAATTTCAACAAATTATCAAATGATCAATTATCAATACAAATTCACTAAATTATTATTATATTTTTTTTTTGTCCATACAATGTGTAAGTATCAACCGTTGAATTATACACCGAACTTACCTAAATTCCATGTGAATTAAAAATGTAACGATTGTAGTTTTTTAATATTTTCGCAATGGTTCGTGTTAGAAATACATACAGTAGAGAAACATACAAAAAAAAATATGTATAAATAATTATATTTTATTTTATCCCAGCCACAGGGAAAAACATAATTGAGTTTTAGTTAGTGGCCCCAATCTACCCGACGTTTTTTGCTAAAATGTTTAACCCCGATGAAAACGAACCAGATTAACTAATTATTGCTAATTTATGCAATTCCGAATATGGTGTTAACCTGCATTAACACTGGCCACCGTTGTTTCTATTGCAGTTGTTTCATCGATATTGTCGGGTCCCGATAGTTATTTACTTTTGTTTTTCTCGAGTTTCAAATTATCTTGGGATCAATAAAAACCTGTAAACAATTCACAATAATCGCACACTGATTTAAAAGAAAAAAAATGTCGATTTTTATTTCATTCACGTAACCAATTCAATTCAAAAACCAATAATTTCATTTTATTAATTAAAAGCCAGGTGTGTTTGTTCTTATTAGTCTTACTTTAATGAATTTATTAAAACAGGAAAAAATTCAAAGATTGTAATACTTATATTAGCTATTTTAGCTAACATTTCAAACCATAACATTGACGTCATTTATTCGAAGAATCTTTATTTTCAACAACAATTTCTCGTACAACTTTCTTGTTTGTTTAACACAAGATTATAATTAACAAAAAATAAATTGAAGATTATTCCAATAAACAAATTTGGCCAATCTTATTCAAATCTAATTTTCGTTTTGGCGCCTCGGTCGGTTTTCGGTCGTGAAACGTACCAATTCATTTATGTCGGTTTATAACAATATTTTCAATTTAGTTTATATTAGTTTCTCAATTGTATTCTCAAATAAGTTTTATATTTTCATAATCAGTTTTACATAACAATATTCTCAATAAAGTTAAGTGTATAGTTAAATATTGATTAATTTAATTTCTCATTTACATAAACAAAAAGCTATATTTTTTTTCTTTGTCTTATACTTAAGCGTAAGACCCGATCGTGAATACTTGCCCCCTTATGTTTATATTTGTATTTACTTCTGGATAGTTCTTGTAACTAAGAAAACGTATAAATAGGTGAAAGAATCTTTGTTTTAAAATTTATAATAAAATATATAAAATAATAAAAATAAAATACTACTAACTAGTTCGTAGTATGCGTTTTTTTCCATTATCTATTTTATTATTTATTATCTTAGTTATTATTTTCTTTCATTTTCTTTCTCCGGTACTATCTTTGTAACAAACATTACATTTATTTTATACATTAAGCTTCAGATAAAAAATGTTATGTACTCAACAGGTGTTGTATTTTGATTCATTCAAAAATAATTGTAATTTTCTTTAATTTCACATTATACATTTTGCCATTTTATAATTTCAGTGTTTTCTTTTTATTTCACTTTGTGTGATATTTCCTCAATTTTATATTTCTCACTGTACATTTACTTGTTAGTTTTTTCTCTAGCTCAAACCCATAGTATTTTTTGGGAAAATTAAGGCATAATATTGTCTGGCTTTTTATTGATTTTCACAGCCGGTGATTTTGCACGGGATATAAGATTTGCCTATTATTATTACGAGCCCCTTGTTCCACAGATATTTTCCTTGCTTCCTTGTGTCTGCATTTATTCACATGACGATATTCATACACCATACCATGTTTTGAATCATACCATGCTCATCATACTATGCCATGTTTTCACGCTAGCTGACCCGCCTTTATACTCATAGTTAAGTATATATTAATATTCCATTTCGAAGACTTAAATAAAGAATTGTTTGATTCATCAAAATACTTAGAGAAGACATTATCAAATGCAATAACACATACGCGTCAATGCGGTTCTGGGCATTAATTAAGTAAGTCTCAAACATATTTTCAAGGCAACGCACCAACAAACATCCATTAACCGTCGATATTTTATACAAATTAACTCTGTTTAGTTTCGCTAAGCGCCGAATGACATCACTAAATAAATCACCTTTTAACATCTCTTCACGTGGCATATAATCCTAAAAACACTGTCTAAATATTCTCATTATTTATCATTTAAACCTTAAATTTTTCTGATTTTTCATATATCATACCTTTTTATTTGTACATTCCAATTTAATTATTTATTTATTCACTACTATATCTTTTTATTTTTATACTATACAATTTATTTTTTTCAATTTGTGATAGGTCAATTTGTTGTGAGAAAGATTTAAACTTTTTTGTTCAGGGTTCATAGTCCCTTTATAAAGATTTCTGTTCTAACCTATTTTGATCTAAACCTTTCATTTCGACGTTTTATTTTACTTAGTTTTTTTTTTTACGCATATGTTTATGTTTAAAATTTCAGTGAGATTGAAGCACTTTTACAACAGATAACGTAGCGCAGTAGATCGAAAATAAACAGCATGTTTATATGTTTGCGTTATATAAATGAGACAAACATCTAAGCCATATCATTACTATATCCTGATATCAGTGACATGTATGCATGGAGCATGGAGCATGTATAGGCCCTGACTGTGAGAGACTAGGCCCGGGGTCTATCGCAGCTGTAACAGCACGCCATGCATATGCATTGCCTCATAACGAAGTTTCAGCGCTTGTGGGAACTGGCTGCTCTTGGTCGATCTGCATCCCAGCCTTATCCGATTTGTTCGTTGTGTTCGTCTCCTCCAGAGAGAGCCGGTTACCTTGTATCTCCCTCTTCAGCATAAATCCACGTTAAATTACCTCTTTGTTTTTGTATATTTACCTTAAATTATGGCTTAAAATTATTAACTATATACAACAGAATGTTTATAGTTATCTGTCACTTAATACTTACTGATGTGAATTTTTTGGTATACGTTTACAAAAAGATGTAAGATTTTTTATTAAATTCACTAAGGTGTATATCGCAGTTACCCCCCATGTTTTTTGTTTTCCATAGGCCCTTTAAATTTACAGATTTTATTTAGATTGTAGATTTTATCTGTAGGTTTTTTTTTTCCCCCATAGCAAACTTATAAAAATGGAATGTGGTAAAAATAAATGGAAAATTATTTTGGATTGATGGGTGCCTTTCACTAAAGGGAGTCCTATTTGAAGGATGTATGAGAAGGATATAGGGTTTGGGATGCCTAAAGGAGGCGGGTGGATTCGGGCAACCCACGACTCACTTAAATTCTCCAACTTTCTCACACTATAGAAGTGTGGGCACATAGTGGGAACGAAACGACTCCGAAAATCTGTTTTCCCTGGCCATCCGATCTTTCTGAATTTTTTTTAACAAATGATCTGCGCAAACGTCTTGAAACATATTTATCCAATCTGTAATAGTATCGGTTGATAATCCTAGTTCCTCTTGACAAAATTTAGTACATGTATATTCTTTTGCCCAGCATTATATTAAAATAACTAATTTATTAAACGGCAAACTACTGCTTTCCAAAAATGTTCCTTTTTTCAATTCAAAGGTGTCTATGCAGCCTTTCACGTTGCATCTCCATCTATCCTTCTCGCCTATAGTGTACTCAGGTACCGGAAGAATGAATGACATTAGTAATGACATTAGTCATTGAGTTTCTTAATACTTTGTCCGATTCTTACATCAGACACCAACAGCTATTAAACACTTTCACTATTTTCCAACCCCGCCATATGGAGGGAGAAAGAACCACCAATGACATTTAAGAAGAGGGGGCGAAATAGCAATGCTGAGACAAGGAATGAGGTCTTCGGTCGTCGAACTCGAGGCGGAGTCGAATCAACTCCTTAAGTCATTCTATTTTCCAAGGACGCTTTACAAGAGATACAACCTCCACTGTCCACAATCAAGACTTCTTAAAGGAGTAAACCCACAATTTTATTGAAGAGACTATTAAACTTATTCGATTTTAAGACATTTTCAGTTTTGTCATTTTAACTATACATTTTGTAACATAATTTTTATTTATAATATTAATTTAGTCTCGTATGATGTAATTCATTTTAAATCATTCATTCAAGCCAATATCAAATTTCTAGGTATACGGCAAATAGTAATAATTAATGCATTTCTTAGTAAAGCTTTCCTAAAATCCTAGTTATTACTGAATATTATTATTGCATCCTCTTTTCTAAGAATTAACTCTAATTAAATATAAATTCAAACCAACTATCCGCTCAAGGGACATATTCCTAGACAAACGACCAAGATAATGAGTAAAGTAATTAACACAAGTTAGTTTAATCGTAAAATTTAATTAAATTTATATATACTCATGTACACGAGTATAAATGGTACAAAGGAGATATAATGATAAATTTGACTAACTACTTACTAAGCATTTTTCACCATAAATATTTAATTTATATTTATGAACCGTCTCGGTCGACCTCAGCGCCGCCTACCAACCAAAACAAGAACTTTCGGTCGGCCATACTTCATCATCAGGTGATCCTGTGCTCTTTGATTTTTTTTTAATTAACTTAAATATTGAAAACTGAAAAATATTAAAATATCATTAATCACGGGATTTTATTGTTTTCTCTGGATTGTTTTGTGCTTTAAGTAGTATCGCCCGGTGACGCGGCTGACGGAGGAGCGCGGGGGACTTCCAAAGACTCCGCTTCCTCTTTCGCATGGGAGGGAGGTGACAACCATGTGGATTTGGGAGGCCTCTGGGCTGTTTGTAAATATTGAATGAATGAGTGAGTGAATGATAATTGTAAATATGGTATGAATGAGAAAATTTATCACAATTACTTATTGCCTAATAAAGGAGATTGTAATTTTATCACAGTAAAGAAGTTTCAAATAGTAATCTAATCTTAAAACTCAGAAAAAAATAGAGAAAGGTTTCTTTCAATTCTAATCGATTTCGCACACTTTCTGTTATCTTAGCTAAGATATATAGACAGCTCAATCGGGGAATAAAATAAAATACCTTTACAATTTGATCGTATGATCAAACTCAAACAAACAGACGAAAGTGAATAACGTCATATCTTTGTGACTTATATGAATTATGAATATTATTATCACTATTATATGATTATAGTATTTTATCATAAAGGGCTTGACAAAAATGCCAGCTTATAAGCGCTCGATTTATCCATATTCTTTCCCCTTCCTTGCTTTCAATTAGACTTTTCCCAGCGTAGGAGATTCATAAGAAAACAAGACCTAAAGTTAATTTACTATCTCGTATAATATCATATTGCAGTATATATGAAAACGTTATTATTTTTTTCATAAGCTTTTTTCCCCCTTACAGAAGCCATCTTTGTAGACTTTGTTCCTTTGGGCTTTCAAAGGGTCGGCCTGGGCGAATCAGCCTAAACATGCGGAAGGAGAAAGTTAATTCTATATCAGATACCTGTCGTTCGTAATTCACCTTTGTTACAACAGTATGCGTAACACGATTTCGAAGAAACACAATTTCGAAAGAATGTTGTTATCTCCAAAATATGCTCATTATTTATTGGTGTCGCTTCTTCTAATTTCCCAACATTTTTTAGGACTATTACAGATGCAAATATAAATTCATTGATATTATATAAATGAGCATTTGGGCATCAAAGAATGAAATTGTTTTTTAGATTTGTTTAAAAGTCCATTTTCAGTTCTCAATAGGAAAAACAGTATGATTATACATATTTATGTCAAGATTTCATTCAAGTTCAGAAAATTTGTAAATTTATTCAATTATGATTAGGTATTTAGAAATGCATATTATGTATTAACTCTACAATATGAGTGCGATATAAAATCGATTGATGAAAGAACGGATACTCGTAATGGGAGTGTTATCGACGTAATTATGTATTATATATATATATATATATATATATATATATATATATATACACACACTGACAGGCAAAAAATTCCACCCACCTGATTTTTTCATGTTTTCATCTCAAAATATTTCTGCTTAGGATTCAGCACGTTCTTCAGATTAGAACCATGTCGAGCATTTATGGGATAACCTCAGAAGACGAATAAGAGCGCGTTCAGCACTTCCTGATACACTGCAGGACCTTGAAAGTATTCTTCGGGAAGAAAGGGCTAACCTCCAGCAAAGGGACATTTCCCGACTGGTGGAAAGTATGCCGAAGCGTCTTCAAGAAGTAATAAAGGCAATAGGGGGAAATACGCGCTATTAAATGATCCTGTCATTCATTTCTTTTACAATAAAAATGGTTATGGTTTAGTTCATAATTAAAGAAAAAAACTAAAGCCGGTAACTTTTATAAAAAAAAAATCAGCTCCTAATACGCGATTCTGAGCCGGAATTAGGAAATGGTTGTGGAGTCGGTTCTCTGAAAATGATATATATTATCAAACCCAAAACCTCGCTATCACAAAACAATCAAACGAACTCGATAGCCTAGTTTGAAAATGACAAACAAGGAAATATGTGACGAGGACGGCCGTGTAAGCCCTGATATGAGTGTTGATCTGAAGTGGGTCTATGACATGTGCTGAGTCATTGATACATGATACCAAAGTTCAGTGATTTACTCTTTGACCGAACGTTTATGTATCATATATTTAATATATGCAATGTCTGTATCTCTACAGGCGGCCTTTGCGTGAGTTCATTGATTTATGAACATTGTCGGTATCTGATGGATTTCTAACATAAATGTTGATCAAAAGCAATTCATTTTTGCGGCTCCATTCCCTTCAAATTATCTTCTTCCTATTTTTTTTCTGGGAAATGGTGCAAAAGGAACTGAGCAAAAATCCCTGCGTAAAACACATCGAAGTGATTACGCTTCTCCCTAGAATAAATATAACCGTTATCACCCCTTGATCACTAATCACAGAATAAATATAACCGTTATCACCCCTTGCTGATCACTAATCACAGAATAGATATAACCGTTATTCCCCTTATTGGTCCCTAATCACAGAATAGATATAACCGTTATCAGCCCTTGCTGATCACTAATCACGGAATAGATAAGCCTTTGTTTTCTGAGAATCGTTCATCGCCATATTTATCTTTTTTTTTCGTTAAAAAAAACTGAAATTGATGAACACCCCTTTTTGAATTCTGATAGAACTGTTATATATCTAGGTAACATCACTTTGTCTATAAATATTATTTTTATCTCTATTTCTGCATTTATTGGCTTAAGTGGTTCTGTACTGTAACACCAGAAATATGAATATTTAAATACAGAGAAAATACCTCATTATTACACTTTGTGCAGCAAAGGCTCATAAGTAATATGTATTTTTGGTTTATTTTTTTTAAACCGTCGAGAAATATAATATAATTCAGATGGTTAACAAATTATATAACTTTTCCCCCTAAGTCTCAAATTTCACATGAACGTTTCTTCATAGAATTATAGATATTTTAGGCTATTTGGTCTTGGTTGCGCACCTTTCCTAGGCCGTTTGAAAATATTTTATTATTAAAAAAATAAATAAATTTAATATTAAAAATATAAATAAATTGTACGTTTGATTACATAGATGATTTTTAATTGAATTTAACTAAAATAATATATTCTTTCTGGGTCGTAAATGGACTTACACCACTTTTATACTTATTGAAATAGATTTCTGTTCGATTATGAATATCATAAACGATAATATAATTATTTATTATTACTTCCTACCTGTTAACATTAAATTGTCCATTTATAGATCAGAAGTGAATAATTATAAAAAATTGAAAACTTGGGTACGGTGAAAGTAATACCGATTTTCAGGATGTGTTCTACACAGACATTTTGCCGATTTAGAATCACGCAAATTGACGCGACACTTTAATACAGGCAATATTATTTTTAAGTGTTCCCCGCATTTGTGTGGATAGAAGCTTTTTCATTCCGTCCATTTCCATTACGCTTTTGATGGTTATTACTATTAATTTTCCTCTTCTCTTATTAATGCTTAATTAGTTATTCTAAGTCAAATGGACTAACACCACTTTCATAATCAAACTCATTACTAAATTTTATTTATTGCCGAAATATAAATTGATCAAATCATATGGATATTTTAAAATACTAACTCTGAATTGTTTATAAATAAAAAGTGCACAATAAATTATCAGTAAATTATGTGATTTCTCAATGATTTTTTTTTAATGTACGATAACCAGCCCCAGAAAAATATTTTTTATTGGGCGTGATCTTCCGGCAACTCAATGATTATTTAAATAGTTGTGTGATCGTAATTTTACGGTGTTTTAGCAATATCGTAGAAAGGATTTTTTATTGTTATCATACTTTTTTTTAATATCCATGAGTTCTAATTTAAATTGAACTCATTTTATATTTGGCTATTTTTTTGGTCTTATTATAAATTAAATTATTTTGATTATTTTTGTTTTTTCTTTGTAAAATTTTAGGAATTGTAATGAAAAAAAATAAATAAATATAATACGATATTGATTTAATATACTATTGCTACCCTTATTTTAGACTGTTGTGTCTACTTCTTCAATATGAATAAATAGAAGTTCCCCTCCTCTCGGCCCAGAAAATATCTACCTGTTTCCATGTTTTAATAATAAAAACCTTCAAAATGCGTCAGTTAAGAGAGGAGGAAACTAGTGTACGAAACAGATAAAAAAGCCCACTAGGGGGGTCAGCGGGGCTACCCTCGCCTCTGACCTGCCAATATAAGGCCCAGATTTGGGGCTTGTGGCCAGACTCTCGGAACCCGGCACCTGAACAACACTTCTCTCTCTCTCTCTGAACTGGCGCTTGCTGCTCTACTCGAACCATGGCTTTCTTATTCAACTGCCTCTGCACCTCTCTCTCCTAACCTCGCTATGTTTTAGTCTGGCCTTGTCAGACCCCACACCTTCCTAGTGGGATTCTCTGCCTTCGTCTCGCTAAAACTAGCACATCCTATGAAGGGATTCCATGCGGACGACGGTCTCTGGGGCCCTACATACTGTAGTAGCGTCTCCCCTAATCTCCAAGGAGGATTTTATAGATGGGTTATAATTGATATGCATCTCGCTAGGATATTTGGTTGGATAATGAGCAGTTATTAATTCTTGCTTTATCTATTTTTGGAACTTGCTTTATTTAAGAATATTTTTATTTATAATCTTTTTATTTTTATTTTATAATTTTTACACTATAATCAATTACAGAGTAACAGCTGTTTGGCTATTTCCCAGTCTACAGACAAAGAAATCATTCGAATTGTCTAAAAGATAAATTGTTATGTACTCAGAGCTAGCATATTATGTAATACTGTGTAAAAATAATTAACTGGAGTAAACTATCGATAACGTTTTAGAATAAACATTTAAATCATAAAGTCTTAACTTCTCATCTAACTATGTTTATGGAAAATAAAACTGCACATTAATATAAAATAGCAGTGTCTTTCTTACGTAGTTCATTAACATAGAAGTGATCCATACGAAAAGAGTGTCTTCAGTATAAATATAATACTTGTACAAAAAATGAACAAAACTGAAGAAGTTTTCGTTAGTGTGTTAAAGAATAAAGTCATTTGATTTCAGAAGCACAGAGACCCTTTTATTGCACATTTAATGTTGATATTTTCATCTACATTCTAGTGAATGAAGCCCTCTATGGTCAATTTGATTACATATTTCCATTTCTCTTTTACAAAATTTGAATCATTGTTTGGTCTTATATTACAATTATATAAAATATAATTAATCACATACTACAATCAATTTTCATAACAGAAAATAAGTTTTTAAAAACGTTTTGAAACTTAAAGCTGAAATAATGTCATTCATTTTTGCTTATCTCGTTCGATTTATTCTTATTTATTTCCGATCTTAGTTCGGAATTGATTAAACATAGTTTTTTTGTGTATTATAATTGGTAATCAGTGAACCCTGATCGTACTTGCCAGATTATTATAAAAGTCCTTGTGTATAATATAGTTTATTAAAAACATTTACTTATAACACGGTGTAGAATTTGAAACCAATATTGCACCAGATAATCTCTTTTAGCCACACACACACACTCTCTCGAGTAATTCATCTTCATCAAAAAGTGAAGTCCGTCAAGAAGATGGTATTTCTAGAACTAAAGTTCTTGAATCAAAGCACTGCCGTATTTCGATGAAGCATCCCTTTGCGTTCCAATCAACAAGTTTCTTCAGCTGCCGCCTTCCCACTCAATTATTTTTTTTACAGCAGTTTCATAAAGACCGTGGATCTTAATTTCTTCTTCATCTTAATTAACATCTACTGCTCAATTATAATTTTTTTTTTTTTTACTGGAGTAAAGATTTTACAAATTCAAGTACGAGATAGGTTAAACATAACTTATGAAAATAATTAAAAATTAATTAATGAATTACCGATCATGGTATCCTGATTATGATGACCTTAAAGATCATTTAAATTTGTAAATATTTTTATATTATTTATAAACGCATTTAATGTTGATTTTTGTGTTGAGCAGGTTTTTATTTATTTATCCAACTATTAGAAAATATATATACATATTATTATATCGTTATAGCCATATACAATAACATGAAAATGATTGACCGTAACATGGAATTCAATATGATTGCTAAATTAAAACGCAAATATAGTTTGATTTTCTCTTCGAGAAGTCTCGATGAAATATTTAATAGTAGATATAATGCGAAGACGGCTGGGATACATGATAGAATATGAATAATTATGATGATAAAAATTATATAAACGAAAAGTTCAAAAGAGGACTTCATCGAAACATCGATTTCATAAAGGCATTTGTGACATCTAATATACATAAATCATCTTCAGCCTATAGTTATACAATTAACCTTATACCTATAGTAAAGCCAAGAACTAAACAGGCGCTTTGGACAAATGTACAGACTACTTCAAAGGACATCACATCTCTCGATAGAAAATAAATTACTAATCTACAAAGTTATACTTAAGCCAATCTGGACATACGAAATAGAGCTATGGGGGACAGCAAAACAGACGAACATCAAGCGCATCCAATCCTTTCAATCAAAAGTCCTGAGAACAATAGTAAATGCCCCTTATTATGACAGCAACAAAACCCTTCATAACGATCTTAATATACCTTAAATTCTCGAACTCATCCCTTCCAAGTTAATGAAATTCCAACCAAATCAAACCACACTAAGCACAGTCATTCAGTCACTGTCACTGCACAACTCATCCCTATAATTCTTCTGGGAGACTAAAACGGGAGTGGCCTCGTGGCCTGCTATAAATACGTGACAGTGGGAGTCCTGGGAATAGCGAGTTTCTCCAATCATGCCCTGAGCCTCTGTAGCTCTCGCGCTCTTCGTCAGCCTGGCTCTTATCTGGTAACGCGATTGACGGAGGAACGTCGGGGACTTCCCAAGGCTCTTGCTCTTTCACATGCAAGGGAGGTGACAACCATTTGATTTGGGAGGTCTCTGGGCTGTTTGTAAATACTGTCTGAATGAGCGAGTATATGAAAATTACTTATTTCCCAATGAGGCAGATTTTAATTTTATCATAATAAAGTTGTTTTATCAATTATATACCTATTGTACTTCCTCCCAAGGTTGAAGGTCTACGACAATACACGTTTCTTCCTGTTTCTTATAAAACAGTCAGGACTCGAGAGGGGAACCGGGCAGGCCATTAAGTGTACAAGCCCGAAACACATTACAAATGGAGTGACGGATTGGAGGAGAGAGCTGCACGTGATATGAAGAAGGGCGGCAGCGGTAGTAAATGGCACGGAACTTGACTTATCCGTCTTGGCCTCGCCTTGTGGAAATTGCTCACATTTGATAGAGCCTCGCTCCGTCCTCAGCCAATTAACTGGCGCTGATGAGGGCGTGCCGTCTCCCATCAGTGGATAACGGCATCACTTATGACGATCTGCAGTCAGAACACCTTCTCTTGAGAGTTAGTCAAATAAATCAGCCTAATCAAACAACCAAATCAATAAGGGCTATGAATTAATTAGAAAAAATTGCTTCAAAAAATATTCAGCTTGTATCTACAAAGATTTATGTTTAGTTTTTGTCTTAAGCCACTAAGCAGTCGAAACCTTTAGGTTGCTATAGAAACAAATTCCATGTAATTATGTTTACAACTGTCAGTTTACTGTCAGTTTTAACATAGAGGGAAAAACTAAGCATTTTACTTTTTTATTTTCATAAAGGCAAGAAACCGGCTGAGGCTCACTAAGAGATATGTAAAGTATATGGTGTTGATTGTTTAACAGAACGCCTCTGTCAGAATTGGTTTAAAAAATTTCATTCTGGAGATTTTCTACTGAAAGGTGACCAACGTTCTGGTCGACCTTTTGAAGTTTATGATGACAAAATGAAAGTCATAATGAAATCGAATCGTCATATAACTGTGCGAGAGATTGCAAAAAAAATGTATCACACACAACAATTGAAAATCATATAAGGCGTCTTGGACTTGTTAAGAAGCTCGATATTTGGGTTTCGCCACGACAATGCGAGGCCTCACACATCTTTAGCAACACGTACGAAACTATTGGAGCTTGGTAGGGAAGTGATGTCGCATCCCCCATACAGCCCCAACCTTGGACCATCGGATTATCATTTATTTCGAAGTTTACAAAACTTGTTAAATGGTAAAAATTTCGGTAATATCGATGACCTCAAATCGCACTTGGTTGAGTTTTTTACTGATAAAGACCAGAAGTTCTAGGAGAACGGGATCATGAAGTTACCAGAAAGATAGCAACAGGTCATTGTACAGAATGGATGATATTTGACTGATTATAGTTCATTTTTTGCATAGACAAAAAAAAGTTTTATTTCACACTAAAAAACCAAAATTACTTTGTTGCTAACTGATTATTAATATCGACAAATTTGTAGGATATAGGATTGGTCGGGAGTGCCAGTATAAACACTAATAAAGATTTATGCATCGTATTTACAGAGAAAGCAAACGTTTTTCGGGCTAACACAGAATATAAACATTTTATTAAAACACAAAATAATTGTTTATAAACAAAGTTATAAACTTATTGCATTGTGGCTGGGTATGTTCTTAATAATTGTTGTTGTCAACAGAGAAGTCGATTATAGAAATGTTTGTGTACGCCAGACCTACAGGCCACAGGCATATTATACTCCCTGGCAATTCTACATGTTAATACAGGTGGTATTAGGTATTTTGTTGTTCTTGGCTTAGCCGAGAAAGTAGGTAGTGACCTGCCCCTAGAGATTGTCGACTCTTGGAGTTTAATCCAACTACCTGCTCTTTAATGTACTCATTCAAAAAAAAAGAACTCCAAGATCTTCTTCAATATATAACTTATAACGAAACATGGCGCATTGAGTATCCATATTAACCTAACATAAATAACATATACTCATTTAAAGAAGGTAATTATATAATTTTAATTTCGAGCTATAAATTTACTTCGTACAGTTGATAGACATTTGTTTGGCCACTGTCGCCTGCATTTTAATGATATTTTGGAATGAAGCGAAATCTAACTATTAGATATTAGGAGCGTACCCAATCGTTTCAATCAAAATTTCTGAGAACAATAGTAAATGCCCCTTATTACGTCTACAACAAACCCTTCATAACTATCTTAATACATCCTATATTCTCGAACTCGTCCCTTCCAAGTTCATGAAATTCCATCGAAACCTACACCACAGTCATTGCACTGCACCACTCATCCCTATAATCCTCCTTGAAGACTAAAACGGCAGTGGCCTCGTGACCTGCTATAAATGCATAACACTAGGAGCCCTTGCAGTGGCCAGTTTCTCCAATCATGTAATGAGCGTCTGTGGCTCTCGCTCTCTTGGTCAGGATCCGCTGGCTCGTATCCGGCGACACGGCTGATGGAGGAGCAAGGGCTCTTTCCAGGACTCTGCTTTCTCTTTTACATGCGAGGGAGGTGACAACCATGTGGATTTGGGGGGACTCTGAGCTGTTTATAAATACTGTTCGAATGAGCGAGTGAATGCAGATTGTAAATACGGTATAAATGAGAACATTTATTACAATTAATTAATAAGGCATATTGTAATTTTAGCACAGTAAAGAAGTTTTTAGATATTAGGCTTATTCGAAAGAATTCGTTGCCACTGCGGGTCGATCGATATTATCAGATAGCCCAGGGTACTGGGTAACCTTTTTTTTCTCGCCCGATGGCGGAACTTCCCACGGGAAGCCGTGGGACGGTTTAATAGGTCCGATGCAGGAAGAACCCCAGGCAACACATACGTTCACATAGATACCATTTAGATAGCGCGGTAATGGAAATGGTTTCAGGGATCAGACGTACCTGTGTTTCCTTCTTTATACATAACTTCCGTTTCCTAGATAACACTTCTATCCATAGTTGCCACAGGTAGGAGATTAGATTACATCTTCAGATATTAAGGTAAGTCGCTTAAGTTGTCTAACTGGTTTTATTACTTTATCCATAAGTTTATTTTGCAAAATTACTCCTTACACAAGTGCGCGTACAACATCATTTAAATTGAAGATGTTGAGTGATTCTGAAGTTGTAATTTATTTTGAAAACATGAAGTATTCGCATCGGAACCAATACTTGAAATGGTATATTTTATATTTCAAATTCTAATTGAAATACTGTTATTTCAATTTATATTAGCAGAGAATTTGTGAAAAGACTGTATTTACATTTAAAGTGATTGAGGCACATAAATTAAATTCAAATGAATTTCTTAAATTTGAATTTGCCGATTCATTTACGTATGTGCTATCAGCTATCAGGTGAAAGTGATCTGTGGAAGAACACTTGAAAAGAGTATAGTGACAATTTTATTAAATTGTTTATTTAAAGTGGTTGAAACCTTAAAAAGGGGTGACACCAATTAAAGAATAAACTTTAACGTCGTTTCTTTTTAATACTCTGACTGAAATTAATAACTCTTTTACATATATATCAAAAGTGAGCATTGTCGTTTGAGTTTTATTCGTCTGTTTTAAATTGGAAATTATTACTTTTAATTTAAATTATTAATTTAATACTCAATAGTACATCATTATATTAAGATTATGCCTTCGATAAATGTTACGTATAGTGATATTGTCTCCCGGCAGCCTTCGTACGACAAATATTAGTTTTGAAACAAATGTTGACATTTCAAAAAGTTCACTGTTTTTGTTTTCTTTTTTAAATACATTTCAAATCGATTTGTGTATACTTCTGAGCTTTTTTCATTCCTCTCTATTTTTGTTTTCATCTAGCGTATTCAGCAACTGATTCGGATTGAACCAGTGGGATACAATCCTTCATACTGTTCCATTGAATATAATTGCGCCCTTTGATGTTTATTTACACATACATTCATGTTTTTTTTTTTAGAAAAAACACTTAGGTATAGTTAGTCTTTAAACACACCTAACAATCATTGCATAAAATATTAGAATACATTTCATGTAAAGTGATAATAGCTGTATGTAAAATGATAATGTGGCGTAGCAAAAATGTACCTTTCAATATAAAAACACATTTAATAGAGTTGTAATCCATAATATATTCTAATATTGGAATTTATCACCAAAGTGCCACTAAATTCTCGACGAGTCCAACATCAAAGACTAAATTCATTTTTCATTTTCATCTTCAAATCATATCTTAACCAAAACGAAATATATATAATCAAACGCTTATAGCCCAATTTTTAAGTATGAAGTGAATATTCCGAAAATCATGTGTAATGAATGACTCATCATTACGGTCACTTTTTAATACGTATTGTTATCCTAATCTAGACGCGTCATGTGACTTCATATGACGCAAAAATGTAGTTTATTTAATTTTAAGTTTATAAATTTTATTTATATAAGAAAAATCAATAAAAAGTAATGTTTTGCGGTTATTCAAGCAAGCCCAATTGAATGGCAATCACAAATGTTGTTTTTGAACTTGATTTTTCCTGAGAAATCAAATCTATAGGCGGTATTGGTCATTGCAATGAGATTGCATTTCATAATTTAATTTTGTATGCTAAACCGTCGTTTGCAGTGACTGATTTTGATGTTATTAGCCTCAAAACGTGACGAAGTACGCGATTTCATTAAACCATTATCGGGATATAGGGATTTGCTGCTATGGAATTATCCCAGATAACAAAGGTTCAAATACCCGTTGAACATTATTGTTCAAATGACAAATTCTAATTTTGCAAATAAAAAGAACTATATGATTAAAAAAAAAAAGTAAAAGGTCTAAAGGAACGATAATAATAATTATGAAATAAAATAAAAGTTGTTTAACTGCTTTAAGTAAATACGGCTCATAGGATCCACATAGAAGAGAGAAAAAATATGCAGTCTGTACAGTACGACATCAAACAACATCAATAAATAAATACAAAATATAACAAACAAACTAGCATACAATTAATTTAAAATTTTTAGCATTAGACTTGAAGAACATCTGTATCACAAACGTTGGAACAACAAACAACGAAAAATGTATAGTACATGAGGAAATTACAACACATTTCTAGACATTACGAAAGACTCACATCTGTCACAGATCTGACAACGATGTCACAAATGTGATGATTTATCAAAATCCAATATTCCCTTCCTCGAGGAAGTTTCGGTGATAGCTAGGGGATTTAATATTAAACATTGCCTTTTTTTTTTTCGAAGATGTCGACCGACCAGACAGACTTATTATTTCGCTGTATTTGATGCCGATTGATAAGCATAACAGTATCGAAGCGTCAAGTTTTAAGTTAAGCACAATACCATAAGCAGTATCAAACCTAGTGAATCATTTCATATCAACATCAAGTTACATTATAATTTAAATTATATTTTAAAGGAACTGTATACACTTATTTATTACTCCGCTGAACTGCTAACAAAGTTCCGTCATTCGCAGAGTGGCATAACGAACAAAAGTAATACAAATGATTTCTATAACTCAATAGAATTATCAAATCCAAAAGGCACTTACTAAATAATAACTAAGTTAGCACGATTAACTTGAAAGGGACAGGAATTCAAGAAGCAGTACGAAATTACCCCCCTCCCCGATGAGTGGGGAGAATTGTAAAGTTTTCAAAGTGTACTTGTGCTCATTCAATTTTCGCGACCATTATCGGAATTAGAGCCTCGGGTGCTGAAACTTAATCAAAACTGGGGATGGTTCAAGTGTTGGCTCTGGCGGTCTGTCCGTCCTATGCCACCGGCTACTTATTTAATGACTTCCTGTCTCGTCTTGAGCCATTAATATCAGTCAAAAGTCAACGGATAGCCAGGAATTAATCATGTCAATAAGGCCAGTCTAAAACAAATGTCGCTTCTCAACTTTCTACCACTCTTCAAAACTGAATTATCAACTTTAATCGCTTTAGTCGTTTTAATTACTTTTATCTCTGCTGAAATGTTTCGTTAGCATAATTCGCTTCTTATTGCTCAATCGACCAGTCTCCCCCCCCCCCCAATGTTGTCCACGCCAGTGTCTCGTGTTGCCTTGGAGATTTCAGATCTGAGAATGGCGATGGCATCCAGTCATTGGAAATAAATGAAAACAATTAAGCACTTGGAATGAACGTTCTTGTTACAGCTTCTATCCGATGAAGAACCAGTGGTTTTGTTTCAACTAAATAATAATTTTGATAAGCTGATGATGTTGAACTGGTTAAAAGAGAAGTTTTATCTCGTTATCCGTGACCTCTTCAAAATTCATCTCTTATGTCCTTCTACAAATTATCCATACTATATGCATTGCACTAAATTTATGTCTTTGGAACTATTCATAAGCCACTCACCCAGAAACCTTTTCTTTTTTTTTTTCCCATAGCCCCTTTAAATTTACAGATAATTATATACAATTATAGATCCTCAGGCGAATCTATTTACAAATTATTTTTGTATTTCCTGTAACATCGCTACATTATATACAGGTTTTGTTATTTTATAAAAATTATATAATGGAATAAACAAGTATAACGATATACATTATACGTGACTGGACTTAACTGACTCTAATAAAGGTGATGGGGCTCACCTTTTTGATCAAACTTAAAACTAACTTACATACTAATTCTTAACCTAATTTTTCCCCGACAGTCTGTTGCCATCGATGCGGGAGGGTTGGTGGGGTCATATTGTTAAACACTGGGTTGGTTGGGTGCTGCAACTAGTCAAAAAACTTGACGTTTCTCCGGCGGATGAACTCACCCAACGACGGCACACCAAGGAACGGGTGCAGATCAGCGTTCTTTAACCTCTCGAGAGAGGTATGTCGGACCACATGATTCCATTCTGGAAGTGTTGGAGACATTTGGCTGTATTGTCAAGTCAAGTGGGTAAATAGCGGGGCACCGTACAGCGCTGGCCGGAGGACACATTAATAGATCATCAATTTGAGACGAAGCGACAGGTTGGGTGAAGTTAGCAAGTGCGATAGCCGGTAAGACCTGTGTCGTACTTTTTCTATTTTGTTACTAAAATGAGTAGAGAAATGGAGATGCCTATCCATTTTTATACCCAGATAGTGCATTGAGAAAGCTGGTGAGTTCTCTTGCCCTCCTATACTATACGATTTTGGAACGTTCTATGCCATTATACCGCTTTATATATGACTAAACTTTTGTCAAATTATTGAGAATTGATAAAACAAGATTTAAACTGAAAATAACAATAAAATTTTAAAAATTACAAATATTTTGTTCATTAATTAATGAATAGTTTTTCATCGTAATTTGCTTAAAACCTCCCATACAGTGGCTTAACTGTATTTGATTGATATCTGTATTCTGTGTAGTGTAAAAGAAAATATACTGAAATTATCCTTAAAGCTGATTGTTCACAATTTAATTTAAACACTTTTTTTTCTATATTATTTATTTTTATTTAATCCGCTTACTTCCTGTTATGCTTTGACAGAACAAATAATAAGGCAAGATTGTCAATAATCTATTGGGTGAAATAGACTTTTTTTGGTACTTTAACGAATATATTTTGTGTTGAATGTGATAATTTCACACATAACGCTCCACTGCTGAAGAGGACCTTTGCGAGAATAAAACCGCCCTCAGATAGATATTCTGTTCATCGCTTGTGTTCAAAAGGCTTTTTTTTTCTCCCAGACCCTCTTTCTAAAAAAATCTTTTATTCCGCTCAATTGGAAATAACTTTCTTTTTTTCTTTTTTTTTTTTTTGATTCTCAGAAAGGAGATGTTTAAAGGGCTGAATGCTCTTTGAGTCGGTTCTTTTTAAAAATTATATTTACAAGATCAACTTAATAATTTTTTAAACCTTCAAACAATTCTACTTTTATATTAATATTTACTTGCTGTATTCAAGTAGCCACACTCATCTGTAAAATTACTTTTTAAATAAATTTCTTTTCACCGTTTTCATTCAGTCAGCAAGATATTTGTCCCTCGTGGAATAGTTAAAAAAATTGTCAAGTTGACTTTTCGTAAAAGAAATATTTCGATATAATATTTTTTTTTCAAGTCCTTTACCACACCATTGGTAAGGAAATATTGTAATTCGTCTTGAGGTAATATTTCTTTTCTTATTATAGAATAAACCTACATGGCATGGTACCCAACCGTCATTCTTAAACATAAGCCTATCGATTCGTTTTGCTTTTATATTATATTGAAACTTTATTGCACTAAAATTACAATCTTCCTTATCAGGCTATAAGTAATTGTGATAAAGGTTCTCATTCATATCATATTTACAATTTTCATTCACTCGCTCATTCATACAGTATTTACAATCAGCCCAGAGACCTCCCAAGTCCACATGACTTTGGGAAGTCCCCCACGCTCCTCCGTCAGCCGCGTCACTGGATAAGATCTGACGAAGAGCGCGAGAGTTTTGCTGTTGAACTCCTTTATTTGAACTACCATTGCAACACCACATGTTCCAAAGACTTGTTACATTGTTCAAAAAACGCCATCTTATTATTTTTTATTTTGTATTTTTAAAGAAATAATATAGCTAAACACATAAAAAAATAGGCCGAAAAGAAAGGCTGGCTACAACTTTTTTCTAAACCAAACTTAATAGCTAGATCCTGCGAAATAAAATTTGCCATAGTGGACAGAAACCAAATCACTGCACTCGGATGCGGTTGAATTTAACTCTTTACTTTCTTTTCTCAAGCATGCCCATTCGTAACCAAATATTATTGAGCTTTGCTTTAATTATTGAAATCGTTTTCTATATAGAAAAATCCAGAGAATACTAGAGCTGTAATATTTTTGAGAATATGAAAGAAAAACACTACTTTTACTACTTTGCATGTGAGAGCGAAGGGGAAAGGGGGGGGGGAGATCCCCAAAGAAAACCCTCTTATTTAATTTCCTTTCTTTCTGTCCCAGGGATTTTCTTTTTTATCTAATAAAAATATTTTATAAACGTACCCAACATTGAATATTTATTAAAGGATAAACAGCAACAATGAGGCTATTAGCATACCCAACAATAAAGAATAAATGCCTCATTCATTTTATATTCATTATCAATTATACATAGTTAAATTTATTTTTCTACCTATTTATTATTATTGTTTGTACACACGCAAATAATCAGCTGTATTGCATCTATAATGCCACTAAATTCGTCCCAAGCCAAATCATAGCACTCTGTGGCAGCTGAAGATAGAATTTGCCTCTTCCAAAAAAAATAATGTAAAAAAAAATCATTTTTATTCACAAATAACACACATCCAGCGACAGTATCTGCATCACTGTATGGTTTAATATGTTTCGCTAAAATCCAATAAATTTCTAAAAAAGCCTCAGAAAAATTTTCTTTTCATTTTAAACTCTGAGTTTTTGTGGGCCAATCGGAGAAGTTGCCCTCGTCAAGTCGCGTTACCACGATTTCCCGAATTGTCGTAAATATTATTATTTTATATCACTCACTGATTTGTCACGTTTTTTTACAAAATTTTCCTGCGGTCCGCCTAAAAAAACAAACAATTTGACAGCTGACAGTTTAGGCTTTGTAAAAATGGAGCGTTACACGATAAAACAACGTGTCTTTATTGTTGAACATTATCTCGAAAATAATGAAAGTTTGGCGGCCGCAGCTGGAAAATTTCATACAAAATTGTCGAAATAGTGTATTGACTTCATCAACTGTGAAGAGATTAATTGAAAAATTTAAGGAGACTGGATCAGTCGGAGACACTAAACACACTGGTCGTCCAAAAACAAGCCGTTCAAATGTCTATATCGAAGCAGTGCATGAGAGTGTTGTTGAAAATCCATGACACAGTTCTTTGTGCCGAAATTTGATGATATTGATGTGGCCAACATGTGGTTTCAACAAGATGGTGCCACATGCCATACAGCCCATGAAACAATTCAAATACTGCATGAGACATTTCCAAGTCGTGTACTCTCTCGTTTCGGTTATCAGAATTGGCCCCCTAGATCGTGGGATTTAACACTTTTAGATTTCTTTTTATGGGGTTATTTGAAGTCAATGGTGTATGTCACAAAGCCCACATCCACCCGTGCATTAAAAGAGGAAATTCAACGCTGTATCAACGAAATTCAACCACATGTATGCCAAATGGTCATGGAAAATTTCGACGAAAGAGTACGTATGTATAAATAGTTCTGGGACACCCCTTAGATTGCATACGTTTTCTGTGTAAGGGTAAGATTGAACATATTAGGTTCAGTTTGTTCTTATTCTAAAACCCATCATGCTCGAACTTTAGCCCTAGTGTTTGTAAACATATAATATTAGTATATCTTATTTATATCATTACATCCGTCATTGTAATAATGAATTTCATATATAATTTAATTCATTTTAATTAGTTATATTTTACTGATGGTTTGTTTATTTATGGATTGTTCCGGAACCCAGTTTTAATTATTATTAATACTCCGTCTTATACTTCACGTGGACGTACATATATTGAATATGTTACTGCTTGCAATGGTACGATTTCTGCTAATATTACAAATATAAAGCGTAAAATAGCGAATTGCATACTTGGAACAATCAGTTTATTAATTATTGCCGACCAACGACATTATTATCTACAAACTGCCTGTGAAATCATAATATTTTCTAATAATACAATAAGGATTAAACATTATAAAATACGAATAATATATATATAGCAATAAACATATCAATATAAAACAACATGCAGTATGCAACATGCAATCTTTATTCTTCAGCTCTGAAGTTCCAGTGCGTTTGTTAAGTGGTTATAAATAAAATTTAACTGTACTAATAATTTAATTTTTTTTAAACAATATAAATCGATTCTGACTAAAAATAAATACGATTTTTTATAATTTATTACAAATCTTTGTATTTAAATTTTAACTTGTTTTTATAAGAAAATTGAGATAATCACTAAAATTAATATTTTCTACCTTACGTAATCAATTTTAATTTAAAACATTGAAAAAATTGTATAATTTGACTGTGTATGAATATTAATATGTGTGATTGAAGCAGTTGAGAAGATCTCCTGAAAATACTAACTACCAGACAAAACCAAAAATATACGACATGCAACATGCAATGTGTTTTAGCAAGTGTCATGAAGTTTTTGTTCATATTATTTAACGTGATTTGTCGCTTGGGTCATTGAGTTTCAAAAAAAAATGATAAAATATATTTTAACGAAACATTAAATTAGTTTATTAACACATTTCCTAAACAATCTTTGACTTATATTACTCAAAAATATAAGTAAAAATAACATTTTATTACGTATAGTATTTTCCTAAGTAAAAACTTGAAAGATTTTTATTATTTATAGTATTATGGAAATAAAAATTTCGTATGAATTAAAAAAAATTGAAATCTGTAATTCATGTGAAATGTATTTACAAGGATAAATGTCTAGGAACAAAAAATACATGCAACGTACCATTTATTATATTTCGCTTGCAGTACTCACCTGAAACAAAAAAAAAATCGATAAACTTATTTATAGTAATGGAATTTTAGTAATAATTGCTCAAAATTTAATTTACACAGTATCTCGAAACGTTGCACACTAATAAATTAGATGAAAGTCTAAAAAACCCATTCATCCGATCTGCACCGATATTCCAAGAAATGAATCCACTCATTCACGAATTCACAACTAACAATAAACTCCCTTAAGAAACAAAATATAGTTAAGGGAAATCCCAGAAGCATCTCTCGATATTGTTTTTGTTTTTTTCTTATTTTTTATTTCCTATATATTCATACATATATAAAGGGTGTCCCAGAATTAACGCAAGATTTGATTTAAATAGAAAACATAGTTTTTAGTATTTTTGTTGATATTTTGTTATTAAATTATAAAGTAAATAGGATAGGGTTATTTATAGAATAACACATCGGGCCAATGGCCTCCAAGACTTTGCTGGCACATACGCACTCTTTTGTCGAAATTTTCCATGACCATTTGGCATATGGTTGAATGTCGTTGATGCAGCGTTGAATTTCCTCTTTTAATGCACGGTGGATGTGGGCTTGTTGACATACACCTTTGACTTCAAATATCTCCATAAAACGAAATCTAAAGGTGTTAAATCACACGATCTAGGGGGCCAATCTGATCACCGAAACGAGAGAGTACACGACCTGGAAATGTCTCATGCAGTATTTGAATTGTTTCATGGGCTGTATGGCATTGGGCACCATCTTGTTGAAACCACATACTCTCACGCACTGCTTCGATATTGACATTTGAACGGCTTGTTTTTGGACGACAAGTGTGTTGAGTGTCTCCGACTGATCCAGTCTTCCTAAATTTTTCAATTAATCTCTTCACAGTTGATGAAGTCAAAACACTATTCCGACCATATTTTGTATGAAATTTTCGAACTGTGGCCGCCAAACTTTCATTATTTTTGAGACAATGTTCAACAATAAAGACACGTTGTTCTATCGTGTAACGCTCCGTTTTACTAACTCTAAACTGTCAAATTGTTTTTTTTTAAGGGTTGCCAGCACTTTACTGCACAAATGGTGGCAAATTCAAATCTTGCGTTAATTCTGGGACACCCATTATACTTGTGGTGGCAGGCAGTTCAACAGTGACAATGCATTAGCTCATTAAGTACAGTTCAAATCCACCACGAACCCTGAATTTCGTTAGTCTTGAGTTCTATACGTTATTTATTTCTATAATATAAATTATGAATAAAATATTTTTTTTTTTTTAGTAGTTTTTATTCCGTAGTTTTTTTTAGATGAATATTAGCAAAGCAACAAATTATCATTCATCATAAACAGGACAATCAAATCGTAGAATAAAACGTTTTGTCTGCCTAAATCGGTTCTTAGACCCACTGCGTGGCGGTTAGAATGGCCCAGTGTCCAAAGTCCGATTCGGCAATCCTGTACGAACCTGCTATTTGAGTACGCCATTACTAAGTATCCGATATTTGGGCTATTAAGGGCACAATCTCATAGTATTTTTAATTAAAATACATTATTTTAAATTAATAATGGTGAATATAGGTGATAAAATAAGTTTTTGAGATATTTTTCCAAAATTTCGTTCTGTTCACAATAATTGGTAATATGATATGACCCTACAATTTATGCAGTATATGTACTTACTTTTCAATGTGTTCTCAAGATTCCTGACACTCGCTCGGTGAAATTTCCCCTCCCAGTAACTCGGAAACCGACTTTAGTTCAAACTAGACTTTAAATACGGCACAAAACAATTAAAACCCGAGGATAATTTATCGGTGTAATATTGAACAAATTTACCAAACAAACTGACATAAAATTACCGAAATGTGTACCATTAGATTTGGCAGTAACAATGAGTACCTAGTGTTCAAATTCCAATTCGGCGAACCTGTACGAACTTGCAAACCAGCTGTTTGACTGCACCTTAATTAAAAATATCCCATATTTGGACTATTTGGGAGATAATTTCATACTTAAAGTTATTATTTTCAATTAGATTGTATTTAAATTAATAATGGTGAATATAAGTGAAAAAATGAGTTTTTAAGTTATGAGATATTTTTCCTTCTTTTTACAATAATAAGTATTTAACATGATCCTAAACTTTATAGAATGTGTGTACTTACTTCTCGACGGGTTCTGAAGATTTCCAACACTCACTGCTCGGAAACCGACTTTAGTTCAAACTTTAATCGCTATTAGAATTTAAATACGGCACTAAAACAATTAAAATATTGAACAAATTTAGCAAACAAACTGAAATAAAACTGATAGGACCCGTGCAGTAGGACCAGGCAGTAAGTACTGGCTGGACTTCGACCGTTCAAAGTTCGACTTTGCCTTGTCAGCTGTTCTCTGTATCTACGTCTTAGCTAAATACCAAATACTTTAATAAATATTGTCGATTCTTAAAGAGCAGTTAAAAGAGTTAAATTGTATTAAATGAGAACAATTGTTTAAAAGAATATTCGAGTCAATAAAATTAAAAATGAATAATAAACGTAACAACACAGGAATTGAACAAACCCAGAACTACATTTACCTACTTGCTTGCGACTTTACGTAGTAGATTTGCTCAAAGTCAGAGTTAAAGAAAATGAAAAGAAATAAAGTAGAAAATGTTTTGGATTAATGCTAAAATAATAATGTTTATTTCGGATAAGATGTTATGGTTCGGTGGTTAAGATAACTGCTTTATTGCTGAACATCACAGCAATAAAAATGATAAGGAGCAATTAGTATATGAGATTATAAGTAAAGCATTATTAGCAGATTATAAGCAACTAAAATATTCAACAAATTTCATATTAATAACTCAAATGTCCCAATGTATGTGTATATTAAATATGTGTAGTCTACGAGGGTGGTCTGAAAAGTTTCCGACCTCAACATGAAGATAGGAGCAGTCGTAAATAAAAGCTAGTGAATTTCGTTGTTCATCTGTTGACAGTTACTCACCAAAGTTTCAGCCATTTTGGACGCGCAGTTGTTGTGTAACAGTCGTTTGAGTGAGTAAATGTGAGTGTTTTTATGAAAATGGATATCGAGCTGTCATTAAATATTTGTTTTTGAAAGGCAATACGCCTACGCAAATCAAAGATGAGTTGGATTCTGTGTATGGAGACTCTGCACCATCATTTACCACAGTGCAATTTTGGGCAGCTGAATTTAAACATGGTCGTAAGAGCTTGGGAGACGATGAACGTTCGGGACGTCCAAAAACTGCAACTACCGACGAAAACATCAAAGTTCACTAAATGGTGCTAAACGACTGCCAAATTAAAGTTAGAGAGATAGCAGAGGTTATGAACATGTCAAAAGAACGTGTTTGTCACATATTAAATCAATATTTAGAGATGAGAAAGCTGTCCGGGCGTTGGGTGCCACGTTTGCTTACGTTAGACCAAAAACGTGTTCGAATGAACATTTCCAACTCTCTGTTGGCGCAGTTTAGGCGCAATAAATCCGAGTTTTGGCGCCGATTAATTACTGTGGATGAAACATGAATACACCATTATACACATTATATTATAAAAAAAATACAGCGCAAACAGTGGACTGCAAAGGGGGAACCGGCTCCAAAAAAAGCAAAAACTGTTTTTTCGGCTGGGAAAGTGATGGCGACTGTTTTTTGGGATAGTCATGGAGTTATTTTAATCGATTATCTTTAAAAAGAAAAAACCATTACAGGAGCATACTACGCATCATTACTTGACAAGCTGAAGGCAGAACTTGCGGAAAACTGGCCACATTTTTAGAAAAAGAAAATTCTGTTTCACCAAGACAACGCACCGTCTCACACCGCAGCGGTTGCCATGGCGAAAATCCACGAATTACCTTGCTTGACCATCCGCCTTACTCACCAGATCTAGCCCCAAGCGAATTCTTTTTGTTCCCTCATCTAAAAATTGCGCTCGGAGGACAGAGATTTTCGTCAAATGAAGAGGCAATCACCTTCGTGAACGATTATTTTGCAGAGAAAAACGCCGAGTACTATTTGGACGAGTTGCAGAGATGGGAGCATTGCTGGGAGAAGTGTGTAAAGTTACAAGAAGACTATCTTGAAAAATAAAAAAAAATTTCTGAAAAACCGTCTTGTATCTTTGTTAGGTCGGAAAATTTTCAGACCACCCTCGTATATATAGACCCACTAGTGATGTTAGAAGACAAATGAAACTAAAGACCCAACAGTTTACATAACACCCTTTCATTATCACTTCTAAAATCTATTTGACCCTTGAGCAAAGAGCTCAGCCGACAATTTGAGGACAGACAGAATTTGGTATATTTATAAAACGCATATTATGCAGTGACGGATACAATTATATGGAAGTATTCTATCATAAACGTATGACCTAAATACATTTATTAAAACTTAACTTAATAATGAAAGTTTATAATCAAACACCCTAGAGACTTTTAAAGACCGAGCTTTATAAAACTAAAAAGTTCTTCCTCGTTGTTTTAGTAGAAAGCATTTTCGTGTAGGATACTTTCCTCATATATGAAATTTTTATCTTCAATTCATTCTATTCCTCTGCTTCTGCCAGCACTTTCAAACAATCAAAAGCGTCTTTAGTTTCTTCACTTCATTGATTTCATCAAAACCTTCCTTCCTTCTTAAATCTACTGTTTACTGCTACCACTGTTGTGGGTTACGATTAAGGAAATATTAACCCACTATGCTAGCCTCAATTATGCGTATACTCACTCGCAACTCGTAGTAGTTGAGAATGCTTCACAACATAATGAAAAAATCGTCAGAAATTAACATTTTTTGGTAAGAACCACTATTCAAAACAGTGAAATATTACTGATTATCTCTATAAGCTAATTTAAATTATCGCAGTTGTAAAAAGTTAGGCCAAAATATCGTTACAAAAATTCACAGCTCAAAATTCAAAAGTAAATCATAATACTCCTGCAAGCTTACTTATACAACTCCAACACGTCTAGATTCAAAATATTTATGTAAACAATTCTCTATAATCTAATAAATGCAAAACAATTTTACTTGTAAATAACAATCATCAAGCGTATCCAATGCTTTCGATCAAAAGTCCTGACAACAATAGCAAATGCCCCTTAATACGTCAGTAACAAAACCTTTCATAAAGATCTTAATATCCCTTGCATTCTCGAACTCATCCCTTCCAAGTTCATGAAATTCCGTAGTAACCAACCACCCTTATCCCCTATAAGTCATTGCAGTCATTGCACTGCACCACTCATCCCTATAATCCTCCTCGGAGACTGAAACGACAGCGGCCTCGTGAACTGCTATAAGTGCGTAACAGTGGGAGTCCTGGCAATGGCCTGTTTCTCCAATCATGTCCTGAGCCTTCGTGGCTTTCGCAATCTTCGTCAGCCTCCACTGGCTCGTATCCGGTGACGCGGCTGAAGGAGGAGCGTGGAGGACTTCCTAAGACTCCGCTTCCTCTTTCGCATGCGAGGGAGGTGACAAACATGTGGATTTGGGAGGTCTCTGGGCTGTTTGTAAATATAAGTGTTGTAAAAGGTTGTTGGACTCTATGAATGAGCGAGTGAATGAAAATTGTAAACCTGGTATGAATGAGAACATTTATTACAATGACCTATTGCCTAATAAGGCAGATTGTAATTTTAGCACAGTAAAGAAGTTTCAATATATATAAAATAATTAGATTAATACAACTTCATATAGAATAGTCAATGTTCACGACAACTCTAATGTTGTCCGTGAGTTGTATTTTCTGATTCCGGTCCATTCTATCCTATACATCAATACCCTTCAGGATCATTCAGAAAGAGTTCCTTTCGATGGTACAAACAACAGAACAACCGAAACGATTTACATGTAGTTCGATATCGGTTGCAAATGTTTGTTCTGGGAAGCAAATTATCTTACAATAATCTTTTCTCATAATCCATCAATTTTAAATAACTTCTGGCTTATAACTCAACTCTTTAAATTTAGATAGATAGGAAGTTTTCGTTTACTAAGACCAGTGTGGCATACTCTACATACATACAGACTCTATCGTGGCATGGTAGCGTTGACATATTGCAAAATGAGACGTAACTATCAAAGCTGCTGTACATTATGGAGATGGGCGCACTGAGGCCGACATCTGAGAAGGGAGGGCTTTGTTACAACAGATCGGATTACCACTCCGCACCACGGAACCAGGCTAAGGTTTCTTGGCCTGGCTCGACCGAGAAGAATATATTAAGCTGTAACTCTACAGAGAATTGTCTTTCCTACTCCAGTTTCCACGTCTATTTGTCAGCTTTCTGTAGGTGTACGTTTCAGAAAAAAGTTTCGTATTGAATATGGCAGCAGAGGTTTAGTAGGGCTTATTTGGACATTTTTCTTTTCTTTGGGTGTAATAGAAATCAACTACATAGAAACAGTATAATCAACCTATTTTTACATCTATAATATAACAGTAATATCGTATACAGTAAAATATAATACAAGATATGTTATAGTAACAGGAATGTCGGGCATTTTTTCATATGACCCTCCATGTCTTTTAGTATTTAAAGTTCCAATAGGAAGCTAATGACGTATACGACTAATGACGGCATACGACTAATGACGGCATACGACTAATGACGGTATACGACTAATGACGGTATACTGATGATAGTGGTCAGAGGTACTTCATTCGAGCAGCGTGAGCTTCACGAGTTCTTTGAGCTGCCAACGGTGGATGAATTCATCCAACGTAGACATATCAAATTTTTCGACTCCCTACAGTACTTGACAAACCCGGTGTTTAACACGATAACCCCCACTCCGTTCCCCTATATGGCAGGACGCCGTCGAGGCAGAAACGCTTTAGTCATAGGTTCTAGTTTAAGGTTTTAGTTTCCCATACTGTAAACAGAAGGTGAGCCCCATTACCTAGTCCTGTAAGTATTACACTGTAATTTTAACTTCAAAAAGATATTGTATTATATTTATGCCCTCCTTCGAATGCATATGCGTATGCAGCAAGAGGAGAAAATTAATAAATAGAAAATGTTTGTTCATTGTAAAACTTTTAAATTAATAAAGGAGGTTCTTAAATAATAAACTAATGTCTACTTAGACTTCTTTTAAGACATAAATGACCTAGCCATATTTATAACTTGATAATCGCGAAGACTTGTTATTTTATAAAACTTGGAGAGGAAGTTGTTACATACTTATGTTTTATCACATTCATGTTTAACAACTTCATCTCCAAGTTTTATAAAATAACAAGTCTTCACCATTATCAAGTTATAAATATGACTAGGTCATTTATGTCTTAAAAGAAACAAAAAATAATATTAAGTACAAATAATTCGAAGATGGACCTAAAAGTATTTTATTTGTTTATATTTAGTTCTCCAGTCCATAACGGGAGAGTCATTTTGATTTTATCACTAAATTTTGAGTGCATTTAAATAAATAAAATTTAGCTGACCACCACAGTATACTAACCTTCCAAAGAAACGATAATTGGATGGCCCGATAGGGACTTGTAAGTACTAGTAGGAAGAGTTAGCGAAGGGAGTGTTACCTGAAGGTATTACCTGGCTCTATAGTCAACCTTACCGTTCCTAGAATCTTATCTCGAATCTGGGGCTTGGTTCCAGGTCATGGTTCACTCAACGCTGCTATCGAAGGGTCTTTATTTATACGAATGTTAATGTACAATTGTGCATTAGCAACCTATGATGTATGATAAAGCGAAAAAACCATACATATCTTCAGGATATTTCTAGACAAAAGCGTGGGATTGAACACAAGGTCCCAAAGGACAATAAGCGATTTTATTTTCAAGAGATTTTATATGTCCGTCCTTGTGCGGGTTCAGTGCGAAAATCCGGGGGGGGGCTCAGATCCAAATCTGTTAACCCACCGTGATCACTGGTAAATCAATCAATTTAAAAAAATTAAGGACATTGGGCTCCTGATCCAAGAAATGGAGGAAACCAAATGAACTCAATTGTACACGCCAAAACACCCAACACCAGGGTATTAAGAATGTACTAATGGGCTGTATAATATGAAATTGCCACAACGGGGAGATGAAAAACATTTGCTTACCTCGGTCTATCACCTCTGCCAGCAATGTTCCTCTCATTTCTCGTTGTTACAGCTAACACATCACTGCTAGACACCAGCTTCCAGTTTTATGATGTCAAAGCAAAGAAATGGGAAAAACAAACCTCGCTAATGAAAACTTACTACGCCTACCAGATGGCTAACATCACAGCTGACTCAGACCTACTCGACTGCCCTTTGTTTTCACTCTACATTGCACTAGCTGGCATGTGACCTTGAACCAAAATGACATCACACAGTCTTGAACATCGATACTACTAGGACAGTCAACAAGTTAACAGGTGTATGTATAGCACACCTTAAAGACCACTTAGTGTGTCATTCAATGATAAAATGGCCTATATATAAACCATTATTTTTACCTTAAGCACGCGACGGAGGGGACAACCATGTGGACTTCGCTGTGCTGTTTGTAAATACTGTATGAATGAGCGAGTGAATGAAATTGTAAATATGGTATGAAAGAGATAATTTATCACAATTACTTATTGCCCAATGAGGCAGATTGCAACTTTATCATAATAAAGTTGTTAAGAACAATTCTCAAAAAAAAAAAAAAAAAAAAAAAAACTTTAACCTACATAGTCCAAAATTAATATTTACGAAAACTAAACACAATACTTTACAAAATACCCTCCCATTTTCTATATAAAAACCAATACGATAGATTTTTCTTGAACCTGTAAGTGATGAAGGTGCTTTTCTCTAAACTAGAATACCCCGCCGATGCAACAGCATTCTTGAATCGAACTGATGACAAACCTGGAAATACTACTGTCATTTTACTAATTATTACCTATTACTTGAGCATACCCGGTGACTAAAACTCGTTTTCATTTAAACAATTACGTGTGTAAACATTGTGAATAATAGCAAAAGAAGGCTCCAACCTTAGGTTTGACTCAATTTTCACCGCTAGCTTGGCCAAAACCTTTGTGGAGTTTTTCATCAAAATGTCTTTTTGATAACATCATATCCTTATAGGCTCTTCTTCTTTCCCTTTCTTCTGCTATCTCTTTTTTGATAAGTAACAGCTTTACCGAATCTCTTTAAATTATCGATTCGATTGACATAACTCCATGCCGCTTAAATATGACATTTAAGGGGGGTGCCTAATTATTCTAGCCCCGGTGACGAAGTGAGGGTTACTTAAGTTTATAACCTGGACAATCGTTTCATGACGGCTTTACTATCTGACTCCATTTTTTGTATTTTTTGTAAGGTATGTGCCCCGACAATGCACTATGTTCAGTAGAAGAGGTATAGGGTAGGTAGTTTATGTGGTCTTGGAATGACCACGAATTCACACTCGGTATTTGAGGGTAGGCGAAATCCGTCTGGATCCCAAAGGCGAGTTTGAACCGGAGAGAGGCAGACTGAATCGCCGTGGGGAACACTACTTGGTAAGTTTGCAGGTCCACGACAACCGTTGTCTCTTGTCACCGTTGTGGGAGAGGTCTCTCCCAAGGAGGTGCTAGATTAAGCGAGACGAAGGCAGAGATTCCCACTAGGAAGTTGTGGGGTCTGACAACGCCGGACTAAAACGTAGCGAGGTGAGGAGAGAGAGAGAGAGAGAGAGAGAGAGAGAGAGAGAGAGAGAGAGAGAGAGAGAGAGAGAGAGAGATCCAGAGGTTTTTCATAAACAGGCAGCCACGTTTCAGAGTTTCAAGCAGAGCAGCCACGAGCCAGTTAGTTTCCAGGAGAATGATATACAGGCTTTTTTTTGTACAAAACAAATGTACAAAAAAAATAATAAAATAATTGGATTACATATTTCTCCTCTTTCTGCATTTACATGCAATTGGCGGAGTACATAAATATAATAAAACAATTTATTGTCGTTAAAAGTTCATCGATATACAGGCCCCAAACCACCGGTCTTAAATACCCAGCTGGCTTCGTCAGTAGCCAATAAGGACCGTTTTTATAGTACCCAATGAGGTTTGAGTATGTGGTTTCCTTTGTCCTGTGACAAAGAGACGTGAGCCGGGAAGGCCTCTCGGCAGTTAGGTCTAGTACCTACTATTGACAGCTGGTGCCCCAGCTCATATAACTAATTGGCTCCTGGCAGAATGTTTTATTGTTTACCATATTTACAATGATTTATATTTTGGTAATGTTATTTACATTGGTTTACAATATATACATATATACAATAGAGTATAGGGTCGCTACTTAAATATTACTGTTTCATTTTCTAATGAGAGTATGGGTCTGCCAATTAGTCTCTTCAATCATCCAAAGAATCCTTAACTCAACTGCGGCGTGATTTCACATAGAATCAGATGATTTAAACCACCGGTGTAGGGAAATTCGTGTTAAAATCTATTCATGAAAAATACGGAACGGTTTTTGAAAGCCACTTAGCTTAAATTGGAATCGGTGAAAAGAAAGTTGTAAGCTGTAAAAAAAAAAAAAAAAAAATCTGGGCCCATTAGGAGATTGTGCACTTTAATCATTTAAAAAAAAAAAAGTATTCTTTGAAAATCCACTCTAGCGATAATAATATTATATTTTTTGTTATTACATTGTCATACACAAGAACAAATAGTAAAAGTATCAACTATGGAGAAAAAAAAAAACAAATACCATTTCGGTTTATAATTCTATAACTTGGCATAGGCAGCTTTTGAGTTCTTTATTGGTTGTGGTTTCCCTTAAAGCAGTAGTTTTTCTAGTGGGGGAGTTAATTTTGAGTTAAATCTAATGACCAGAGGTTTGATGAGTTAATTAGACAGTGGGATTTAAGTTATGAACTTTATTTTCAAATCGTGCTAGCATCCTTCAGTATTGATGTAGTAAATATTAGTGTGAATATACACATGCATGTATGGAACAACAATAATGCATTGGATAACTGTAATTTTGAGTTAAAGTACCATTTCCTGCTTGGTTGTCTTTTCAATAAACTATGATACTTAAACAACTTTATTATGATAAAATTGATATCTGCCTCATTGGGCAATAAGTAATTGTGATAAATATTTCCATTCATACCATATTTACAATTTCATTCACTCGCTCATCCATACAGTATTTACAAAACAGCCCAGAGACCTCCCAAGTCCACATGAGTCTTGGGAAGTCCCCCACGCTATAATATATAACTAAGATGGAATAGTTTGTTAAGAAATAAGTTTAGGTTATGAGAGCTAGTCGTTAGTTGTAAAGTTTCATTTTGTATATGTGTTTATATCCTGCAGACCCCTTTTTAGCTTGTATTTTACATGTTGTTATATTCATGTTCTTTGATTATATATCTGTTTTATTTATTGTTTATTTTCTGTAATGATTGATAAAACAACTTTATATTGATAAAATTACAATCTGCCTCATTGGGTAATAAGTAATTGTGATAAATGTTTTCATTACCATATTTACAATTTTCATTAACTCGCTCATTCATACAGTATTTACAAACAGCCCAGAGACCTCCGAAATCACCATGGTTGTCACCTCCCTCGCATGCGAAAGAGGAAGCGGAGTCTTGGGAAGTCCCCTACGCTCCTCCGTCAGCCGCATCACCGGATACGAGCCAGCGGAGGATGACCAAGAGCGCGACAGCCACATACGCTCAGGACATGATTGGAGAAACAGGCCATTGCCAGGACTGCAACTGTCACGTATTTATAGCAGGTCACGAGGCCACTGCCGTTTGAGTCTCCGAGGAGGATTATAGGGATGAGTGGTGCAGTGCAACGATTTTTTTTCAACAATCCAGTATTCCCTACGAATTCACATCAAAAACCGTATTATTATTTTTCCATCCGTTTCATTTAATACGCTATAACGCATTATTTGACATATTTACTTTTCAATAGTTTTGAGGCAAGATTTTTTTTTTATAAGGCGCCATAGATATGGGTCGAAGCATTTATATATAGGGCTCGGTATTATTATAAGATTTCGTCAAGGATGGGATTGGAAAAGCTGAATATTAACTGGTTCTCTACCACACAAGAGTCTGCTTGCTTCAAGGATGGCAAATATTGAAGCAATCATCACTTTAAAACGCCAAATTTTATCCATGTCAAGACCCTTCAACATTCACATTGATCACATGACATTGGTCACATTGAGGGTAATTTTATAGAAACTTGATATAGATAGGGGAGGGGGTATGTTAAACGTGAAAAAATACGAGATCGTTTCGCTTTTAGATTTATCAAGTCTTCTAAACCATATAACCTACTCAAAATTTTAAACGCTTTATTCTTTTTTTTCATATCAAATAAGATACAATAAAAACAATAATGTGAAAATAATTTCAAGTGTATTCTAAAAAATAATGACACAACATAAATTGTGTGGTATTATTGGTTTATATACCAATCTCTCAATATTTACAATTATTTTTTATGTAGTTAATAACACAATTTACAGTAGCTAAGGTAGTATAAAACATAAAATACTGACTTTTTTTTTTCACACAATCATTTAATGAGCTTTCAAGAAACAAACCCCGGGGTCTTTAAGTTTTTTACAATCCTCTTTCTTCACTTTTTGCGTTATTTATTATTATTTGACTCATATTCAATGTAAATTTATTTTCAATTAAAAAATGTCATTGAAGTTACTGAATCAATTAGCATAATTTTAAGTTAGGTACCTGGCAATGTTTGGAAAAATTGTTTGCACAGGAGACTACTACAGCAGGCTATTGACTCCAATACGGTATTTTCTATCTTATACTATTATTATATTATACTATCATATACATAAGCTATAAACTATAATAAATAAGCTATTGAAGACTTCATCTCCATACTTTCTAGGGACTTTAATAGTCAAGACAGCAACGATCAGTTAGGAACAATAATCAAACTCAAGATATAAGATCAGGTCACGTGATCACGGAAGATTTGACCGGATGTTGAAGGTTGGAATTATTTGACTTATTTTGTCACTTTTAGCCTATTTGCAATGTTATGTGTTTTTCATAAATTTTCCTTTAATTAACATTTATTTCTCCTGATAATGGTAGAATATTTACTTTAAAAAAAATCAATTGAAGTATTGGTTTGTTTCCACTTTTGTACGTTTCACATTTGTGGGCTGTAGACACATAATCGCCGGGACTAGCATAATCAATATAATCCCACGATGTTGAAGGATGGCAAATATTGGAAGTTTCTATACAAAGTACTTTACATATGTTATCCATTAGTAAGTAATAAAATTGTCTCCTTAAGTAATACAATTGTCTCCTTAAGTAATAAAATTGTCTCCTTAAGTAATACAATTGTCTCCTTAAGTAATAAAATTGTCTCCTTAAGTAATACAATTGTCTCCTTAAGTAATAAAATTGTCTCCTTAAGTAATACAATTGTCTCCTTAAGTAATACAATTGTCTCCTTAAGTAATAAAATTGTCTCCTTAAGTAATAAAATTGTCTCCTTAAGTAATAAAATTGTCTCCTAAAGTAATAAACTCCGTCATTTTTTGTCTCTAAAACTCATTTTGTCACTTGTGGGCTATTTTTGCAATGATGGGTTTTTTTTTTATGAATTTTCCTTTAATTAATATTTAATTTTACTTAGTTATTTTAGTTTAGTTATATCGGTTGCAATTTAGCACTATATCGTTTATAATACTGTCTGTTTATTTACACTTTTCAATGTTGGCCATTTGTGGCCTGTTTATCCGTGACCTAAACACCACCATAGAACTACAGTTAAATCTTGATAAGACCAGAAGGAGTTTTTAAAAAGATTTATTTGAACTTTACAAACATACAACTACAATTAATAATAAATGTCAGAGTGACGGGCCTAGTAACAGTACAGAAGGAAGTGGACGTGAGAGGATAAGAGGAATGATATATAGGAGCTGAGACTTGATAAGGATAGCTGACGAAGTGTTGATCTTGCAGGTGTTGCAGCTGGCAGATGGCCTCTCTATCTCCTCCGTTGTTTAAGATTCTTAGACCTCTAAGAATACTAAGAAATGAGATTGATAGCGGCAGGTGCATGAGGGCTGTTATCTTGTTGAAGGATTCTGAGAACGTTTGGATGATCTGGCTGATATATTACTGTTGGTGTAGGGTTTCGTAAGGAATTGGTAGTTTTACATTTTTTAAGGTAGTAGAGGATTACAATTATAATAGCGGCCCCTATAATTAAATAAAAATAAAAATAAGTATTGGATTGATTAAATATAAGTGGTTCTAAAACTATGTCTGTTATATTCAGGTTTTCTATTTCGCTTATATTTGCGATTACATCTATATCTATTTTATTGTACAATTTGTTTATGGTGGAGTCTATTATATGTCTTGAAATTTTGGGGAGTTCTCTATAACAATCATTTTGGTCTAGGGTGAGTAAGCTAACGGGTGGTAGGTATACAGTATCATTAGTAAGGCAATTGTCTAATTTGGAGAGGTTAGTGGTTATAAAACTGTTCATATTATCTATATATCTAATGTTAGTATTGGCTAATTTATATTTGCATGCATTCATCGTTCCAGATGAAATAATATTATTTATACAAGTATTATTTAAAATAAAAAGGTTTTTACAGTAATATTCATTGTTTAAAAATGTACAATTTGTTGTATATAACATATTAAATTTTTTTATTATAATAGTTTCGTCTATATCTAAAGTCACGTATTGTTTGTTAATTTTTACAGGCGAAGGTATGAGTAAATAAGTCTTTATATTTAAATTTGCCTTAGGAAGGTCTACAAAGATATGGAGTGTTTTATTATGAGTAGTGCAGTGAATTTTACTCATTATCCACAGAATTTCAGGGTTCCTAGAAGCTAGATTTACATTTTGGTTTATGTCATGTAGTATTTGGGACATTAATGATGAGTGTGTGATGCCAATTTTGCATAGTTCCAGTGTTAATGTAAGTTCATCTATTTTGTTGTGTAGGTGTGTCAGAATTATGTACATGTCAAAGAATGTCATTTCCTTGTTTATCTTCATTATGTTGTCTTGTTCTGTTTTAAAATTGTTATTAATTAATTGAATGTCCTTTTGAAAGTTTTTAATTACGTGTTTATTAAGTTTTATGTCTTGTTCTATGTTGTGTTCTATATTATAGTTGTTCCGTCCTAACTCATTTATTACTTCGTCATAATGTGATTTGTCATCAGCTGTCATGGTGCCAGTAAGCCAGCTGAGAGCTGTTCCAAGTCCGTTTATTAGTCCTCTCTTAGTTCGTTTGTTGTGTGATTTTAATAGGTTTAATTTGTTTTGTGTTTGTATGATAAGGTTTTTGATTATAGGGTATGTCGGTAGGTCCCTATAAGATGGTACATTGTTCTGTATATTGTTTAGTTCTTTGTCAAGTAAGCTAATGTCATAAAAATGGTATGTCCTGTAGTAATTTTCTATTACCTTTGCGTTCTTTATAGTGTAATGTAGGACTCCGGGGTTATCACTTATATCAGTCACTGTCATAGTATATGTCAATGTCCATAGAAGTGTCTGGATTAGTACTGTCCGAGTAGGATCCATCTTCTCCTTCTGAAACAGTAATGTTTGGTCTCGGTCTCAAGTGTTGTTTACGTGGTCTTTTGATTCTATTAACGTGTGCTTTGTTTGTTTCGTTTCTATCTTTGTACAATAGTACGGGTCTGTAGGGATCATTGTATTTGCGGTGATGGGTTGTTCTTATGAATATTTGGTCATCATTTATTTCGGGTGGATTTTCGCGATTTTTATTTAGTGTTTCTGTCCTATTTTCTTTTTCGTTTATAATTTTGTTTCTAGTTATTTCGTGTATTATGTTTTTTTCGTCATGATATTTTTGTACGTATTGTTCTTTTATTTCTATTTGTTGGTCAGGTCTTTTTGTTATTCCGAATGTTATTTCGTCTGGTGTCATATTTAGTTTAGAGTTTAAAGTATTGTTATATGCTATTGTTGCTAGCATTAGTCTGTTAGTTAATGATTTGTTCGTTAAGTCTTTGTAATTGAGGGTTCGTAATATTTCTATTAGTGTACTGTGTGCTCTATTAAGTAGTCCTAGTGAGTTGGGATTTCCTGGGGTCGTATAAATTGGTTCGATTTCATTTGTTTGCAAAAAATTTAATACTAGGTTGTTTTTGTATTCTTTACCATTATCCATTTTTATTGATACTGGTGTGGGATAGTACGTCAAGTAAAGTTTAATAGTGTCACAGATGTTGATTCCTGTCACAGCAGATATTATGTGTGTAAATAGTTTTTTGGAAAATGTGTCGATTATTGTCACGATGTATTTTTTGTCGAAATGTAGTGTATCTATCATCAAGTCTTCAAATGGTTTGTTTGGTGTTGGTGTTACCATGTATTTTGCTTTTATAGGATTTCGTTCGTATTTAGTCTTTTTGCATGTCGTACATTTGTTAATGAAGTCGTTTATTGTTTCTTTCATCAGTGGGAAGTAGTACAGTTTTCTCAGTTTGTCATAAGTCTCAATAGTTCCTCTGTGGGATGTCTTTCCTATGTGATAGTTGTTTATTGTTTCTATTTGTTCGTCTTTGTCCGTGATGTCGGTTACAAAATTTTTGTATCTTTTTAATTTTACAGTCTGGTATGAGTCTTGTATCAGTTTTGAAAATTCTTTGAACATTTCATCGTACCATGGTTGAAGTAATGGGATATTTGGTTCGCAGTATATTCCGTATGTGATTTTCGGTCTAATTACTTGTTCTATTAGTG
Organism: Acanthosoma haemorrhoidale; assembly: GCA_930367205.1. Classification (NCBI taxonomy): domain Eukaryota; kingdom Metazoa; phylum Arthropoda; class Insecta; order Hemiptera; family Acanthosomatidae; genus Acanthosoma; species Acanthosoma haemorrhoidale. The sequence goes on along the minus strand of OV884015.1, from coordinate 13,194,257 downwards.
TTTGTAAGTCATTTACGTCATCAAGTATAATTTCATGTCTATGTTTATTAAATGGTTTAGTGAATTTTATTTCTTTTGGACCCTTTTTTACGATTATTTGGTATTTTTCAATATTTATGTTTTTGTCATTGTCTACAATCCAAACTTGTTCATTGGATGATTGTTGTGAATGTATAGTCGCTCTACAAGTACTAAGTCTGTCTAATTCTATTTGGTCTAAGTCATTGAGTTCATTAAGTATTTCGTCTAGTGCTTGAGTATTGTCTATTGGTTGGTCAATTATGTTGTCTATATTGTCTTCTTCTGTTATGTGATTTAAAGGTAAATTTTCATTTTGTCGCGAAAGTAAGTCAGCTACTTTATTCGTTTTTCCGTCAATGTGAGTAATGTCAAATTCGAATTCCTGAAGTTTCCACACCCATTTCATAATGCGTGTGTTACCGTTCTTCATTGTATATATCCACTTTAGTGGTTTATGGTCAGTCAGTAGTTGGAATTTCGTACCGTACAAGTATGGTTTGAAATGGTGTGTCGACCAGACAATTGCTAATAGTTCTTTCTCTATCGTTGAGTAATTTATCTCGGGAGGCTGTAGCACTCGTGAGGCGAACGCTACAGGGTGTTCTGTTCCGTCTTTATCTTTCTGAGAAAGTACCGAGCCGATGGCCTTGTCGCTTGCGTCTGTCGTTAAGTAAAAAGTTCGATTCCAGTCAGGGTAGGCTAGTATCGGGGAGTTAGTCATGAGAGTTTTTAATGTGTCACAGGCTTCTTTGATTTCTTTTGTCTCGTATGTTTTAGTCTGTAGGGATTTTGATATGGGTTTGGTTATCTTCGCGTAATTTTTTATAAATTTTCGATAATATCCGGTCATTCCAAGGAATTGTCTGGTTGTTTTTTCACTATTTGGATATGGTAATTTTGTAATTGCTTCTACTTTTTTTGGGTTAGTTTTTAGTCCGTCGGGGGTAACTATGTATCCTAAGAAGGGGATTTCATTTTTGAAGAATTCTGTCTTGTCTAGTTGAATGGAAAGTGCGTGTTCTTTTAGTTTTCTAAATATGTTTTCAAGGTGTTCTAAATGTTCCTGTATTGTGTTAGAGTATATGATTATGTCGTCTATGTAAATCATGGCGTTTGGGATATTTGCTATCATCATGTTCATAGCTCTTTGAAATGTCGGTGGGGCGTTACAAAGTCCGTAGGGCATTCGTAAGTATTCGTAATGTCCGTCTTCTGTACTAAACGCTGTCTTGGCAATGGAATCAGGATCCATTTCAATTTGGTGGAATCCGGATGCCAAATCAATGGTCGAAAATATTTTCGCGTTTTGTAATTTGTTTAGTAAGTCCTCAATGTTAGGTAGTGGGTATTTGTCATTGACTGTCATGTCGTTTAGTTTTCGATAGTCTATAACCATCCTGACTTTCTTTTGTCCGGATGCGTCCATTTTCTTGGGGACTATCCATACTGGGGAATTGTAGGGGGAGTTACTTTTACGTATTATGTTGTTTTTCAGTAAGTTTGTCACTTCGTTATTTATTTGTTCTTTAAATTGTACAGGGTATCGGTAATTACGTGTGTAGCATGGATTTTCGTTTTTTGTCACGATTTTGTGTTTTAGTAAGTTAGTCGCTCTTAATTGTTCATTGTCTGTTTTTAGTATTTCTCCATAATTGCTTATTAGATTTACTAATTGGTCAGTTGTGTTATCGTCAATATGGTCTGTTCGAATTAATTGTTTAATTGTTTGTTTGTCATCAATATAGTATAGTTCGTTCTTTTCTTTTGATTTATTATTATTATTAAGTTTATTGTTATTATTAATTTTATTATTTTTATTATTTTCCGGGTATGTTTGGTCCCTTTTGTTTTCGTTTATTTCCGGGTATGTTTGGTCCCTTTTATTTTTGTTTATTTCCGGGTATGTTTGGTCCCTTTTATTTTTGTTTATTTCCGGGTATGTTTGGTCCCTTTTATTTTTTAATTTATTATTACTATTATTATTATTATTATTATTACTATTATTATTACTATTGTTATTGTCTACTAAAGTTTCGTTTTCTAATTTAAATTTTATTTTATTTATTATTATTTCATTATTTTGACAGTTAATTTTTATGTTTAAATTTCGCATTGTCTCGTATCCTAATAAAATGTTGAATTTATTACTAAACGGGTATACTAAAAATTTTGCCTTCGCAGAAATTCCAATCAGGGGATAAAGATCTATTAGAGCACTCTGAGTTCCCTCGGCTCTCCCTGTAGGGGTTTTCATCACGAAGTCTTCCGAAATGATTTTAGTTCCTTCGGGTAAAGAACATGGGTGAATATAATTTTTTGATGATCCCGTGTCAATCAGCCAAGTCTTGCCAGTAAAATCTTTTAGTTTCGGTAAAGTGTCCGTATGGTTTAATTGGTATTCTGGTCGGGTGGTTTGTGATCGCTTGGTCCTGGTTCTAAAAAATGTTCATATTTTGTTTCGAGTGATTGTAATTGGTCCTGTAATTCTTGTATGTATAAGTCTTTGTCTTCTAGTTCGGTATGGTGTACGCGGTTACTGACTGTCCGCATTGAAACTGTTTGTTGTTGTTGTGGTATTGCAGGTAAAGCTAGTTGTTGTTTATTGAAGTATTGGTTTTGTTCTCGTGGTTGCCACGGCTGATTGTATCGTGCATTAGGATCACGAGAATAATTAAAATTGTTGGGTTTGTCTGAATTATATTGGGGTTTGTTGTAATGGCGTTCGTTATTGGGAAAGGTTTGTGGTTGTTGGTACTGATTTGATTGTTCGCGTTTTCGCTCATAGTAATAAGGGTCAAAATTTTTGCCTTTATAACCGGTGCTAGGTGGTGTTTGTGTTTGTCTTGGGGCATATTGTTGTGATTTCGAGTTTTGTTGTTGTGGTCTGCTGTGAGAGCGTTCTCCGTAAGAACGTTCTATTATTCTCACAGCGACTGTCTTAAGTGCCCTTTTTAAGTCCCTTAAGTTTGTGTAGTCCGTGTGGTTTAGGAAAAATTCTAAGTCTTTGTCAAATTGTTTCATACAGTGATGTGTTATTTGTCTGTCGTATATTTTTAGTTCGGTTAATTTTTGTTCGTCATTTAATCTATCGTCCGTAAATACTCGTCCTTCTAGTTCGTCTCGAAGGAGTAATACTCTGTCTACATAGTTTACGGGGTGTTCATTCTTGTATGGTCTAATTTGTAAAATTTCGTCCATTGACTGTAGTGTCGACTTGTCATCGCGGAATTGATTTTTTAATTCTTGAATTAATTCTTGTAACGTGTTATAATTTCGTAATCCGCAATGTTCTGCCGGTCCTACAAGTTTGTTAGTGGCGTGTCCAAGTAATTGTTTTGTATTGTATTCACAGTGTGGGTTGTCTATTGTGCATATGTTATTGGCCACGAAATTTATTTTATTAATGAATTTAATCAAGTGGCTTGGGTTTCCGTCAAATTCAGGTATTAGTTTTAAGTCTGTGGTTGAGATAATGTGGTTGTTAGTAGCCATATTTTCGTCTAATTCGGGGATGTTTCGGATAAGGTTTAGTCTGTCTGTTAATGGCATGTAAAATGTGTACAAAGTTATAATTACCAATTGATGTCTTCTGTTGTGTGAAGTCCTCTTCTTCTTCTCCTCTGGCGTCTCGTAGATAGTTAACAAATGAGTGGTCAGAGCCTCGGTGATGTGTATTAAAATACACCAGCTGATGTCTTGGGTCTTGCCTAGCCAAACGGCGGTGATCGCGGAATGGGGAGATTCTTCCAAAGTCTCAAAGTCGCTGCCAAGGTCCCTGTTCGGGCGCCAGTTAAATCTTGATAAGACCAGAAGGAGTTTTTAAAAAGATTTATTTGAACTTTACAAACATACAACTACAATTAATAATAAATGTCAGAGTGACGGGCCTAGTAACAGTACAGAAGGAAGTGGACGTGAGAGGATAAGAGGAATGATATATAGGAGCTGAGACTTGATAAGGATAGCTGACGAAGTGTTGATCTTGCAGGTGTTGCAGCTGGCAGATGGCCTCTCTATCTTACGACTGGGAAAAAATAATATCTAATCGGCAATAACTGGTTCCTAGAAATATTTATCTATCGTGTGATATGTTTTCGGTGATTGAGCTGTAAAGTTATAAAATATCAACGAGTAAAGAAAGACAAACAGGAGATTGCGATGATGGATGGCCAGCTTTATCTTATTGGATTGGCGTTTGCCGACAAGATCAATAGGCCATTTAGGCTTTCCATGGCATTTTAGTTCCTTTACTTATTAAGTCTACACAAAGTTTAGCTTTAAGTTGCATCATTGATACACGTGTCTGCTCACGATCATGATAATGCTGAACGGATATCGAATAATGGTTTAAAATATTTTCATTCGTTATTTTTGAGCCCGGCAGCTTCTTTATGAGTAACTATATAAATTGGCCGTTTACAGATAACATCGGGATATAACTCTGTTATAGCACAGGTAGGGTCAAAAATGGAGTATTAAGTTGTGTCAGCTTCTTCACCACAAATAATTAGTAGTTCCCCTCTTCTCGGCCCAGAAAATATCCCCCTATGTTTCTATATTTAATAATAAAAACCTTCAGCGTCAGTTAAAAGAGGGGAAAACTAGTGTAAGGCATAGCCAAAGGCACTAGGGGGCCAACCCCCCGCCTCTGAGCTGCCTGTATTACGGGCCAGGTTTGGGGCATTCCTCAGAAGGTGAGCCCCATCACCTAGTATTTATACATTGCCTTGCAATTTTAACTTCAATCTGTTATTGTTATGTAACCAAACCTCCTTCGAATGCATCAGCGCATTCCGTCAGTAAGTATTGTTAAATTGAACTTTGTAATTGCAAATTGTAAATCGTTAAAAATTTTATGAATAAAGAGGTTAAGAAAAAAAAAAAAAAAAGCATTCGCCAGACTCTTGGAACCCGGCACCTGCGAAACACTGCTCTCTCTCTCTCTCTCTCTCTCTCCCTCTCTCTCTCTCTCTCTCTCTCTCTCTCTCTCTCTCTCTCTCTCTCTGCACTGGTACCTGCTGCTCTACTCAAAACCATGGTCTTCTCATTCAACTACCTCTGCATCTCTCTCTCCTAACCTCGCTATGTTTTAGTCCGGCGTTGTCAGACCCCACACCTTCCTAGTGGCATTCTCTTCCTTCGTCTCGCTAAAACTAGCACCTCCTTGGAAGAGACCTCTTCCTCGCGGACGGTGGTCTCTGGGCCCTACAAAATGTACCTATTATCGTCTCCCCTAGCGATCCAGTCTGCCTCTCTCCGGTTCACACTCATGAGTGTGAATTCGTGGTCATTCCAAGACCACGTAAACTACCTGTAATACCTATTTCCTCTTCTCCTGAACATAGTGGTTTGACGGGGCAGATCTTCTAAGATATTATGGAATCAGATCAATACTAATAAAGCTGCCCACCGACTAGGCCGCCAGCAAAGGTCAAAGAACTAAGGTGCAGCCATTTTATCTCGACGCTGGCCGGTCCTCCCTCCTTGGGGGACACATTCCCCACAGAGTGTTTTCAATTACGTGAGGGTTTCAAGATGAGGTGGAGCTCAAGACTAAAGAAATAGTGGTGCTTGCAGTAAACTCTTGACCATCAAAAAATCATAACATTTATGAGAACTAAATTGATATTTTTATGCTGTTACTTTTATTATTATTTATATTAAATTAGTATCCTCTGCTAACATATAATGTTGTTGGAGATCCCAATATAGGCAAAAAACATCAATTAGTCCAATAAATTGTTTCCCTGCATCTAATTGGTTGTACTTGGTAGCATATGAGCTAGATCTAATGAAAAAGTAATGTTAAATTAAATGTCCATGAAGTTCATTCGTGAGCGACGATATCAGGTCCGATGAAAAAGAAAACAACTTTTTTCTAATATTGTCAAAATGAATGAATCAGTCATAATTTTATTCTTATTAATAACATGCTTATGCATTTTTTCACTTCTCTCTTTATTTGCTTGTAATTAGGGTCTTATGTAGTCAAAACATGGGTTGTTAATAAATTTTATTAAACCTAACGATTTTCATTAATCGACCTAACCCTAGATAATACAAAAAATAGATCAACTAAAATATTAAATGTTTTAATTTGTGGACCTAATAAAAGTTATCAAACGAGCTAATTTACAATTAATAAATAACAAGTAAAGTGCATTATATAAATTATAAATGTGGTTTGGATCTTCTATTGCTTAAAAATTAAGGTGGGTCTTTTCCATTTAGGACTATTTTCGATTAGCAGTATTTTCCGTTTCTGTTCAATACCAAAACGGAAGTAGTCTGCTAATTTACATTTCAAAAAGCAGTAAAAGCTGTCGGAAGACCAGGTAAATAATAAAAATTTACTTCCACATTTATAATGACAGTACTTTATTAAGACGCCGTAATAGTCACATAAGATAGTATTCACGAAATGGGCGATACCGTTAAGGACAAACCATTCATTAAATTGAGGACTGTGGCTGCCAAAAACAGAAAACTTATCGAGATCTGTTGAGTCATTTAAGGTGAAAGCTTCGTTTCTTAAACAGTTTAGAAATGACTTATAGTTATTACTCAATGCATCACGCGATTGTCTAACGTGAACTAAACCACGTGAATCAAAGTGGTATCAAAGTCAAGACGTGTAATATTTAAAAATTCTTTGAATCGAAAATTTTCCACGAAATTTCCAATCATTACTTAATTCTGATCTGCACATACCATTTCATAATGCCTAAGAACTAAGAAAGGATATAACCATTTCCACAATCTAATTTGTAGTTGAAACGAAATGAAAAGAGTCCTTGCGCATGATTAACCCAATCCTCAGAAAGAAAAGATTCTTACCCCAAGATCCAGTGTGGTTTATGGTTAACCCCTCATTTATCTCATTCTTCATCACCTTGAGGAAGATTGACAAAAAGCTGAAGACGAAAGACTACAGTCACTTCAACAAAGTATGCTGACATTGTCGCGTTTCAAAAAATCATTAATTGTTGATCTCAAAGTTTGGTTTGAAACCGGTGATTCGGCAAAAGTAGAAAAGGGTGACTCTAATAAAATGGAAATTCATATAAAAAAAACAAAAAGGCATTCCTTTTTAAAAGGAAAATTTGTGAAACCAGTACGAAGAGCCTCTGTACAAAACAAAAAAATTCCTTTTTGGCTTGAGACAGTCAATATTAGCACATCCCCTAAAAATATATTTTTCTCAATAATATCACAATATAAATGTTACATATCTTATGCCATATCGATTCTTCTGACAATAGCACATCAAGTTGAATCAATATAAATATTAGTTCATATCGTTAACCATAAAATATTATAACAGAAATAATAATATTGTCACTAGAATTCTAAGTATACTGCGTGCGTAGCAATTTAATTACACAGGCGGTCTGAAAAGTTTCCGACCTCAACATGAAGATGATAATAAAATAAATAAAAGCTGGTGAAATAAAAGCTTTGTTAGGTCGGAAACTTTTCAGACCGCCCTACCACCTGGCGAGGCTACATCTCGATTTCTCACCAACACACACTGAACAATTTAATTCAAAGCCAATAAACTTCTTCTTAAAGGGATACATTCTTACTACCGCCAGTTTGAAAGAAGCTACTAATTTAATATTAAAAAACAAATCAATACAAAGTTGTACATCTTTTTTATACAATACCCTCAGTGGGCACGAGGAATTGCCTTCCTTCACCCACCTTGCACTTTCCAAGGGACAATGAAAAAAAAAAAAAGGTGCAAAAAGGTTTAAATCTAACTAAATTTTCCAAATAAAAGATGGCTTCCTATTTTTAAACTTACATTCCTACGTTAACAAAACCAATTTTTGTGAAAAATAGAAAGTGTTTATACATCAGAAAACCGAAATTTAAAATCGAAAATTATAGGTTGACATTAAGACGTAAGAATCATTCATTTTGATTTACTTACTGTTGGGTTTTCGATAAGGTACTTGACACCATTACTGGGTAAACTTTTATTCAACATCACATTGCTTAACCTTGATCACTAACTATTTACTGTATATAATATAACTCATATTATATAATAGAATGTAACTATATCAAGGTTACATCAGTTACGAATGACAGAGGCAAAGAGGGATTAGCGGCAAAATGGATGATCGCACAATTACCCAGCCCTGACTGTGCTTAGGACGTTTAAGGGATATGCGATGACTGGGATGATGGACGATAATGAAGGATTGCAATCATTCGTTTATCATCACTCCCAATCATCCATTAGGATCAGAGAATCCATGGTCACTGTAAAATTGTCATAATCTGTGGGGAATCGAACCCATGCCTCTCAGTTTCAACTGGTCAAAGGCTTGTGCCAGACTTCTATTCCACTTCCACCCACTCTATAACTGTACATTCTTTCGATTAACATAATAAAATATAAGTAAAGAACTTTGTATTAATTTGTTTTTTTAATATTAAATTAGTATCTTCTTTAAAACTGGTGGTAGTAAGAATGTATCCTTTTAAGAAGTTTATCGCCTTTCGTTATTATATAAATTGTTCAATGTGTGGTAGTGAGAAGTCGAGATGTAGTCTTGCCAGGTGGTAGTCATCTATCAAACATTATGCCACTACCACATAAAACCAAGAAGTACATCAAGGAAGTCGCTAAGCGAGAGCAAATGCCTAAGCAAATCCTCAGGTAGGTTTTTTTGACATCTCATCAATTACTGCGCTAAACCAAGCGGTAACTTATTGCCAGGGGCTTTGTTTACTTGTTTGTTTTGTTCGCTTTATTCCAAACCAACATTTTTTTTTGTATACGTAGCTTGGTCCTAAAACTTTAATCATTTCACTGCCATTGATTTCAATCAGGTCAACAAATTGAAAGCTCAAATGAAGTATTGTGGCTTAGATTATTTTAATTTTTTGAATAACACACAATATACCTCACTTATCCAGGACTAGTGTGAAAATTTTAGAAATGAGTAAAAATGAGTCAGGTTCATGGTTAGATTGACAATTTTGTAAAGTTTATTCAGGGAAAATAGCGGGCATGTTTGTTTCAAATATTTTTACCTAAGTGTTTGGACAATTAGGGGCGCAGTTTTCTCACAATTTTACTTTTTTTTTTTAATTGTCACACTATTCCTGGATAAGCTCGGCATACAGACAGGACGACAACCAGAAGGTCCAATGTTAGAATCTCTGCAGAGGTATAATGTGTCCTTAAGGCGTAACTGATGAACACCACAATGTGCTATCCCACAATGATTTCAGCTTTTATTTATTTCAATATTAAGGATTTGTTTTTTTTTTTGCTAAATATTTGACCTATTCCGAAACGTTTTTCAAATGACCACCCTTTTTCAGCAGATGGCTTTTGAGCACTTGAAGGAGAAGGCTAGAACCATCTTTAAATTTGACACGACATCACACGGAAGGGTCGAACTACCCTAAAGTTTTCCTCTCGGTATCCCATCTTACCCTGGGTGTCGCATGAACACCGAGAGATGGCCAAGTAGGATTATAATTATCGTCGTTGGATTATGTCGGGTCAAAGTCTTACTAATTAAATTTAATCTTAGACATTTATGTAAGATTTTCATGAGATTTAATTTAGTACAATACACGCATATCCATTTGAAAGCATTAGTGTAGATTAGAAATTTCTCTTATAGTTATCAGCGGAACAACCTGCCTATAGAAGTTACATCAATCTGGTTAATTAAACGCTCCACCGTATAAAGTTAAGTCTCTGCGGTAGAACCCGGCTCCATTTCATCCACGAATCGAAGAACGGGTCACAGCCACCTAGCTTCCTTCGTAATTAAAATACTTCCACGGGCTGTTGAATTGTTTAATTGTCAGAAAGCTGAAATGTTAATTTACTTTCTATTCTGCGATAAGTACAGATATATTAATAATAATTAATAATCAAAAATGGTTTTGATTTTTTGAACTAGTGCCATAGACCATTTTCCGAGGCCAAACGGATTCTCTGAAATATCTTTTTGAATTTATTTATATATTTATTTATGGTTTCTCTTTCTCTATAAACTGTTATAATATATTTAATCAATCTTGAACATCAATCATATTAGATAAAAAAGGATAAAATTGTTTAACTTTAAACTCAGTAAAGCAATATAAATAAATAGGTATATATAAGACATCGGATTTTGCCTCTCTGAATTAAGTAGTGAAGTCCCCCACGCTCCTGCGTCAGCCGCGTCACTGGATACTAGCCAGTGGAGGCTGACTAATTTAACTATTAACAGACATCTCTCAATAGAAAATAGATTAATTTTTACAAAGTTATACTTAAGCCTATCTGGTCCTACGGAATAGAGCTATGAGGGACAGCAAAAAAGTCGAACATCAAGCGTATCCAATCCTTTCAATCAAAAGTCCTGAGAACAATAGTAAATGCCTCTTATTGCGTCATCAACAAAACCTTTCATAACGATCTTAATATACCTTACATTCTCGATCTCATCCCTTCCAAGTTCATGAAATTCCGTAGTAACCAACCACCCTAATCCCCTAGTAATTGCACTGCACCACTCATCCCTATAATCCTCCTCGGATACTAAAGCGGCAGTGGTCTCGTGGCCTGCTATAAATACGTGACAGTGGGAGTCCTGGCAATGCCCAGTTTTTCCAATCATGCCCTGAGCGTCTGAGGCTCTCGTGCTCTTCGTCAGCCTCCACTGGCTTGTAACCGGTGACGCACCTGATGGAGGAGAGTGGGGGACTTCCCAAGACTCCGTTTCCTCTTTCGTATGCGAGGGTGGTGACAGCCATGGTGATTTCGGAGGTCTCTGGGCTGTTTGTATGAATGAGCGAGTGAATGAAAATGGTAAACATGGTAATGAAAACATTTATCACAATTACTTATTGCCCAATGAGGCAGATTGTAATTTCATCATAATAAAGTTGTTTTATCAATCATTACAGAAAATAAACAATAAATAAATCAGATATAGAATCAAAAAACATGAATTTAACAACATGTAAAATACAAGCTAAAATGGGGTCTGCAGAATATAAACACATATACAAAATAAAACTTTACAACTAACGACTAGCTCTCATAACCTAAACTTATTTCCTAACAAACTATTCCATCTTAGTTATATATTCAAAGCTAACAATCAACTCATCAATTATCAAACAGACTTATTTCTTGAGTATTGAACTTATAAATTAATATCATTACTTACCAAACTCTTGCTAGCCATTAACATGAAGATAAATAATTCATAATATCCGACAACTTGGAATGCTCCATTATTAAGTAAGCTTTAATCCTAATACAATTTTTTTTTTTCTAAAGAAATTAGCTTATTGGTCAGTTTGGTGGCACTTTATAGTTCATTTGTACAAAGGAAAGGACATTTAATGTTTTAATTGTTCGTTACAGTTTATATATTGAATATACTTTTAATTTATAACTGTAAATAATTTATAAAATAAATAAATTTTAGGATAAAAGACTGTTGGGTTGGCAAGAAAGTGATTTCGGTTTACACCAGCAGATAGCGTTACGTTTGTTTCTGTATTCTTTTTTAATGTTAGAATTTTTGCTTTTGAGATTTGGTTGTCGATACTTTTATGTTGCCATAGAAAGAAAAAGAAAAGTCAGTTTTAACATGGAGTGCAAAAATAAGCATTTTCGACTCATTTTACTTTTTTATTTTCATAAAGGCAAGAAAGCATCTGAGGCTCACAAAGAGATGTGTCAAGTTTATGGTGTCGATTGTTTAACAGAACACACGTGTCAGAATCAGTTTAAAAAATTTCCTTCTGGAGATTTTTCACTGACAGATGACCAACGTTCTGGACGAGCGTCTGAAGCCAATGACAAAATTAAAGCCATAATTGAATCGAATCGTCATATAACTGTGCGAGAGATTGGATAACAGTTAAATGTATCACACACAAGAATTGAAAATCATATAAGACGTCTTGGACTTGTTAAGAAGCTCGCTATTTGGGTTAGGCCACGGCAATGCGAGGCCTCACACATCTTTAGCAACACGTACGAAACTATTGGAGCTTGGTTGGGAAGTGACGTCGCATCCCCCATACAGCCCCAACCTTACACCATCGGATTATCATTTATTTCGATGTTTACAAAACTTCTTAGATGGTAAAAATTTCAGTAACGATGAGCTCAAATCGCACTTGGTTGAGTTTTTTGCTGAAAAGGAGGAGAAGTTCTATGAGCGCGAGATCATGAAGTTACCAAAAAGACGGCAAAAGATCATCGAACAGAATGGAAGATATTTAACTGATTAAAGTTCATTTTTTGTGTAGAAAAAATTAAGTTTTATTTCACACTAAAAAACGGAGCAATAAAGAGTGCAATACAATTGCTGTACTATTATAAATGCTTATACTTTTTTTCCTTCGATTTTAAAAATGCTTCTATATATATATATTATTTATAGGTTGTGTGTAAGAACATAGTTTCAACTATTATTATTCCTTATTAAATCCTAGGTGTATTGGGACACAATTATATTGAATAGTTTACTAATATAATGATCTACTAAGTTCGCTTCAATTGAAGGTTTCGATGCAATCACACCCCTAGACTATTTGACTGGCCTTGCAGAGTAAGTTATTTTAAGTTCAGTTTCCTTTCCTCAGGATTGTATAAGACTAAGTCTAAGTGCCACTTTGACGGCTTACACCGCAATTATATGCCCCCCCGTCCATTTAGTGATTTAAACTTAAAGACTGAAAAACATGTCCTCGCATCTCACGTCTAAGCTAACCTACAGACCTACAGTCATTTAAGTCATGTACGTTCAAGAATGTTAAGGAACAGTCCCACAAACTATAAGGTCCTGGCTAGAACAATCCTCAAATTTTAATTCAATAACATTCTAAGTACTTTCATATGTTCATTATCCATTATCACTAATGTGACAGTATTTATTATTTATATTATTAAAAAATATGGCAATGATAGGAGAGAAACATTCATCTTTAATAGCCATCGTAAATCAAATCACCCGATTGAACCAAACTTTAAAATGACCTCACAATCGTCCCTTGAATTCAAATGTTGGACAAAGGTTGTTAACAGGTAAAAGAAATCTTTCATCTGTTAGAAGCAGGAAAACTGTTTTGATTACCATGAAAACGATACTATTATTTTGTTAGGTTTATATATAAAATTTTCCTTTTTCCAAGTGTCATATCAATATAAACATAATTTTCATTAGAAATTCATACAATAACTGTGCATCAAGCAATCCGTGACGTGCTGTTCAGATAAAATAATACGTAATAAAAATTAACACGACTAATAAGTGATATTTAATATACTTGTACATAGACATCCTTCAAAATAATATTTGTATTTCCTTGTTTGTTTCCTGTTTATATAACCTCTTCTTACAGGTCATATTTCAATACTATCTCTAAGGTTTAAGAGGAAATAATTACCCTAGGCTATGATCTGTTGAGAATTCTTGTTACCCTTAGCCAGACAAAACAACCTGATCACTAATTATTATTATTTATCCAGACAGAATCATTAAAATAAAATCGGATATGTGTTTTCCGCTTTGTTTTTGATACCAGCTCATTCTATTTTCAGAAATTTTTCCAGGTGAGGGAAAAAAACACTTGTTCTCTGCGATACGAGAATGCACTTTTGAAGTCGTCATTCAACGGAATCTGGTTTTCATCAGGCTCGCTCAAGGAGGTTATAAATAGATACTGACACTTGAAAAAAAAAAAGTGGATTGAGCTGCTTTCAAAATTAAATATGTCACGTGATCAAACAAAAAATCAGAATATCATTCGCTAAGTCAATAATAATACTAGTTTGAAATACTTTCTTTCAAGTAACTTTTGTCTACTAAGCAAATTATATTCTTCACTAACGGTGAAGGGAGCAGTACTGGAGAGAAAGTAACCGAATTGCTGTAATGAGTCTGTAACAGCTGCTGTCATTGAAGTAGTTTGAAACTGTTTAATGATATAGTTCTCGGCAGGGCCGTTTGTTCACCGAACAGTAGTTTCCTGGTAGTTTGCTCGCACGAATGAGTTGGATAGGCAGTTTCAGCGGTTCAATGCAAACATTCCACTCGTAGGGTAATTCAATTGATTCATTTCTATGTTTGTGGTTCATTCTACGGCTGAGACACTTGCCCGAGTACAGTCAAACAACACGGCACTCAAGGACCCAGATCCTAGCATGCCTAAGGCAATGCCTAGGAAAAAAAGTAAGGAAAAAAACATAAATGAAATGAAAGGACAGATACACACGCTGTAATAACACACTTTTTGGAAGGCAGAGAGACAGTGCTTGACTTCTGTTGACTACACAAAGATCAAAGGGCACTGCTTCAGGAAAATGTATTAATTAAAATAGTATTCGCGGAAAACAAGGGCGTATCCAGTCAATTTTTTTTCGGACGGATCAAGGTTAAGCCTTTAAATAAGTATAACTTATTTATTTATCAAACAAATACTCTTTGTAGTATTTATAATGTATAAGATATTTTTTTTATTATAAGGCCTACAGTACCGCATAGCAGTGGGAAAGGTGGGATAATACGGGGTGATACAGACGAATAAAGCTTTTGAGACAGCTTAAAATTAAGAGAGAAGCCGGTTAATTAAGAGATACGAGTTAAGTTTTTTTTTTTTTTGGTATGTTACTTGTAATTAATTATATCTAAGCTAAAACACACTCTTCAAAAATAAACATGTTGAATATAACTTTCAAATTAATTTCCGATTTAATACATCATATTTTAAATCGCTATTGAACACATTTAAGCGTACTAACAGATAAAATAAAAGTAAAGCATAAAAAACAAATATATATTGGAACTTCTTTGTTGTGCTAAAATTATAATCTGCCTTATTAGGAAATAAGTAATTGTGATAAATGATCTCGTCCATACAATATTAAAAATTTTAATTCACACGCTCATTCATACAGTATTTACAAACGGCCCAGAGACTTGCCAAATCCACATGGTTGTCACCTCCCTCGCATGCAAAAGAGGAAGAAGTCTGAGTCCTCCGTCAGCCGCGTCACTGGATACGCGTGGAGGCTGACGAAGAGTAAAAAACAAATAAAATCATTTTCTGTTGAAACAATAGCTACTATAATACACTAAGGTAAAGCAATTTATTAAAATAAAAAATTAAAAATAGCGCCAAATCCTCCTAATAGAGTCAAGGGAAGGAACATATCTCTGTCAGGGCGGCCAACTAATTTACAGGGGTGGTTGTACCGAAACCCTGATGCTTAATCGTAAACCACGCAAGGTGGTCATAATAAAACCAATTAACTATTCAATATAACTATATTCCGATGCACCTGCACATATGATATGAGAAGGCATAAAAATAATATTAAATGAAATTTGGTGATGAAACAATCCATAAATATAAAATACTTCAATAAAATAGAATAGATAAATTATAAGCAGTTAAAATGAATTATATATACATATTTTTTTTTTTTTCAAACCCCCTTCATTAATCAAAAGTTTTACAATTTACAAATTTTCGATTTACAGATTTCTCCTATTACTGCATATCTGCGTTTGCATTCGAAGGAGGGTAGAATTACAATAACAATTTTCTATTTGAAGTTAAAATTACAAATCACTGGGTACAGGACTAGGTGATGGGGCTCACCTTCAGATTACAATAAGGGATAAATTATATTATATAAGGTTTAATAATATAAATATGACATATTTATACTATACATTCTCACACACCAGGATAGTATTTTTGGATTTTTTTCTATTTAGCTTGATATTTTAAAGAAAACATGTGATTTTATTTACCGTTACTGTATAAATTATAAATTGGTACGGAAAAAATATAAACTAAATACTAACATATGATTAAAACAACCATAACATTCGCATTACACACGCCAGTGTACTTAAGGCTCCACACGATGCACAAAATATCCTTCCGGATTCAGATGAAAGCAGATATCTCCATGTGCATGGTTTCTGGAAAGTCGTTTCCTTGTCCAGCCGATAGATGGCAAAGGTTTAACAAAACATTGTATAATAAAATATCCCTTCCGCTGAAACTGTTGATATATTTGAGCGTCCTGAGGTCAGCTCTACTGTTTGGGACTCCGCTTTTTCAATTTCTCCACACCAGCACCATAACAAGACTCCAGCACTTCCAGAACAACATCCTCCGTTCGGCACTTTGGCACACCCCTTTCCGTGAAATGAAGTCTCCCGACATCCACGGAAAGTTCGAAGTCCCCAACATCACCGAAGGCATCAGAAGAAGACACATCAGGTACTTCGACACGATGAAACACTGCCAAAATATATTCCGTGGCATGTAACCCTCACCGCTACCTGCAAGTTGGCAACTCACTAGGTCTGGGAAAGCAGACGGCCCTTGGCTAATCAACAAGCCCCTGACGGGCACACCACTGCTATCCAACTATATAAGACTGCACTACAAGAAGGACTCGAGGCCCAGCCACCAGTGGACTCTCACCACTGTACCGTGACAGCTCTACCGAGGTCTCCGACACTCCTTAATTCCTTCAACCAACCTTCAAATAGGTCCCCCTAGTAAAAGGATCCGTTCACCCCAAATAAGCTTTATTTTTCCCTTATCCTACATTTTCAAAGGTTGAGCGCTGAAGAAAAAAAAATATATATGAAAGAAAATCAATTATCTAACCATCAATCTTCTGTGATCACCTTAGTTTTAATCGTGCCTGTAATAATAAATGGATAAATTACAAGTCGGAGAGATGAGTTGTGAGAAGTTTTATTTAAAGTCGAAACAATAGTGAAACCGACCGGCCCGGCCCGGCCAGCTGTCACTGGCTGAGGAATACTTCAAGTTAGAATAATTATAGAAGTTTTGAAGAAATATCTGAGAACTAAAGCGGAGAAGTTTGAAGACGTTGCTAGAAGACTTTGAGAATTAATGGCAAAATAAGCACAGCCACTAGTTCATCCTAGGATCAGTTTCAGTTGCGATCACTCACCGGGCTACATTTCTTTTAAAATTCAATAAATAATAATAATAGATCAATAATAATAGAAAATTGCCTTTTTTACACTGTATAAACTAAAACGAAAGAGCAATACATTTGTAGCAGAGTGAGGGCCTCATGAGCAAAAATTTTGTTTGTCAAACCATTAAAATTAAAGTTTTAAAACAAATTTATGAGTAGCTGAAACGTTAAGAAAAATTTAGTTGATAGATAACCGTGGGAAATTTACAGATCCAGAATATTTTGTATAATAGAGTAAGTGTACAATACTATAGCGTGAATATGGTATGTATGGCATCATTACTTATTGGCATGTTGTGCCAGGATTTAAGGGGAAACAACACAGACAGGCGCGGGTTTAATCACGCTGAAAAGACATCATTTCGCATTATGTCTTTCTTTTATGTCATACCATGATTGTGAGAGTGGCATAGTTTGGACCATGCGTCTCGTTTCTCTAATTATGCATTGGGTTCACTCCAAATGATGAACATGAATATTTTACTCGCTCATTGGTATGTTTAAGTATTTAGTCAGTTCGGACCGGCCGATGCTTGATTTCCTATCTTTGTGCTAGACAGCACTCGGTTCGATATTGACCTTTACAGGTCAATTTAGCGGATTGTAGCTTTATATTAATAAAAAAATTTTTTCTCTCAGGTAAATTGATGTTGTTGTTTGGTCGTTAACAACTAAGACTTAAACTCATAAACAACTCTCCTCATAATGTTTTTTTTTTATCCGTTAGTATCATAACATATACACCACCGATGTCCCCTCTACCCCAAATACCTTCTTGGGCACGGTTGTAGATGACAATGCAGTCTTGTCATCCCACCCAGACCCCGATATACACACACCTTGATGAGATCGAGCATTGGTGTAACTAATGCCAAGAACTAAACAGACGCTTTGGACACACTGCACAGACTACTTCAAAGGACATACCATCTCTCAATAGAAAATAAATTACTAATCTACAAAGTTATAATCAAGCCAATCTGGATATACGGAATTGAGCTGTGGGAGACATAAAAAAAGTTGAACATCAAGCGTATCCAATCAAAAGTCCTGAGAACAATAGAAAATGTCCCTTATTACGTCAGCAACAAAACCCTTTATAATGATGATAATATACCCTACATTCTTGACCTCATACCTTCAAACTTCATGAAATCCCATAGCAACCTATCCAACCACCCTAATCCTCTAGCACAGTCATTGCAACGCACCAATCATCCCTATAATCCTCCTCTGGGACTAAAACGGCAGTGGCCTCGTGACCTGCTACTAATACGTAACAGTAGGAGCCAACTGGTAATGGACAGTTTCTCCAATAATGTCCTAAACAGCTAAGACATGGTTTCTTCACATTCTAAATCCTTTATCTTCTTAATAATTTGAAAAAAACACGATATAGTTTATAATCTAAAAGTTAAAAATAAATCACTAGCAGAAGGTTTTGTGATTGACCAATAGCCATCCTATTTGAAGATTTATTGAAATAGATCTTGACGATTTCTGATTTATTGTTAATATTTTTCTGATTATTAACGACTCCCTCCATGATTCAATACATAGATGAAAGTATGAAACCCCCACCGCTTGTAGACCCATCCCTCCTGCTAATCAGTATGCATAGGCCAGCCTGTGATCGGCGCCAGGAGTCACGCTTGAGTGGTCACTGGGGACCAGTGGCCATTACTGCTGTTAATTACCCGTCACCTACAGCCTGTCCGTCCGCTGTTTACTCCATTGATGTCTTTGACAGTCTTCCACGGCCAGTAGTTACATAAATGGCAAATTAACAAATCGGTTTCCAGGTGTCACTTAGTATTCCATCAAGTACAAATACTTTCACAAGCCTAAGGCTACTGGTACAGAGTATTCGCAAGACGTTAAATCAATAACCACATAAGCTGCGGAAGGCGGATGGCTATATTTTGAGAATAACTTTAACCTATAAAATACCGCTCTTAGTCAGCCTGCGCTGTCTTTTATCCAGTTACGCGGCTGACGGAACAGCGTGTGGGACTTCCCAAGACTTCCTCTATCGCACGCGAGGGAGGTGACAGCCATGTGGGTTTGGGAGGTCTCTGGGCTGTTTGTAAATACTGTATGAATGCCCAAGTGAATGATAAATTGTAAATATATGGATGAAAACACTTATCACAATTACTTATTGCCAAATGAGGCACATTGTAATTTTATCAATATAAAGTTGTTGTTAAAAAACAAACATAAAATACACGAAGTGACATGACTTCGGGATATCGATGTCTTTTCTGTCCCGATGTCTCGACGGTTTATTTTCTATTTCTGTTTGTGAAAGCATTTGTACTTGATGGAATACAAACAGACACCGGAAATCGACTTGTTGATTTGTCATTTATCTAACTTCTCCCCGTGGAAGACTGTCAAAGACATCGGTTCGACTTTTTTGCTGTCCCCCATAGCTCCATTGGCATAAGTATAACTTTGTAGATTAGTAATTTATTTTCTATTGCCAGGACTCCCACTGTCACGCGTTTATAGCAAGTCACGAGGCCACTGCCGTTTTAGTCTCCGAGGAGGATTATAGGGATGATTGGTGCAGTGCAATGACTGTGCTAGGGGTTTAGGGTGGTTGGATAGGTTTCTATGAAATTTCATGGACTTGGAAGGGATGAGTTCAAGAATTTAAGGTATATTAAGATCGCTATGAAGGGTTTTGTTGCTGATGTAATAAGGGGCATTGACTATTGTTCTCAGGACTTTTGATTGAAAGGATTGGATAGGATTGTGTTTGAGTTTTTTCCTGTCCCTCATAGATCTATTCCGTATGTCCAGATTGGCTTAAGTATAACTTTGTAGATTAGTAATTTATTTTCTATTTCGAGATGGGATGTCCTTTGAAGTGGTCTGTACAGTTGTCAAAAGCGTCTGTTTAGTTCTTGTCTTTTTAGGCTCGTATGTGGTTTGACGTAGCGGGATGTCATAGTGACATCAACGATCGCATTCTCGGTCACTAAAAATCACCTTTTTAACTATGTTTCCAATTAAAACAGTATACAATACAAATACAAATACAAATCTAAATACAATACAAATCTGATTAAATACTGACAGGCGTACTCGTTGAGAGCAGTGACGCTTTGTCAAAAAATGAAATATTAATAATTATTTATTATTTGTGATATTTGTTCATATTAGCGTAAGAAGAAAGATTTTGACAGGACCGGGAGTATCTGATTCCTGGACCGGTGCCACTCCCTAACTATGAGCCATCCCTGCGCCCCTCAGTCTAGTAAACTTCAGAAAATTCTGGGTTTGAATGGGTTTCTTCTTATAATCTAGAAAATATAAAATAACAGTTTTGGTGTTATTTTTCTTGGACTGTATCTATAAGAGTACCATTTTTACCCCTATATATTTGCCATTACACAAGACAAATATACACGAAGAACAAATGACAAACATGGAGTGAAAAACCTTGAAACGCAAGCTTTTGACATAGCTCGATGTGGTTACCTCCAGCTGACAGATAGCCTTTAAAATCTATTTACCATAACATTTACTACAGTAAAAATTTTAATTTTTTTTTAATCAACTAGCCACTATAAATAAGCTTATAAATTTGATCAGACTCAAAGGGTTGAATAATAAAATGACCTTTAGAAATGATTTAATTTATGAGGCTAGGCATCCATAGTGACTTTTTTTTTCAGTCTTGTGAAGAACGACCCACAACTAGCATTTCATCCGAAAATTTAAGTGAACTTCGTCCATGGAAATTAATATTAGAAAAACATTCCTGGCGAGATATAGCCAGTGCTTTTAAGGTCAGTTTTTAGTTTCTCCAAAAACTAGACTAATGAGATGGCTTAATTTAGCAGCGCTGATTAATTTTTTTTTTTTTTCCCGTGCTCCAACCTGGCTAAAACTAAAAATCCCCTCTTGTTCTTTCGCGCCCTCTTTTTCTTCAATCTCGCCGTGTCAGCGGGTCGTTATTCTTCTAGCTCAAGTTTCTTATCTCTACTCGGAGTCTTCTCCAGCCCAGAGAGCCTTCGCCCTCCTATCAATAAGGGTGAGCTATCGTCATCTCTTTCCGTTATCTTTACTAAAGTGCTTTCTTAAGATAGCAAATATTGTAAGCAGTAATGCCAACCAAGACTCTACGGGCATAAAACTAGTTTATTTAAAAAAAAAAATAAACACATACAAATCTCATAGTGTACGGAGGCGTAACCAAAAGATACCGAACTATTTTTGTACAAACTTATTAATTTAATTAGTTTACAAAAAGCCTTAAATATTCTTCAAAGTACTCCCCATTGTAGTCAATATACTTGTCCAATCATTTATTCCACTGTTCAAAACATTTTATTAATTCGTGTTTTGTGATGTCAAATAACAGCTCCGTCCACAAAACGCTTTCCTCTCATGTCCCTTTTCATTTGGGGGGGGGGGTGCAGGGGCTAGATTGGGTGAATAGGAAGGATGAGCACAGCGGTCGTACCATTGTTGGTCAAATATCGGCGCACAGAGAGAGCTGTGTGAGTGGGAGCGTTGTCCTGGTGGAAAAAACCAGTCACTCGACTTCCACAAATGAGGCCTTTTCTTCTGCAGAGTGTTGCGAAATCTTTTCAAAACCTCCAGCTAAAAAGCCTGGTAAACTGTCTGACCCGTAAGAACAAACTGTCTGACCCGTAGGAACAAACTGTCTGACCCGTAGGAACAAACTGTCTGACCCGTAGGGACAAACTCTTAATGGACGACACATCTTACATTAACAAAACAAATAAGCAGCGTCTTAATTTTTTATCTCAGCTTTCTTAGGGTGAGGAAAATTTGGTGTCTTCCATTGGCTTCATTGCTGCTTAGTTTCAGGATAATCACCGGAGATAGCCTTAGAAAAAAAGTTTTTGGCCATTTTGGAACTCTTTCTTCAAAGCGACCTTGTTTTCGCTGTGCAGTTAGCAGCCGGGGAACAAATTTTGCAGCCACCCTTACCATCCCCAAATCTTTAATTAGAATTCGCTGTGCTAAACTCCAAGTCACTCCAGATTTCCCCGCAATTTCTTAGATCGTACGTCATGTATCTCCCAGGACGATTTCGCGAATTTTCGTCGAAAAAATCTTGTTGGTTCGGGCCGTCTATGGAAGTACAAAGCGAGGTTGATCATTAATTGACATTTCCCCACTTTCAAACACTTGTGTTTTCCCCAAAGCATCATGCCAC
Organism: Acanthosoma haemorrhoidale; assembly: GCA_930367205.1. NCBI lineage: Eukaryota > Metazoa > Arthropoda > Insecta > Hemiptera > Acanthosomatidae > Acanthosoma > Acanthosoma haemorrhoidale. Next base: position 13,172,016 of record OV884015.1, on the reverse strand, counting down.
TTCTATTTGAACATCGAAGTGTTTCTGTTTCATTTTCCCAAACGGGAAGCAAAACTTCCTAGAGCAAAACTTATTTGACAAAAACGACGAGCGCTCGAAAAAACTTGTCACAAATAAAGTAAGAAGCAGAACGGAACCTTCTCCAGTGACGGTACTTGGCGTACTGACTGGTGAAAAATCGCTTTAGACGGTCCTACCGGCGAAACCCGGTACAAAATTAGTTCGGTTTATTTTGGGTACGCCTCCATATTCGCTCCACATAAAAATCCTGGCTTCCACCCTCCAATGAGTAATTCATCGTCATTGACAACTTCCTGGTGTCCTGGTCCAAATGAGTCTCTTGAAGACCGTTATTGTCAGCAAAGAAGCGTTTGAACGAAAGCACTGCCGACTCCGATACAACCCGAGCGTCTTCCAACGATACATTTTCTCCCGTCTCCTTTCCACTAAAACCTTTGTTTCCAGTTGTATCTTTAAGACCTCGAATATCATTATAATCTTCGGGAATATTTCTAGTAATGGCCTATAATGAGATGAGATGCATAGTTAAATATAAGTAGAAACAAAAACTATACAAACGAAATAGCACACTTCTGTAGAGTATAATTAGAAAAAAAATTTGCTGGGAAATCGGCTTAGTTTGATTAATAAGCGTTTTATTAATTGGCATTGCTTCGACTTACACGTCTGGATCAGATACTGATAACAAGAATAAAAAGTATATGTCGGGTGTTGTCGGGTTGTCTGAAAGAGGTGCCTGATCACCCTAGCCCTGGTGACAAGTGCGGATTGTTCAAGTATATAAACTGGACAATCGTTCCAGGACGGCGTTACTATCTGACTCCATTTATGATAGGTATGTGCCCCGACAATGCACTATGTTCAAGAGAAGAGGTACAGAGGTATCATAAAAAATAAGGCAAGTTTTCAGAGTTCAAGCTGAAGCGAAACAAGCATAGTTACAGGTCGCCAGAGAGTCTGCAAGGAGACTAAGAGACGGATGAGGTACTCAGATGCGGATGAGGAGAGACTAGGAGACTAACTTCCAGGGCCAGGGGCCCTGGCGTACGGTGTCGCCGAGTAAAGGCGGATGAGGCAACTCAGAGACTGATGAGGAGTCTAGTCTTACAGGGCCAAACGCCCTGGTTTAAATATCGTTCCTGCTTGGGGGGAGGAAGGGCTTTGGCCGGCGCGAGAAAATGCAACCTGCTGACCAATTACGTGACCCCTCGACCCCTAAGAGACTGTTTATGACTGTTTTATGGCTCCCAGATGGTACCCCTCCACACCAGCGCCGAGGCACGTGACCGATAGAGATGCACTAAAAGGGTTGCTAAGTTTACGACTGTTTATGGCATGCCAGGTGGTACCCCTGGCCCCCTGGATCTTAGGTGTTTATGACTTTTTTTGCTTCCGAGTTTTATTGCTCAGCACTTTACAATGATTTGCAATACATTTAGTTTCTGTTATTTTACTTTTGCTTACAATATATATGCACCAGAGTATATGGCGATTTAACTTATTTAGTTAGCGGTCACTACAGTATATAATATAAAAACATATTAATGATATGAAACCAGATAATACAAGATAGTAGTATTCTATGCCGTCTAGATCATGTAATGCAAAATGACTGTAAGTAAAAACAAGCGCAATTTTTCAACTACATTGTAGCTCTTTAACCAATAATTTATACATCCAGAGCCAGCAAGAAACTCACAGAATAATAATTATAATTCTCCTCATTGTATTTTTAAATATCAAGCAATCGAGTATCAAATACGACTAAACCAGTTCAATTTCAGTTATAAATCCAAATATATAGCCCTCTTAGGATTCGTATTCCGAAATATGGAAGGAGGAGGGTGTGAATTGGGGATCGTATCCCACCTCTCGTCCCTTTCCCGTGTGAGAGAGAGGACAATCACACCCGCATTTGGAAGGTATCCGTCTATTTCAATGTGCTGTATGTTTGAGCAAATAATGGAGTGTAAATATTGCAACGATTTGATAACTGGTCATAATTCTTATTTTACTCAAATATTCAACAGGGCAGAGATTTATTTTACAATATCTCTCTCTCTAAATCAAATAAAGAGGATTCTGAATTTAATCCGATTTAAAAGCAGCAACCACAAACAGAAAAAGTGATTGAGTCACAAAAAAACAACAACAAAGGGACGTATTATTCAAAATCATTTTCAGAGAAAACAAGAAGATCAACTCTATTGATTAAAGCGGGCAATCAGTAGGATTTTCCTCTTTCCGAACGCTTGGGATTCTGAAATTTGTGTTGTCATTAAAAACGTCACTCCTCGTCGTATTGGCATAATGTAAACTTTTTTTTTTTTATAATTTAATAAAATAGCACAAGGTGTAACTTTTCTAAGCTACCCATAATCATAAGAATGAAACGAATAAGAATATTTAAAACAACGGTGAAAGCGTATTATTAGATTTTTTCATCCACAGGTTTTGCCAAGGCATTAGAATTAAAGGTTTACAGGCCACAGATCAAAGAGTGAGTACAACTGAATAACTCAAAGCCAGGACAGTCAACAAATGAACAGAGATGGAGGTACCGGAACCCTTAATGCTTACTTCCAAAGTATAAGCTTCATTTAATATAACAATATAAACAGTTAAATACTCAATATATGTACATTCTAGTGAATTAGTGATAAAGTAAGGCACATTGAAACTTGGTTCCGGAACAATCCATAAATACATATCGTTACTAAAACAGAGGTGAATACAATTCTATAATTACAAACAAAGATATATTGATATAAAATAACAATATACTAATAATATATATTTACCCCATCGATTTGTAAACATGTGTTCTCATGATAAATAATACATGTTTGAGTCGACGCAAATATTAAGTAATAAAGGGTGTCCCAGAATTGCCGCAAGATTTGAATTTGCCGCCATTTGTGCAGTAAAGTGCTGGCAACCCTAAAAAAAAAAACAATTTGACAGCTGACAGTTTAGGGTTAGTAAAAATGGAGCGTTACACGATAGAAAAACGTGTCTTTATTGTTGAACATTATCTCAATTGTAATGAAAGTTTGGCGGCCGCAGTTCGAAAATTTCATACAAAATATGGTCGGAACAGTGTTTTGACTTCATCAACTGTGAAGAGATTAACATTTAGGAAGACTGGATCAGTTGGAGACACTAAACACACTGGTCGTCCAACAACAAGCCGTTCAAATGTCGATATCGAAGCAGTGCGTGAGAGTGTTGTTGAAAATCCAGGAACATCAATTCGGCGTCGTAAACACCGTTCTTTGTGTCGAAATTGAATGATATTGATGTGAGCAATATGTGGTTTCAACAAGATGGTGCCACATGTCATACAGCTCGTGAAACAATTCAAATACTGCATGAGACATTTCCAGGTCGTGTACTCTCTCGTTTCGGTGATGAGAATTGGCCCTCTAGATCGCGTGATTTAACACCTTTAGATTTCTTTTTATGGGGTTATTTGAAGTCAAAGGAGTATGTCAACAGGCCCACATCCACCCGTGCATTAAATGAGTAAATTCAACCACATTTATGCCAAGTGGTCATGGAAAATTTCGACAAGAGTGCGTATGTGCCAGCAAAGTCGTGGAGGCCATTTGCCCGATGTGTTATTCCATAAATAACCTTATCCTATTTACTTTATAATTCAATAAAATAACAACAAAAATACTAAAAACTGTGTTTTCTATTTAAATCAAATCTTGCGTCAATTCTGGGACACCCTATATATGGGGTACTCCAAACAGATATTTGAAAAGTGCTGATTCACTGACCTGAGAAACTACTGGCCTCGATTTGAAACAGAACTTCAAAAGAAGTATCTGCTATGTAACGTTCCAGGATTAAGTACCTGTTCAATTTCAGCGATATAATCTTTTATCGGTGAATATTTGTTTAATTTATCTGCAGATAGATAAAGGTATTTATCCTGCATGGCTGGAGCATAATTAGTTAATTAATTACGTAATTATGTGACAGACTAATAGTTTATTGTATGTTACATACAGCAGGATAATACGCACACTTTGAGTAACTTTTACTCTCATAACTATACTGCAACAATCACATACATAGAGACAAAATTATTCTTGACACTTTATAAGAAAATGTGTTACTTACGAATACAATTTGACAGTTTGAAAACATAGACTAAGCATCTGAACAAAAAAAAACATTATTTCCAAGCTTCTGCACAATTTCTCTTGACTTTCAAGAGAGCCTGCTGCATAGAGGTTTGGCATTTGAGCAAATGTTAAGTCAAGCGCGGAAAACATGAATGCGATGCTTGTCAAGTCCAAACCCTCCCGAAAATGCCAGTCCACTGATCCTACCCACAACTTCCGTTGACATGTTCACTGATTGCATCAATTTCCCAAATCAAATCCCACGCCAATCTTTAATTGAGTAATGATTGATTCTGAGCTCGGTTTGTAGGGCGTTGTTTGTAGGGTTGCATATTGGATGCTGATAGCACGCAACACAACATAGCGTACCAGCATTAACATATTTGAGTAATGTTTATGGCAGGTGAATATGCAAGCTTTCGCCTATACTGTCACATGAAACGTATAAAAATTAAAACATACAGTAGAGATAAGGGAAAAGTACGAATTAAAAATCTGAGATATAAACTTTTTAGATGGCCAAGTAAAGCGTGCGTGCATATTGTGTCGGTAAAGAAAGTGTAACGTTATTTATGTCTTAAGGTTATTAGCTCGTTGTAAGATACGACGTGAAGAAAATTGATTTGTGTTATAATCTTATCTTGCTCCAAGTGAACTATGTTCTACGAATTGATTATTTTTTTTTTTGCTTGGCAAACGACATTGGGTATATTTTGTTTTTTTGTTATTACTGTAATTTTTCGTATTTTTCATGATATGGGCCTCAGACAGTACTACTGGAATATTGTGTTTGAAATATACCTGGACTTAAATAGACTAAAATTGTAACTATGAATTACAAATAAAACTTAAACAGATAATACAACAAAACTTACAATGGTAATAAATGATTTGATATGTACACTGTTCATTGAATTGGCTAATTCATTGCTGTTATTAAAAACAAATCACTTATCAAAAATCGACACCAATAAATTAATATCATAAATAAAAAAACATCGTTCCAACATCCTATGATTGCAAAAATATTTTAATATTATTGTGAATTAAATTATTATTTTAATATTATGGTTTTCATCAAATAACCTAACGTAATTCTCCAACGAACTCTTCTACTCATTTATATACTCACGACTAACAATGAACTAGAATATCTTAATATCGTTGACTTATGTAGTCAAATATGTAACGGAATACATTCTAACCTTATGAATTGTTATTATAATGATTGGTGACAGTTTTAAACAATACTTATGATAATTCCGGTTATATTTTTTTTAATTTTCTTAACATTAGTGCAGTTGTCAACTCGGTTAAAAAATTTATTTTTGTAACTATTAACTAACGTTTTATATTATAAAGCCCACACGCGAGGCTAAAAAGGCAAGAACTAAACAGACACTTTGGACAACTATACAGACTACTTCAAAGGACAACCAATCTCTCAATAGAAAATAAATTACTAATCTACAAAGTTACACGTAAGCCAATCTGGACATACGGAATAGAGCTATGGGGTACAGAAAAAAAGTCGAACATCAAGCGTATCCAATCCTTTCAATCAAAAGTCCTGAGAACAATAATGCTCCTTATTACGTCAGCAACAAAACCCTTCATAACGATCTTAATATACCTTACATTCTCGAACTCATCCCTTCCAAGTTCATGAAATTCCATAGTAACCTATCCAACCACTCTAATCCCGTAGCACAGTCATTAAACTGCGCCACACATCTCTATTATCCTCCTCAGAGACTAAAACGGCAGTGGCCTCGTGACCTGCTATAAATGCGTAACAGTGGTAGTCCTGGCAATGGCCAGTTTCTCCAATCATGTCCTGAGCGTATGTGGCTCTCACACCCATGGTCAGCCTCCACTGGTTCGTATTCGGTGACGTGGCTGACGGAGGAGCCTGGGGGACCTCCCAAGACTCCGCTTCCTCTTTCACATGCGAAGGAGGTGGCAACCATGTGGATTTTGGAGATATCTGGGCTGTTTGCAAATATGGTATGAATGAGAACATTGATTACAATTACTTAATGCCCAATAAGATTGTAATTTTATCATAATAAATATGTTTTAAAAAAAATGGATGAATGAGAATCATCCCATCAATATAAATATTTTTATTTAACTAGTTACAAATCATCGTCAATAACTATACCACATTCGTACCAGTGTATGTTTGAAACAGGACATTTTGCAATGACAGTAGACCTTTCAATCTTCATGAGGCATGATTCCCCCAACAATCCCTTCCGAAAATCCTTTTCCGAACTATGCAAATGTATCTGTGCCTTACTTGTCATTGATAGTACGCATTTTCTACTCCGGTCACGTATGGCGTTGTCTTCCTATTTGGGCAATATGTTCGAGTTACAGAGATCCTAGATCAATATAGATGCCGCTCTCTAACTTTCAATTTCCTTCTGTTCACCAATACTTCTGCCACATATATATATACTTTTGCCAATGTTGTTTGTTTCAGTTCTTATTTTTGGATACCACATATAGTATTAAAAGGCATTTAAAATTAAATAAATATCATGTTAATATAATATCACAATAAAAAGAGAAGGGCATTGTCGGGTCGTCACGAGGGGGTGCCTTGTTACCCTAGCCCTAGTGACAAAGTGAGGGTTGATTAGGCTATGACCTGAACATTGCTTCATGACGGGTCTTACTACTGTACTATCTGGCTCCATATCTGATAGGTATGTGCCCCGACAGTGCACAGGAGAAGAGGTATAGAGTAGGTATTGTAGGTAGTTTATGTGGTCTTGGAATGACCACGAATTCACACTGGTATCTGAGGGTAGGCGAAAACCATCCGGATCCCAAAGGCGAGTGTGAACCGGTGAGAGGCAGTCTGGATCACTGGGGAGACACTACTAGGTAAAGTTTATAGGGCCACAGGTGACCGTCGTCCGCAAGGAAGAAATCTTTTCCCTTGAGGTGCTAGTTTTAGCGAGACGAAGGCAGAGAATCCCACTAGGAAAGTGTGGGGTCTGACAAGGCCGGACTAAAACATAGCAAGGTCAGGAAAGAGAGATGTAGAGGTTTTTATAAATGAGAAGGCCAAATCTATGAGTCCAGAGAGCCGTAGTTAGAATGAATTATCGGCTAAAACTAGGGTGTATATATAGCCCCAAGTAGCCAAGGGGCTGAGGTCTTATTCTGGCCAATCGCGTACAGCCAATAAGGCGAGGTTTTATTCTGAGCAACCGCATTGCACGCTTGGATAAAGCTTAAATCTTCTAGACCAGGACCTAGCCAGCAAATAATATTATTTACATTTGTTTAAATTAATATACAACATATTATAACCAATTTACAAAATATACAATAAAGTACAGGGTGATTTATCTTATGTAGTTAGTGGCCGCTACAGGCATCTGATTGCGGCTTAGACATGGCTATACAATCATACAGACGTACAAAGTGGCCATGTTGGTTAGTTACAATAAATAAACAACACGCCATCGACTCTATGATTTTATGGCCTTATCGCCACAGACTACTAACTCGGAAAATCGCAGTCGTATATCTCAGCTGAAAATTTTCTCATAATCGTTACGTAATTATTTAAGTTACCAGTGATAACTTGGACAATTCTTTCTTTCCAATCTTAACCTTTGGAGATTTCAACTATTCTACAGCTCTTGATACCGGGCATACCACTGTCGGGTCCTAGTGGGGTCTAAGGAGGGGGTGCCTGGTTACCCTAGCCCTAGTGACGGAGTGAGAGTTGAATAGTCTATGACCTGGACGACTGCTTCATGACGGGCCTTAATACTGAGCTATCTGACTCCATATCTTAGTCAGCTAAAACTAGGGGGTGTATATAGCCCAAATTAGCCAATGAGCTGGGGTCTTATTTTGGCCAATCGCATTCCAGCCAATAAGGCGAGGTTTTATTTTGGCTAATCACATTGCAGGCATGGCTGACCGGGGCACAGGGTACCAGGGCAAGCCAACTGACTAAGGACCCCAGGCTACCTTTGAACTCGTCTGCAGCTACGTCATTTACTGTTTACATAATTTATACTGATATGACTTGTGGTTTGGGATTATTATTTACCTTTGTTTAAATTAATTTACAACATATTATAAATAATTTACAATATCTACAATAGAGTAGAGGGAGATTTATCTTATGTAGTTAGCGGTCGCTACATCACTACTGACAGTGACGATTTGCAATACAATTATACTTCGCAATATTTTATTTATATTAAGCCTTTTTTTTTTTTTTTTTTTTTTTTGATGTTCTTGTGAATTTTACAATGTATTCTAATAAACATATAAAAGGAATTATTGGTGTATAATTCATTAAATTAAACAACTTAAAATAACTTGGGGTTGAAAAGGACCAGAGACAGGTAGGTGGTGAGTAGTAGAGGCCCAACCGAGGATGAAAATGGGACGAGGCAAGAGCACCCACTTCGGATCAAAAGACGTAACGAGAAGGAGGAGAGGGAGTTTTACTGGTCAATACCTGACCCAAACATTGCGCGACTTCGCGTATGGACCAGCGATCTCACAGCATTAAAATCTTCAAAAAACACTTCATTGAAAACAAAAATAACAATACTAGCACAGTTCACATTAGGTACAATTAATACGGAGGTGATGAAGTGTTGTAACAACAGCACATCAGTGTTCTACAAGCAGCCAAGTCTTCGACGGGTCAAAGCGGTTTGTTTGCTCCTTACTTCTTCAGAAGCATTCTCTCACTTTCTAAGGATATCTTAGGACCTAAGCAAATACTTGGATCGGAATCTCTGCAATTATTTTTAGGGAAGACTCGAAATATATCATATACGGTAGACTCAAAGTACACGAGTTGACACAGTGAGGTTCACAGCATTGATGGCAGTGCACCCATTGCTGCAAAAATAAATGAAATGCCGACTGACGTTAAAAATTTATTAGGTTTTTTCTCATCAAGAAGAGATATTACCACATAAACATTACTCCTGTATTTTTTTTTTTTTATGATGTCTATTGGAGAATGATTTTTGTACACCAATGAAAACCAACAGATTAAAGGATAACAGTTGAAGGGGTTAGCTGTATTCAAAACTTTTATGTTGAATCAGAAACCGTAAAGTGCTGTTTACGATTATAAGCAGTAAACTATCTGTTGTGGCCACCTCTTAATTACAAATAATTATAAGTCACCCTCTTCTCGATTAGATCATATCTATCACTGTTTCCATATGTTTAATAAAGATTATGACGTCAGTCGGAATGGGGAAAATCTGGAGGGGGGAACAGCCGCTGGTAGGGATGGCCCCCCACTACGGCTAGCCTGCCTATATAAGAAGCGCGATAGGGGGAAAAGCAAAAAATGCATGTAAATGCAGTAAGAGGAGAAATATGTAATCCAAATATTTTGTTATTTTTCTTTTTTGTACATTGTATTGTTTTGTTGAGGTTTTGGAAAAAAAAAAAAACCGGCACCTTGAACACTTCTCTCTCTCTGCACTGGCGCTTGCTGCTCTACTCAATACCATGGTCTTCTCATTCAACTACCTCAGCATCTCTCTCTCCTAACCTCGCTATGTTTTAGTCCGGCGTTGTCAGACCCCACACCTTCCTAGTGGAAATCTCTGCCTTCGTCTCGCTAAAACTAGCACCTCCTTGGGAGAGTCCTCTCCCACGAGGACGACGGTTGCCGTGGCCCTACAAACTTACCAATGCTAAGACCACATAAACTACCTATAAAACTACCCTGTTCCTCTTCTCCTGAACATAGTGCACTGTCGCGGCACACACCTTCTAAGATCTTATAGAGTCAGATCAAAACGAATTAGGCTGCCCGCCAACTAAGCCGGCAGCCAGAATAAAAGACCACAGGTCCGCCCGCCTTATATCTTTCTTATCGCTCGCCGGATGGCTAAGAGGTTGTAGCGGCCCTACCCCGCGGCGGGTGTCTCCTCCCCACTTTGGGGATACTCAGTTATCTGAGCCTGACAATATCCAATATGAATATATTTCCATGCACTAATTAAGGGACAAATTAAAAATATAAAATTAATAATAAAATAGAGAGTACATCATACAAACTTAAAATGAATTCAATTATGTACGCACGAACTCAATATTTTAATCTAATAATAGAAATAAGAGTTATAATTTTTTTTTATATTGAAACTTCTTTATTGTGCTAAAATAAAATTCTGCCTGATTACGCAGTAAGTAATTGTGCTGAATGTTCTCATTCATACCATATTTACAATTTTCATTCACTCGCTCATTCATGCAGTATTGACAAACAGGCCAAAGACCTCCCAAATCCTCATGGTTGTCACCTCCCTCGCGAAATAGAAAGCGAAGTAAGAGATATTAGCCTAGCGAAGAGAACTATTTACATTCGTACCTTAAACATAAATAAACATACAAGCAGTAACAATGCCAATCCACAATAAAACCAAAATTTAACGCATACTTTAAAAAGAAAACGATACTTAATCAACAAGTAAGTTACAGGGATCTACTTTCTTTCTTTTTATAATCTATATACATTATTTGTTTAACCTATAAACTCTATAATTAATTAAATAGTTATATATAAACCTTATTAGGAACAAAACGATACTTAATAACACATTCACTTCCAAAACGTGCCTAGTTGAAACAATGACCGCTTTTAACCGCCGATAGATGGTGAACGTGGAATTCGATAAGTTTCAACCCCCTCTGATACAGTGTTATATATCCAAAATTATCTATTTGTCAAAAAACGATGCTGTGTTTTAATGTAGGCTTAATGTAATTTAACAGTATCATTTATTATTTATTTATTTTTCCTTTTTGTAAATTGTGTTTCCCCCGCTCCTCTAAATAAGATTGCATTTCTAACTTATCAGACTGTGAAGTGCTTTTATCCTCGCTGATTCCGAGAGTGGATAATTATATTTCTGTAGCTCAATAACTCAAAAAAGAAACTCACCCCTCAGTGGACTCTCACCACTGCACCGCGATATTTACACCTCTACCTAGGTCTCCCACACTCCTTAATTCTTTCACACAGCCCCTCCTAGTAAAAAGATCCGTTCACCCTAAATAAATTTTCTTTTATTTTTCCCCTTATCCTACATTTTCAAAGTTTGAGATCTAAGGGGGAAAAAAAATTTGGTATAAAACACAAAGGTACAGTTATATACGGTTACAGCCTGAGAGCTTACTAGCTAATGAGTTCTCAGGGGACCGACACTCTGGCTTATGCCTAAGGGGTATTTATCTGTGCAGGAAAGCGATAATAGTAATGATAACAGTACAGATATTAGTGAAAGATCATGGGAGACAAATATTCAGAATGGAGGTCTGGGAAAGGGAAATAAGTTATTGATAATTACAATAGAGCTGATTATAAGTTAAGAATTCTTAGGATGTTATTGATAAAGGTACCATTTGTTAATAATAAGATTATATATATTACATAACTGTTGAACTTTAGATTCATCTGAATAGTTGAGATTTTATAAAAACAAAAACAAAATTTCAAAGCGTGTGGTGTTCGTGCTACTTCTGGGGTTTTGGCCATGTTTTTTTTTCCCCCGTACCAGTAATGTTGTACCCGTGGATTAGACTGACCCCTTTTTACTCCAGACGCCCCCTCTTCTCCGACAGTGTACAGGATGGGGGGAGGCTGACGCCTCTAAAATCGAATCACACTAATTATTTCTGTAATTATTCCTCCATTAGACCAAGGGGTGGGGATAGTAGTAGGAAGGGTGGGGGTGGCCACAGGCAGAGGTGTCCTCAGTCGACTCCGTGCCACCACGTAGGTCGTGTCGCCCGTCCGGCCTCAATCTCGCCACGTCGTCTACGCTGCTGACATGCCGCTCACAGTACGTAATATACACAGTCCTCCTTCAGTCAAGCAATACTCACTGCGAACTTTCGGTGTTATCCCAGTAAAAAAAATAAAGAAATAAAAAAAAAATGTTTCTTCCTTAGTTTTTAAAGTTTAAATGGATTTTCTCAGTTCTGGCCCTTGGTGTTTTACTTCCCACTTGAAAATCTCAAGGCTATCTTGGCAAATAAAAATAAGTTTCTCTAAACTTTACTCTGAATATTTTAAAGACAAGATGCACCTAGTTCTAATTTATTATTATTATTATTAAAATTTATACTACCTTGTTTGGCTTAAAAAATAATAGCACAACAATACTTAAAAAAAATGTTCATCACAGCTGAGTACGAAAAGAATGTGTAATAAAGTTAGATTACACCACTATAAAGGTTGTTATCATCAGGTTCGCTTTGTACACACACTTTAGAGTGCAACCCCTTTTTAAAGAGACTATTTAAATTCATGTTCTATTACTGTCAACAGCATACTACAGAAATATTACAATAATTTTGTAACGGTTTAGCTGAAGTATTTAAAAAAATTATAGTAATAATTTGTATATGTAACGAATAAAATAAATACAAAATTTTTTTTATATTTTCTGTATAGCTGTAGTAACGGATCCATAGTATTGGATGCTAGGGGCATTCCCCTCCCTTCATAACCACTCCTGTGATAAGCTTTGGTCTTTCTCTCCAGCCACCAATGTCTATCTGTATATAATATTTTTTGTCGATTATTTTCCTGTCTGTATGTTTTCTCTCAACGTACTGATGAGAATACGAAGTCCAAAAAGTGAGGAACCAAAACAATAATATTTATATCACAAATATAATATTACAAATCAATAATAGATATAAAAAAATAGGCAAAAAAAAACAAATAATTATTAACTGAGATGTGTAATCCAGAATTTTTATTTGATCTGTATAATATTTTATAAACAGTATTTAATACTGAAATTTATACATAATTATATTCTTTAATTAAAATAATGAAATATGTCCGACTCATAAATACTATAAACAGAGTTTTAACATAATGAATATATTTTTTTAAAGTTTTTTACTGATTAGGAAATATATTATTTCACCGCTTATTTAATTTATTGATTTTTTCTTGAAAAATTTTTTCTGGAAAAAAAATTAATTATGACTCAATCTCACATATTTAACGAACAAATACTCACTAATAATACTCACCTGAAGAAAAAAACGATTGAATTCAGCTTGAATGGCATTAACTAATTATGACATTAGCTAAATATTACATATTTTTTAATAATCATACCCTATAACGTGCCTTTGGAAGAACTATAGGGGGGGGGGGCTTTTGATGCCGAACAGCTTCTGGTCTGACTAATATTGAAATAAGGGATATTTAAATAATTCTGTTTCAACTTTTTATCGCGGAAATTGAATGACTGCACGCTGAGAAAATATTTTTTTTATTTTCCCTCAAGAGAGTTGACATAACCTCGTCATCTGCTTGAAGACTCGGCAGACGTTTTATTGGCAGCCAACACATCAATTTCTCATCACCACGCCAATGTCTTTTTGGCAAATATTTGAATAATTTGAAAAATATTCATTTATTATAATACATTTAACCGAACACGTTGTCAAAACGTATTCAATTTGTAATATAATTATGATAAACTTAGAATCGATTGAAGACAATACAAAAGACTACATGTTAGGAGTTATATTCTTAATTCCAGTGCTCCCGTTATTTTTGTCAACAGTTACGTTGACTGGATAATTTTTTTTTTATTAATTATAGGAGTTTATTTATTCTCAGGAGGCTAATTTACCCCCAATTCTTAAGAAAATGTCACCAACCACGACACAAAAAATTATTCATAAAGATTCATCCTTACAAAAAAAGTTTAGTTTGCTTTGGCTATCTCTTGACGACCAAAATAAATATTTAAAATGTTACTAAAGTATGTATATTTTTTTCCTAAGCATTGTATAAGTATTTTACACAAATAAAACTCTTAGTACATTGTTAGTTTGATTTTATGCTAAATACGTTGACCTAGGTAACAGAAGACAGCCTTTGTTGAAAAGTGCACATGATCATTGTGAATTCTAAATGAATTTGGGAATTCCAAACAGTCCTGAGTGCTCCCACAGCCAGATGAAATAGTCTATTCTGTAGAGAAATGCAGTCATGAATTGGTGACAAAATGTTTTATAAGCCTATATCTATGATATTTAAAATTTTATTTCGAAATCGTGTAAGTGAAACTGTTCCGGAGATATTTTCACCTCAGTGTTTTCTCAGATTACCCGAGTTCAGGGAAGTAACCCGTTTTCGAACAATCAAGGTAGATGAAAATCCGAAACTTGTAAATTGATCGTGTCACTACGATCTTCTACGACTTTCCGTTCGGCAAATCGTCTACATCGTCTAGGACAACTACCCTACGGACTCAAACAGAGTATTGTTTTTCCAATTTATTTAAGAGAATATATACAATAAATCCTTAATATTTCAATGAATCCCTCTTGTGCTCGTTGATACTTAGTTACTAGTAATCTAAATAATTTATTTGAAATTATAACGTATCAATTTAATGAACTTTTTGAATGTGGTGAAAGAGTAAATTTGTATTAATCAATTTAATTCGTTTGCTTTGATGGCTTTAAAAAAGTACGAATTTTTTGTGTTTCCTTCATTTTATATATATTTTTTTTTATCATCAACTTTATCGTATCGTAATTATTAAAGTTATGTTGATATAAAAATATATAATAATAAAAATATTTTCATAAAAAAATTTAGAAGAGTACATTCTATGTAACAACAGACCATGTGGTAATCTGTTTAGTTTGTAATAAGCACATATTATATTGCTAATCATAAAACGAAATTTCCTATCAAGATTAAACTCACCCATTAAACTTGATCAAATAGTGTTGTATCTGTTGCAAAAAGTAGTAGTTTAAGCAAGAAACTATAAAAGGTGAATTCTCCTCGAAAATTCCAGTCATTGAAATATATATATGTGAAAAGAAAATGCCATACATTTGCGAACGTATCAGCAATAAGCTGAGAGTGATCGAGGAAAATGTAGAAAAATTATGAACACTGTTAAAGTTATTTTAATGTTACTGTTAATGTTTATTTGAATGAATTGTTTATTTTAAGTGTTTCCAACCTTAAAAGGGATTAATTAAAGAATAAACTTTAATAGTCTTCTCTTTTTGTTACTGAGATAGTCAATATTGTTTTATATTATTTTAGTCAGGGAAACTACACAACAAAATAAACAATTGTGAATAATTATTATAATATGCAAACATTTGGAGAGCTAAGATATATTATTACCTAATGATAAAGGGAAATACAACCCTCATCATATATGACTATCCATCATTGTGTGATGAATGTCTTCATGCGTGGGAGCTTCGAGTGGTGTACAGTTTCTTAAGACATGTTTAGAACTTAGATCGAGAACCCTTGATCGAATATGCATTGCTCGTTTATTATTCTTGTAAATATGCCAAACTTAGACCAAATTGTTTATTTTCGGTGTTCTGGTTTTTAGCATTTTAAACCTACATACACCAGAAGATATACTGCACAGAAATTCCCCACATAATTAAACATTTATTAATCTAGCAATAGCTTAAGGAAAAATTCTAGGTTCTAGTTTTGCTTGTTTTGGCTTTTACTTGATAAAATGAATATCAATTTTCTTACTTCGCCACAAATGGTATATTTTAACGCGCAAGCGCTTTCAGCAGCTTACAACGGTGGTTTAAAACTGGATTCTTGGAAAGGAGGCTGCAAATGCTTTGAGGACAAGCTCAAAGAGGACCCTTCGACCGTCGTAGGATGAACAGAATGGTATGCAGAGAATAAAAAGTACAGAACATTTCAAAGAAGCCCAACATTAGCGGGAGAGGATTGAGATCGGGAGGACATCTTTTCAAAAATAGATAAAGG
The DNA here is from genome assembly GCA_930367205.1 of Acanthosoma haemorrhoidale. NCBI lineage: Eukaryota > Metazoa > Arthropoda > Insecta > Hemiptera > Acanthosomatidae > Acanthosoma > Acanthosoma haemorrhoidale. The sequence goes on along the minus strand of OV884015.1, from coordinate 13,156,038 downwards.
GACATGAAGGAGGTTTTTGAAGAGAAGACCCTTCCTGAATCCTGAAGAGAATGAGATGACGTCGTCTCGGCTGATCGCCGCAAAATAACAAGTACACCTCTATTTTACAGAGTACTGAGTGAGATAACTTTCCGCGATGAATTTGTCGAAATTGTGCCAATTTCACCAGAGACAAATAGAAAATACCCTCTTCACAAATATACGCCTACTTTTCTATATTTTTGAAAATTAATAAACTTACGGCTCAGAAAAACGCCCTTCCTAATTGCTCAGCATAAGCCTCTCATGCGTGCAGGAATGACTATATATATATATATAGTTATATATATATATATATATATATAACTCCTTTATTGTGCTAAAATTACAATCTGCCTTATTAGGCAATAAGTAATTGTGATAAATGTTCTCATTCATACCATATTTACAATTCATCATTCACTCGCTCATTTATACAGTATTTACAAACAGCCCAGAGGCCTCCTAAATCCACATGGTTGTCACCTCCCTCGCGTGCGAAGGAGGAAGCGGAGTCTTGGGAAGTCCCCCACGCTCCTCCGTCAGACGCGTCACCAGATTCGTTGCCTAAATAAGGCAGAAATTCTGAGTATCTGGTATCTTTCTCGGCGCTGTCCACCTTGTGAAGTTTCCGTGTGTCGGGATATAGTTGAACAATTGTCGGAGGTGAACAATTGTCGGAAAAGGTGAACAATTGTCGGAGGTCAACAATTGTCGGATTGTTGTAGTTAATACATGGACCATGTTCCATGTAGGCGTTAATATCTGACTCCATTTATTGATAGGAATGTGCCCCGACAAGACACTGTGTTCAGGATGAGGTTCAGAGGTTCATAAAGAATAAGACCAGTTTTCAGAGTTCGGGCGAGAGATCGGCAGCGTAATAAGTACAAGTCGTCAGAGGTCTGCTATAGGCTGTGTGGCAAAGTGCCGTCGTAGAGGTCGGCCTAGCGAGAGTAGATTAGCGGAAGGCTGAGTAGGCGTATCACGACGATGGTAGCGGCTATCGGTATGTAGAGACTAGAAAAGAATGAAGAGTGAGCCTACCAGGGGCCAAGTGCCCCTGGTGTCAAGTTACAAGTAGTGTGGCTCAGGAGACTAAGAAACAGAGTGTCTTTCAGGGCGAAATTTACTGATATAAATATGGTAACCCCCTCCCTCGTGGAAGGCGGACTCTGTCTGCAGGGGTATGTTTTACGATACACAGGTAGTCACTTCCTTTTAGTTTTATGACCGTTAGGGTAAAAGGGTGTGTTTTATATGGCTGCTAGGGCCTCACCCACTTGGGTTATTTGACCACCTATAGGTGGTCTGTTTTATTATCCCATGGGTCCAAAAGGGTTCCTAGCATGCTTTTATGACCAAGGGAAGTGACTCAAGGTCTATTATAATAGGGGTAAGTGTCCTTGCCCTAGGTTTTATGGCCCTCTGAGTTTCTTGTTTACGACTTCCGACCTCTCTATGATTTATTACAAGAAGTTTACACAGATTTGCATTTTCTATTATAATACATTATGAACCAGAGTGTAGTGTAATTTACATATATAGTTAGCGGTTGCTGCACCGTGCTTCTGCCTCACTAAACTAGTTATCCTTGGTAGGGTGTCTTCCACGGAGGCAAGCGCTTCTGGGGCCCTAAAAAATGTACCTACCTACAAAAGCGTCTCTCCCAGTGGTCCAACCTCAACCTTTCCACTTCACATTCAGCTTTGGGATCCGGACGGTTTTTGCCCACGCTCAGATACCGAGTGTGAACTCGTGGTCATTCCAATACCACATAAACTATCTACAATACCTAGCCTGTATCTTATATAGCCAGGTTAATAACCAAATACGAATTAGCCGCATGCCAACTAGGCCACCAGCCAAAGGTCAAAGACTACAGGTTTATATCAGGTTGAAGCCCACCGGCAGTGGCTAGATCGACGAGACCTCCTCTTGGAGGCGGGCCCACCGACAGAAAGAAAACTGGAACTACATATAAGCTCTACTATGACAAATGAAGAGAGCGGCCTTAGAAATCGGACATAAACCCTGCAGTCATGGGATACCTAATGAGGAATCTGTACCTTCACTGTGTGGTTCGTGTATGAAGAAAAAACACTTGGTAACATGCACTACTGATGATATACTCTGACGTCAGAACTATACGCAACGAAGTCTATATTTAAAATGAGCAAACAAAATAGTCTAGGTCACATACTAATATAGTTATTCTACTCTGATAACTGATCAATGCATATAAACTACCCAAGTTTCACAACTTCATGCATACTACCTACTAACTACTAACGACTGCATATATCCTTATCAGCAGAAGCTAAATGATCTCTGAGAAAAATCAGTGTTTTCTGGAAATGTTAAAAACTTAATAACAGCGCTCTTGAGAATTTTTGTTTCTACTTTTTACTTTTCATCCCCCCCCCCCTGTTTAGCATAAATGATGACGATGAATACCAATGCCGAGGGGGGGGGGCTTCCCTGATTAAACTTTCAACAGGCTAATGGCTGTTTCGATTTACTCGACAAATCTAATCCAACTTGAAAATGTGTGCTGAATAATCACCAAATAGTGGTTAATGCACGATTTGGTTAATCTTTGTGAAATGTATACATTTAAACGATACATACACCGAAGATATGTTTCAATCCCCCCCCCAACTAGCTATAATATACTGTTAGTAAATAATAATACTAGTACAATACTGTTAGTAAATAATAAATGTCATTATATGTACCATAATTTATTCATGAAAACCGTAATGAAAATTGTTTGAAACTGAATAAATTTAAAATTAATTAATAAATAGAAAAAACTACAGACCCAGACTTAAAGAAGAAAGCAGTAGAAACTAAATACGGACCAATAAAAGTAACACAAAAATTTAAGTACCTGGGCGAGACTATGTGTAACAACGGTTTGGAAAAAGAAAGTATGAAAGAAAGAATCACCAAACTAGAGAGACTTAAGTTTTGCAACCAGTAACGTATTTAACAAGAAAAATCTGTCCATTAAAGCGAAAATAAGACACTACAACACAGTTGTTAAACCGGTAATATTATATGGGACGGAAGCCTCATGCCTCCCCAATCTAGAAAAACTACTGAGAATAGAACGAGAAGAATCCTAAGAAGGATCTACAACCCCTAAAAGACACAAGAGGAAATGGGCTAAGTTCCAACCAAGAAATCTACAAAGACACAAAAGACCTAGAAACGGACATAAGGATCAGGAGACTGAAATTCCACGGACATATGGTAAGAATGGCCCAGGAAAGACTAAACAAGGAAATATTCCAGAAAATCCAAGGATACAAAAACTCAAGGGGAGCAGATGAAGGAAGAAACTGAAAGACTAGGGATAACGGACCAGGATTGTCAGGACGGAGAAAGATATAGGAAAAGACTGAGGGAAATCAAGGTTCTTGTGGGAAAGAAAAAATAGAAAAAGGGAGTCGCGTAGACAGGGGAAAGAAAACAAAAGCACGCTGAGGTAATGAGGGACAAATGGAAAGAAAGGAAAAACAAAAACAAGAAAAGAATCGAAAGTAATGATATTCGCGTGGTCTTTGAGGCCTTTCCGTGACAAAATAAAAATATAAAGCATTAAATAAACCATCAGTTCTTTTCACCCTCCCTATTTATACAATTTCCTGTGAATCAAATCCTCAGTCCACTGCCGGACCACTTGTGACCCCTTACCTCTAACTGCAGTTTTCGACAGTTCCAGCACTACCCGTGCTGATTCGTCCTTAGGAACCTTCAAGACCCTCCTACTCAAGCATCTCTTCTGTGCTTTGGGAAAGTCATACTTCAGCCTCACCTGCTAACATTCATCTATTCATCATCATTATGTTATAATATTATAATTATATTGTTTAATGTTTTTTTTTTTTTTAAGATCTCAAACTTAAAAAATTAGGAATAAGGAAAAAATAAATGGAAATTCTTTTGGATGGGTTGATCCTTGTGAATTTCAAGACATCCGCAGCTGCGAAACTATTGTGAGGTTGGGTTAATTCACTCAACGGGCCGACGAATCAACACGGCTTAGAAGTTACTAAATTTACTCTCTCGTTCAAGAGCTCTTTGCTTCCAAACGCAAGATATTGTCATGGAAACTAAAAATTAGCTAGAGTATAGCTTACGAAAAGAGCGCGATGTTATGATTGTAGTATTATTTTTTGTTAAATAACCATTTAAATGGTATATTTAATTTGCAAGCTAAAAAGTTATAATTTAGAAAATCAATAATGCACAGCCAGCTGGAAATAAAAAACTTTCCGACTTGTGTAAAATAATTCCCTAGCTTTTTGTACATAATTTGTTGATAGGTACGTTCGAAAGTTACGTAGAGAGTATTTAACCTGTAGGAAAAACAGAATTTGCTTTGCACGCAGTTTTATACTAATTAATTTGTCGAACAAAAAAAAAATATGGTATTTTAATGAACCTGGCACGAGTCAAAGCTAATTGCAAAAGAAGTATTCATTGATTTTATTTGATGAATTCTGTTTATTCATGAACCAGCTAACTGACTTCCTTGACTTATATGTACGAGTAAAACTGAAGTGAATAGTCTGTTCAACTGAACTATTATTTTAATAATATCTTATAATTAAGTCGAAATTCAAATCAAGAACTGCTAAGCTGGGTAGACTTAATAGATATGAGTACAGAACAAAATTATCAGCAATAATATAAAAAAATACACGGTATTGAGTATAGTACGATAATAAATAAATAAATTTATGGGACAATCCCCGTAAATAGATAGACAATAACTTTATAATGATAAAATCACAAACTTCCTTATCAGGTAATACGTATTTGTGATAAATGATCTCATTCATACCATATTAACAATTTTCATTCACTCGCTCATTCATACAGTATTGGCAAACAGCCCAGAGACCTCCCAAGTCCACATGGTTGTCATCTCCCTGGCGTGCGAAGGAGGAAGCGGAGTCCTGGGAAATCCCCCCACGCTCCTCGGTCAGCCGCGTCACTGGATAGGAGGCAGCGGAGGCTGACCAAGAGCGCGAGAGCCACAGACGCTCAGGTCATGATTAGAGAAACTGACCGTTGTCAGGATTGTGTAGCTCCTAATAAATTTATTTCGTGAAACTGGATTAGAATCACTTTTTTGAGTTTCGTTATTTTTTCAAAACAAGAAACTTCGAGTTTTGCACCAGGGCTCTCGTTAGACATAAAATTTTACGTTTATGGCAAAAGTAAATGCCAAGAGTTATGAATTAAGTACTAGGCAGTAAAAAAAAAAAATATTTTCTTCTAATTTCGAGTAAAATAGTAAATTAAAATATTAAAGCCCTCCTCGACAATTTTCAAGTCAATTTAATTTTTCAAGTCATTAAAACTGTCATTGTTCTAGTAACTTTAACCAGTGGTTTTTTTTTTCTTTTTAGAAGCATCATACGTTCCAATGTCCAAAACTAAAAACATGCTTATGAAAAAAATGATCAATTAATTAGTAAAAAAAAAAATTAATATGTAAAAAATAAATATGTATGTTTTTAAATTTCTCAACTTATTGCTTAGTAACAAGTAATATCTACTTGGAATAAAGCGAATTTTAATCACAAAAAATCAATTAGAATCATTTTGAAAATCATATATCTAAATCGTACATTGGGAGATGCAGCTTTTTTTTTGTATATTAAATACAAGTAATTGTTTAGTGAGTTCCGAAAAGACTTTTCTACAAACAAAATTAATTTTGATGTTGAGGTGGAAAAAAAACTGTATTCTTGTTCAAAAGTGAAATTATTAACATTTTTGATAAATTATACTTCGTTAAGCCTCAATTGAATATGTTTTTGTATGCATAGCAGTACCTTTGATGGGTTTTGGGAACACTGGAAGAAGTAAGGGTTTGCGGTTATAAAAATAAAAATAATCAAGGACAGTCGAAAAAAGGAAATTAAGAAAAAGTCACTTCACTATTAATTCAACTTCTTCAAGGAGAGTAATCCACTCCCTGAAGGAAATGAAAACATTGACAAAGAGTCCAAACAGTTTGGAAAAAAATACAATCTAAAGTTGCTAATTTGTACACGAAAACTAATTAGATTTATTTAATTAGATTTTATGTTTGTTTCTAGATCAAACTAAGACAACGCACAAAAGAGATACGTTAATTAAATTTTTTACAATTCTGCATTCTAGGAACGAACTGTGCAAGATCTGGAGCATAGCGTGAGCGAACCAGGAAATTAAGCTATGCTCCAAACATTTGATTGGACCGATCATTGTTTATCGGGATTGTAACCATGGTAACTTGAAATAGTTAAATTGCACTTCGACTCCCCCCCTTAGTTTAGTATTGATTGATAAGTGATTGCTCAAATAAGATCGATCATATTTACCTGCGTCTTCTTGAAGGGTCAATTGATAAAGCTATGCAAAGAATCAGACTTGTTTCTTTCATTAAAATTCCCAGGAAATTTAGAGATTTTGTCAGATTTACTTCATACGACCGAAAAAAGAAATAAAAGTTTTACGGAATGAAAAGTCATAAAATTGCAGTTGAGATAAAAATAAAATACATTCCTTTAACAGGCTCCATTTTAGCATTTATCACCTACAGACTTTTTGTGAAAACGTTCCTTCAATGCGTTTAAGATCCCTTCCATAAATTATTTTATATCAAATCATTTCTTACTACTCTTTATGTCTTATTTATTATTCACTTATACTTCTTTGAAATAATAAATAAATAAAGGAATATACATTACATAGACTGTTCATTTCAACGGTACTATTTCCACCACTGGAGCCATTTTTTCAACTACCTCTTGATCTAAACGATTTTCACTTTATTTGTAGTTTATGTCCATTTATGTCTATCCGCCAAAATAGCAAGTTATTTTTTATCACCACAAGTGGTTTCACCATTATTGTTTTAATATATATCAATTTCATAATACAAGGTTAAATCATAAAATAGGGCACAGAAATACTTTATGCAATGTAAACAAGAAAAAAAATATGATATACTCACACAATAAACATAATATTTGTTTTCTAACAAAATGTAGGCTTATACAAAACGACAAAGATTTCCAAAAAATAATAAATAAAAAAGATCAAAAACAAATAAGTCTATGCCCTTGATGCAGGGACTTCTAAGTAGTCTATAGGTTGTCCAACAGGCCAAACCGATCCAATCCGGTCAAAACATTTTTATTTTTAAAAAGGGTATTAAATATAATAATATTTAATATTTAAATAGAATAGGGTAAAAATATAAGTATATTTTTTTTTATTAAATATATATTTCAATATATACTTTTTAATCGACTATTTATTTACTTATATATTTTATTTAACTACTTTTTTTTGTTTTGTGCTATTTTAGCCTATATTTTATTTTTTAAAACTAACCAAATGTTAACTACTTATTACAATTTTATTTTAACCTGAAGTTTTTATATATTACTAACTAATTTCCAATTATTTATTCTTGTAATGTTTTAATTATTATATGCTTATGGACAATTAGTTAGACTTGTTGAAATAGTATTAGCTTTTGAAAAAGGCAATTTGGTCAAAATTAAAAAAAAAACGATAGCAACAATTTGTGGGTAGGTTAACTATCACAAACATACGTCTGAATAAAAACATTCTTATTTTCTGTTTATTCCATTTCCACTTTATTTTGAGTTTTTCTTTTTCATTTCTATTGATATTTTATTTCACCTCAATGCGGAGCAATGACAATTTTTTTTTAAAGATTTAAATTCTATCATTGTTGGTTCTTGTAATTATTCAGTTAGATAATTACAAGTATAATTAACAAAATGAACGTTGTTTAATAGACACACAGTTTAGTAAGTTCTCTGAATGAGGCTGGGTGAGAACGCTGTGGATGGTGTATTCTGGAACACGGTGTGTCGACGCTCAACCAAGTTCTACTTGTCTACTCCGACTCCCTTATTACACTTTATTGTTTTCAATATTGGACCTCATACTTTCATTATTGTTTGGCTTTCCCCGAAAAGAGTTGTAATGTTATATAGGAGAATCTATCTCATTCTTAAAATGCTTACCGTGTCAGCTGTTGATGATCAAATTCAAGTTATTAGACGACTAATTACAATTGATTTTTAATTAAAAACAACAACTTAGCTCATACCATATTTACAATTTTTATTCACTCGCTCATTCATACAGTATTTACAAACAGCCCAGAGACCTCTCAAATCCACATGGTTGTCACCTCCCTCGCATGCGAAAGAGGGAGCGTAGTCTTGGGAAGTCGTCCCACGCTCCTCCGTCAGCGGCATCACCGGATAAGAGCCAGTGGAGGCTGACGAAGAGCGCGAGAGCCACGCTCAGGACATGATTGGAGAAACTGGCCATTGCCAGGACTCCCACGTTTACGCATTTATAGCAGGTCACGAGGCCACTGCCGTTTCAGTCTCCGAGGAGGATTATAGGGATGAGTGGTGCAGTGTAATGACTGTGCTAGGTGATTAGGGTGGTTGGATAGGCTACTATGGAATTTCATGAACTTTGAAGGGATGAGTTCGAGAATGTTAGGTATATTGAAATCGTTATAGTTGATTTAAAGAAATAAATAAAAAAAAAAAAATTTTTTACAATTGATTTTTTAGAAGATTTGTTACTTCCGGCCGTTTCAGTTCCCTTTCGTTCACTTTTGGTTTTTGTGCTTCAGTGTGCTTTTGTCCATGGCATCCAATTTTTGTTCATTTCTTCACAAAAACTACACGTTGTTTTTATAATCACTGAATTTCCCAACAGATAATCATTTTTCATCGATAGTTTAACCTAAAGAACATCTAACATCCATGGTTGAAGTAAACTGATATATGAAAGGATATTATAGTATTGTACAGTACTTTCAATATAATCAGTGATATATATACAGTGTATCAGTAAAAATAAATAAACTGACTTTTCTTAGCTGGGAAACATAAAAAATTATCCTTTAGCGGACTTTTGAAACTATATTGTCTTAATATTGATCTTGACCTAAAAGTATTGTATGAATAAATAATGTTATTATGATGAATGAATGGCAATTAACGGTTGTTCATTAGAAAATAAATGCAAATACTGACACAGTAAAAAATATATGACTGACGCACGACGGACGACGATTGAAATGGGACCCTCTCACTCAAGACATAAACGGAGAGCGCACTTAATGACCTCCTCAAACTACTGTAAAATTTAGGACGTCAGTCAATGACAGAAAATTAAAAATCATATACTTACTTAAAGCTATTTTTAAATATGTTGTACAGATACATATTAGCATCCGCACTCTGCATTGAGGCCTATCTATTTACAGGTTGCATTCACGCTTTCGTGACATCTGGCCATTCGAACCTCTTGATATAGGAACTGTCCACACTCAACTTGAGATAGGCAGATCGAACCTGGAATAGACATATACAGAGGGGTCTAAAAAAATGTATCCACTGTATGCAAGTCCATAACTTGCAAACTAATTGACGGGGTTGTCCCATTTTTGGTAGTGTAATAGTTTGTAGTTCCGGCAATCGCCATACAAGCGTTGTATTGCGTTGTTTTGTTTTGTCATATGACAGTCACCAGATAGTTAGTGTTTTATTGTTAGTTGTACCTTGTTACTCGAGTAAACATGGCTGGCGTAAGGCTTACATTTGATGAAAGGAAGTCTGTTTTAAAGTGGTATTTTAAGTACGACATCATTAATGAGGTTCAACGGCAATGGCGAAATGTGTATCAAACAGACGCGTTTACCTTCAGAAACTTCAAACATCCATTTTACCTGTCATCCAAGCCTTCTATGGAGACGGAAGATTTTACTTTTAACAAGATGGTGCCCCAGCCCACTACCACGATCGTTTTAGGGCTTATCTCGATGAAAATCTACCAGGAAGATGGATAGGCCGTAGAGGTGCTGTAGAGTATCCACCACGTTCCCCAGGCTTAACTCCTCTGGACTTTTACCTGTGGGGAACACTAAAGGACGTCGTTTATCGACAAAAGCCACGCACATTGGATGAACTTCATATATTCATGTGCAAATATCCAACTGAACACGTTGCAGTCAGTAGTTCGTGCTGCAGTTCGGCGGCATCGTTTGTGTGTGGATGTTAATGGTGACCATTTCGAACACCTACAGTGATATCTTCAAGTTGGGCTTAAAGCTACACTTTCACGAAAAATGAGACAACTCCGTCAACAAGATGACCGGCCAATCCTAAATACAATTAAAGGGATGTACACTGGATGTCCTTCGTACTGAAGCCGTTATATCATTCCTGTTTTATTGTGCCATTCACATTCGCTGGTTGTCATTCCATCTCACAGCTGTTAATTAATTAATAAAGACAAAAGAAAATCGAAAATCCAAGAAACTTACAATAATAATGAAGTGTGCTTTAAATAGTCAGTTTAGCAACTTACTTTTCAACGTAAGTTTTTTCCCCTTCGCCACATAGCCCGGTAACTTCAATTCAAAGTTTAATGCCTATCAAAGAATAAATAGTTAAGAGAGCAAGTTATCGGTAGAATATTGAACAGATATTTATAAAACTATCCAGTGGTGATAGTGGAGTTCAAGTTGAGTTCAGAGTTGCTCAAAGAAGTGCTCTAACGGACATATAAGGGAATAAACAAAAATAAAAATGAATAAATGTTTAATGTGAAACATTTTTTTCTCTTCGTAGACCCTTCAAATTTACAGATAGTTATATACAATTATAAATCCTCAGGCGAATCTATTTACAAATTATTTTTGTATTTCTGTATCGTCGCTACATTATATACAGGTTTTGTTATTTTATAAAAATTATATAATGGAATAAACAAGTATAATGACACACATTATACGTGACTGGACTGAGCTGACTAATAAAGGTGATGGGGCTCACCTTTTTGATCAACCTTAAAACTAACTAACATAATAATTCTTATCCTAATTAGGCAGTGAGTTATGTTTCATTTCACCCTAGAGGTGCTGTGCTCAGATTCCCGCATGAGAGGGAAAAAACCTATTTAAAAAAAAGAAATATGTTGAACTCTCTGAAAGTTTTGATTTTTTTTTTTAATGAAGGTTGGCTGGATCTGAACGAATCAAATCAACTCGGATATAAAAATGAGCGTTCACGAAGGACCATTATTATAAAAGATCGTTAGGGGGGGAGAGTCCTGGCTAAAAGAAAAGGAATCTGTTATTTCCAACTCCAAGACTTCACCAGGCGACCAAGAGCCTCCTTCCGGCAATACCGTTTTTTAAAATGTTTGAAATGGATTTCAGTTGAGACGATGTCATAGCTCAAAATAAACATTGGTTTGTAAAGGTCTCGTTTACTAAAGCTAAATTTTTTTTACAAAACAAACAACAACGTTAATTTATTTTATATCTAAACTTTTTTTCGTCACGGTCTTTCAGTGTATATTCCTTAAAGGTTTGCCATCTACAGGTGTCCTCCCTTCTGTTACGCTGGGAGTCCATGAAAATGATATCAGCCCCGTACGGATTCGAACCCACTCCGCCTATGTGAGAAATACAGGAGTGTTTCTACGTAAATAAATATATATATATAGTGAAATAACATGGTGAGAAAGCGGTAGGTTATGTTTAGCATGCAGATCTCACATAATGGCTCACCAGGAAGAAGAATGCCCACTCAGCCCAATGTCGCCTGCCTCCCAAATAAACTGTTACAGCCCAAGCAAAATAATTTTAATTTTATTATATAAATTATTATCATTTTATTTAGTGTCAAATCATTACTAAATCTTTATTATTATTGTGCTAAAACTACAACCTGCCTTATTAGGCAATAAGTAATTGAGATGAATGTTCTCATTCGTACCATATTTACAATTCATCATTCACTCGCTCATTCATACAGTATTTACAAAAAGCCAGAAGCCTCCCAAATCCACATTTTTGTCACCTCCCTCGCATGCGAAAGAGGAAGCGTAGTCTTGGGAAGTCCCCCACGCTCGTCAGTCAACCACATCACCGGATACGAGCCAGTGGAGGCTGACGAAGAGCGCGAGAGCCACATACGCTCAGGGCATGATCGGAGAAACTGGCCATTGCCAGGGCTCCCACTGTCACCCATTTATAGCAGGTTACGAGGCCACTGCCGTTTCAGTCGCCGTGGAGGATCATAGGGATGAGTGGTGCAGTGCAATGACTGATTCTAAATTTAGTCTCCTTCTTTTCCCTAAATACTTTATTATAAGTCCTATTAAACATATTATTTACAAATTATTTTAAAACATATTAATTAACAAAAATATTCTAAAATATGAAAGTATGTATTACTCCTTTGATAATCACTGTTTAGCTTCGTGAATCTACTTGAATATTTGGATCCCTATTTATTAAAACTCAGCACATGCTATAAACACTATAAAACAGGCGCAATTTTCAAAGACAGCAACTTTGAACTGTTGAGAAAAACGTTTAACTTTCATGTAATTGAATAATCTTAATAGAGTTAAACGAAGTTTCTTTATAACTTAATTCGGAATGACATTATCATACCGATAATGCATTATCGGTATGATAATGTCCCTTCAATGCACCTTTCACTTACAAACGTTTATCAATATTATGAATAAAACCGACAAATTTTGTGTACCTTAAGTCATTATCGATCCTTCGGATAGATAAACGAAAAAAAATGCATTATGTTTGATACAAATTTCCCACCGTAGTTTCTAGAAAAGAGGAAAGCCCTACCAAGAAAAATATGGCGGCTGGAGGACTTAAGTCATGGTTTCGAAAACGATTTCATTTACGATCTCATGACTTTTTTTTTTTTTTATTGCAATATCCCATTAGAGCTACAACTGTGATAGTTTTCTGAGATAATAGGCAGAAGTTTCCAACAAAAAAAAAAAAAACGCGTTCGAAAGCTCAAAAATGTAAAAGCTCCGGTTAAAACGATATGTTAATGTTAAAAAATAAACAATTAAAGGAATGTTACATGAAAATTTTAAATTATTTATAATGAATGACTTCAGTGTAAAACGCCAGAATGTTCACCTTTTTCGGGACATTTACATTTTTGCAATGCTTTTAAAGGTTTATCTCTTTTTTTAGGGTGTTTTTCTTTGAAAGGTGTAAATATTTCGTTTTAATATAAAAAAAACCTTTCATGCAGAGAAGGTATTGAATAATATATGTTATTTTTCATACATATTTATTCGTGATCGTTTAGAGTTTGTGTGTGAAACAAGTATTGTCAATCCGGTCGAAAACTCTTTAGCGCGAATGTAGGCATTGAGTGCGGCAAGGTGTAGTCCAGATATATTGACATATACCCCGGATCGATGCTATCCCGCCAATCTGCTGATTATACCATGTCTCATCATTTTCATTAACCCATTGCTGACAGAACACAACCATACAGACATGATCTGGTCGAAGTGAGCTATCAGCGTAGCCATTGTGTCCTAGTCTGCTGTCGTTCATCCGTGATCGATGATTGGTTTACGAGCAGATTGTGTGTAATAGGCAACGATTGTGTGAACATTGATGTCAAATTGCCTTCTGTGTGTGTGTGTGTGTGTGTGTGCTGCCTTCTGTCTGTGTGTGCCTTCCGTATAGAAATGAAATGCGAAAATAACTCCAGAGTTTAATAAGCGAACATAAAGAAGCTCAAACGAAACCTATTTCATCGGCATTGACCCCGTTGGGCACGCGATTAATTATAAGGGTGTCCCAGAATTAACGCAAGATTTGATTTAAATAGAAAACGCAGTTTTTAGTATTTTTGTTGTTATTTTTTTATTGAATCATAAAGTAAATAGGATAGGGTTATTTATGGAATAACACATCGGGCAAATGGCCTCCACGACTTTGCTGACAGAAACGTACTCTTTTGTCGACATTTTCTATGACCATTTGGCATAAATGTGGTTGAATTTAGTTGATGCAGCGTTGAATTGCCTCATTTAATGCACGGGTGAATGTGGGCTTGTTGACATACTCCTTTGACTTCAAATAACCTCTTAAAAAGATATCTAAAGGTGTTAAATCACACGATCTAGGGGGCCAATTCACCGAAACGAGAGAGTACACGACCTGGAAATGTCTCATGCAGTATTTGAATTGTTTCATGGGCTGTATGGGATGTGGTACCATCTTGTTAAAACCACATATTGGCCACATCAATATCATCCAATTTCGCCACAAACAACTGTGTCTATGACGCTGAATTGATGTTCCTGGATTTTCAACAACACTCTCACGCACTGCCTCGATATTGACATTTGAACGGCTTGTTTTTGGACGACCAGTGTGTTTAGTGTCTCCAACTGATGATGCAGTCTCCCTAAATTTTTCAATTAATCTCTTCACAGTTGATGAAGTCAAAACACTATTCCGACCATATTTTGTATGAAATTCTCGAACTGCGGCCGCCAAACTTTCATTATTTTTGAGATAATGTTCAACAATAAAGACACGTTGTTCTATCGTGTAACGCTCCATTTTTACTTACACTAAACTGTCATCTGTCACATTATTTTTTTTTTAGGGTTTCCAGCACTTTACTGCACAAATGGCGGCAAACTCAAAACTTGCGTTGATTCCGGGACACCCTATACTTTTATTAAAGCTTCTTAAGTGGCTTTTAATATGAGCTACTCATTCATTTTGAATATTATTAGAATCCTACTATTAATATATATATATATATATAAGTTACGTCTAGCGGTACGGCAATGTTAAGCCTAATACCTTGTAGCCTAGGGTAAACAAACCCGTAACGTGTGTATAGAGGATCAGGAGGAAAATAAAGCCAGTTATAAAACAAACCTTCTTATTATATCATCTACCTCCTTTCTTCATTCCTTTTTCTCGATCGTCTACAGCTGGGAGACGATAACTGGTGCCGAAACCCGGGAACTACGAGTATTCTGGTAAACAACTGTGAGTAAAATTTTAATTTTTTTTTCCAGTTGTTTTATTTGGAAAAAGTGACCTAGTTACATGGTAGAATTACGGCCTGCGGCTTTCGAAGTGCCCGAATTACCTAGGGAAACGATGGCCGAAGCTCATGCAAACTCCCTGGCTTGGATGAAGGTGCGAGCGGCGACGTCACAGGACCTGAAGAGAACAATATCGGACCTAGAGAAATTCTCAGGAGAGTTAGGCGAATTGAACCATTTCATCAAAGGTGGGGATAGGATTATGGAAAGAGTAGAGGCGAAGGCAAGTGAGGGTTTACTCGACCCTGGTGACGTAAAATCAATCAAAGCGGGCCTAGTGTGTAGAATAAAACGGAGCGTTCTAAACCTAATACAGGCCGACGAAGACACCCCATGGACCGTGGTAAAAGAACGACTAAAGAAGGCATACGGGGGAGGCAGATGGACACCAGAAGAGGACATCTTCCAGATGTTCAGGGAGACCAGACGGCCCAATCAAACGAAAGGGCAGTACGCCGGAGAACTCTTGGCAAAATTTAACAAAATAACGGAAAAAATGAGAGAAACGGTGAACCTAGCGGAAGTGGAAGGCCGGATGGCATTCCTATCGACCATTCTGAAGGTACAGTTGGCCAGGGATACCGGCAAGAAAGATAGTCTACCGGGAGACCGATCGTTCATTGAGTGCGCCCAAGATTTAATGGACACTAGTGCCCGTGAGGAAGAAGAAAAATTAGAGGCAGACGAGGCAGGGTGGTCCAAAGTGATGTACAGGAGGCCGAGAATGCCGCAACAGGCATGGAAGAGGAAAGATCAACGGTATGCGGAGAAAAAAGGGGCGGCGGTTGAAGGAAGGAGACTTAGCCAAAGGAGACCGAGACCCAGCGGGAGGAAGGAGGACAGAAAATGTCACGGATGTGGAAGAATTGGACATTTAGTGGCGCAGTGCCCGCGAACAAAATGTTTTGAATGCGGAATTGAGGGACACATCGCGAGGCAGTGTCCATACATTTTCCAGCGAACAGAGAGGTATAGGCCGGAACCGATGGAGGTAAACGCACAGAGGGTATGGAGAAGAACCAGAACCCCCTCCGAATCGTCAAAAACTACGGGAGCGTCGGAGACAGAAGAAGAAGAAGATGAACCCAGGAGCAGAAGAGGAGAGACTGCAGAGGACGACAGGGACTACGTAAGAAGCAGACGATATGGCACGGAAGGAGGAAGGAAACGGCAAGCGGTGGCCTGAGGAGCGGGCTGGCAGAGGGGTGGGCGCACGTTAATAAACTATAGCGTCAGAGGGAATTACGGCGGTATACCCATTATTGGAGTGGCGAGAGGAGTGAGATGCTTGATAGACACGGGGAGCTCCTGTACTATTCTCAGCAGGAAAGCGGCGGACAGATTGTGTGTGGGCGAGGGGTCGTCGCGGATTCAGGCATGCGAGTGCAAGCTTATCACCCTGGGAGGGCCGTGTAAAATCGAAGGCGAATTGACGATGGGATTGGATAGGTGGGCGAAAAATGGGGAATATTTGAAAATACACGTGGTTAGGAAGATGCCACGCGAGTACGATGGTATCATAGGGTGCGATCTCTTGGGAAGGGTAGGAGCAAGAGTGAAGTGCCGTAACGGAATATGGGATATTAGACTGGGAAGAATGTTATGCCGGTGTACAGGAACCGTGGGGGACGGGAAGGAGCAAATCGGAGCGATCGATCGGGAGGACAACTGGGAACGCGCTATTCGGCGAGAGTATGCCGATATATTTTTCAACGAAGGGGACAAACTGGGAGTGACGGGGGAAACGTTCCATGAGATCCCACTGAAGCAGGAGAGAGTGATATATATCAAAGAGAGACGATACCCGCAGGCGCTGCGACAGCATATAAGGGACGAAATCGAGGAATTGAAACGACAGGGCATCATAGTAGATAGTACGTCTCCATACAACAGTCCCCTGTGGGCAGTGAAAAAGAAAGGGTCGTCCGGTGACGAAAAATATCGCGTAGTAATAGACTACAGGCAATTAAACGACAATACTATAGACGAAAAATACCCCATACCTCGCTTTGAAGACATCCTGGACCGCCTAAGTGGAGCAAAGGTATTCAGTACACTGGACCTGAAGGCGGGTTACCATCAAATTCGGATGCGTCGTGGAGACCAACACAAAACGGCATTCACGTTCGAGCGGGGACATTACGAATTCACCAGAATGCCGTTTGGGCTGAAAAACGCGCCAATAACGTTCCAGAGGCTGATGGACGAATTTTTAAGAGGGATTGGGGAGTCGTTTTGCCAGATATATATGGACGACCTCCTGGTTTTCAGTCGAGATGAGGTAGAACACCAGGACCATCTGCGACAGGTTTTTGACAGAATTAAGCAATTCGGGCTGAAATTGTCTGCGGAGAAGTCGCTTTTGGGACAAGAGCAGGTGAAATTTTTAGGCCACATAATTTCCAGAGAGGGAGTGCAACCCGATCGTGGAAAGGTGGAGGCCATCCAGCGGATGACTATCCCGAAAGACGTAAAAGGAATCCGGCGCTTATTCGGATCCCTGAACTACTACCGCAGATTCGTTCCAGAAATGGCGGAGTACCTGGTCCCTATTAACAATCTCCTTAAAAAAGGACAAAAAGTCGTCATTACCCCGGTAATGGAGAACAATATAAGACGTTGCATGGAGCGGCTACAGGAAGAGCCTATACTAGCGTTTCCAGATTTTGCACTCCCCTTCATGATTACCACAGATGCGAGTGAATACGCGTTGGGGGCGGTACTCTCGCAGGATCGCGACGGGGGGGAGCGACCAATAGCATACGCTAGCAGACGCCTTACTGAATCCGAGAGTAGATATAGCGCGCTAGAACGCGAATTACTGGGTATCGTATGGGCGATAGAACACTTCCGGCCCTACGTATTCGGGAGGAAGTTTCGGGTTAAAACAGATCATCGACCCCTCCAATGGGTGGGAAAAATGAAAGAGTCATCAGCGCGGATTACCAGATGGAAGGAGTTCCTCAGTCAATACAACATCGACATTATTTACAAACCGGGGAAGGAGAACGTCGTGGCCGATTGGTTATCCCGCGCGTTGGTCGTGAATGCGATCGAAGAGGAGATTCCGGGACCATCACGTGACACCCACCAATTCGTCCAGGAATGGTCACCCGGCGAGGAAGGGGAGCGGGAGGGGGCTCCAGCCAATGATGTTCCGAGTGACGGGAGTTCAGTGGGGGATAGACCCTCGGACATTGAGGACCTCGACGCCATAATAAATGACAAGAGGCGCCAGATCATTTGGCTCACCAAAACTTCTGGGCTCTTCAAGATGGAATCTGAGAAGTACGGCCACTGCAACATCGTCAAAATCTGGTCGACACCGGGGATAAACGACGATACGATTTGCCGCGCTCTGAAGGACGCATCTACTCCAGGGAAAACGCACCACATGTACGTGGGAAATGCGACCATCTGGGGACGCATCAAACGCCTATGGAGGACGGAGAGGATCGGAGTCGATCGTACGTTCGTCCGATGTACCCTGAAGGTGGAGACAGTAAAAGAAGAAACGCGGCAGAGAGAAGTAACCCTTGCATTCCACCAAGGGAAGACAAACCACCGGGGAATCGACGCTACCCTGCAAGCATTGAAGAGGAGATATTTCTGGTTGGGTATGAAAGACACGATTGCGAGAGTTATTGGTACCTGCGACACATGCCTCACCACGAAATATGATCGCCACCCCCCCAGAGCAATACAGGAGGAGACGCCAACGGCAGACCAACCGTTGGAGGATTTGCAGGTGGACACGTTCACATGGAGGGGATACAAATGGGTCACCATTGTCGATAGGTTCAGCAAAACAGCGATGGCCCATCTGATAGCAGAACGATCAGCGGAAGCAGTCCTAAGGGCACTACGCACATGGTGCCAATTTTATGGCGTACCAGACACGATAGCTTCCGACGCTGGTAGGGAGTTTGATAACGCCGAAATAAGGGCTGAGGCGGCGGCCTTAGAGATCCGTTGGCATCTCAACACCCCAGGACACCCGAAGAGTCGAGGAGACGTAGAGCGGCTGCACAGCACGCTTAGCGACCACCTACGAATTTACCATGGAGAGAAGGGCTTAGAACCAAACGTGGCGATGGAAAAGGCAGTCATCGCGTATAACCACTCAATCCATTCTGCCACCGGTTTTTCTCCGGTCGAGACGCTGTTTGGACTTCGAAGATGCCGGCGCGATAGCAGGAGTACGGCGATCGATGAAGAACTGGCCGCACGGGTAGTAAGTAATCAGATAGCGCTAAAGAAACAGTGGGTGGCCGTTCGGGGAAGGCTCCAGGATAAGAAACGGCGACGGGTGGCGCGCGACAACCTCAAAGTCCGCGATATTCTGGGCAATCTTAAACTCGGCGCGCTCGTGTACCGGAGAAAAGGGTCGAACAGGGGTAAGGAACTAGTGCGGTACGAGGGTCCTTTCCGAGTGATCGCTCTCCGCGAACACAACGTGGTCACGGTCGAAAGCATTACACCCCCGATCAAACGGCGGACGGTACATGTGGAACAGCTCAAGTTTCCCGCGGTGGAGCCTGGGAGCCCCGTCGTCGAAACATAATTCCGGTGTGTGTCACAGGTGACCAGTCCCGAGAGGCCTATATATATATATATATATATATTTTTTGTTGGTTTATTATGTTTTTTTTGTGTTATATGGGTCTGTGCTGTGATTTTAGATGGACCTGGAAGACATTTTTCTTTTCAAATTTTTTTTATTAACAGAGTATACTTTTTGTTTTGTGTTGCTATAGATACATAGCTGATGTCACATGTTAGGAGTTTACGGGGAATGTCCGTAAACTGGTAGGGGGGAGTTACGTCTAGCGGTACGGCAATGTTAAGCCTAATACCTTGTAGCCTAGGGTAAACAAACCCGTAACGTGTGTATAGAGGATCAGGAGGAAAATAAAGCCAGTTATAAAACAAACCTTCTTATTATATCATCTACCTCCTTTCTTCATTCCTTTTTCTCGATCGTCTTCAGCTGGGAGACGATAACTTATATATATATATATATATATATATATTTCTTGCAGTTTTGATTACGTCAAACAACCATTTTTGCATTGTTTCATTATTTATTATTTAACGTTACTGTATGTTTAAACATCACTGCTCTCTTAACGAATCAACTCACAGCTACGACCTTATGAAGAATTAACCGCTAACATTTGTTTTCCTCCATTTTTATTTTAAATTTAATCAGGAGAAACGTTTATTGGAATTCATTCATTAATGTTTATTGGAATACAAGTAAATATTTTCTGATTTGAGGTATACTCAACAGGTATAGTCAGTTTTTTTTTCTGTCATAGCCCCTTTAAATTTACAGATAATTATATATAATTATAGATCCTCAGGCGAATCTATTTACAAATTATTTTTGTATTGGTATAGTCAAAATCAAATACGAGTATGTGTATTATTGGATTATTATCACTCATATGGGACGCAGTATTTTCTCTCCCTTACTATTTATATGTAACCATAATATTTCTATAACTATTAGCAAAAAGAAAAATGTATTTACACGGTCGGTATTCAAACCCATGACTCCTGACGTTGAACGAGTGTATAATTAAAGATATTTGATAAATTTGACTTTAAATTTAAAGGGGCTATGAAAGAAAAAAAAAAAATTGACTTTTTAAGAGTTCTATATAAGATAGCTCGGAAAAGCACCAGACCATGGCTGAAGTAACGGGCTCGATCCTCTGCTTTGTCACTGTATTTGTTTCTTTTTCGAAAATAATAACAATTCTTGAATATATTTATAATGTATATATAATGTAATGTAAATAATGTTATTTACATTATTTTTAATAGTATTACCTATTGAACTCGTTTGTGTTTTTTTTTCATCGTTTCGTTTTTTTCTCTTTTCTTTCTAAATAATTTAATTTCTATTTTGGTCTACCGTGTGGAATTTAAAGTATTTGTACCTTTACTTAATAACTTTGTCAATGTTGTTTGCATTAAATTTTCATTAACAAAAGCCTGTATATAATGTAGCGACGCTAAAGGAAATACAAAAGTAATTTGTAAATAGATTCGCCTGAGGATCTGTAATTGTATATAATTACCTGTGAATTTAAAGGGGCTATGAAAGAAAGAAAAAATGTTATTTTCAAGTCGTTTTGTAATGTTTTGCCTATAGAATATTTATAGCAGATATATCACTGGATAGCCTAAAGGATCTTATTGCTTAGATAAAAAAAAAATAATAAATGTCATCATTTAGTGTAATTTAGGTAACTGTAATAAGCGATCCATATTTTGTTACTATATTCATTCACAATTTTTATGAAGACATTTTGATAATAATACTTAAAATATGTTTAAAAATCCAGCTATAATCCTTGGCTGACCCGTGCCTAACGTTTCCTCACTCATACCTGATGGTTAGTTAAATAATCTTGTAGAGGAGAGTCTTTTAAAAAAACTTTATTATGAGCAACATTCAAAACACTGGTACAAATATTAATCGGATACAGCGTTAGAACATACTTTAGTGAATGCTTAAACACAAGTCTTGGCCCTAAGCAGGTAAGAAAAGGTTAGGATTTTAGGGGAGGAATGGTTACTTACAAAAAACCAGGGGACTATAAGTCTCAACTGAGGTACTTGTTTATACGTAGGTAAGATATAATGAGTGTTATATAACAGGTTATTATAATCAAAATAATGTGGTACCGAAAAATAAATATTATTAATCATGACAGGAAAGGAGGCAATTTTACAATAAACTAACTAAAAAAAACCACCCCGTTCTATAAGCATCTACGGGAGAAAATTAATCGCAGCCTGAAAAGCTTTGAAATTAACTGAAATGAGATTTACTAACATCGGACAATATTGAATACACAAATTTTAAAAAAATTTCCACAAAATACACAAATTTCCAGCCAGCCGTTAACATAACAGTTTTACTTCACAAAAAGAATTTAACAAGCTATGCGTTGTTCATAGGTACCAATTGGACAAGTAGCCATGGGATTAATGTTTTATTGTATTTTCTACCAGTCTAGCAGATAAAATGTACGGTCTACTTACGACTTAGTACAGTTGAGCCCTTTTAAATATTTATGTTGGTTTATTTATTGTTGCTTTTAATAGTTGATTATGTTTGTCCATTTTATGCACAGTCCATGTTTTTATCTTTTCATTTTAGAAACTAAATATGGCAGCTTAGACCTGTCGGAAACGTTTTTGTTGAACAAACTATAAAGTGAAGAGTCAGGGTTATTGTTATTTGATTCTATATATTCTGATTTTGAAAAGTTACCGAATGGATCCCATATAATTTAAAGAGAAGACGAGGAAGGCAACACAGGCGCTGGAGTGATGTCCTCAAGACTGTCGCTGGTCCCAATTGGATGAGAACTGCTCGTGATGAAGAAAAATGAAAAGAATCTTGGAATATAATTGCGAGCTCCACTTCTCAGGTTTTGGTCGCCAGGGAAGTTAGACCATCACCCCCATTAAGGGGAGGCCTGCACGAGGCAACATGTTCCAATCATATTTGCTTATTTTTAGTTGTAAATATATTGCAAACAGTTTTTTGAAGTACTAAGTATAACTTTGTAATAGATTATTATTAATTGTAAATAGCTCAGAAACAGTACTTTTTATTTATGTTGTCACAAGTTATTATTTATTTTACAAAATATTGTTTGTTTCCTCATGCAATAAAGGCTTTATTTATTTATTCTGATTTTGAATTAGCAAACAGTTGTTTAGCCTGAATCGTGTTCCTACCATTTACAGTTTGTTTTCATACAAAGAGCCACCCATATGTAATTTACAGAGCTGGTCCATTGGCCCTTGGTTTCACATCACTCTAACTGTCAAGCTCATCAAAGTAAACAGCGGTGATACTCTGTCGGTAAAATTTCATATTCAGTCTTCCTGCAGCTGTCAGCCGGCGGAAATCCCCGCATCACACTCACATCAGCTACTCGCCAACGATATTTACAGTTTCACTAAACAATTTCAGCAAACAATTTCACTGCATACACAATCACAATTTTAAATTAGCCGCCATTTGTGCAGTAAAGTGCTGGCAACCCTAACAAAAAAAACAATTTAACAGCTGACAGTTTAGGGTTAGTGAAAATGGAGTGTTACACGATAGAACAATGTGTCTTTATTGTTGAACATTATCTCAAAAATAATGAAAGCTTGGCGGCCGCAGTTCGAAAATTTCATACAAAATATGGTCGGAATAGTGTTTTGACTTCATCAACTGTGAAGAGATTAATTGAAAAATTTAGGGAGACTGGATCAGTTTAACACACGCAGTGGTCGTCCAAAAACAAGCCGTTCAAATGTCAATATCGAAGCAGTGCGTGAGAGTGTTGTTGAAAATCCAGGAACATCAATTCGGCATCGTAAACACAGTTTTTTAAGCCGAAATTGGATGATATTGATGTGACAAATATGTGGTTTCAACAAGATGGTGCCACATGCCATACAGCCAATGAAACAATTCAAATACTGCATGAAACATTTCCAGGTCGTGTACTCTCACGTTTCGGTGATCAGAATTGGCCCCCTAGATCGTGTGATTTAACACCTTCAGATTTCTTTTTATGGGGTTATTTGAAGTCAATGGTGTATGTCAACAAGCACACATCCACCCGTGCATTAAAAGAGGAAATTCAACGCTGCATCAACGAAATTCAACCACATTTATGCCAAATGGTCATGGAAAATATTGACAAAAAGTGCGTATATCCCAGCAAAGTCGTGGAGGCCATTTGCCCGATGTGTTATTCCATAAATAACCCTATCCTATTTACTTTATAATTCAATAAAAAAATAACAACAAAAATACTAAAAACTGTGTTTTATATTTAAAACAAATCTTGCGTTAATTCTGGAACACCCTTTAGATTGCAAGAGGTGGGTATAATTTTGGTTTTAAAAAAGACCGATGCTCGTTTTATCTCCAAATAAATACTTATCGGTGATCAGCCCCTGAGGATGACAGACGTCGAGGGCTGTTAATGACTGACGGTGCAAATTAAAGAAAATAATTCAAGATAAATCGAACAATGATGTTATTTAAAGCAGAAATTTTAGCTCAAATTAATTTATTTCCAGTAGTTAGAAAATAAAAATAATCCTATGATAATATGCAATTCATCTAGCCTAGAAACACAAAACTAACCTTATCACTATTAATCATGAATAAACTTTTCACTGAAGTACATATAAGTACTTCAATTTTAATTTAAAGCATTATCGAATTGTGTTCTATGAATAGAAAATACGATTAAAAACCTTAGTCAAGCATTAAAATGCTTCGCCTTCATCATTTTTTTTATGGGGCTGATTTGATTTTTAGCATCATATAATCCTTTTTTCTGCATATCCCCTTGTTATTATAAATTGTATAAACCAGTATAGACTACATAAATTAATCTATTTAAAATAGGTCAATATTATATATCCTGTGGCTTGGCTATATTTTTTTTAACAATTTTACAATGTGATTTGCGATTGTTACAAAAGTATAATGTACATTACACATTCATTGTCTAAACATGTTCAAAAGTAATGGGGCTCACCTAATGAATGATAGACTAAAAACTAAGTTACATCTCAAAAATAAATCTTAACCCAATTATCCCCGAGAGTCTGTTAATATCGGTGCAGGAAGGGTGGTGGGTCCATTCAGTGGGAGTTGAATACTGGGTTTGTTAGGTGCTGGAGGGAGTTGAACAAATTGACGTGTCTCTGTGGGAATGAGCTCACCCACCGACGGCGCCTTGCTATTTTTTTTCCTATATCCCCTTGTCACCAAATTATTACAGAATTAAATATACATACTACATAAATAAATCTTTCATCTTTTATCTATATACAATATCCTGTAGCTTGGCTACATTTTATATAATTTCTGATTATCCTATATCGCGATTTGCGCTTGTACACAAGTATAATGAATTACATTATACATTAATTCACTGAACATTTTTGAAAGTTATGGGACCCACCTTATGAATCATTAAACTTAAAATTGACTTACATCTAACAACAAACTCTTAATCTAATTTTTCCCGATTATCTGTTGCCATCGATGGGGAAGGATGTTGGGTAATAGTGTTACTGGGTTTGTGAGGTGCTGGAACGAGTCAAAAAACTTGATGTGTCTCCGGCGGATGAACTCACCTACAGACGGCACAACAAGCAACGGTCGGCGTTCTTCAACCTCTCGAAAGACGTATGTCCCACCACTTTTCACATGATCACATTCAGGAAATGTTGGAGACATTTGGCTGTAATGTCAGTCAAGTGGGTAAATAGCGGGGCACCGTACAGCAGAGCTGGCCGGAGGACACGTTAATAGATCATCAGTTTGAGACGAAGCGAGAGATTTGGTGAAGTTAGCAAGTGCCATAGCCGGTCGTCATAGCCAAGACCGTCGTACTTTTTCTATTTTATTACTAAAATGAGTAGAGAAATGGAGATGCCTATCCATTTTTATACCCAGATAGTGCATTGAGAAAGCTGGTGAGTTCTCTTGCCCTCCTATAGTATACGATTTTGGCAAGGATTTGTTCCCTTTTTGGAGGGAGAAGATTACACAGTCGGTCTCCCCTGCGTTTACACTGATGTTTGGCATGCCCAGTCTGTCACTGATAACGTTACAAACTGACTTGGCCTGTGTAAGAGCTCTTCGTGCACTCATGCTGCTGCTGTAAACCGCAATGTCGTCAGCGAAAGCGATTACAGTAGCTTTCTTATAGTTTGTCCCAACAATTTCAGATGTGTACATGCTGAAAAGAACCGGAGACAGCACTGCACCTTGAGGTACTCCACAAGTCAGAGGGAATGGGACGCTTCTGCTGCCTGAGCACGACACTCTAATAAATCGCTAAAATCGTCACTTGCACAGATAGGGCACGTATTGCTTTGGTGGATGTCAGGAGAACTCGCCCTTTGTCTGGCCAATTTTCTATTTACTGGCACGTATCCCCAACATAGTAAAAGTGTTGTTCCCAAACAGCCCTATAGTACCTGAACAAGTCATAAACACTCAATAAAAATGATTTCAGCCGAAAAGTGACTCCACTAAAACCAACCTAATGCTAATAAATAAATTTAATTTCATCCTAAAAATATACATTTTATATAGACATAGCCTAAACAGCTACAAAAAATAATAACAGTAAAGTAGTATCATAAAAGAGTATCTTGTACATTTTATTGTCTAAGAACGTGACGATAAATCTTAGATTCAATCCAAGCCCTTTATACCGTAAAAACCCTTAGATTTGTAAGGGCCAGTGTGTTCAGTTTAGGCGATCCAATCATGAAGGGAATCCCCGATTGCCCGAGAAGTGTCCTTCGACCTAGAGTGGGCAATATTTAACCCTCCGAGGGATGACTCTTGCCCAGTGGAGGTCCCCTGTAGGGCTGACAAGGGCAATCTACTTTCTCGTTCTCAGTCACCTTCCGATCTCTATCGCTGACGGCAAAAGTCTTACTTGTTACCTCTTTATTGCTTTCTCTCACGTCAAGTAACAGTGAATAATTTCTCTTGGATACTAGAGGCAACCGCCTACTTGGGAAATGAACACATCCGGCGATCATTCAGATCAAATAATTCAATATGTTAAGAACAATATCTTCTATTTTATTAAATTAATATTATTAATCTCCTAAACTAATCCCCTAGCACAGTCATTGCACTGCGCCTCTCATCCCTATAATCCTCCTCGGAGACTGAAACGGCAGTGGGCTCGTGACCTGCTATAAATACTCGACAGTGGGTGTCCTGGCAATGGCCAGTTTCTCCAATCATGTCCTGAGCGTCTGTGGCGTCCATTGGCTCGTAGCTTGCTCTATTCATGAGCTTGTGCCGCATTAGTTTATCTTACAACTTCGAAAGCAACCTTACGTTTCGCCTTGACCTGTTCGTCTTGACCTTGGCTGTTACGTGAGGTAAGTGCTACAGAAATGAATCTTTCGTAACAGTGATGTAACTAACGGTTTTCTGTGAAGCAGCTGTTTCATTAGACCACTATTGAGCAACGATGCAAACTCCTCATCAACACAAAAAAAAAGTTACAGTTTTAATTTTTTATATTACGTAAGTTGAGTTCGACGCTCAATAAATTCTTGTTTCTATTATCTGAGTTGCTTCAAGTTCATGAAATTCCATGGTTCAATCAAAAGTACTGACAACAATAGTAAATGCCCCTTATTATGTCAGCAACAAAACCCTTCACAATGATCTGAATATACCCTATATTCTTGAGCTCATCCCTTCCAAGTTCATGAAATTCCATAGTAACCTATCCAACCACCCTAATCCTGTAGCACAGTCATGACACTGCGCCACTCATCCCTATAATCCTCCTCGGAGCCTAAAACAGCAGTGGCCTCGTGACCTGCTATAAATGCGTGACAGTGACCAGTTTCTCCAATCATGTCCTGAGCGTATGTGGCTCTCGCGCTCTTATCCTCCACTGGCTCTTATCCAGTGACGCGGCTGACGGAGAATCGTGGGGGACTTCCCTAGACTCCGCTTCCTCTCTCGCATGCGAGAGAGGTGACAACCATGTGGACCTGGGAGGTCTCATGGCTGTTTGTAAATACTGTATGAATGAGCGAGTGAATGAAAACTGTAAATATGGTATGAATGAGAACATTTATCACAATTATTTATTGTCCAATAAGTAATAAATCTATATTCTAGGAATTGGTCCACTAATTTTAGTTACTGAAAATCTATGGTTCCTTGTTATTGTATAATTTTCTTTTAATAAATATTAATACTCTAACGTCGGAGTAAACCTATACTTTGGTTTCTCAAATCATAATTTTTTTTCGGTCCTCGGACAAAATAATTATCAAACTAATGTATATCGGGTATGAGGGTCTGGCAATATGAAGGAGAAAACCTAACCGTTGCTTCAGCCCTGAAAGGCTAATGGCTTTTACCATGGAAGCTCCCGTTACAGAGAGCGGACTCATTGTGGCTTCGCTGTTCCAAAGTTTGTTCCATCCTCTGCCTCTCCTTGTGTTGTTGAATAAACCTTCCTCTTTTGACACGCTAGGATGATACCTGAAAGGACTTCCTATCATCGCCTCTTCAACATTCGATACAATATCTTAGGCTAAATAGAAGTTCATCAGACTGTAAAGGATGGGTTTTCCGCCGGATGCTCTCAGCCGACTTAGGCTCTGGTTGAAACAGTGTTTTTAATAAATATTTATTTATTCTTGGGCCTTATGTTCACTCGGCTGAGTAGTAATAATGTTCTGAGTTTGCGTACGATACAATATATCATATATACATTCTTAACTGAAAGAGTTATGATACTATTGTGTAGGCTTCCTTTCCGTACAGGACTACATGGCAACGAGCTAGTCAATCATGCTGTTCGGGGAAACGTCTTCCGACACTCAAACGATACAGATGGCTGTTTCATACTTACATGCCACTTAACAATTATAAAGGACGAAAACAGCTTGGCTAACGCCGGATGGAATGTCGCCAAAGGAACCACAACATACTAGGCTGAACCATGATAATGATGACTAATGATATTTATAATTTCAGCAAACAATTTTACAGCATACACAATCAGAGCTGTAAAGCTGTGTCCCAGAATTACGCAAGATTTGAATTTGCCACCGTTTGTGCAGTAAGGTGCTGGCGACACTAAAAAAAACAATTTGACAGCTGGCAGTTTAGTGTAAGTAAAAATGCAGCGTTACACGAATGAACAACGTGCCTTTATTGTTGAACATTATCTCAAAAATAATAAAAGTTTGGCGGCCACAGCTCGAAAATTTCCTATAAAATATGGTCGGAGTAGTGTTTTGACTTCATCAACTGTAAAGAGCTTAGTTGAAAAATTTAGGGAGACTGGATCAGTTGGAGACACTTAACACACTGGTCGTCCAAAAACAAGCCGTTCAAATGTCAATATCGAAGCAGTGCGTGAGAGTGTTGTTGAAAATCCAGGAACATCAATTCGGCGTCGTAAACACAGCACTTTGAGCAGAAATCGGATGATATTGACGTGACCAATATGTAGTTTCAACAAGCTGGTGCCACATGCCATACAGCCCATGAAACAATTCAAATACTGAATGAGACATTTCCAGGTCGTATACTCTCTCGTTTTGGTGATCAGAATTGGCCCCCTAGATCGTGTGATTTAACATCTTTAGATTTCTTTTTATGGGGTTATTTGAAGTCAAAGGTGTATGTATGTCTACAGGCCCACATCCACCCGTGCATTAAAAGAGGAAATTCAACGCTGCATCAACGAAATTCAACCATATTTATGCCAAATGGTCATGAAAAATATCGACAAAAGAGTGAGTTTGTGCCTGCAAAGTCGAAGAGGCCATTTGCCCGATGTGTTATTCCATAAATAACCCTATACTATTTACTTTATAATTCAATAAAAAAATACTAAAAACTGCGTTTTCTATTTAAATCAAATCTCGCGTTAATTCTAGGACACCCTTTAGATTGCAAGAGATGTTGGTTTTCACGTCTCTGATTCCTACAAAATTCCCATACGAAGTAAGTGGAAACAGTGCTGGACCGTAACCGACAACAAAAACTCCTTTTTTTAAATTCAAAAATCGTACATGCGTTTTCAGAGTTAGTACGCGGCTCAGCTCACCAATAATCACATGATAATAGGCACTCAGTATTTTCTTCGATGCATATCGCTGTTACTGTAACTTTTAGTTTTGATTTCTCTCAATGCGTGCTAAATGGAATCAAATTCAGTCCGAACAGCGTAAAAACCACTAAAGACCTTTCCGGTCAATTGAGGTTTTCTCGGCTGTGAAGTGAGGGCAAAGAGAACCCTGACAGACAGAACTGGCAGCTATTGGATGGCCCCTGACTGGACCGCTGGAGCAAAATCAACTTGTGGTCGGTTCTAAAAGGACAGCGGTCTGTCTTCTGTTGCAGG
The DNA here is from genome assembly GCA_930367205.1 of Acanthosoma haemorrhoidale. Lineage (NCBI taxonomy): Eukaryota > Metazoa > Arthropoda > Insecta > Hemiptera > Acanthosomatidae > Acanthosoma > Acanthosoma haemorrhoidale. Next base: position 13,126,069 of record OV884015.1, on the reverse strand, counting down.
CCTATATTGCTTCCTGTACAAATAATCAACTTCCATTCAACTGCGAAACAGGTGGAGGCGTTAGAGATCGACACCCACCTGGAACGGATTCCGTAATTCTACCTTTTCTATTCACTCAATACAGGTAATATGTGAGCATTTACAGAGAGAAACCTTTTGTTTTAGCAAAATGATGCGATGTCGCGTTAAATTACAGCAAAAAAGTCGAGCATCAAGCGTATCCAATCCTTTCAATTGAAAGTCCTAAGATTAATAGTAAATGCTTCATATTACGTCAGTGACAAAACCCTTCATAATGCTCTTAATATACATTCTTGAATTCATCCTTTCCAAGTTCATAACATTCCATATTAACATATCTAACCACCCTAATCCCGTAGCACAGTCATTACACTGCACCACTCATCCCTATAATCCTCCTCGTAGACTGAAACGGTATAACTCGGTGGCCTCGTGACCTGCTATAAATGCGTAACAGTGGGAGTCCTGGCAATGGCCAGGCTTCTCCAATCACCTGAGCGTCTGTGGCTCTCACCCTCTTGGTTAACCTCCACTGGCTCGTATCCACGGAGGAGCGTGGTGGACTCCGGTTCCTCCTTCCCATGCGAGGGAGGTGACAGCCATCTGGATTTGGGAGGCCTCTGGCCTGTTTGTATCATAAATACTGTATGAATGAGCAAGTGAATGAAGAATTGTAAATATGGAATGAATGAGCACATTCATCTCAATTACTTATTCCCCAATCAGGCTGATTCTAATATTATAATTATAAAGAAGTTCTATTGGTTTGTCCTTAAATATCCTAATAACTGCACATTAATAAAATAAAGAAAAAAATCTGTAAAACTTAATTTTTATGAAAAGAAAATATGAAAAACGTTATACGGATAATATCCGATAAAATAAATTTAAACATAAATAATGAAAACGAAAATTTGAAGAAAATTATATAGATTTACACTGGGACCTGTTCATGTAATAAAATTATAACCACTTCTTTTTCTCCTATATAAATACACACAGCGAAATATTTTTCAGTACATACAGAACATGCTATAAAAATAAAACTGAATTAATTTTTTTTTAAGTCTATATTCTAGGAATTCGCCCTTTAATTTTAGTTGCTGAAAATCTATGGTTACTTGTTATTGCATAATTTTCTTTTAATAAATATAAATATGTTAAAGAGTACTCTGAAGTCGGAGTAAACAAAATAATAATTAAACTAATGTATATCGGGTATGAGGGTCTGGCGTCCTGAGCGTCTGTGGCTCTAGCGCTCTAGGTCAGCCTCCGCTGGTTCTTATCCATTGACGCGGCTGACGGAGGAGCGTGGGGACCCAAGATTCCGCTTTCTCTTTTACATGCGAGGGAGGTGACAACCATTTGGACTTGTGAGGCCTCTGGGTGGTTTGTAAATATTGTATGAATGAGCGAGTGAATGAAGAATTGTAAATATGGTATAAATGAGATCATTGATCACAATTACTTATTGCCCAATGAGGCAGATTGTAATTTTATCTTAATAAAGTTATAATTATTGTTATTTGATGTAGACTACATCTCAACACTTGAGCAGTCATAGACGATAAGAGATTTAACTTAGATGTGCTTTAAAAAATAAATTGTATTATTGATATTATATTGCGTTCTTGAGGTAAGTGTTTTTGATTTATTTTATATAATAGCGCTTGTCTACTATTACCGCTTGTTGATTTTACATCTTAATAGACAAATCTTTTATGAGGAATCATCAATTATGGGGAGGCTTTAATTTGGTAGAGGCAATATGGTATTTATGTATGCACAAAGGACATCAAGTGTTCGCAACACCGACTAATTTGCAATGTTATTTGTTAACAATAAACTTGTCAAAGAACAAGTTGGATGAGATAAATATTTCTTCTAAAGAAATATTATCAGCATTATTCAAATGGGGTTGATTATCCGATTCAATGAAAGTAACAATTTAATTAAAGATATAATCAAAACGTAATTGCATTGTTACTTGCGTCCTGTCAATATCAGCCATATTATCAATGGTAATAAAGGTATCAGATAATTAATAATTAGGCAGGATACTGATATTTAAGCACAGTAAGCACATTGTAGATATAATTTTGTAATATCAGAAAAGGAGGACATATTTAGAGAATGAAGGCTTATCGCGACGGGTCTGGGGTCACCACGTGTGCAGGCCCACCCCTGACCCAGATAGACCCCAAAGAGTGGTGGGATTTGAACCACAGAGATACAGATACTCGGACAATAAAGAGTCATCCCCTTTCCTGTCAGATCCGATCCAGGTCGCCGATGAAGGCCCTTTCCAATAGTTCATTTTTTTTTTATATAAAGCCTGTAGGCCCTGCTTTTACTCGCAAAGGAGAGTTACGTTTTTCGGATCACAGGTTTCAATGAACTTTTTTCCGGTTCATTCAAACCCAACGGGCCTTAGATGACGAGAAAAAAAATTATTTATAATTTTGTTTAACTTAGTTTTCTCGCTTGCGTGTTCACGTAGAGTAAGACAATTTAAATCAGAGTGCATCGAATGATTTTGGATTCTCAAAACGTTCCAAAAACTGATAAATAAGAGTTTTAATTGCAATCACAACTTAAACCTTTTTTTTATTTTTAATAGATTGTGGTGCCGGACGAACGAAATTTATTTCACTCAATCCTTCATAATTCGTATTTTCTTCTCTTTAAGTACAGCTCAACAGCAATAACATATTTTCATTATAAGTGAAAGAATATTAAGAATTAAATTAACTAAAAATCCACATTAACTTAAGGAGACCATCAACGATGTGTAGTTCATTAGAGAGTTCTAGATACGTATAAAGTTTTGCATGGATCGGTAAAGTCACATTGAAATTATAACCAAAAACTTCGAAAAGTTTAATTTTTTTTTTGTTTCTCAAAAATTTGTATGTAGGGTTTTTCTTGATTACTGAAACAAATACCAAAATTGTTAGTTTCATCAGTCAGTTATTTCAATATGTGATAACCATACTATGGCTAGTTGTCAAATATGATTTCTTTCAAAACAGACGCGGCATTCCAAAAAGAGTAAATCCAAAACATAACGCGCGTCGATTGAATTTACAGAATGTTTATGTAACATCACCTGACAAACACAGTGTTTAACACTATGACCCCAGCACCCTTTCCATTTCGATGGCAACAGACAGTCGGGAAAAATTAGGTTGAGATTTAGTTTAAGTTTTTATTATTAGATATAAGTTAGTTTCAAGTCTATGATAAATAAGGTGAGCCCCATCACTTTTAATACATTCAGTCCATTAATGTATAATGTACATCGTTATACTTTTGTACGATGCAGATCACTATTAGTAGAAAACATATTTTGCATAAAATGTAGCTAAGCATCAGGAAATATAAAGAAGCAATTTTAAATAGATTCGTTTGTGGAATCTATATTTTGTAACATATTAACATTATGAAACATATATTAATATGACATATAACATATATTAATATGAAACAAAACAAAAAAAAAATTAATATAACTAAGAAAAATATGAAACGAAAGCTAAAGGAAATGAAATAAAATAGGCGTATTTTAATAGTCCAGTCTTCTTTCTTTTATTATGTCACTTCGTAGGATGACTTAAGGCCAGTCTCTTCATTTCTTCATTCTTTTTGTGTTTTATAAAATTTTTCCATGAGTAATTTTAATAGAGTAAGTAACCTTTGACGAGAAAGTGGCTACACAAAGCTTAAATGAGCCGAGTCAGTCTCTCGCTGTTGTTTTAAAAAGTCCCATTGTGAGACTATACAGTAACTAACAGTAGCCATATATTAAAAACCATCAGGATGTATGATGCAGTCCCTGTCAATCCAGGATTTAGAGAATGGTCTCCCCTGGAGGTGCGCTTGTACCGACTGGATCACTTGCGAATCTCCATAAGCCAGGCTACAATAACTGCATACTCCATCGAAGGACTCCATAGCACTATACGTCACTGTCATTGGACTCCAGCCAATATCATAACTCCTTTTATTCCATCCACATTGCTTGATCTACCTTTACCTAACATTTATAGATGGTCCCTTAGGTGATTATGAGCTAAATCTAATGAACGACTGCGCTCTTAGAGATCTAGCACAAACAGTAAAATTTTGGTTTGTTCCATATGGATGGATACCCTTATGTTAATGGATCATATATCTACCATTGTCCCAACATAGAAAAAAAATACGATTCTATATTTAAATGTTGGAAAATTTCAGGAATTGAAAAAACTAGAATTGACAATGAAATTCATGAGATATCAAAAAAATCGAACTTTTAAACGAAACATTACAGCATGTAGCTTTAGAAATTGTTTTTGCGACCTTGGGTGCCCCATATTATGGCTGAATGTCAGGCACCGACCTCCATTTATGGCAACGAAATAAATTAAATATCCATTTATTCTTCTTTAGGGATTTGAACCAAGAACCTCCATACCATAAAGCATTTATGCCAGCCAACTTCTGCAGCACTGATACGGTGCTCCATTTTAAATTTTGGTTGACGAGTAATATTGTATATAACAACTGGTCGATGGCAAGTAACTACAAGCATTGATGCCCTGATAACGTTTAGACGCAAAATATACAAACATTTTCAATAACTCTTTGAAGCTTTGAGCTTTATCCATGACCATTAGACATAAATGTGGTTGAATTTCCTCTTTTAATGCACGGGTGGATGTGGGCTTGTTGACATACACCTTTTACTTCAAATAACCCCATAGAAAGAAATCTAAAGGTATTAAATCACACGATCTATAGGGCCAATTCTGATTACCGAAACGAGAGAGTACACGACCTGGAAATGTCTCATGCAGAATTTGAATTGTTTCATGGGCTGTATAGCATGTGGATTTTCAACAACACTCTCACGCACTGCTTCGATATTGACATTTGAACGGCTTGTTCTTTTGTTCAGTGTGTTTAGTGTCTCCAACTGATCCAGTCTCTCTAAATGTTTCAATTAATCTCCTCTCAGGCTTGAAAAATAAAAGTTACCAAAAGCGCTCGGCGCTTTTTTTAAAACGGACATTTTCGGGAGACATAAATAATCCTAGTTTATTTCTTCTATTATAATATGTAATACACCGGAAATAATAAACGGTGCTGTTTAATAAACCTGTTAATAATCAGGCGATAATTAGTAATATAACAAAGTAGTAATCATATATTAATAGAGGCAAAATAGAATCCTTATGTAGTAGCATATAATAGCCTAAGGTTTTGGAAAATAATTATTAAAAACCAGTGACCTGAAGAAAAAGAACTTCGAACCAGAAATTCTCAGATGGTTTCCCATCTTAAAAAATCCTTATTTAAAACAATAAAGGAAGAAAAGGGAATCATAACTAGGAACGAACCGTTAGATGTAAAGGGCTTTCTTAAATTTCAATTAAAAAAGAGATTGCGGAGGTCATTTAAAAACCGTTAACATTTCTTAAACACCCCCATCATAATCACCCGTTTCCAAATTTTCATTAAATATACATACTTTCTTACAGTAAATTTTACATAATTCATGCTATTATGTATTTTCTTTTTCTGTATTTACTTCCTACTATAGTTCGGTCTACGTTGTTAAATAATATTTAAAGCGCTGGGTGAAAATTTAAGTATGTTTTTTTGTTTGTTTTCGTGAAAGCAATTCATTCAATGACTAAAGGCAGGAAGGACTTTTGCATGAGGCAGACAGAGCAGATAAATGGTTGTTTAAATCGGGAAGGCACTGACAAATGGCGCCGGATCTTCTCTTGAAAAAAAAATTGTTTTTTTTTTAATTTTTTTTTTTTTTTTAGAAATTAAATGTTAACAATGAAATAATTCTATTAAAAATACTGTATTTTATTTATTATTCGCTTCAATGCTTAATCCTACAAGCATGCACTATTCCACCAGTATTTAAATACAATATTAATGTTATTTACAGAACGGTTACAACCTTTCAGGCGAGGGGTTGGAGCTCATACGTATAAATAGAAAACTTCAAAGAACTGTTAAATGGGCTTCTTTGTTATATTACTGACTATCACCTGATAACTAACAGGCTTATTAAACAGAACCGTTTAGTTTTTTTCCAGTGTATTACATATTATAATAGAAGAAATAAACTAGAACTATTTATGTCTCCCCGAAACTTTTCATTTCGAAAAAAAACACCAAACGCTTTCGGTAACTTCCATTTTTCCAAGCTGGCCAAAATACTAAAAATAGAAAGAAAAATAAACAGTTAAAAGTTTGGTGGGAAGATATAATATAACATATGCTGTACTTACTCATTGTAGAAGAATGAGTAAGGCAGAGAGAAACTAAAGAGGACTTGTTCACTTCTAATGTATCTAATGTTCTAATGTATCTAATGTTCTAATGTCTAATGTTCACCCAACATAGACAGTTCCGAAACTCGTCATTTGCTTCGAAAAACATACATCATCCTCCTAGCACTCGAATAGCTACAGTGTATGTGCGGCAGCGAAGCATTGCGGGTATGGTTGCTTGATGCGCCGTGATATCTGTAGTAACCAGGCCAGGCAAGATTGATGGGACTGCATGGAAATATATATTATGTGCGGAGGATTATGTACATGTAGAACATATATTTAGTATTCACTTTTAGCCATCTTTTATTAGGAAACATTAAATTAAGTATTCACTCAATATATAATAATAAACCCATTTCCATAATAAGAGAAAGAATCAATTACGAGTAGTTCGGTTAAAAAATATATTTTTAAATTATTTATTCTAGTAGAGTATCAATTAAAGACCTTAATGGTTTAAATTAGCAATATGTAACTTTACTTATGTTTATTCAAAGCACAGATACAAAAAAGTCTACATCACTATGGCATCACATGGTGGTTTCATTTGATGCTTCAGTGGTGCTTAAAATAAAACTATCCACACGAAAAATAATAAAGGATATGAAATTAATTAGGTAGTAAATAAATAAATGGTACCACTGAATATGGTATTAAATAAGAGACTTTTTTTGTTTTGTAATATTTAAGGGCTATAAATTTACGTTGTCATAAATACTATGAAATAAATAAATTAGTAACATTTTGCAGCACCAGTTTGGTATAAAAGGGTGATATTTTTTTATAGAATGTTCATTCATTGTCCTAAATAACGTTTAATAATTAATCAATAACTAGATATTAAAAAAATTATATTATTTTCCTAACAGTACGCTTCTCTGGCACTTGGGCTTTAAGACAGTCCTTGGGTAAAAAACAGGCCGACCCAAGACCGACACAAATGGAGCCACATCACTGTTATATGTCACTCAGTGTCTGTGCTTGAGGTCTGGGCACCATGCCTTATGCCTTATGCCTTCTCCTCGCAGAAGAACAAAGATTCCTGTCCTCTATAGACTACAACTTCTCTGCCTAAGAGTTTAAGAGGTTATAACACCTTATTACCTATGTTTCTTAGAACGGTCATTTTAATACATAAAGTTTTTATTCTTCAATATTATCAGTCCCACTAAATATAGGTAAATGAAAATAAAAAAATATATATAAATAAAGCGTATTTATGATGAGTTTAAAGTAGAAAAACGAAATAAATGTAAGCAACATAAATATTATATTAATTTTTTTTGTACCGAACAGAAATTGTTAAATGAATCATAAATTATATTTTACTGTTTGAAGATAAATGAAGAACGAAATTAGAGAAGGGATAGTACAAAATAATGTCAAATTTCGGCCAGTAGTAAAAAAAAGTTGAAAAATATTTCAACAATCTTATTTTCACATTTATTATTTTCAGTCAGCTAATAAGCATGTTTCCAGGAGTTGCACGCCACTGACATGCCTGAATCTAAGATGCGATGTAATTAGTAATAATACTAATAATAAATAGTAAATTCGACAGAAGACCAATTTACACTGTCAATCGTTCAATTTTTTACTATTGTAGTTATAAAGATTAATTCCAGATTGTGGAATGGTACAGTCAAATTATAAAAACTGCTTAATTGTCTTGCCACAACTGATATAAGTTTTTATAACTTTGCTACTGTAGTTACTTAGACGGCTTAAAAAGATAAAACGTATGTTTAAAATAATTAAATAAATATTTAATTCACTTCGACTATCTCTCAACTTTATTGCTACATTGGTGTACATACATTTCAAAATTGATGTAACCTGTTTTAAGGTTTAATGTTAAGTAAATGTTTTTATTTAGTGTACAAATATTAAAAAAAAAAAAAATATTTGTCACAATGGGAGAAAAAATGGCGTGTCTATTTAGACCATGTATGAACCAATTATTATTGCCTGAAGAGAGGGGCTTTACTTTGAAACAGTTTCGACCGAACTACCGTATGTAAGTCACATCTCAGAGCTTTGTAAAGATTAAATTTGTGATTTATTCCCCGTGATTAAAGAAGTGTTAACAACCATAAGTACATATATATATATATATATATATATATATATATATATATATATATATATGTATATATATATATAGGCTTGGATGTTGTCAGTATTGGAATTTCAACTACCACAGCGTTTTCCATACCATCGCTATGGGAACATATACCATTGTTATTGCTCAGAGTATTTCAGGGTCCCTCGTCCTTTCCCGTGAAATGTCGTTAAAAGATTCAAACATCAAAGCCTTGTGAATCTTATATATGACATATAATATGACAAACCAGTACGGCGAGTGCGGCTGTTATTAACTATGCAAAACGACCTAAGTAATTTTCATAAATATTTCAATGAAGTTTTTGGATCTGTACAAGGGAGAACTTATTATATGGAAACCACATCAATGGCACAAAGATTTAACCAGGATTATGATTCTTGGGAATACATTCAAAATAATGTATTAACGTGATTTTTTTAAAGAACTTGAAAACAAAAAAGAACATCTGATAGCTTCTTTCAAGTTGGTGAAAAATGTGAAAACAATTTAAAAAATGGGACAAAATGATAAAACTGAAGGGGTGCCTAGCAATGGCGTATTGACAAGAAGGTATCCACATGAGATTTGTCAAACCGAGCGTCATGGGAGCGTAATTCGACCGACCAAAAGTCCGCAAGTACGAACCTCGAGCAACTAGGAAATATGCCGAGCCACACGCCTTGGGAACCAAGCTTGACTATTATAATCGTTATATTATATATCGTATATATTATAACGTTTTGTCTGTTGTCCATAAGTCACCATATGTATGAATGTATTCACACAATTGTCTTATTGGTCAAAGGTGGGTCGGCCAGTACCCACTCACAACCCGGACGATGGCCATGGCAGACCCTCCAGGAAAGAACAGATCACGATCTTCCGGTTGAGGATTTCCCACAATATAATGAGGGCGGTATATTCACAAAACGTTACCGCATCGGTGAAACTCTGCGACTGTAGACCAGACCAGACCTCCTTTAGCCTTCTGTGCTGCTGAAGGACCTCAGGACAGCCACTGGACTCCTCATCATGTCACCAGACCTCAACATGTTAGAGGTCGAAGAAGAAGTAAACAAATGTTTTGCGGTGATTGTTAATCGTACAACAACTGTTGTAACCCTGCTACTCTACTCAAATACGCAAATTGCTTTTCTTTAGTAATATTTTAACTATTAACTCAGATTTTGAAAGGTATCTTCAATGACTAAACTGGATCTGATGAAACTAAATATTTTTATATTGAAGTATTTTAGAAGCTCGGGTCGAGTCCCAGGGTGTTCGAAATAAATATATATTGCTGGTATGCCCTACATGTCTCACTGTAAATGTTAATTACAGTATTAATAAATACAATATCAATGCAATGTAAATGTTACATCGCGTATTCAATATTCTCGAATTCTTTAGCTCCGTTCGTGGAATTCATTTCCAGCTTTTAAACGTTAGATTCAAATTTATGACATCAACCACAAAATCGACCAACTATAATTTTGTCTTAAATTCCAAAAATGCTGTCACGGCACTGATATATTCTCATTGCGTATTCCATTCGAGCATCGAGAAATGCTTAAGGATTGATTTGATTATCAAATCTGTATGTACACATTCCAAATACCTACAAATGCTTGCTGCATCATACTCACGACTAAACAAATAAAAATATTGATACAGTTTATTTTCGAAGATTGCAACAGGAGTTATATACAATAACAATCATTGCTCGGTTTATTTCTGGTATTTGTTATATCAAATCTTTGTTTATTTTTTATTTGTCTTTCTTCTGATATTCAATATTTATTTAACCATATTTTTCAATTGACTAAAACGAATTGTACATAAATTAAAATTTTTTTTTTTTTATAAAATATGCAAAAAAGAAGTGAACGGCAGGATTTTATTTTTTGTTGCAAATTTTTGTACGTTTTAAATTTTTTTTACTGCATGAAATACGGGCTTTACTGATGATATATTCACGATTGATACTACTATAAGCACTAATATTTGGTCGACTTACCTAATATTCCATTAGAGCAGCTGTGCCATTGTACTGATTTTTGCATTTGTATATTTATATATTGAATTGTAATGTGACTGAAATAAAAAAAACTATAATTTTGACAAAAATAAATGTATTTAATAAGTTGAAGCTTAATATTTCAGGTGGATTCCTGTCATCCAATTGAAGAGCTAAATATAACATTTTTTTTTTTTTCAATATAAAATATTTAGGGTGATCGGATCCTTGTACTAGGAGGACCTGCTTGAAGGTGGTGTGAGAGGAGTAAGGAGTGTGGGAATCCTCGGTGGAGGTTGATTGTTACGGTACAGTGGTGAGAGTCCACTGGTGGCTGGGCCTAGAGTCTTCTCTAGGCATGTAGTGCAGTCGTAGTTAGTCTGATATCAGTGAGGGTGCCCTTTAGAGGCTTGTTGTTCGTGATAAATTGAAATACATGTGACATCTGGTATTGACCATAGCAATGCAGGTTATTCTGTCATGAACAATCTGGTACTTTTATTAATGCTTATCATTTTACATATCACAATGTGCTTTCTTCGGTACAATAATACTAATTCCCAATAGTATTATATATTTAAGGCAATTTATATGAGATTAGCCAATACAGCCAACATTTCCAGAATGGGATCATGCGAAAAGTGGTCCGACATACCTCTCTCGAGAGGTTAAAGAACGCCGACCTGCACCCGTTGCTCGGTGTACCATCGGTGGGTGAGTTCATCCACCGGAGACACATCAAACTTTTTGACTTCTTGGAGCACCTGACCAACCCAGTGTTTAACACTACGTCCCCACCAACCCTCCCGCATCGATGGCAACGGAATTTCGGGGAAAAATTAGGTTAACCATTAGTATGTAAGTTAGTTTTAAGGTTGATCAAAAAGGGCTTACCCATCACCTTTATTAGAGTCAGTTCAGTTCAGTCACGTATCATTTGTATTATTAGACTTGTTTATTCCGTTATACAATTTTTATAAAATAACAAAACCTGTATATAATATAGCGACGCTTCAGGAAATACAAAAATAATTTGTCAATAGATTTGCCTGAGGATCTATAATTGTATATAATTATCTGTGAATTTAAAGGGGCTATGAAAAAAAATAAAATATATCCACTTATTAATATGTAGAAAAACACTAAGAAAAAAAATTACAACTAAAAGACTAATTTCTGGCTGTCCTAAAATAAAATAATTTTTTTATGTACCTTTTTCCTAGTTAATTAATCATGCGCAACACTTTTTACTAAATTATTGTTGGTACGAATAGAATTTTTAAGATACAAAGCATTTGTAAATAGATTCGCCTGAGGATCTGTAATTGTATATAATTATCTGTAAATTTAAAGGTGCTATGAAGAAAAAAAAAAAAAAAAGATTAGTCATATAATATAATAATTCTACTCCAACGACCAGACACGTCAAATAAATACAACGGTATATAAGATACTGCGTTATATATATGCGCATTATGTGAGTGCCGGTACCGCTGGAGGGGCAGGTCGCTGGAGTGCTGGGGTCGCCTGGAAGCATCTTTACAAACAGGGGAGACTTCGGCGGCAGGACAGTCATTAGAATTGGAGATGAGGCACTCGTAAGCGTCAGTACCGACGCAATAGAGAGTGGCGTTTATTCTTAGCGCTTCGGTCGCATGTCGCTTCTGAGTGTCTTCTGTGTACTGAATGACAATGATCGCTCACAGCGGGCATCTCTCCAGGCGAATACATACGAATCTATACGAATAATGCCGGGCGATCAATTCCAATCTTCTCAATTCGATAGCAAACGATGCCCGACTAAAGACATCTCCGCCTTTAACCTGGCATAACCATTCCTAATGACATTAACGGCTAATGGGACCAAGAGTCAATGGACTGGCCATTAATTTTCTTCTTTTTACTTCAATCGACTAAATTGTATTTTTCAATATAAACAAATAAGACGAAGAATTTGAAGAAACAATTTTGAAACTTACTTATTTATTGTATTTTTATCAAATATAATTTTATTTACTAAACGTATTATAACAAAAAAAACATGTTAGTATTTAAATACTTATTGTTGAGATTTAGAACAGTACTTAAACGAGTTGAAATAAATAATCGACTAAATACACAAAAAATATTTAATTTTACTTAGACGTCTAGATGTTTAATTTAGCACTCTATCATTTCAAAAAGCAAATTATTTTAATAGCGATTAATTCTCCGTATGCGGTATACTCTTGTCTTGTAAATATTTATTTTTAACTTCTTACATTCCTCTTTCAATATAAATTTATCAAAATCCTTATGTGTGATTTTCCTCCAGGGTGACTAGGAAAATCTCTTTATCCAGCCTTTTGGTTCCAATTCCTTTAATGTCTGAGCTATCCTCCGTTTTAGCTGCAAAGCCATACTACCGGAGTTTACTTAACTAAAATCTGATTTATGGCCGTAGTGAATAACTGCCAATTATCCCTACTTCTTAGTATTCTCACTTCTGTATCGATTTTCCATTGGCACCTATTGATTCCTTTATTCTATACACATATTTTATAACAAAATTACACAATGTTTTTTCATTGAAGCCATCGTGGTTTTACATATACTTGTTTCCATATAATATCTATTTATATTTTTAATTCAAACCTATCAACTGTTACGTATTACAGATAATAGCACAGATTGTGCTAAAATAACAATCTTCCTTATTAGGCAATAAGTAATTAAGATAAATGTTTTCATTCATGCCATATTTTCAATTATTCATTCACTCGCTCATTCATAAAATTTTTACAAACAACTCAGAGGCTTCCCAATTGGAATTCCATATGGTGGTCACCTTCCTCACATGCGAAAGAGGAAGCGGAGACTTGGGAAGTCCCCCAAGCTCCTCCGGCAGCCGCGTCATTGGACAAGAGGCAGCGGAGGCTGACCGAGAGCGCGAGAGCCACAGACGCTCAGGACATTATTGGAGAAACTGACCATTGCCAAGACTCCCAATGTCACGTATGAATAGGTAAAACTGGATCAGAATCACTTTTTTGAATTTCGTCATTTTTTTTCAAAACAAGAAACTTCGATGTTTGCACCCATGTCTGGATCTGTCTGAATCTCTCGTTAGATATAAAATTTTACGTTTATGGCAAAACTGAATGCCAAGAGTTATGAATTAATTACAAGGTACTACAAACAGCCCAGAGACCTCCCAAATCCACATGGTTGTCGCCACCCTCGCGTGCGAAAGAGCAAGTCTTGGAAAGTCCCCCACGCTCCTCCGTCAGCCGCCTCACTGGATACCAACCACTAGAGGCTGCCAAGAGCGCGGGAGCCATATACGCTCAGGACATGATTTGAAAAACTGGCCATTGCCAGGACTCCCACTGTCATGCATTTATAGCAGGTCACAAGTTCACTGCCGTTTTAGTCTCCGAGGAGGATTATAGGGATGAGTGGTGCAGTGCAATGACTGTGCTAGGGGATTAGGGTGGTTGGATAGGTTACTATGGAATTTCATAAACTTGGAAGTGTTACGTATTAACATCAATTCATTAGCTACCCACAATGCAACTGCATTTTGTTCTGTATTTTTTTGTGCCTAATTCTTGTCACGGCAAAACAATGAATTCATAGTATAACAATATGATATTTATAACATAGATGAAGTATTTTGATATTATATACTTTGTAACTCCTTTGAGCTTTATTTTTATCTCGGGTCTCTTTGAGGAGAAAATATATTTCATATACCAAAGGTAATAGAAAGTAATGGCGGTAATAAAAGTAGTTCATATAATTTATTTTTAGTGAGTTAACAGACACCTGTTTGAGAAATTGCATAGGTTACTATATAACAAAGAACGAATATAATTTGACCTTTATATTGTATGTGCGACATATTTTATAAGTAGTTAGTAAACATTCGGGTTCAATTCCTGACTCCGCTAAGAAATTTTTCTGTGTGGTGGGAGGGGGGGGTCAAGTTCGCTTTGGGTTCATTGTTAAGAGAAAATAATAAATTTATTAAAGAAGCAGCGAATCCTGCTTATAAAACCAGAGTTGAAGTCGGTCCAGTAGATTAGCAACTGTATATTATTAGTACCTTCAGCAATAGTTAAATTTGAATACTTAACTGAGAAGAATCATATATGTTATGTTCTCTAGAAAATAATGCAGAGTTTCTATGTTTCTTATATGTGAGTTACCATGTTAACATTTAGCTACTTGTCAATAATAGGATAGGATAACTGGCTCGGTTATTGTTTTTGATCTCATTACATTCATTTACCAACCAACGCTTTGTACACTGACGCCCAATTATTAAACTTTGGAAGAAGAACATCAAGCGTTGAAGAATTAAACTTTACTAATTTCATTCAAAAGGCTATTAAAAGTACATTTGACAGTAGCCTATTTTATTATATTTATTCACTCTTGTTTAAATAAATTCATATTATTATATAATATGACAAAGTATGACATTATTACATGATATTTATCACAGTGCATTATGACTATAAAGCATGAAAGGGCTTACAAAGAAAATGTACTCGTAAATGGATTGGTGCTCCTTATCTTGAGGGACCAAGCGACTTTATCACCTAGGGCCCTTCAAGGATAATCCTCAGATACTTCTCAGCTCGAATCGTTGTTCAAAGTTCTTTGTAATATCTCTTCATGCCCTCTCAGTTATATAAATAATAAAATTATCCTATTTAAGGGCTCTCAAATTCCATATCGGTTCACTCCTTTGATCAGAGGCAATTTGTTTTGGATTTTTATCGAAATCTTTTTGCTTACGAATTCATCAATTAGTGTCGATTATTATTTCTTGATTGTGCAGTTGGATGGTATGAAAAAAACACGGAGCCTGAATGGATATCCAAAAAATATGAAATTTTGTAATAATGGACTAGATTAACTTAACTTTATCAGTCCAGTACAGTGCTATTAACACAACGGCTATTTGAATTGTGAAATTGGAGGAAACAGATATTTCCTTAAAATACTATAAATAAGGAAAATTAATAATGCCTGTATTTTTTTTGATAATTCCGATATAATTTTTAAAAAATCGAATATGTAACAATTTATTAATTGTTGATAGCTGGTCTAATTAGTTGAATTATCTAGTTATTATACTACAATAAACACAGCGTTTACTATTTTTCTTGTTTAATTTTCTGACCTACAATACATTGCTAGTGGAATCACACTAGTACCTTTGTAAGCTTTGATTTTTGTTTTAGTGAAAGAAACCATTTATGAAATATAAGATTTATTAGTCGTTGTCTTTATTATTGTTTAGTGTTTTTTATGATATAAGATGTCTCACACATTTTTAATTATAAGGCATTTTATGGATTATATTAAGCAGTATATTTTTTTTTCTGATCATTATCTGTTGATCATTAATGACTTAATTGCTTGGCATGACCTAAAAGAAACAAAACGAAACCTTAAATTTTAAATAAAAGTTAGAATATAATCTCTTAAACAAATGATTTGTATTTGAATACATGACAAGCCCATTTTATATATATATATATATATATATATATATATATGTTAGACAATTATTGAAGGTGGGGTGAATAAACTGAAATCAGTTCCTCTGTAAACAAAGAAAGAAATTTTATTCACTATATTTTATATTATAACAATTATTCATATTATTTAGGCAATCTTACCTGTAAACAAAGGAAGAGCAATTACACTTTATAATTATCACTTCTCTAATTACAACTTAAGTTACTTAATATAGCCTTTCTCTATCCTCTCACTTTTTAGAATCTTGCTGATAGCTCCATCTAGTGGTGGTCAGTAGAGGCAGCGCGGCAAATTCAAATTAAACAGAGTATTCTTTCTTTACATATATATATATATATATATATATATATATATATATGTATATATGCATGCTATGTATTTTTACGATAAATCTATATCTATAATACCAAAGTTTTAATACTTTCCATACATACATTTTGTGTTCAATTATATATAGAGCTTCATAAATCCTGTCAAGGAAAGTCTACCTTTTTTTTAATCATACTTGCCTCCTCGTGGGATAGGTTTCTCAGAATTCATTCTTCAGAAGTAAATTCTCTTTCTAAAGTAAATTCCGAACAGACTTTCCTCATTTTCAAAAAGCCTTTTAAAATCACTTCCATTTATTTGTTTATTTTACCATATAAGGCTTAAGAGCGTGAAAACCTATAGAAAGCCACCAGCTTCTAATTTATATAAATAAATTAAATTGATTGCCGAGTTTGGGATTGTTAAGGTTGTAGTTCCCATTATGAAGCGATTATGCAAACCACTGAATACCTGACGAATTGTATTCCTTACATTCGTTGTCAAATACTTTACTCTCATTATATTACTCATATTAAAATAAAAATACCGGTCTATCGACATCGACACATCAATAATTTACAGATCTGTAGGGAAACAGAAATTGAACATAAGAACTTAATATTTAATGCTAGATCAATTGAATAAACTCATTATATTCCCATTGAAATCCGATCTATGTCTAAGATGACATTTCGCAATCATTGCCCACTATAAAAGTTGCATCACAAATTAAACATTACTAATTAATTACTTAATAATTACTAATAATAACTACATTTTGAGGTCTTGAATTTTCTTATTCCTTTGTATTTAACGTCGTGTCAACTGCAGTGGTTATTGTTGACGACTCACGTCTGTTCTTAAATTTGAATTTACCGTACTACTTTATAAGATAAAAAAATGTTTATTTTTTTAATTGATAAATTTATAAATCTTCATTATTTTTACCACTGTACAAGTACCTTATGGAATCGTCACGGAAAATAATATGCTTAAAAAAAATCAATGGTTATTATTAAAGTTGCTCACACGACTTAAATGATGATTTTAATAATTAAAAAAAAAATAGTACTACACAAGTGACAATTTTTAATTATTAATCATCAAATGAGAGTTTGAAATAAAATGTCACTTGCTTGAACAGGGTAGTTTATTTGTATTTATTTCTTCGTTCTTTTATTTACTCTAGTCCAAGTCAGGGGAAAAATTACAAAACAGACGGTTCTTATGAAAATAATCCTAGTTTTTAAAAAAACCTCGTTACAACTTTAACATACAGTTTACAGTGTTCATTATTTTATATTGATTTATATTTATGGTGAATATTTCATTTTTTGTTTGATTATATTGAATATCTTTGAAATTCGTACAGCGTCCTGTCCTCAATCATGGGGGGGGGCTTAAATCACGTTTTTTTTTTTTTTTCCGAAAGACGATGGGTGGACCACGAAATGTAACAGATTACCCTCCGGACAATGAAGAAAAAATGACGACGCGAGTGATATGAGGATCTTGCTTGTGCGTATTATGACGCTGTTTCCATCGTCTTGACTATGATCCTGAGTGCTTCGATCGACTTGAGAAGCGAGGAAATAGGCAACCATCCGGTTCTGTTTGTTCTTCGCACAGTTAAAACTTGATGGTGAAATCAACTATTGGTCATAGGAATTTTCAGCAGACTTTTTTTCCTGTTTTCTTTATGCGACGGATAAAAAACTAAATGTATAGAGGGCGCCAGATCCCAGAAACTGAGCTCTAGTATCAGTCCCAGTGCCAGGACAGTGGGCTAGTGTACAGAGGATGATTGTATGATGATGATCGAAACACACGCCTAATCTAAAACCGTAAGGTAACTCCAATTTCTGTATGGTCTAATGCATCAGTGGTACACACACAAATATCAAATAAAAAAAACTTTTCATTGGTATAACTGACTAAGCTTCTGAGTAATGCGTACATTACTAACATACTCTATATAAGTAATGCGTACATTACTAACATACTCTATATAAGTAATGTAGTCTGGGTGCTAAGCAGACATTTTTTATCGATCAATGACAAAAGGATAGATGTAGCTGACTTTCGGTCGTGCATATTTGTAAATTGCAAACTGTAAATTGTTAAAAAATGTTATTAATAAAGGGGTTAAGAAAAAACAAAAAAAAACTTTATTGTGAATATGACAGTAATTAAAGAGGCATTGGGGGGCTGGGGACTCGTGTAGGAAAGCAAATAAATGTTGAGAGGTAACAACGGCTTACAATGTTAGTTACTCAGCATTACCTAGGAACAGTGACAACATTACCTAGCAACAGTGACAACATTACCTAGCAACAGTGACAACATTCACATTACCTTACCTCTTTGTGGGGGTTTTGCCACGGTTTTTTTATTATTCTTGTTAATAACATGAGTATTAAGTTTTATAGGCTCATTTTTTAAGTTAGTACTCATGTCAAATTTGGTCCTATACAACAATATATTTAGAATGTGTAAGGAGAAGGGTTATGGGGAAGATTTGTTCTAATTTGTATATACTGAATATAATATTAATTCAAGGGGAGCAATGGGGTACAAATTGGAGGGAAATGGATAAAATGTTGAGGTTTATAAAGGGTGTCTATCTAGGTAAGCCTCCCGCCAACCTAGACCACTCTGAGACAGGTATCAGGTCCTACAGCCGAAGGTACTTGCTTAGGCCCAATAACTACTAAGGAACAGTAAAAGTCACATCAAATCATCTCGACCAGCTCTTATAAAGGGTGTCCCAAAATTAACGAAAGATTTCAATTTGCCACTATTTGTGCAGTAAAGTGCTGGCAACTCTAAAAAAAAATATGGTTAGAATAGTGTTTTGATTCAGGAGACTGGATCAGTTGGAGACACTAAACACACTGGTCGACCAAAAACAAGCCGTTCAAATGTCAATATCGAAGCAGTGCGTGAGAGTGTTGTTGAAAATCCAGGAACATCAATTCGGCGTCTTAAACACAGTTCTTTGTGCCGAAATTAAATGATATTGATATAGCCAATATGTGGTTTCAACAAGATGGTGCCACATGCCATACAGCCCATGAAACAATTCAAATACTCCATGAGACATTTCCAGGTCGTGTACTCTCTCGTTTCGGTGATTGGTCCCCTAGATTGTGTGATTTAACACTTTTAGATTTCTTTTTATGGGGTTATTTGAAGTCAAAGGTGTATGTCAACAAGCCCACATCCACCCGTGCATTAAAAGAGGAAATTCAACGCTGCATCAACGAAATTCAACCACATTTATGCCAAATGGTGATGGGAAATTTCGACAAAAGTATGTGCCAGCAAAGTCGTGGAGACCATTTGCCCGATTTGTTATTCCATGAATAACCCTATCCTATTTAGTTTATAATTCAATAAAAAAATAACAGCAAAAATACTAAAAACTGTGCTTTCTATTTAAATCAAATCTTGCGTTAATTCTGAGACACCCTTGAGATGCTACGAAAGTGTGACTGCAGTCTAGATAAATCCCAATATACATTACGATAGACTCCTAATATAAATTTTTTTATTACTAAATAGAAATTTTTTTACAACTGTATGTGTTAAATCTTATCATTGAGGTATAAAACAGTACTTAAACAAGTTGAGGTAAATAAATTAATCAACTATAAACCCAGAGGTTGTTTAATTTTATACAGGCAGGAAGACGTTTAATGCAGTGGCAGTCCTCAGGACGTTTAATTAAGTAAGTTAGTGCTAGTGCGCTCTGAACAATAAGAACCGCCCACCCATTACCATTGGGGCGGTCTAGTACTTAAATGTCAGACCTCACCTGATAAATATTGCATTGTCACGGTGTTCCCTCTTTACCGAACGACTCGCCCCAATAGCACTGGTGCTTTGGTATACAGCAATCAACCGCATCATTTGGTTCTAGTACACCTGCAACCACCTTTAAGTGCTAGCTGCATTTGGAGACCACCTTTTACAACCGTACGAGAAAATATGCCTCTGACTTCATTAAGACTCGCCTTTAAACCGAACGAGGGGAAGTCTGCCCTGAGTGACCGTTCAGTTAATTGTCTCCAGTATGACATAATTGGGTCCGAACTTATTAGTCATGACTACGTCTTGATTAATTTTCTAACTTTTATTCAATTAAATTTATTACCATTAAAATTCGACCCCGAATACTTCGACTACCCAAGGGTACAAGTAAAAAAACCACATCCAGACGTGTCTTCGTGCAATGTATTAAATGCCAGGCCTACGAGATGACCCTAGGAAGTAAAAACCTACATCTTCCACCCTAAGGAAATGTTTAAATAAACTTAGATTTGTTTTTAATAAAACAAAATACATATCAAAAACAGTTTTTCCACACGCCACTTTGATTTGTACTGGGCATAAGGATATGCAACTACAATAGGTTTAGTTTTATTATGGGGTAATCTAGGTTTTTATCACCCAATGTTGGCAATGATTCCAGATATAACCACCATAAATGCTAATGGGCTGTGCTGGTAAGTTATGGAATGCTGTATGGTTATGGTAAAAGAGGGGGGGGGTAACAGCCAAATCAAGGTACAATTGCGTAATAAACTATAAGGTGTGTTGACTATAAATTCAGTAGAACTGAATACTGATGTCTTGATGACTACTGATAGATGGCCACGATAGGTTCAGTTTAATTAAGGCTGAAAGCCATTCCTTACTTGGAGACTAATTAAGGTAGTGGTTGGCCAACCTATCTCTTCTCTCTCTCGCTACGCTCGGGTAAGGGTTTCTACCCGCTCATGTTCCTGAGTAAGCAAACCAAACAAAATGTCCAAAGGGTAAGTCACCGTTTTTGACAGCTTAGGAGAGAGAGCCAAGAGGCAGAGAGCAGAAGTAGTCTCTCCTGTCTCTCATAGGCAGCAGCACCACCACCCAATGAGTGATTGATGATTAATTATCTTCTTCCCTGGAAATGTTTTGTTTTAATCGCTATTAATCTTGTTTTATTTTTTTTTATAATTACAGACAACTAACCCTAAGATATTATGCATTATATATTCATAATCAGCTCGTCAATATCTTCACTTTGATAGGCCACAAAATATACAATACAAATAATTAAGTACGACACGTTAAATTTACCATGGGGGTGATTTTACTCATTTGTAAGACACTGGTTGAGTTATAATTGCGAACACGATATTGTTGACAGTTTTAATGAATCTGTCTAATGATAGTTCATAAATAAATTTAAAAATATTAAATTAAATTAAAAAAATTCCTACCGAGTAGGATAATTAATTGATTTATTTTTTTTTTCATATCCTCTTGTTAAAAAATACAATATGTTACAAAATATAGATCTACAAACGAATCTCTTTACAATTGCTTCATTATATTTCCTGTAGCATGGCTACATTTTATACAAACTCTGTTTTCTACTAATATTGATCTGTATTGTACACAAGTTTAATGATGTACATTATACATTAATGGACTGAATTTATTAAAAGTGTTGGGGCTCACCTTATATATCATAGACTTAAAACTAACTTACATCTAACAATTTATTGATAACTCATGATTATGTTTTATGGAATTGAAAATATTTTTAACGTCGTCGGGTATTTAAATAGAACCCCCATAAACAATTTCACAGACAGACACAAACACGTGCGCGCATGAAGCATATGGTATTCTGACAACGTCTGTAGGTATAATATACTCACAGGTCTTTTTCCGTGTCATTTATCCAGGACTAAGTGAGATACTTAAAGGATTGGACTTGATTAAAACTCTCCATTTCTTCATTCACTGCTTCTGAAAGCTGAGGTTGTTCACTCAACGGCCTATATTTCTTTTTAGAGTAATCTACCTTAAGCCCTTCGGATGACTTGTACATTTTAATCTACTTGACCCCTGTCATCTCCACCGAATCCTCACATCAGTTTGCCCATGAGCTATGTCATGAGCGAAAGATAGAATCTTGTACCCTATACGGGTGTATAGGGCGGGTGCCCATTGCCATCCGTTGAACCTTCTCAAGGGCCAATTTAAACAGTCGATCCAAGAGAATCCATCTTCCTACCTCAGGCAATAAGACACTTGAAAGGGTTAGTGACTAACCTTCAACCAGTACACTTGTTTATTGTCTTGTCTGTGAGCTCATATTAGAATTGTTAATACCGAAGAATTTCAAAAATATCAAAACAAAATGAATCCATTCAATGGTACAGCTCCCCAACTGCTATCAATCAAAGAAAGCAAATACTGGGAAAACGTATCGGGATTCGAACCAAAGGCATAATGTCCCGACCTTAGAAAATTGCTTACTTGTCTTTATCAGAGTTTGGCCGTAGAAATTAATTTTGTTGTCACTCGTGCAGGTTAGCTTTGTCGATAAAGCCACCAAAAAGTCTGAGTCAATTTCGATGGTTTTTCTCATTATTTTAGTTTGAAACATTTTTTTTTTTTATTTGCTAAAGAAACAATGTTCTGTGACCTAAATAGAAATCATTAGAAGTATTTTTGTTCAGAAATGAACACTAGTCTTTCACCATCATTGAATGACTTTGCAAACAAAAATGATCTCTGCATCAACTATTGGTTTTGGTTCGTTAACATTTTATAGTAGCCTTAACTATTTTTATGTGAAAAATATAATCTGTCTTCAATAGACAAGGATAATAGTTGTTTGTGCAGGAAGTAAATCATGCCTGAACAAAACTCTACTCTTTTATACTTTGTCTATAGATTTAGTTTTTAGATCCCTGCAGTCAAGACTGACAGGTACCTGGCTAGCTAGTACTATTGAGGTCATGATTTTTACTGACCAAGTTCTCAATGTTTTCTCAATTGTTCAATTATTCATATATACCGTATATAATTTCTTCAGATACCTAAATCGATTTATTATTATTGTAAGATATTGCTGTAAAATACCTGTTCGTATACCAGAGTTCTGTTCGCTGTTTCAGGAATGTGCTGATCTGCGATGAACTCGACCAACGTGCGAGAGCGGTGGTGCGGCGAGGCGTTCGCGAGCCTGCACGACGCTTACAAGGAGGTTCACGGATACTCCAGCCTGGTGGTCTGCCTCTTCGGATCCGTTGCCAACCTCCTCAACATCGTCGTTCTCACCCGGAGGGAGATGTCTTCACCTACCAACGCCATACTGACGGGGCTGGCGGTCGCCGATCTACTCGTCATGCTGGAGTACATCCCCTACTGCTGGATGGAGGTCCTCGCAGTCCGGCCAAAGAAGGACAAGTTCTCCTACGGACACGCGTTGCTGGTGCTCCTCCACGCACACATCTCACAGGTCTTCCACACCATCTCCATCTGGCTCACCATCACACTGGCTGTCTGGAGGTACATCGCCGTGGTATATCCTCAGAGGAACAGGGAGTGGTGCGGCATGCAACAAACCATCGTCGCCATCACCAGCGGTTACTTGATCTGCCCGATCCTCTGTATCCCGCTCTACCTTGCCTTCGACATCCAACCCAAAAACACCATCCTCGACGAGTACGGGAACAAGCCAAATGCAAACACGACAAGGTTCACAAACACCACTCTCTATTACGTGGACCTGAGCGAGCTCGGCCGGGCCAACAACAACCTCCTGGCAACCATGAATTTCTGGGTCTACAGTATCGTCATCAAGATCATCCCATGCATCGCGTTAACCATCCTTAGCCTAAGGCTCATCTCCGCGCTGATTGACACCAAACGGCGGCGCGAGGCCCTCACCAGCGGCAGCCGCAAGACTCCAAGAATCGCGGAGAAAGAGCGGCAGACAGACAGGACGACCAGGATGCTCCTGGCGGTCCTCCTCCTCTTCCTCACCACGGAGTTTCCACAAGGGGTCCTTATCCTTATGTCCATCTACAAGGGGCAGGACTTCTTCACCGACTGCTACCAGAAGCTCGGCGAGATCATGGACATCTTGGCACTCATCAACTCAGCCATCAATTTCATGATCTACTGTGCTATGAGCCGGCAGTTCCGGACCACGTTCAGCCTCTTGTTCCGGCCGCGATGGCTTCCGGTCCCTCAAATCGAAAACGGACAAAACAACCACACGACGACAATGGTTACTCAGGTTTAGCGAAAGGGGAAGAGGAAGTGCTCATTCACTCCCTCCCATCTCTAACCTCTCAACTGCGGACGTTTATCACACAATCCCTACAACATTCTATTTCTGATCTATCGTAGTTAATCTTAGAGCGAAGACAACTTGACTAATGTTTAGCCACGAGTCTTTTGCCCGAGCCTTCCTTGTTCTAGCTCAAATGTCGATATTAAGCAGATATCGTGACCGAATGAACACTTAAACGTTTTTTGTACTAGGGTTGAACTTTAAAATTGTTACATAGGAAAAAAAAATGAGCTTAAATCAACATGAAAAACTTGTTCTGTGACAAACTGTATAGTGCGATTATGAGATTGACGACTGTTCAGTAATTGTGTTAATTAATATTACTGAACACTAAACGACTCTTGTTTTCTAAATATTCAACGACAAGATATTGTTAACAACACACCAAACATACACGTTATACAACTACTCACGAAATCGAAGTATTGTTACTACTAATGTAGAATTTTTGTACATATTACAACCTAATGTGATTTTAAAAACAAACATTTCTTATTAAATTTCTATAATTAATCGTTTAAAAAAATATTTATACATATTAAAAAAAAAAAAACATTTTATCTCTATGTGAAGAAATAACCCCAAAATTAGCTTTTAAGTGTTTAATACATGTCTCGGGCTGTGTTATGGCTAGCTTGTATTATATATATAGCCTGGTGTATATGTTAAATAGTTTATATTATTGTATGTTCGTAACATAGTCAATGTTGTATAATACATATTCCTTCTGTGTTACTGCTACATGTATTTCCAGTAGAGCTGTACATATGTAAAGCGTTGTATGATACATATTGCATAATTGACGTGTGTGAGATCTGTATATTTTTCTATGTTGTATCTTCATTTGACAAAAGGTTGCAGTGTGCGGGTGGCTCTGCCCCAATGAGCCCAGGGAAGGGCCACCCTGGAAGTCAGTTATTTACAGCTACTTATTGTCTGTGTATACATTGTTAAATATATCAGCTATTGCATACTCTTTCATTTCATCATGTATTTCCTCTCACAATCTTCCTGTTATTTATACGCTTACAAAAAAAATACCTACACATTTAATTATATTTATCAACAAAGATTAGGCGACGTGATAATTCAGTTTTATTTTAAATAGATTTTTAGAAATAGGTAAAAGGTAAGGTAAATTTATTCCTTGAGTTTAAACGGCAGACCTTCAAGCATGATATTGTCGGACTTTTTCTTGACGTCTAAGTACATCTCTACTAAAGTACTAGTGACATTTTCTATCGGAAGTCAATACGATTTCGACTCCTATGACAGACATATAGTATTTATGTGTGTTCAGTCACTAGTTCCTGTTGAGGTCATTTTTCAAACTGTTTTTCAGTGACGGGACAGAACAGAACCATGTATGTATTCTTCTCTGACTTGGTTCCCTGAACACAATTATGGTAATTTACACAAAATAATAATGACTGCAACATTGGTATTTGAACGCTAAATACCTAATAATCTAACTAGTGTGAGCTAAATTTCAGCATACGATACATGTCTTTACGCTGTTTGTTTTTTCTATTTCGTTAATTATTCAATTTTAAAGTATTGCGTTTTTATTGTTTTATTTTTTTTTGTTTTTATGTACGTTTAAAAATTTAAAGAATATATGTTTAAGTTACTTTTGTCTGTATTAGTTCGTATTGTCATACATTTAAGATCAAGTAGACGAAGCTAGTATATATTTCTTTTAAAAAATCAAACAAATTTATATGAAGATGACTAGTCGAAGATTTAGTATTTGATGCTGCAGGATCACAAAACAGATGGACTCTACTAAGCAGGATTTATGAATAATTTGTAACTCATAGTAAAAAAAAAAATTAAATTAAAAAATGTTCTTCAAAAGCTTTTTTCGTATAGCAAGCACTTTCTACACAGTGAACATCCTATGAAGACATGGATATATTGAATATTTTTATTGCATTCATACCAACATAATTTCTAACTAAAAAAAAATATAATAAATTGAAACATAAGTAATTATTGTCAAAGCATAATCCCCCCCGTAATTTAAATTTACAGATAATTATACACAATTATAGATCCTCAGGCGAATCTATTTACAAACTATGGTTGTATTTCCTCTAGCGTTGCAACATTACATACAGGTTTTGTTATTTTATAAAAATTATATAACGGAATAAACAAGTATAATGATACACATTATACGTAACTGGACTGAACTGACTCTAATAAAGGTGATGAGGCTCAACTTTTTGATCAACCTTAAAACTAACTTACATACTAAATCTTAACCTAAATTGTCCCCGACAGTTTGTTGCCACCAATGCGAGAGGGGTGGTTGGGTCATAGTGTTAAACACTGGATTTGTGAGGTGCTGCAACGCGTCAAGAAACTTGATGTGACTCCGGCGGATGAACTCATCCACTAATCAAGCAACCAGTGGTGCATTCATTAAGCAACGGGTACAGGTCGGCGTTCTTTAAGATCTCAAGAGAGTTTGTCGGACCACTTTTCGCACGATCCCATTCTGGAAACGTTGGAGACTTGTGGCTGTAGCGTCAGTCAAGTGGGTAAATAGTGGGGCACCGTACAGCAGAGCTGGCCGGAGGACACGTTTATATATTATCAGTTTGAGACGAAGTGACAGGTTAGGTGAAGTGAGAAAGTACGATAGCCGTTAGACCTATGTCGTGCTTTTTATATTTTATTACTAAAACGAGTAGAGAAATAGAGATGCCTATCCATTTTTATACCCAGATAGTGAGTGCATCGAGAACAAAACATAAAAGAAATTATTTAAAATTAAATCAATATTAAAGCAACTACTTATTAGAGAAGAAAAATAAATTTCATAAAGCACCACAAGATACAAGATTGTCATTAAATTTCCCTTCATTTGTCTGTGAAGTTGTCGAATAAATTTAAGTTAATTAAGTCCACTAGCTGTAATGAATTCATGGCCAAGTTCCTTGCTTCAGAATATGTAACAAGTTCATTTATGTCAGATCTTTAAGGTCAGTCAATAATAGCATAAATTGTTTTGGTAGTTTTTGAGGTTCTCTTTCTCTTACCTTGAGTCCTCTTGGAGTAACCTTGACCAATAATTGTCAAAAACTAAATATGTGTCTGGGTATGAAAAGTAGAATATCATTTATTATAACATATTGGATGAGTGAAGTTTTGAAGCACAACCCCAGCCCAAATCAGGATTTATTGTTGATCTCTCGGGAAAAATTTATGAAGCGGATAATCTTTGTAGAAGGTTTTCCAGCTTTCCTTATAAACTTGGATTTTATGAAGAACTTTATTCCCTACCAGGCCCTTTTCTTTCTCATAAAAGAGGTCGTCTTCAATCGTTTAGGCGGAAAACTTTTCTAAACCGAGTCGATTAAAAATTAAAAGATAATTGGTCCAGAATGAAAATTGGTTGTTGAGAAACCTAGTGGATTAAATTAAACCCACCGAACCCCCCCCTCGTTCTTAGCTATGTTTGCAAGCACTGGCTCCTGCTTAAGATAGCTTTATTTAAAGAACAAATGTTTTTACAATATGATGGGATGAAATAGAGCCGAGTATTTATGAGAGTCTGTATGTACATACTGCTGTAGTAAATTGTAAACATTATCAAAATACCTGAAATTGTAATAAACTACGAAAAACGAGAAAAGAGAGGCATAATATTGTTTACTCATCATAACTATAATACTATATCAATAGATATATTATTTTCAAACTATCTTCTTAAATAATGAAAAAATTATCTAATCATATAACAAAACAGCAGTGGCCTCGTGACCTGCTATAAATACGAGACAGTGGGAGTCCTGGCAATGGCCAGTTTATCCAATCATGTCCTGAGCGTCTGTGGCTCTCGCGCTCTTGGTCAGCCTCCACTGGCTCGTATCCGGTGACGCGGCTAACGGATGAGCGTGGAGGACTGCCCAAGACTCTGCTTCCGCTTCCGCATGCGAGGGATGTGACAACCATGTGGATTTGGGATGTCTCTGGGCTGTTTGTAACTCTGGCCTCATACTGTATGAATGAGCGAGTGAATGAATTTGTAAATATTGTATAAATGAGATCATTTATCACAACTGCTTATTGCCCAATAAGGCAGATTATAATTTTATCATAATAAAACTGTTTAATAACAATATACTGATAGCATCTCTCTACCCCTTAATTAAATTATTTTAATTCAAACAAGAGAAATCCATAAAATTTTGGAGCGCAAACTCCAAGGGTCAAATACAGATCAAGTTCGTAATTCAGCTAGATGAGGATTTTAAAGTTAATTTAATGCTGATGGGAAGAGTACAATTTTATAGGTTTTAACATTTTCGCCAGCTCCCAAAAATAATTTTTTATTTGTATTGTCCTTTTCAGTAAAAAAATAAATAAATAAAAACTAGAAAATTCAGAACCTAACTCATTTTCTTGTAACTTTTAGACTCTGGGCTTCAGACTTCCGTTCTGAAGCCGAGAGACTTGATAATGATCGTTTAAATATATACGAGAACAAACTATGATCAAACTCAAAAAATAGATGAGAACAATTAAGGCCTTCAAGTTTTGAACGAGAGTTAAGAAAAAACTACACCTATCCTTCATATAGTGGTCTTTCAGCGGGGACTGTAACTCATAAAATTAAGATATAAAACAAAATAAAACGTCTTCAGTCTATATAAGATTTGACTCTGTGCACTCCATTGGGCGTTGTGTGGATATTTGTTTTCTATTACTACCCGTTTCTAAGTCAATGTATCATTTAATATTTTAGTTATTTAACAATAATGGTCTGGTTCTGGTATAAAATTTGGAACGGTTATAGATTCTGGT
Organism: Acanthosoma haemorrhoidale; assembly: GCA_930367205.1. Classification (NCBI taxonomy): domain Eukaryota; kingdom Metazoa; phylum Arthropoda; class Insecta; order Hemiptera; family Acanthosomatidae; genus Acanthosoma; species Acanthosoma haemorrhoidale. The sequence continues at coordinate 13,096,787 of OV884015.1, read as the reverse complement.
TCTGGTGTTGCTTCTGGTATGGATTCTGGTTCTGGTATAAAATTTGGAACGGTTATAGATTCTGGTTCTGGTGTTGCTTCTGGTATAGATTTTAGTTCTGGTGTTGCTTCTGGTATAGATTCTGGAGCTGGTATAAAGTCTTGAGCGGTTATAGATTCTGGTTCTGGTGTTGCTTCTGGTATATATTCTGGTTCTGATAAACTTCTGGTATAGATTCTGGTTCTGGTATAACGTCTGGAGCGGTTATAGATTCTGGTTCTGGTGTTGCTTCTGGTTCTGATAAACTTCTGGTATAGATTCTGGTTCTGGTATAAAGTCTGGAGCGGTTATAGATTCTGGTTCTGGTGTTGCTTCTGGTTCTGATAAACTTCTGGTATAGATTCTGGTTCTGGTATAAAGTCTGGAGCGGTTATAGATTCTGGTTCTGGTGTTGGTTCTGGTATAGATTTTAGTTCTGGTGTTGCTTCTGGTATAGATTCTGGAGCTGGTACAAATTCTTGAGCGGTTATAGATTCTGGTTCTGGTGTTGCTTCTGGTTCTGATAAACTTCTGGTATAGATTCTGATTCTGGTATGAAGTCTGGAGCGGTTATAGATTTTAGTTCTGGTGTTGCTTCTGGTATAGATTCTGGTTCTGGTGTTGCTTCTGGTATAGATTCTGGTTCTTATAAACTTCTGGTATAGATTCTGGTTCTGGTGTTGCTTCTGGTATGGATTCTGGTTCTGGTATAAAGTCTGGAGCGGTTATAGATTCTGGTTCTGGTGTTGCTTCTGGTATGTATTCTGGTTCTGGTATAGGCTGTGGTACTGCTATTGCTCTTGGCTGAAGAGACTCATATTCGTGTATTTTTTCTATGCTGTGGTGATGGTATTCGAGTAAGGGTTCTTTGAATGCTAGCTTTTTAGCTTCCAATCTTTTAAGTTGGTCAATGTGTCATTTTATTTTATTTCTCTCCATCGATCTCCAGCTGTACCATGTAATGAAGGCCTCCCAGCTTTTCGCTGATTGTTCCTGGTCTCTATTCCACCTTGTTGTTGATAAAAAAAATGGTATTCACCCTCTCCCCTACTTGGAGAGATCTGGTCCGTGGCAGGGTTACTTGATCAGATTTTGGTTTGTGAAACGGTCGCAAGGCGTCTAATCTGGTTCTTATTTGCCGGTTCAGGTATTTCTCAGCTGGTGCTGTTCCATCGGCCAGTGGCGTTGCTCGATAATGAAGAATTATTTTCTCTATCTTTTGTTACATAGGTAAGCTTTCTGCGCTCAGGGTAATTAGCCGGTTCTGTAACGTCTGCACGTATCGCTCAGCCAAGCCGTTTGTGCCCTGGTGCCGTGAATTTTTGCTTTATGCCATTTTCGCGGCAATCATTTTTGAAGGTTAGCTAAGGTAGATGCGTTATCTGATACTAATACAAACGGATAGCCGAATGTTGAAAACATTTCGTTTAATAATTCGATTATACTTGTAGTATTCGGTGAATTTTCGCAGATTTTCACTTCTGCCTAGCGATATTTTGCATCAATGAGGAGCAGGTAATCATATCCTTGAAATGGGCCCGCATAGTCAATATGCACACGATGTACAAGTCTTCAATCTGTTCGCAAAGAAGGAGCTATGGTGGAGGTGCAGTTATAATTTTGAACTAGGATTAATTTGGAAGATCTGACTGAATTAATTTTTAGACAGAAGGTCACTAACAGCTGTTGGCTACATACAGGACATTCTTTCGGAGCCTGTTGTCCGATTTTGACAATAGGTTGGAGAAGAATTTTTGTTTATCCACCGGTCCCTTATAGCAAGAATTTTTCCCCATAAAAGGCTTTCATCCGATGTTTTTTAGCGTGGCCAGCATGTCTCCCACATGCCTATTGAAACTTCCACAAATCCTATTGAACATGAATAGGACGAGTTGTCAAGACGAATAAAGAGATGTCCAGCTTTACCAGATTCACTTCAGGAGTTAAGGGTTGCTCTAGTGGAAGAATACGAAAATATCCCTCAGGAATTTATATAAAACCTTTTTAGATCAATGCCCCTTTGAATGTATGCCGTGATAAACGCAAGAGGCAGAAATACACTCTCTTTTTTGGTGTAAAAATTTTGTTAATTTCAAAAATTACTTAATAAAAATTATTTTTTTAAGTACCACTGGTTTTTATTTAATTTATATTTTTAATATTCCTATGTTTTATATGGTTCAGTGTAAATACGAGATATTTATGTGTATATAAATATATACAATTCAATCGGACAAATAACTTATTTTCGAACTCACAATATATATATATATGCTTAAATCTCTACTATAATACTACAATGGATCCTTGAGGAAGACCCAGATGAATAGTACTTTGCCAGTGGTAATGACAGGCATCGGCTGCTGCTACTGGAGCAAACTAACAGGTTTAACCGAAGCACTCTCAATTCCAACCTCATGCCGAATATTTCCTCTCGGGCGGAAATAACTCGCAGGCCCTGATACCCGGAGCTTGCATTAGTAACATTTCAATAAACAGATACTTCATGGGCTGAAATTATTGTACAAAAGATACCACTGATGAGGAGGAGGAAAATTTAAACCACTAATATTCACACTATTATCCCAACTGGAAGGGAGTGCGTTTACTATTAAAAAAAAACAAAAAAACTACAAACTATAAGTAAGTGACGTACTGGAGAAATATATTTAAATCGTTTTATGATGTTTAGTTCTAATTTCTATGGTTCTATTAGGGAAAACAAAATAATGAAACGTTTTCAGAGCAGAATAATGATCCAGCCATATCCAGAAATAATTACAACATTTAGCTTCAAGTTCTTAGTTTATTTCTTAAAACGTTTCAGTTACTCAAAATCGCCTTTTAAGCTAAAAAAAATAAATAAGAGAAATATTTATATACAAATGTATAATAATAAAAGCACTTTATTATGATAAAAATTACAATCTGCCTCATTGGGCAATAAGTAATTGTGATAAATGATCTCATTCATACCATATTTACAATTTTCATTCACTTGCTCATTCATACAGTATTTACAAACAGCCCAGAGGCCTCCCAAATCCACATGGTTGCCACCCCCTCGACTGCAAAAGAGGAAGCGGAGTCTTGGGAAGTCACCGGAAGCGAGCCAGCGGATGCTGACCAAGAGCGCAAGAGCCACATACACTCAGGACATGATTGGAGAAACTGACCATTGCCAGGACTCCCACTGTCATGCATTTATAGCAGGTCACGAGGTGTAGCATCTATAACCTCATTGGTGTATTTACATGACTAATAGGTGAAAAATTAAAACATAAGCATAAAACCTGTTATTTTTTCAGTTTTGATTTATTTTTTTAATATACCTTTAAAATTTCCGGCCGATTGAATTTTTCGTCAACTATCTTATAACAAACATACATATAGAAAAATGTTTGAAAATATAACCTAACCCTTCTGGCTTTTAACTTACGTGTGTAACAGTTGGAAGTTTCAAAAATTACTATATTTGAAAAGCTTTTTTCTACAATTTTCCCTTTTTTTTTTCTTATTTTCTTTTTTTTTCTTAGCTCTCAAACTTATAAAAATTGGATGTGGTAAAAATAAAGGAAAATTATTTTGGGCTAATGAGTGCCTTTCACTAAGGGGAGTCCCCCATTTGAAGGATGTATGAGAAGGATATAGGGTGTGGAATGCCTAAAGGATTTATAAGCCTGATAGAAGACCTTTTACATATATCATATACGAGTATATGTAACATCTCCAACAAATCTTACCAAACAGAATTCCTACAATACAAATACAAAAACTAAAAAAACAGATTGATATTGAAAAAAACTGTGTCTGTTACCAACATACGATAAAAAAAACAAAGCCGGCATAAAGACTAATAGCAGCCCTTTTGAAAAAACTTATATAAAATCGTTGTTCTAGCTTCCAAGCGGTAATCGAACCCAGACACTTCGCTCTTTATAGTCGTTAGTATCAAGGGATTGTATTATATTGGACATACAACCCTTCCAATCTCGTCGGAGAGGTCGGCTCCAGGACTCAGCTCAAGAGTTCGTTAGGTAGCCTCTTCGGATCAGATCCTCGAGGGTGGGAGTCTGGAGGGCTAAAGAGGAGAGTCTCTATCCTCGAGAAGAGTTTTAGTTTGAATGAGGAATAGATCTTCATTTCAACTCAACTTTAAATAGCATCTGACATTGATAGATAGATTTATATAGTCTAGATAGGGGTATTTGATTACAATACATTAATAAATATTTGACCTACAATAACAACACATGTTTTTGCATCTACATATCAATGAGCCAATTAGATGGTGACTCATGCCATACATTGCTTTTGTTACCAAGAACACCACTTTCCCATTGTACTATCTGATTATAAAAATGGACAGGCATCTCTACCCATTTGGGTAACAAAATAAAAAAAGTACGACACAGGTCTTACCGGCTTTACCACTTGCTAACTTCACCTAACCTGTCGCTTCGTCTCAAACTGATGATATATAAATGTGTCCTCCGGCCAGCTCTGCTGTACGGTGTCCCGCTATTTACTCACTTGACTGACAATACAGCTAAAAGTTTCCAGCAATTTCAGAATGGGATCATGCGAAAAGTGGTCCGGCATACCTCTCTCGAGAAGTTAATGAACGCTGACTTGCACCCGTTGCTTGGTGTGCCGTTGGTGGTCATCCTCCGGAGACACATCAAGTTTTTTTACTCGTTGCAGCACCTAACCAACCCCAGTGTTTAATACTGTTACCCCACCACCCCTCCCGCATCGATGGCAACAGATTGTCGGGGAAAACTACGTTAAATTGTATAAAATGTAGCCAAGCTACAGGACATATAGTATTGAATTATTGAAAATAGATTTATTTACATAGAATCTACATTGAATTCCATAATTCTTAATAACAAGGGCATAGGAAGGGGGAAGAAAAAAAACAAACATAGATATTAATATCATTTTTTTCAATCTCATTGTAATGCATGTTATCGGTAAGGACATTGATATAAGTTACGGCTAGCGGTACGGCAATGTTAAGCCTAATACCACATAGCCAAGGTACACAAACCCGTAACGTGTGTATAGAGGATCAGGGGTAGAATAAAGCCAGTTATAAACCAAACCATCACGTTCTACCATCTACCTCCTTATTCATTATTTTTTCTTAATCGTCTACAGCCGGGAGACGATAACTTATATTTAATTTGATAGTCTACTTAATAAGAACCTCCATAAATATCATGTATCTCTATAAAACGAGGATTAAACTAAAGTAGTTTAAAAAAGGTATAACACCAATTATGGTTTTGATGACATGAAGTAGTTTTTGTCCACATATCGAAAATGATAAAACAATTAATTAATCTGGATGTTGAGATCTTCAATTTGATACCCCTACTTAAAACTATATGAACATATTTGATTATTATGACCAATTAATTAATATCCCCTCATTATGTTTTATAAAGAAGTAAATTTATTTATTTCATTTCGATTTAGGTAGCTGACACCCAAATCGAATCTCTATGTAAAATTTGTTTCGAATGGGCCGGACAGGGGAATTACAAGCTTCATGACAGACGAACAGACATATGGGAATAAAAGTCTGTAAAGGTTTGAAATAAACCCAATATTATAATGTTAGCTAACTCTACTAATTTTAACAACCCCTGTCTTAAAACCTACACACAGAGGCTCAGACGAAAGTGGATAGCTTTGAATATATACCCTCTCTTTTAGAAGTAATGTTAGTAATATATGTTTTAAAAACTGATGTCAATATTAATTTTAAATATGAAAGTTTATTATTCCAATAGAACCGAAAATAGCTGTCAGTACATAGGGGATTTTCGTCAACCATCCCCCTCCCCGAACTCCATGAAAAACTCAGAAGTCAGCTTAAGGATTTTCACCATTGAACTACACAGCAAGCCACGAACTTCCACAGTCCTTTACCTAAGCTGATCCTTAAACAGTGACGTTATATTAAAACCCAGGAATAAAAACCGCTGATCCTGGGGTATGATGGGATATTAAGAAGTATCCTCACTGAGAATATACTAGAACATTATATAAATGCTGTTTCGGCTCGATTCATCAGCAATCGATTCTCTGGTTGATAACACACACAGCTCACATTAGGTGAATTAAATTATTAATAACCATCGAACAATAGGCAATCACTGACTCACAAAGCGACCTCAACCCTCCCTCGTGCCTGACTAAACACACAGTTCGTATAGATCCCAACGAATTCCGACTGACGCTTGAACTTACAATACAAACAAGCAAAAGCCATTTAAGCATCCATTAACATTTAATCAATCTCCATTTATAGTCTCATGTTATACACTACAATACAATTAAATACGAATATATTTATGTATAATAATCAAAACAAATGGTAAGAATGGCCCCGGAAAGACTAAACAAGGAAATATTCCAGAAAATCGGAGGATACAAAAGCTCAAGGGAATATACCAAGCAGATGAAGGAAGAAACTGAAATAGTAGGAATAACGGACCAGAATTGTCAGGACGGAGAAAGACTGAAGGAAATCAAGATTCTTGTGGGAAAGAAAAAATCGAAAAAGGGAGGTGCGTGGACAGAGGAAAGAAAACAAAAGCACGCAGAGATGATGAGAGGGAAATGGAAGGAAAGGAAAAACAAAAACAAGAAAAGAACCGAAAGTAATGAAATTCGCGAGGTCTTTAGGCCGTGACAAACAAAAGAAAAAAAAAAGATCAAAACAAATAAATGAATCTACATATACAAAATCTACTCTCAGACTGACTACTGTATCTCGAGAACAGCATAGCCTAGGAAGCTGAAGTGCACATCGACTCTTCTTCAACTGTCAAAGATGCTTCTCGAGCTTTTTAGAACCAGATATTGTTTCATTGTTCGAAAAATGCAACGTGTTCCAAATATGGCGAAATCTATTAGGTGGCTGTAGCGACGGCTAACTACATAAGATAAATCACCCTATACTCTATTGTATATATATTGTAAACAAATGTAAATAACATTACCAAAATATAAATGTAGTGAACAATAAACATGCAGCTGTGAGCCAATTAGTTATATGAACTGGGGCACCAGCTGCCAGTAGCAGGTACTAAGCGACCCAAACCGCCGAGAGGCCCATAGACCCTTACCCGGGTCAGGTATCCATGACATATCTCTTTGTCAGAGAACAAAGAAAACTACATACTCAACTGGCATTGGGTACAATAAAACCAGAGCTGATTAACTATTGACGAATCCAGCTGGGCATTTTAAGACCGGCGGTTTGGGGCCTGGCTGAATGGCTCGTGGCTGTTCTGATGTTTAAAAACTTGTCTTCCTGATTTACGAAAACCTCTGCATCTCTCTCTCCTAACCTCGCTATGTTTTAGTCCGGCGTTATCAGACCCCACACCTTCCTAGTGGGAATTTCTGCCATCGTCTCGCTAAATCTAGCACCTCCTTGGGAGAGACCTCTCCCTAGTGGACAACGGTTGTCCTGCCCTGCAAGCTTACCAAGCAGTGTTCCCCACGGAGATTCAGTCTGTCTATCTCCGGTTCACACTCGCCTTTGGGATACGGACGGATTTCGCCTACCCTCAGATACCGAGTGTGAATTCGTGGCCATTCCAAGACCACACAAACTACCTACCCTATAACTCTTCTCCTGAACATAGTGCATTGTCATGGCACATACCTATCAAAAATGGAGTCAGATAGTAAGACCGTTATGAAACGATTGTCCAGGTCATAAACTTAATCAACCCTCACTTCGTCACCAGGGCTAGGGTAACCAGGCACCCCCCTCGTGACGACACGACAGTGGCATTATACTGGAGATGGTATTTTCATATAAAACTCTGAGGACCAGTAATCATCTTTTACACCTTTCTTTACCTGCCGCATCATTAAAATCATGCCAAGAATTTTTTTCATATCAGCAAGGGTAATATCACTCCACTTAGACATTTTCTTCCCCTTACTCAGCCTGTCCTTGTTATGCTGATAAAATATGTTGGATTCATTTACCATTAATTTAATCAAATCATTGCCAATAATTCTACGACTTCTTTTACGCTTATCTTAACGGTAGGAAACATCTTTGGGATGGGTTTAGGAGTCAAATCTGGTATGTTAGGAATCGTATCGACATCTGGCCATAATTAACTATGCAATTATGTGGACATTTCACAATCACTCGAATCACCGGAATCACTTGAATACTGCAATGGAACAGTTCTTGATCTTCTTCTTGCAACCGCATCCTGTCCTTGACTTCTGTATCAGAATCTTCTGAATGTATCGAATAATCCGATAGAGGGTCAGCAATATACTCATTAATAATTTCACTTGTTGTACTGTTCAGCCGAACCGAAAGAGTAAGTGTAGGAAAGATATATTGTCTGCGGTATTCACTGCTCGAGAGTATAACAAATGAAAATCGACGTAACCATGACAACTGAATGAAAATCGATTTGTGAGATACCCATAAAAATTGCACATCATTGTGGGACTGGCCCTCAAGCGATATATTCGGAGCCCCGTATTATCGCGTGGCCGCCTTAAATGTTTTAAGAGGTCTAAGACCAAAACACGTTTATTCCTTCTGTCGCTACGTGTTTGTTTCATTACTACATAATAATGTATAAATAATATAATACATATATTGCTAAGAAATTGTTCCGTTACTGTAGATATACATTTTAGACAAATTCGAATTTTCTCTTAACATCGGACTTTTACTCTTAGCGAGTCGTGGAAAGAGAAGATCAAGAAAACTATGTCTCACTTTAAGGTTTTGTTTAACATGCGCGCCAAGGTAGAAGCTGAAGGACTTAATGTCGTAAAGCACCATGTGGTGAGGAGAAACTTTTCCCACCGACGTCGTATAGAATATGTGTGTCACCTTGTTAACTACTGCGGTGCCACCCGCAAGACATGGTCCAAATGCATATATAATAAATTTTGTTTTTATATGAGACTATGACCTTTTACTCACAAAAACAAAATTTATGATATTTATGCACACCTTCAAATGCATCTGTGAATGGCAGGAAGAGGGGAATCTGTATTTCAATTATTTTATTATATTATTTTGTTCATTGTATTACTTTTTAAGATTTTTAAATTTAAATTTAAATTAAAAAAAAAAAAAAAAAAAAGCTTTGGTCCTTGCTCTCAATCAATTTGTCAATCCTTTATAACTTTATGAAGGCCACGGACGATCGAGATTTCTATACAGAATTATCTTTGAGAGCATCTACGCTTTCTGATAAAGTAGATATTATTGCAATTTCTCAAATTATTCTAGAACATTCGAGGTCTATGAACATAAAAAGTAAGCCAATGTTTTAGTGCCATCAAAAATTATGAAAACTGGCGAGTTCAATGAAAAACTACCATACTTGCTTTTGGTTTTTCCAGCACGGACCCGGTTGGCTTATGAAATAATTTTTTCTTTGACAACTCTTGGGTTTATAAATCATTCATAATCTTGATCTTATTCCTCTCCCTGTATCCGAGTTTGTACGGTACTTAGGCTTCCATCTCGACAAACGGCTGACCTGAAACCCTCATACGAGGCTAAAAAGACAAGAACTAAACAGACACTTTGGAAAACTGTACAGACTACTTCAAAGGACATCCAATATCTCAATAGAACACAAATTACTAATTTACAAAGTTATACCTAAGCCAATCTGGACATACGGAATAGAACTATGGGGGACAGCAAAAAAGTCGAACATATCAATCAAAAAAAGTCCTGAGAACAATAGTAAATGCACCTTATTACGCCAGCACCAAAACCCTTCATAATGATTTAATTCATCCTACATTCTTAAACTCTTCCCTTCCAAGTTCTTAAAATTCCATAGTAACCTATCCATCCACCCTAATTCCCTAGCGCAGACATTGCACTGTTCACTCATCCCTATAATCCTCCTCGGAGACTAAAACGGCAGCGGTCTCGTGACCTGCTATAAATACGTGACATTGAGAGTCCTGGCAATGGCCAGTTTCTCCAATCATGTCCTGAGCGTCTGTGGCTCTCGTGCAGTTGGTCAGCCTCCGCTGGCTTTTATCCAATGACTTCGATGGACTTCCCAAGACCCAGCTTCCTCTTTCGAATGCAAGGGAGGTGACAACCATGTGGACTTGGGAGGTCTCTGGGTGGTTTGTAAATACTGTATGAATGAGCGAGTGAATGAAAATTGTAAATATGGTAGGAATGAGATCATTTATCACAATTACTTATTGCTCAATGAGGCAGATTGTAATTTTATCATACTAAATTCGTTGTTGTCCTCGTTTCAATCTTGATCTCATTCATGCACTGGTGTTCATACTTTGCTTGCTCGAGTAAATGGGTTTGAAGTTTCAATATCGTTCTTCCTCTGTTGCTTCATGTATGTTGTCACGTGAAGAAATATTCTGCTGCGGGTGATTCACATGTCCATTCCTCAGTTTCATTAGCGCGCGTTGCCTCCTGCGTGATACCTAGCCCTGGGGAAAAATGTTTCACGCCGATTTTGTTTAGAAATCATTTTCATCTTGTTAGCATTGTGCTAGTCATTTCATTGCACCACTATCCCCTATAATCCTCTTCGGAGATTAAAACGGCAGTGGCCCCGTGACCTGCTATAACTAAGTGGTAGTGGGAGTTCTGGCATTGGCCAGTTTCTCTAATCATGTCCTAAGCGTCTGTGGCTCTCGCGCTCTTGGTCAGCCTCCACTGGCTCTTATCCAGTGACGCGGCTGACGTAGGAGCGTGGGGGACTCCCCAAGACTCCGCTCCCCCCTTCGCATGCGAGGGAGGTGACAACCTTGTGGACTGGGGGGTCTCTGGGCTGTTCGTAAATATTGTATGAATGAGCGAGTGAATGATTAATCGTAAATATGGTATGAATAATAACATTTATCTCAATTACTCATTGCCTAAAGGCAGATTGTAATTTTATCTTAATAAAATTGATTGAAACCAGAAAGCAGCATTGTGCTAACCACCATTTTGGAAGTAGCCTTCCACAAACATTTCCCGTCCTTTGTTCCATTTTAACATCGTCATATTATTAAGCCATTTCTTTCACCTTTTGAGGCAAGTTCATCAATTATGTCAGGAAATTTATTCCAACCAATTATTCGTAAATATGAAAATGAAAGATACTCTATGGAGACCGTTAATTGTCTGATATATCACAGGTGACTGAATTTTCAACGGTAATTATAAGGCAGTCCATTAATTAAAACCTCAAGTTTGAAAAGTTTTCTCCTCCGCTCGCCCTCTGATACCGCGGGAGGTGTTTTGATCCATTCCCTGAGGGCGTTCTGTCGACTTTGTCCAGTTAAATTAGGAGGGTAAAAGTAGTGCTGACGTTAAAGACCGCTCTAGCCACAAATTGAGTTCGCCGCCTCCTCCTTTGAGAGCGGAGGCGGTGACAGGAGCAATAAAGACAACGGCGATGAAGCGTTATTTAATAATGGCCAGAGGCGGCCAATCGTCTCCTTCTGAAAGATATCTAATTAGGCACTTGGGGGCAAGCGAGTGTAGCGACACCTCTTTGCCCTCCGGGGATGCTTCATTATAAAATTGTCCGCTAAGTATTCTCACTCCACTCCTAAAGCATAAGGAGCGGATATCAGCAGATGCTATGAAGCAGGCCAGAAGATGGAAGTTTAATATCAGTGAGCTTCACGAGATCTTTGATCTGCCTACGGTGGATGAATTCATTCGACGTAGACATATCGAATTGTTCGACTCCCTACAGTATTTGACAAACCCGGTGTTTAACACGATAACCCCCGCTCCGTTCCCCCGTCGATGGCAGGACGCTGTCGAGGCAGGAACGCTTTAGTCTTAGGTTCTAGGTTTAGGTTTTAGTTTTTAGTTTCCCGGTTGTAGGCTGAAGGTGAGCCTTATCACCGAGTGTAGTGTATGTGTTATTGACTTTTTAACATCAAACTGAAACGTATTTTATCTGTGCTATTCCCTCCTTCGAATGCATCTGTCTATGCAGAACGAGGAGAAATACGTAAATCAAAACTTATTTATTTTTTTTATTTTTGTTCATTATATACTATTAATAAAGAGAGGTTATGAAATAAATAAATTTAAAAAAAAGTTTAATAAATTATCTGTTTCGGGTAAGATGGGACCGAAGTGGTTTCCACCTCTTCTTTCTGTTTCTAAGCACCATATTTTGTAATGATATTTTTAGTATCGAATTAAATTTATTTATTAGAATTAGGTTGATCTTGAAGAAGGGATTTTTTGGTTGAAATATTTTGCATAGAGGTAGCGTTACCTTATGGGATTTTCAAATATGTTGGGTGGGGGATAGTATAGGGTAGGAAAGGGAATGATAGCCTGTACATTGTCTTTGTGTTTTTATGTAGTCAGCAGAGATAGGGTTTTAGACCGGAGGATAGACGCCACCAGCAATAGTGACGAAAGCAACATTGAAGAATGTATCCATGTTTTTATTCTTTATATTAGTTAACTCTATTTTTATTTATGTAAATTCCTCTAGCCAATTATGTTAACATGAAACATTTTAAATAGACAATATGAAATATTTTATAGGATATGAAATGATATAGACGAAATTTGTAGTTTGAGCTATTTGTACCTGTCTAAAAACATACTTCATTTTATATTAAGAACTATGTTCTTTACTACATATCTCGAAATTTAAATTTAAACATAAATTTAGATTATGTGCAAATATATTTGCGAAAGAAACCCTACTGAGCTAGAAAGATATGTCAGCCAGTACAAGGCTACCTGAATCAAGGAGAAATTATTTCGTTCCTATCCACTGTGCGTTTTGGTTTCTGAGAAGAACGACATTTAAATGCGCTTAGTAGAATGGAAATTTGAGAGCACCTACATAAAATATGGAATGAAGGAATGAACCACACACCTTCATATGTAGTTATGTTTAGTTGTGTATTCAAGAAGTATGATGAGCTGAAAATTATATTTAAAGTATCTTATTTAGAGATCCGATCCTGAACCAAGTGTATGACGTTTAAATGGAAATTTTTTGTCATAAGACCAGATGTAGTCAGAAACGGTCTGCTGCAGGAACGCCATACTGTTCATTTACAGCAATATATAAACAACATAAAAAAAAAAGAAAGTAGAAAGAAAAATAAGTGTTTTCCTTAAGTTGGGGTAGTCGAGTATGAACAGACCTGAGACCTGCCTTACTTCCTATGCGAGCAGGAAACATGAGTGGTGAATAAACATGCTTGGGACCTGAACCGCTGGCGAAGCACACTTTTAACCTATATACGTATATAATACACATAGAAAAAAAATCTTTATTCTGAGACACTACGAATAATATCGGTTTAAAAACCAATTTAACCATCGCTAAGCAAAATATATAATGTATCACAAACGGAATAAATAAATACATTTCGAATGTATTTAATTAAAAAATAATAAAAAACATATAAAAAGGAGAAGGTTATCGCTATAAAAATATTTGCCATGAAAGTGATCAAGTTGAGAATTATACGGGATATTATCAACTAAAGGCTAGAAAACATATTGAGTTAATAAATTATATTTCATTGAGGTAGCAAGTTTTCAACAAAGTGCATTATCCTGTAAAACAGGATAAATTCATTAACTGAAGCAGACAAACAGGCACCTCATTGGAAACAGAAAAGTTTTTAATTATCAAAAAAAAAAATATTAAAACTCCAGGTTTTCAAGATGGTCTTGAATGATCTCTATAATTCTTTTACATGTTTTTAATCACGACGAAAATTCACCACTTTCTAATTTACTTTAATAAATATTTTTATAAGTTATTTCCAACTATTCCATTACAAAGGGCTCAGGCTGAAGGTTTTCCCTGGTCGATTGGAAGGGCGTGAGAGTTTGTTTTGTAGAATCAGCGATCTGCAGGAGCTTTGTCCGTTTGTTTTGCAACACATATCCAATACGTTCTCTTGCTCGGTTTTTCCCCTCTTCAATACCTATATGTAAATTCTCTCCCAGCTGTGTTGTCTAAGTGCACAGTTCGAATGTTTTGTTAGAAACTTTTAAAAAGAAACGAATAATATGCCACATGGATCACTGATCAAATAAGTACTCCAGTCCTCTGAAGAGGTAATCTATGGGGATTCTAAAACGTCCGTAAGCAGAAAAAATGTCTTAATAGTGCAACCACTGGCGGGTCACAGTTAATGAAGCAAAATGTTCCCACATTACTTTCACCCTTTGCCGCAAGTCCTGTCCAGTAGTTTTTTTTAAATTCCATTCCTCTCCCTGTATCCGGGACAGGTATTCAATATTTAAGCTTCCATCTCGACAAAAGACTGACATGAAACCCACACACGAGCCTAAAAAGAGGTCATCCTATCTCTCAATAGAAAATAAATTACTAATCTACAAAGTTATACTTAAGCCAATCTGGACACACGGAATAGAGCTATGGGGGAAAGCAAAAAAGTCGAACATCAAGCGTATCCAATCCTTTCAATATAAAGTCCTGAGTACAACAGTAAATGCCCCTTATTACGTCAGCAACAAAACCCTTCATAACGTTCTTAACATACCCTACATTCTTCCAAGTTCATGGAATTCCATAGTAACCTATCCGACCACCCTAATCTAGGGGATTACAGTCATTACACTGCACCACTCATCCCTATAATCCTCCTCGGAGACTAAAGTAGCCTCGTGACTCGTTATAAATCTGTGACAGTTCTGGCAATGTCCAGTTAATCCTGTAGAGCCTCCACTGGCTTGTATCCGGTGAAGTGGCTGACGGAGTAACGTGGGGGACTTCCCAAGACTCCGCTTCCTCTTTCGCATACAAGGGGGGGGGGCAAAAATATGGATTTGGGAGATCTGTTTTTAAATATTGTATGAATAAGCACATACATCACGATCACTTATTGCCCAATAAGGAAGATTGTAATTTTATCACAATAAATATTTGATTTGTTAGAAATAAAATATCCATTAAAATAGGGACAGACAGGTTACTAGTACGTTTGTTCTGAGTACGCTTTAAATAACCACTGAATAATTCGTGGTAGAATTCATAGAGCCATATGATTTAAGGCTTCATTCCTGAAAATAGAAAATAGTGAAGTAAAGTAACTGTTTTATTTTATATAGAGTGCTTCGTTCCTCTTCATTTGTATCTGAATAGATTCCCTACTGCATACTTAGTACAGATTAAAATACTCCCCTCGTCGTTTCTATTGAATAAGCATTAGAAAGCCTGAATTTCATTAATATTCCAGTAGGAGATTAGAAAAAACAGGAGTCGACGGATTATCGACTTGATGAACTTTATCCTGGGAGAATATCGTACTAAGGATTAAGGAAAAAGTGGTCTTGCGTTATTTTTTTTAATGAAACGAACCAAGTTTTTATTTTTAAATTACAGTTCATTTCAGCTCTTGAGAATGAATGAATTCTGCCCTTTTGCCTTTCTAATTGAGGAATTTGTTTATTTTTTCCTTTTCCCTAATCCGGGCCCTTTTGAATTTTGAGCCTTCAGGCAATAATTATTTACAGAAACATTACATTATTAACTTTATTGAAACACCATAAGTACCATTTAATCATTGTCATACGTTGGGCTTGATTAGTATCATTACTCCCTAAGTTCGGATCTCTAAACAACATACTATATTCATAAATGTCAGGCATTTTACTTCTTAAATTCATAACTAAACTAGGGTATGTATGAAGGTGTGTGGTTGGTGGTCATTTCTCGCAAATTTCTCTTCTACATAGCAGATTGAAATATATTAAAAAAAAATCTTTCTTAGGAACACAAAAGCACAGTGCATAGGAAAGAAATAGGTCATCCTAAATGCAGACTATGTCGGTAAGATTCCTTTTGAAAAAAAATTTTTTAGGTCTAAAATTCTGTTTAAAATTAAACTCCGAGATTTGTTGTGAAGGAGATAGTTCTTTATATAAAATTATTTATATTTTTTCAGACAAATACGGAGCAGTTTTTCTCCGTAATGTGATGCCGACTTAGAGTTTCACAAGATCCCTTACAAAAACGAGCGTTTCGACATTACCTGTTCCAAATTTAAATAAAAACACTGAGATTTAGCTAGTGTGTCGTCGGTTGCAACCGTTTTAATTATTAACTATGACGTCGAATGGTCATGTAAATTTTATCATTATTATAAATCAGAGGATTATTTATAAGAAAAAATGTTTATATTGCATGGATAATTAAACTAGAACATCTATACTTCATTACGTTTCCTCGAGAGAATGCTAATATCCTCTTAACTTGCATTTCATTTCCTGAATGCAAGTTCCCTGGGATAATCCTGTATCCCTGAAAGTTTATCCATAAAACTCACCCTTCTTGAATTTAATCCCTTTTTATTAATCGACTGCCACAAAGCACTGTTCGAAGTTTTCCAGTTGCTCCAGGTCAATCAATCCTATGCCACCTTATTATCCTAGAGCAGCCAATCATTCATCTTTGTTATCTAGATTAATTAGGGAGAATAGCCTCGGGATGTTTACAGGACGGTTTATTTAATCTAAGGATTAGTACAACTTTGTTAGAGTATCCAACCATTATATCTGTAGTTCATCTATTTTTTATTTTTACTAAAATGTAGCAATTTTAGGAATTAAGATTACCAGTAAAAAAATGCCAGTAATAATGATGACCTCAAATCGCATTTGTTTGAGTTTTTTGCTGATAAGGACCAGAAGTTCTATGAGCGCGGGATCATGAAGTTACAAGAAAAATGAGAAAAGGTCATCGAACAGAATGGAAGATATTTGACTGATTAGAGTTCATTTTTTGTATAGAAAAAATTGAGTTTTATTTCACAATAAAAAACCGAAATTACTTTCTTGCCAACCTATTATTTTCTGGAAGCTCAAACAATTGCTTATGAATCCCGCCACCCCGACTTTAAACCGACGAGCTATACAATTTATTCCATAGGACTGATATCGAGAGAAAAAAATAAACACCCCCGAGTGTTATGTAATAGAATCTCTGACATATGAAACTATGCTAATTCTCTACGAAACATATTTTAGTCATATCATCGTGATAAGTCCGTTCTCAGCGTAGTCACGTCACGTTCATTAAGCCAGAGTATGACGGGTGAATATCCCGAAGTTTGATGGTGGTATTGTATCAGTAGCTCTCAATACACGGACGTCAGCAGCTAGCTCGTAAACTCTCTTCAAATGCATCTTCGATTTACGGCCAATAAACTCAGCTCATAGCTCCACGTCTCAACTTGTTTATCAGCCGGCCTCATGAGACCACGTGAAATACTGCACTGGGAAAACACTGCTGGATACATATTGCTGGCTCGTCCATTCATAAATATAAATCGAAAAATTACAATAATGTAATTGAATATTGGGAAAAAACAAAAAAAAACACGGATCCAAAAACTTCACCTTGAAATATCCCATCAGGAACACGTGGCCTGGATTTCCTCTGTTATCTTAACGTTTAACATTCTTCTGGGTCGAATCAATAGCAAATCTTCAAGACTAGTTTTTTTTGTTTTTTATTTTAAAATATATATTTTTTAAATACTTTTATTGTTGTTTTTTGTTAGCCGAGGTTAGGAACAATTTAATTTATATAATTTAATGTAATATAATATATAATAGTAATTATAATATAAGTTAATACAATATATATAATTTAAAGAACAATTTGATATTCCTTTTAAGTGCGGAGACCGGGGAGAAAAAATTCTTCGGGTCGGAGTTAACTCGTGAAGATAAATTTGTGCCTGAGTAGTAACCAATCTACAGTTTTATAATGCTTGCTTTATATATAATATTTATAATCTTGCTAGGAGCAAGTAGAAGGGGCTTGAACAGAACTGTATACCTGCCTCGTGACTTCATGGAAGTCACTGATGGTTCCCTTTAGTTTTTAAGTAAGCAACCACATCCCTCCAAGACCTCCCTACTTCCCAGAATCTTATCCTTTTCGTATACATATATTGAAACCTACCTCATTTTTTACCATTTCTCTTTTTACTTTATTTGATCAATTTACCTTAACTAATTTGGCAGGTCCATCATGAGATCTTTAATTCAAATTGTTTTATGTCTTTGACATAGGAATTTATCCCCATTGAATCGCCCGATCTCAAGGCTAATGTTGTAGTTATTAATAAATTGAGAAACTGGAAATTGTGAAATATATTCAAATAAAATGGTTATAACAAATAATTATAATTATATAGAGTGCTGACAAAAAGTATTAAAAAAAATATTCAATTCCTTTTAAATTAGGATAGTTACTACTAATTACAATAAAACATGGAATTTGAGCTCAATTTCTTTTAATGGATCCATAACAAAAACAATATTAATGTCACCCAATCGATGATCTTCCTGTAATCCAATTAACGTTACTTTCTGCTGTTGGTTCTTCTCCTCTCTTCCTGTATGGTACCGCCAATTCGGGAGCTTGCTAAGTCCGCTCTTCTCGGTGGTTGCGCTAAGACTGCCCTTTTATCTCATCCCCACTCCTAGGAGCATAAGGGAAGATGCTTACCAGATGTGAGGGTTCCTGGCCATGATATTCTCAAATATCATGAATGTTACAATATGTCTCAGCTTTAGTCCCAGACCCCACTTTTTCCTAGACGTTCCACCCAGTATGTAGTTACGTAACTCTTAATATTTGTATATACCAGTGTTTTGCTTGTACTTCCCAATAAAGCTTTTCTTTCTTTTCTTTTAAAAGACTCTCCTCTACAAAGATTATTTAACTTACCATGATAAAGAATAATTTAAGACCAGTGCGGGCATCAGGATCTTAAAGAAACGTACAGTATAACAAACAAAAGATAAAAACCTGAATATTTAATTTTTAACCATCTAGCTACGTTAAGTAACTATTCTATGAAAATCTTATAAAAAAAACAATAAACGAAATTTGTATTTTGATCAACTATCGCAGTAGTAGTATTGTGAACAAGGTGGCGTCCACGAAACCCTTTTCATGCCAATAATCAGCAGTGCTTCCACTAAAAGGTTGTAATGGACTAATATTAAAACTATTCCTGTTTTAACTTCTTATGATTGATTATGGCTAAGTATTTTTTTATTATTTATTCTATATTATTATTCATCATGTCTGCCATTGTTATTAACTTTATAATTTTGACAAGTTTTTTAGAGCATAAAGTTTACCTCAAGAATAACGTATTGAGGGCAATTTAACTTTCCAAAATTTGACTATTCCATAATATTTTTTTTTTAATTTCCAAATCCATGAAATAATACCAATTTGGCGAAAATTTAGATAAATAACTGAATCATTGTTTGAGCAAATACTGTGTCAACTTAATCTCAACAATGGTATAGTTAATTTGTAGGTCTAATTTTCTTGATAAATTTTAAGCTTCGTAGAGACGACTGTACGATCTGATACCTGATATACTCTGATCAGGAGCAATTTCATCTAGGTTTGTCACCTGATCAGCAAGAGCATCGGGTGACAGAGTCGGACGGTCTTGTCAGTTCACTCAGGTCGTGTATTTCATGGCATGATTTAGTCAGGCCGATTTAACCCCTCAGTTGGTCCAAACCCCATGCGCAATAAATATATTTCTTACCTGTATATAGTTTTTTAAAACCTTATAAATGGTTTCTCATGTTTCTGGTTTTGTTAGGTGATAATAATTGTGCATATATTACTGCACCTGTCCGACTAGAGGTTTTACTATATTTAGCAGCTTAGTGAAATTTTCTTTTACTATTCTCAGATAACTTAGATAATACTTCGAAGGACATCCCATCAATAGAAAATAAAAATCTACGAAATTGAATTTATGCCAATCTGGACATAGGGAATAGAGCTATAGGGGACGGCAAAAAAATCAAACATCAAGCGCATCCAATCCTTTCAATCAAAAGTCCTGAGAACAATAGTAAATGCCCCTTATTACGTCAGCAACAAAACCCTTCATAACGATATTAATATACCCTACATTCTAGAACTCATCCCTTCCAAGTTCATCAAATTCCATAGTAACCTATCCAACCACCCTAATCCCCCTGCACAGTGATTACACGGCGCCACTCATCCCTATAATTCCCCTCGGAGACTAAAGCGGCCGGGTATTCGCGACCTGCTATAGATACGTCACTGTGTAGTTTCTCCAATCATGCCCTGAGGGTCTGTGGCTCTCGCAGTATTTGTCAGCCTCCACTAGCTCGTATCCAGTGACGTAGCTGACGGAGGAGCGTGGGGGACTTCCCAAAACTCCACTTCCTCTTTCGCATGCGAGGGAAGTGACAATCATCTGGATTGGGAGGTCTTATTTGTCAATGGGAGAAACATTCATCACAACTACTTATTGCCCAATAATGGAGATGGTAATTTTATTACAATAAAGAAGTTTCAATAAAAATCAAATCAAAGTATCCCAATTAATCGCATGTGACTAAATTCATTCCTTTTCTTTGGTCATTCTTTATCTCATATTCTTCTATTGCTTCTTTAGTGCTCTAAATTAATAGTTGAAGCCGAAATAAGTGAAATCTCTGTTGTTGCAATAAAAGTGCTAGGATAGACTTCCTATGGTCATACCAAGCCTCCTTGCCGAAGGACTAAATATGACTGTAGATGACGGAGGCCTCGTGTTGTTGTGAGGCCCGACTTAATGGTTGATATTGTCAGGACAATCAATTTAGGGCGCGATAAGGAAAACATACCAAACAATGTAACTTTATTATTAAGACCCCTTCCGTATAGCAAATAGTCGGATAGACAGATGAGATTAAATTGCCCCGTACTTGTTCGAAAATGAAGCCTCACCCTCCTTGTTCGGCGAATACCTCACCCCGAACCGTTATGTGCCCCCTTGGAGCACTTTAGCTCAGAAGTACCCCATTCACATGTGAGGCGGTGTATCCTTGCTATGTATGCCCCATATCTGATGTCCGGATGGCCCAGGGGTAATGTAGGATATTCGTACCCCGTCCAGCTAGTACGCTTGAGGGTAAGTACGTGTCCGCCCTTGGGGCTGTATCCTACGGCGCACTGTTGGGCAAAACAGTCTATTTCTGGCAAAAACATCTAGAAAACCATGAGCGTTATGTAACAAAAACATTTGTTAACTAAACACATGTTATTTTTCAGCAAAGAACCCAAGACCACCTGTCAAGGTCAAAAACAGGTCAAATAATCAATTTAAACCCTAGTAATTACGTGGGCTGTCATTTTCAAGATTTTTTTCTACACTAAATGGAATGAGACCAGTCCAAAACTGCTTGACCACTTCTGAATTATAACATTTAAAAAATCTATAATAATTAACTTTAATAAAATTATACAAGAGCTAAACAGACGCGTTGAACAACTATTCAGACTACTTCAAAGGACATCCCATCTCTCAATAGATAATAAATTACTAATCTACAAAGTTATACTTAAGCCAATCTGGACATACGGAATAGAGCTATAGAGGGCAGAAAAAAAGTCGAACATGGAGCGTATCCAATACTTTCAATCAAAAGTCCTGAGAACAATAGTAAATGCCCCTTATTACGTCAGCAACAAAACCCTTCATAACGATCTTAATATAACTAACATTCTAGAACTCATCCCTCCCTAATTCATGAAATTCCATAGTAGCCTATCAAACCACCCTAATCCCGTAGCACTGTCATTAACTACACCACTCGGAGACTAAAGCGGCAGTGGCCTCGTTACCTGTGCTAAATATGTGACAGTGGGATTCCTGGCTATGGCCAGTTTCTCCAATCATGTCCTGAGCATCTGTTACTCTTCGTCAGATTGTTCGTTATTACCTAATATGGCAAATTGTAATTTTAGCACAATAAAGAAGTTAATAAAAAAAATAATAACATTATATTATAATTATATAGCAAACAATTTAATAAATTTATAAACATGTCCAATGCTGGACCATTTAATCTTTTCGTTTCATATTATATTGTTTATATCAATCTGAGATCTTTCCCTGATATGAAATTTTGGCTTAGACATAGAAATTTTTCCGATCTAAAATTCAATACTACTTTCCTAAAATAATTTTTCATTGTTATATCTGTAACTACGTCTATATAATTATTAGTCAAGAAGTAAAGTTTAATAAAAAAAACCTATTCTATTGAGAGTAAGGGAGCAGTGGTAAACGGTGTCGGACAAGGAGGTACAAGACAAGGGAGGCTCATCAAATTGGAAATGAGCCCTAACAGCGTACACACGACCCTATAGGCCCAGCATAGAAGGGATAAGGTCTAACTACCCTTTTGTACCCCTTTAAAGCTATAGTCCTAACTACTGCCTCGCGCACAATTGCTAACTTCAAGATCACCTTGTTATCACCATAGAGCTACTAGCTTAAGCAAACTGTTATTTCCTACTTTACATCAAAGTATTCCCAGATATCCTCTACGTAGAGGTTCATTAGTAACGAACCATTACTATTAGTAGATCGGTTACATAATACAGCTGTAGCAACATTGCCTGTCTTCGGCCCATTATACCGTCTACACTACTAAATAAATGCACCTCTTTTATAGTAAATACTAACAAAATGTTCTCACAACATCATAAGAATAAAAAATACCCTACGAACATTGTTTAAATTTAAGAACCGTACTTTGCCTCACTGTTAGCATATAATGGTGTCATTTTACAATTTTAATACATACAATTTTCAAGAGGGATTGGATTTCTCTCTCGTCCAGAGTTACCAACTTACAAACTTTAGAACTAAAAGAAAAACAAGTATGTTTCACATAAAATAGAAAAGTACGACACAGGTCTTGCCGGCTTTTGCACTTGCTAACTTCACCCAACCTGTCGCTTCGTCTCAAACTGATGGTATATAAACGTGTCCTCTGGCCAGCTCTGCTGTACGGTGCACCGCTATTTACCCACTTGACTGACAATACAGCCAAATGCCTCTAGCATTTTCAGAATGGGATCATGCAAAAATTGGTCCAACATACGTCTCTCAAGAGAGGTTAAAGAACACTGACCTGCACCCGTTGCTTGGTGTGCCGTCGTTGGGTGAGTTCATCCGCCGGAGACACATCAAGTTTTTTGACTCGTTGCAGCACCTGACAAACCTAGTGTTTAGCACTATGACCCCACCACCCCTCCCGCATCGAAGGCAACAGACTGTCAGGGAAAAACTAGGTTAAGAATTAGTATGTAAGTTAGTTTTAAGTTTGATAAAAAAGGTGAGCCCCATCACCTTTATTAGAGTCAGTTCAGTCCAGTCACGTATAATGTGTATTGTAACGGCCTTATTGATCGCTGAGGTTTCGTCCGTCCAGTGCTGACGAATAAACTTAACCTTAAGGGATTAAGGTATTAACTGAAGCTTGTGTGTGAGATTGTGTTTGTTGTAGATAGTCAAGTGCCGAGTGTGGAGATAGAAGGACTTGAGAAAAATCTCTCTCTCAGTTTTTATAGTGTTGTATTTTGTTTCTGTTAAAACTAAATAAAGAAGTGTTCCTTAGCAGTGGATGTCAATATCGTTAAATTTTATCACCCTGAACCTAACCTAAAATACTACAGTACATAAATGGCGCCCCGAACTCGGACATAATTGAAGATTGATAACGTACGTAATTCATTGCTAAAAATCACTTTTATTTAGATTATATTTCTACAGAAATAATAATTAATTAGTACGAATGATAAGTACTTAGAATAGAATACTGTTCATGTTTGTTTCTGCTGATTACCATTACAAGAGGAATAACGTAATTAATTATCGTCATGAGTGATCCAGAAAGGTTATTATTAGAGAGGGAGGATATGTTTGCTGCTGTGCAGTCGATTTTTGAGAGATCTAAAAAGTTAAGTGTCGATACCGTAATGGACTTTAAGCCGTTCTATGAACGGTTAAGTAAATACGAAGCACTGTTTGATGAAATACAGTCAAAGATTAGGGATTATAATGTGACGGTTCAACAACCAAAGGAAAAGATAAACACTTCTTCAGTACAGATCTCCTTTATGGAACTAATCGATACAGTTAAAGGTAATTATTATAAAGCGGTGCAAGCGAGCAGCCCTCCTGAACTACAACCAGTCCTGGCTCATAAGGCGTGTCACTTTGTTCCTCAGGAACTTCCGAAAATTGATCTCCCATTGTTCACGGGTAAATTGGAAGAATGGAGTGTTTTCTATTTTCTTTTTGACTCTATGGTTCACAGAGAAAATTCCTTATCTACCATAAGGAAATTCCATTACTTACGTAGTTGTTTACGTGAGGAGGCTTTATCTCTTGTTTCGGGATTTGCGCTTGATGAAAGGAATTACACTCTGGCTTACGACACTCTTGTTTCACGATATCAAAATAGGAGACGTCTGGCCAGATTTTATATAAAGAAGGTAATGGACTTTGTGCCACTGAATAATTCATCGTCTACCAATTTGCAGACATTTTTATCGGAGCATGAAAATAACTTTTCTGCTCTATCGGCTCTTGGCATAGAGGACATGGGTGATTTTATTAAATTACACATGGCCCTCTCTAATTTAGATCCCGGCACCAGGAGAGCATTTGAGGAGCTCCAAAGAAATTCCGTCATATCGAGAATTAATTGATTTTGTCACAGATCGGTGCAGAGTTTTCGAGATGATGCCTCATGAGGGCAGAGAACAAAACACAAGAGCTAAAGATAAATCGAGATCTCCGAACACCACTAGGCGCGGCAGCGGTTCAAATTGCAAACGATTATCTAGTATCTCACAAATTAAATGTGAAGATTCATGCGATAGTAAGACTACAAAGCAGTTAGATCGAACAGACCGGAAACTAAAGTGTTGGAATTGTGGAGGACCTCACGTTTATTCCCGATGCTCTCTACCACGAAAACAGTTTTGTTATCGCTGCGGAACCTCTGGGGTATCTATCGATACATGTCCTCGATGTCAGGAAAACTACCAAGGGGATCGGAAGTAAGGGTCATTCCCATTCCCATAATCTCAGTTGACCCAGTTACCATGTCACTTTCTACCGAACCTAATACCGTACCGTCACCATCGTCACATAAAATCTATAAGCAATTACATGTGGCTGTGAAATTAGGGAAACGTGGCCAATGTGGTGAACGCACATACTTGGCTCTTTTTGACTCCGGCGCTACAATATCCTTGGTTGGGCCAGAAGGGGTGAAAATCTTTAGCCAATTGGGGTATGTCGCAGAGTCTGTACCGGAATCCGAGGTCTATGTCGCTGATGGAAGTAAACATGTAGTGAATCAGCGATATATTGTGCCGATTACCGTAGAAGAGAGAACTTTCCACACCAAATTCTATGTACTAGTCCCGCTTCCGTTTTCTTTTATTTTGGGGCTAGACTTTCTATCGAATTGTAATATGTGCACGTACTTCCAGGAAGAAACCTGGTGGTTTCACGATGAACCTAAACGTCGATATCGCTTTTGCCGTGAGATTGCATTGAAAGACGGTGAGAATCCAGGCCTATGCGGTATAGGCATGCTTTGTCCTTCGGAACGTAGTGTTTTGGAAAGGGTCGTGAAGGAAGGTTTGGCTACCATTGAAAGTTCTCCAGGTTTAACAACCTGTATAAGTCATAAAATTGATGTAGAAGATGCCCAACCTATCAAGCAACGATCCTACCACTACTCACCTAAAGTACTTGAGGCAATGTACAGCGAATTAGACCGAATGTTGGGGGAGAACTTGGTAGAGCCCTGTCAATCTCCATGGTCTTCACCAGTGGTCATGGTACGAAAAGGATCAGGCTACCGTTTTTGTATCGACTTTCGCAAAGTAAATCAAGTGACTTGTAAAGATTCGTATCCAATGCCCCACATGACATCTCTACTAGACGGACTTCGACAAGCAAGATATCTATCAAAATTTGACCTCAAACAAGCATTTTTCCAAGTGCCACTTGCAGACGAAAATAGTAAAGAGATCACTGCCTTTACAGTACCAGGTAGAGGTTTATTTCGATTTAAAGTAATGCCATTTGGGCTAACCAATTC
Organism: Acanthosoma haemorrhoidale; assembly: GCA_930367205.1. Taxonomy (NCBI): domain Eukaryota; kingdom Metazoa; phylum Arthropoda; class Insecta; order Hemiptera; family Acanthosomatidae; genus Acanthosoma; species Acanthosoma haemorrhoidale. Next base: position 13,070,773 of record OV884015.1, on the reverse strand, counting down.
TCCCGCAACATTTCAAAGATTAGCAGATTCAATATTTGGACCCGAGCTTTACCCGTATGTGGTAGTGTTCCTGGATGATATCTTAGTATGTACTCCAACGTGGAAGTTACATCTGGATATGCTCAAAGAAGTGTTCCGAAGACTTCATGATTCAGGCTTGCGTGTCAACCCGGAGAAATGTGACTTTGGATGCACAGAAGTTAGATATTTGGGATATCTAATAAATAGGAATGGCATGAGTGTTGACCCTGACAAGGTTAACGCTGTTACATCGATTCCACCTCCAGACAATGTAGCGCAGCTTAGAGTGTTCCTTGGAATGGCTGGCTGGTACCGGCGATTCATAAAGGATTTTTCCACAGTCGTATCCCCGCTTACATCATTGCTCAAACGGAAAACTAATTGGGTTTGGTCTGGAGAACAAGACAGATCTTTCAATACTCTGAAGACTGCTTTGACTGAAGCCCCAATACTAGCTAGACCTGATTTTGAGCAACCTTTTCAATTACAAACGGACGCCAGTGAAACAGGTCTTGGAGCTGTATTAACTCAAATACAAGATGACGAAGAAAGAGTAATCGCCTTTTGTTCTCGTACATTGAATGCCGCCGAAAGAAATTATTCCGTTACCGAAAAGGAATGTCTTGCGGTATTATTTGGGATAGAGAAGAATCGCCACTATTTGGAAGGATACCCATTTACTGTCATTACCGACCACGCTAGTCTCAAGTGGCTGTTGAATCTGAAAAACCCCTCAGGACGTTTGGCCAGATGGGCTCTTAGATTACAACCATACGAGCTTAAAATCGAATATCGCAAAGGGAAATTTAACACCGTAGCAGACGCGTTATCACGCATAAATGCACTTTCCGTTTTATCAATCCCAGTTCCTATTACATCTATCGAAACGTCTTTCGGGGACATACCGCCATCTGGTGATGCATGGTATGATCAGAAACGCTATCGAGTCCACCAGAACCCAGAAAATCACCCTAAATGGAGTATAAAAGAGGGACAGTTATTATACCATCGGAAGAACCCATTAAAAGAAGACCTGGAAGACCCCAGTGAAGAGTGGAAAGTTGTCGTACCACAACACCTTCGACAACAAATATTACATGATAATCATGATCATCCACAATCGGGACACTTAGGAATAGAGAAAACGATGGCCAGGATTAACCGGCTGTATTATTGGCCAGGAATGTATAACGATATTATCAAATACGTGACGCAATGTGAAACATGCCAAAAGGTTAAACCCAACAATGGACCACCTCGTGGATTGATGTACCCTCGTTACAACAAGCAACCATGGGAATTAGTATCGGTGGATATCATGGGTCCCTACCCACGAAGCTCTAAAGGCAACGTATACCTACTTGTCTTCATGGATGTATTTAGCAGATGGGTGGAGTTATGCCCAATACGAAAAGCTACTTCCCAAAATATCGTCTCAAAACTGAAGTCACGTATACTAAATAGGTACGGAGCTCCGGCCAGATTACTTACAGACAATGCGAAGAATTTCGTAAGCCGGGTGGTTAGTGATCTTGCGGAGAAATATGGAATCAAGAGAGAAACTACCCCTCTTTATCACTCACAAGCAAACCCCACTGAACGAGCAAACAGGAACATCAAACAGTTAATAGTTACATACCTAGGTAAGAAACACCAACGCTGGGACGAGCAAATAGGAGAAATTCAATTTGCCCTTAATACATCTCTCCATAGTTCAACTAAGTTCAGCCCAGCGTTCTTGAATTTTGGAAGGGAGCTGAAGCCTCGGCATGATGTTCCCAAGATCGAGACATTGGAGGTACGGGAAGAGGAGCGCTCATCATGGGCCGAAAAGATGACACGACTACCGGAAATACACCATGTAGCCGAGGAAACCTCCCTAAAGGCGAGTATGGAGCAGACCCGTCGATTCAACTTCAGACGCAGGAATGAACGCTTCACTCCAGGAGACCTGGTTCTCAGGAAAGCGTTCCAGCTCTCTTCAGCAGTGAACAGGGTTGCAGCCAAACTGTACCCCAAGTATGAGGGTCCCTACACTGTCATATCTGTTACTCCCGGGGGCTCTTGCAAGCTGAAGAATCAGAATGGGCGTCTCGCAGGTTTGTGGCATCCTTCGAAGCTGAAATTGTTTCGTTCACCAAGACGGACTTACCCGCTGGAGGGGACTGTGTAACGGCCTTATTGATCGCTGAGGTTTCGTCCGTCCAGTGCTGACGAATTAACTTAACCTTAAGGGATTAAGGTATTAACTGAAGCTTGTGTGTGAGATTGTGTTTGTTGTAGATAGTCAAGTGCCGAGTGTGGAGATAGAAGGACTTGAGAAAAATCTCTCTCTCAGTTTTTATAGTGTTGTATTTTGTTTGTGTTAAAACTAAATAAAGAAGTGTTCCTTAGCAGTGGATGTCAATATCGTTAAATTTTATTACCCTGAACCTAACCTAAAATACTACAGTACAGTATCATTATACTTGTTTATTCCATTATATAATTTTTATAAAATAACAAAACCTTTATATAATGTAGTGACGCTACAGGTAATACAAAAATAATTTGTAAATAGATTCGCCTGAGGATCTATAATTGTTTATAATTATCTGTAAATTTAAAGGGGCTATGAAGAAAAAAAAATGTTTCACATTAAACATTTATTCATTTTTATTTTTGTTTATTCCCTCCGTTAGAGCACTTCTTTGAGCAACTCTGAACTCAACTTGAACTCCACTATCACCACTGGATAGTTTTATATAAATATCCTATAACGAGAACATAATTAATTAATGTCTGAGCAATGCAGAAGTTTATTGAGTGGTTATATAAAGTGACATGGAAACCGGATGTAAACAATAAGCAAAAGCCTTGACTGTATGAAGTGGTTATCTGTTCAGCTGGTTACAAGTTTATTACAATAGATGAGTGTGAGGGGGAGGGGGGTATCTGGTAACTGTTCCACCCAGGAACAACTCCTTCATAGGATTCCTGCCCATATGCAAACAATAATTATTTCTTGGGGGGGGGGGGTGAATCCTATTCATTAATGATATATTAATCCCCTCAAGTTTAGTAACACTAGCGAAAATGCAACGAACGTATATGCCTTATGTAAATTATTTATACCATCCACTTTAAATAAACTATTGTAACCAGAAAATAATTTTAATAAATAAAGTAAATAAATCAAACAAATTTGTAATACGACGGAGTGGGGTAAATAAACAAGGCGTTCAACCAGGATAAATCGACAAGGAAAGAAGGAAAGTCACTTAAAGGAAGTCACGTACAAATTTAAGATATTTTTAATTCGATACCCTACTCAATATCTTGATAGTTAAATGAAAGTTTAATATTTTTCAATATCACAACTTCTTTATTGTGCTAAAATTCCAATCTATAATTATTAGGCAATAAGTAATTGTGACAAATGATCTCATTCAAACCATATTTACAATTCATCATTCACTCGCTCATTCATACAGTATTTACAAACAGCCCATAGGCCTCCGAAAGCCATATGGTTGTCACCTCCCTCGCATGCGAAAAAGAAAGCGGAGTCTTGAGAAGACCCCCACTCTCCTCCGACAGCCGCGGCACCGTCAGCAAAGGTTGACGAAGAGTGCGAGAGCCACATACGCTCAGGACATGATTGGAGAAACTGGCCATTGTCAAGACTCCCACTGTTACGCTTTTATAGCAGGTCACGAGGCCACTGCCGTTTTAGTCTCCGAGGAGGATTATAGGGATGAGTGGCGCAGTGTAATGACTGTGCTACAGGATTAGGGTGGTTGGATAGGTTACTATGGAATTTCATGAACTTGGAAGAGATGAGTAAGGTATATAATTTACTATTTAGAAAAGACAACCATTTTCGATGATTCAATGCATCGGGTGCTTACTTACGGCCAGTCATGGATGTAACAGCTCTACTACTGTTACATCCATGACTGGCCGTAAGTCGCAGTAGTTGTCTGGATTTAACCCATTAGCGGAAAAACTTGTCAAATAATCAGTAAGGACCACAACTCTCCTTAAGACGATAGTTTCTACCATCGAAAACCATAGTGTTTTCTAAACAATAAACTTTAGTTAGACACAAAAAACAATAATTTATCTGGCAAATAGTTAGCTAATTTAAATAGAAAAAAGTGAAATGACTTAACTGTTTTAGTTTATATAGAGTGCTTCGTTCCTCTTCATTTATATCTGAATAGGATCTCTACTGCATACTTAGTACAGATTAAAAGTACTCAAGATTAAAATACTCCCCTCGTTCGTTTCTATTCAATAAGCATTAGAAAGCCTGAATTTCATTAATATTCCAGTACACGAAACCCACACACGAGGCTGAAAAGACAAGAACTAAACAGACGTTTTGGACAACTGTGCTGGCTACTTCGAAGGACATCCTATCTCTCAATAGAAAAAAAATGACTAATCTACAAAGTTATACCTAAGCCAATCTGGACATACAGCATAGAGCTATAGGGGAAAGCTAAAAAGTCGAACATCAAGCGTATCCAATCCTTTCAATTAAAAGTCCTGAGGACAATAGTAAATGCCCCTTATTACGTCAGCAACAAAACCCTTTTTAACGATCTTAATATACCCTACATTCTTCCAAATTCATGGAATTCCATAGTAACCTATCCGACCACCCTAATCTAGGGGATTACAGTCATTACACTGCACCATTCATCCCTATAATCCTCCTCGGAGACTAAAGTAGCCTCGTGACTCGTTATAAATCTGTGACAGTGGGAGTCCTGGCAATGCCCAGTGGCAGGGGTGTCACTAGGGGAGTGCCTGATCACTCTAGCCCTGGTGACAAGTGCGGATTGATGTAGTTCATAACATGGACCATTGTTCCATGTCGGCATTTTAATATCTGACTCCATTTTATGATAGGTATGTGTCCCGACAATACACTATGTTCAAAAGAAAAGGGTACAGAGGTTGCATAAAGGATAAGACCGGTTCAGAGTTCAAACGGGGCACGGCAGTGTGGTAGGCGCGAGGCGTCAGGTGGTCTCAAGACTGTGAGACAGCGTGACGACTCATATGACAGCAGAGAGAGAGTAGAGACAGAGTGGGCTCAGTCCTTAATCTCCTGGTCTTAAATACCATATCCCCTACCTAGTGAAAGGTGGAGTCGGCTGACATGGGGTATGTTTTACGATACACAGGTGGCCATTTCCTTTTAGTTTTATGACCGTTGGGGTAAAAGGGTGTGTTTTTTATGGCTGCTAGGGTCTCACCCACTTGGGTTATTTGACCGCCTATAGGTGCCCCTATATCTACCTGGCTAGTCAGGTACCGTTTTATGACGGTGCCCCTCTGTTTACCTGCCTTGCTACAACTGCCGCGTGGACCCTGGTTTTAATTACAAGAAGCTTACAAAGATTTACATAATATTATAATACATTATTTGCACCAGAGTATAGGATGATTTACATATGTTTGGCGCTCGCTACACCCAGTTACTCCTGAAGAGCCTCCACTGGCTTGTATCCGGTGACGCGGCTGACGGAGTAACGTGGGGGACTTCCCAAGACTCCGCTTTCTCTTTCGCATACAAGGGGGGAGACAAAAATATGGATTTGGGAGATCTGTTTTTAAATATTGTATGAATAAGAACATTCATCGCGATTACTTATTGCCCAATAAGGAAGATTGTAATTTTATCACAATAAATATTTGATTTGTTAGAAATAAAATATCCATTGAAATAGGGATAGACAGGTTACTAGTACGTTTGTTCTGAGTACGCTTTAAATAACCACTGAATAATTCGTGGTAGAATTCATAGAGACATATGATTTAAGGCTTCATTCCTGAAAATAGAAAATAGTGAAGTAAAGTAACTGTTTTATTTTATATAGAGTGCTTCGTTCCTCTTCATTTATATCTGAATAGGATCTCTACTGCATACTTAGTACAGATTAAAATGCTACCTTCGTTCGTTCCTATTGAATAAGCATTAGAAAGCCTGAATTTCATTAATATTCCAGTAGGAGATTAGAAAAAACAGGAGTCTACGGATTATCAACTTGATGAACTTTATCCCGTGAGAATATCGTACTAAGGATTAAGGAAAAATCCTAGTGGTCTTGCGTTATTTTTTTTAATGGAACGAACTAAGTTTTTATTTTTAAATTACAGTTCGTTTTAGCTCTTGAAAATGAATGAATGAATTCTGCCCTTTTGCCTTTCTAATTGAGGAATTTATTTATTTTTTCATTTTCCCTAATCCTTTTGAATCTTGAGCGTTCAGGCAATAATTATTTACAGAAACATTACAATATTAACTTGATTGAAACGCCATAAGTACGTTTAATCGTTGTCTTTACTCCCTAAGTTCGGATCTCTAAACAACATACTATATTCATAAATGTCAGGTATCTTACTTCTTAAATTCATAACTAAACTAGGGTACGTATGAAGGTGTGTGGTTCGTTGTAATTTCTCGCAAATTTCTCTTCTACATAGCTGATTGAAATATATTTAAAAAAATAAAAAATCTTTCTTAGAAACAAAAAATCACAGTGCATAGAAAACAAATAGGTCATCCTATATGCATACTATGCCGACTGTCGGTAAGATTCCTTTGGCAAAAATTTTTTTTTTAGGTCTAAAATTCTGTTTAAATTTAAATTTCATGATTTGTGACAATAAACTTTAGTTAGACGCAACAAAAACAATAATTTATCTGGCAAATAGTTAGTCAATTTACGAATAGTGGTTGGTTGCTCTCATTATTAGCATCGTCGGGACAACAAATGTAGAAATGATCAAACAGGAGGACTATGTTTTGTACTTGATATTTTAGTTACAATGTTTAGGCCACTGTCGTGTTATAAGTTTGTATTTATTCGTTTTATTGTTGTCTCGAGTGATAAGGGGCAAATTATAGTGTTCTGTTAGGCTCTGATGAACTGTTTCCACTATGCTAAGCTAGTCTCAAGCCGACACAAGTTACAATGATTAATGACAATGTGGTATTATAATCAGATTCAGATTTTAGCAGAGTCAAGTCCTCCTTTTACATTCACCACCTTACCTCCTAAAACATCCCTTCCCCCCAATGACTCCCACGGGTAGGGGGATAAGGTTTCTTCTTTTGATTTATTTGATTGTATTAAACTATAGTGCAGTAAGCACACGGTAAGAGCACAGATAACTTATTAGGTTATTAACATGGAATAAATTATGTTTTCTAAAACGTTTGTGGAAACAAAAGTATTCATACCTAGCGAAGCCGTTCCATGAAGCGAAAGTGATAAGATCCATCACTAATGATAAGGATCACCGAAGGTTCCACACTAAGTGGACCTCCATTAGTCAGTCAATGGGGTGTAATAAAGAACCCATTCCGAAAATGGAGTGGGGAAGTAGTGACTTTCTGCTATATAAACATCAGCCTCTGAGTTCTTGTCATGATGAGTCTTTTGAGACCTGAAGGTGAGCCCCATCACCTGGTCCCTTTATATTATCGTTTTTTTTAAGTTGCCCAATATATATTAGATTGAATTATATCCTTAAAATTCCGTGCGAATTATAACGTATATTTATTTCTGTTTTCAATAAATTAATAAAATCTTAAAGGGTCTCTGGACAAGCAATTCCACTCATCCCTATAACCTCCTCGGAGATTAAAACGGCAGTGGCCTCGTGACCTGCTATAATTAAGTGTTAGTGGGAGTCCTGGCAATGGCCAGTTTCTCTAATCATGTCCTGAGCGTCTGTGGCTCTCGCGCTCTAGGTCAGCCTCCACTTCCCAAGACTCCGCTTCGCACGCGAGGGAGGTGACAACAATGTGGACTTGGGGGGCCTCTGGGCTATTTGTAAATACCGTATGAATGAGCGAGTGAATGATGAATTGTAAATATGGTATGAATGATATCATTTATCTCAATTACTTATTGCCTAATAAAAAGGTAGATTGTAATTTTATCTTAATAAATTGTTGAAATAATAAAAAAAAAAAAAAAATAACTTAAATCTACAAACTCAATCAGTTAGGCATTTTATAGGCTCAATCCTTGAGTCATTACGAGCGGCAAAGACATCCGGTGTGATCACTAAAGACCCAGAGCGAACTAAAGCTCCGAAGAAGAAGCGGCAGGTGGGTCCTTCGGCTACAGTGAATGAGCTCATTAATCACCATTTTACATTTTCCGGCTGTTAAAACCCAACTTCCGCCAGCTCAAAGCACTCCTGTTTAATGGTGGCTTAGCTCATTAATTAACTGTGATTTTCCTCCTCACTTGATCGAATTTCTTATGGAGAGATATTAATAGTATGCCAATAACAAAAACAACTCTTTGAAATAATAATAATTCGATATAACTTATTTATTGTGGTGAAATTACAATCTGCCTCATTAGATAATAAGTAATTGTGATAAATGTTCTCATTCATACCATATTTACAATTCTTCATTCACTCGCTCATTCGTACAGTATTTACAAACAGCCCTCCCAAATCCACATGGTTGTCAGGACATGATTGGAGAAACTGGTGATTGCCAGGACTCCCACTGTCCCCCTGATATATACCAGGCCGTTTCAGTCTCCAAGGAGGATTATAGGGATGATAAGGGATGGTGCAGTGTAATGATGTGTTACGGAATTAGGTTAGTTACTATGGAATTTCATGAAGTTGGAAGGTATGAGCCCAAGATTGTAAGGTATATAACGATCGTTATGAAGGGTTTTGTTGCTGACGTAATAAGGGACATTTACTATTGTTCTCAGGACTTTTGATTAAAAGGATTGGATACGCTTGATGTTGGTTTTGCTGTCCCCCATAGCTCTATTCCGTATGTCCAGATTGGCTCAAATGTAACTTTGTAGATTACTAATTTATAAATTAGTACTAATTAGTAATTTATTTTCTATTGAGAGATGGGATGTCCTTTGAAGTAGTCTGTACAGTTGTCCAAAGCGTCTGTTTAGTTCTTGGTTTGTTAGTCTCTTATGTGGGTCTTTGAAATAATAAAAAAAAAGTGAAAACCTCCTTAGTTGAAACCTAAAACCTCCTGATTTTGTAGGCCACGTTCTTGATCAGGAATAAATACCCTTTGAGCACTTTAAATAACCGATTTGATATCTGTAGGTTTTCCGGGTTTGAGCCACGGTAATGTTGGTGTAATAGGAAATTAATTAGGTTACCTTTAAGCAAATTAACTTTTGAGGAATGGCTGCACTGTTTAGCATAAGAACGAACCTTTGGCAATCTTTATAATCTTCAACATTTCCCTGTGTTTCTTTTGAATACTCATGTCTTTATGTTACTATAGAGACGCTACAACCCGTGGAGGGTCCTGGCCTCCTCGATAAACTTTCACCGTCCAGTTACGGTCTGTGCTACCTCTCTTCAATTATTCCTAGATGTCTCCTTGCGTGAGATGCCTCGCTTTAGTTTTCCCCCGCCCAACAGTCAGTGTACTGCATGCTCACCACCCAATGACTTTTCTTGGCTACTCATCTGTCTCCAACCTAGCAAAGGTTCTCTGCCCAGCTCAGCCTTCCTAAGTATACATTACTAACAACGTAAGCTTCCTGTTCTTCCTGCTTCTCCAGGTTCGTACTTCCCTTATAGGACCAAAAATCCGTCTTTCTCATCTGTCTTGGAAAAGGTACAACCCAGTCTGAGATGTATAGGTTAGGACTGGTCACTTCTACTAAGTGTCTTATACAGCATTCAGCTTGACTTGCGAGACAATTGCTAATGGGGGCAAAAGTAACACTTATCTGTAGCAGTTCATTTTATTTCTACAGTGGTTTCGTTTAATGAGACAAACTAAGTTTGGTAAACTCAGAAACCATTCCAAGAAACATGGAGCACGAAGACACATCTGGAGCTGGTGATCTTATGATGATACGATTTTGTTCTCACCTGTTAGATTTCGAGTCCTATTAAAGGAGAAAAGCACTTTTGTTGAGGTGTCCAGATCGTCAGTGTACCCATTCAACTGACCAGCTTATTTAATATTGTGCATACCTTCTTCTAAGGTCATGTTAGAAAATAAACAGCCCATATCATCGCCTAGGCATGGTTTCCTTGTCAACATTATATTAAGAGGAGCAGTCAGGTATAATTTGCATACAGCGTGCGTCAGTTTCGGTCATCAAATTAGTAGAGATCCCCCAATCTATTCTTGAACTACCTCATGCTCGGACCGCTTAATGATGGTTGCCTAATAAGATTCTGCTGGATACGTTAGCCTTGTTAAAATGAAACTCTCTGAAGATAATTGTAGATTTCCATAGTACCTTTTCGTGAGCTCTCCTGCGTGACATTGGCATGGTACTGTAAATTTTATATCAATTACTGACGGATCAGTGATCTCAAACTAGACGAAGTATTTTGTGTTAAAATATGCCTAGACGGACAGATTTCGTCAATAATTATCTGTGGTACGAGTGTTTTGTGTGGGCAGAATCATTGCGAGTATAATAACGATTCGGATTTATGACGCTTTACGAACGGTACACGTTAACCTAGAACGATCAATCAACCTTCCATGTGTTAGGCGAGTAGGTTTTAACTTGTCAACTATTTTTTTTTTTCATTTATTAACTAGATTTGATAATATAATAGATATCAACCAAAATTACTAAAGTAGTTCTTACGGTAAGATCCGTGTTCGCTATGTTCGTGGAAAGCATTATACTCCTGTCAGTACTCGTTCGGTAAGTTGTAATTATAAGTATGTAACATCAATTATAGCTCTCGTAAATTAAGTATATTAACATGTGATTTTTTTTCTGCTAGATTAGGTTAGTGATAGTCAAACGGTTCATGAACACATCTCAAATCGGCATTCCCAGTTATCTTCTCATGAGGGGGAACGAAGGAGCCATTGAAAATAAGGGCTCTATTTAATGCATGAGTGTATGCTCTACATCATTCGTAATACCCAAAGCCTCTACGACTGTAATAGGAAGTGTGACCGAGTGTTAGAACTACAAGAATAACCTAAATTTTATTGCAACTCGAGTGCCTCTAACACTGACTTTTTGTTGAAAATATATATCAATGTAAACATAATGATATCGTATAAGCAACAAAGCACAAGTGTGTCAAGCTAGAAGTTTATTTGTTGGTTATATCCATTCATCTGGTTTAAGGAACATTGCTGGCAGAATTCGAACAATTTTCAATGTTGGAAAAGTATAAAACATAATAGTACTAATTACTTATTTATCTTTTATTTGTTTCTTCTTCTTTATCAAACCCCTTTGTACCCTTCGGTGTCAGGTTCAGAGCCCGCATGAACTTCCTGTACCAGTCTTAGTCCTTTGATGTACTTCGTTCCATATGCTTTGGATACTCCTTCCAAATGGTCCATCCAATGTTTCCTAGGGTGTCCACTGGGTCGCTTAGACTTCATACTTTTAGTGTACATTGCATTCTGGGGAACATGTTCACTGGCATTCTGTTTTTTTTTTTTTTTCAAATCTTCTTAAAAAAATGACAAAACTTTTATTTACTATAGATTCTTAGGCGAATCTATTTACATACTACATTTTATATGTCCTGTACCATCGGTACACTCTATACAAGGTCTGAATCGGTATAGAAGTTATAAAATCAATACAAGTGCAATGGTACACAATGCACTTGACTTCATTGACAAGACTCTACAAGGTGATGGGGCTCACCTTAGTATTCTCTGTTCATTGACCAAACAAGCCGATTAGTGCTTTGCTATTTATCAATTCCTGGAGGGGTTCCCGATTATCTCCTCTAGCACTATAGTGGTCCTGGTCGGGGGCACCCACCAGGGAGGGAAAGGTCACGTCGACCATTCCACTGCCCAGCGGGCGTCAGAAAAAGATAAATAAATAAACCTGTGGCGTTTGACCTTGGCTAAGTTTGACCTAAGTTGGTGGCCTAGTCGGCGGGAAGCTTTATTCGTATTGATCTGACTCCATGACATCTTAGAAGTTGTGTGCCCCAACAGTGCACTATGTTCAGGAGTATAGGTAGTGGAATGACCACGAATTCACAATCGGTATCTAAGGGTAGGCGAAAACCAACACCAAAGGCGAGTGTGAGCCGGAGAGAGGCAGACGTGATCACTGGTGGAGACGCTACTAGGTACAGTTTGTCACAGAGACCGTCGTCAGCATGAAAGGGATCCCTTCCAAGGAGGTGCTAGTATCAATGAGACGAAGTCAGAGAGAACGTCGGACTAAAACATAACAAGGTTAGGAAAGAGAGGTGTAGAGGTAATTAAATAAGAAAGCCATGGTTCGGACAGAGCAACAAGTGCAAGCGCAGAGAGAGAGAGTGAGGTGTCCACTTTAGGTGTCTTATTCCGAATGTCTCAGAATTTCTGCCTCATATAAGCAGTTCATTCCTGCCTACAGCGAATGAGAGAGCTTTTTATTTCCCCTAATCACGGCACTATCGGGATCGTGAACTAGTCCCCTCTCTCTAAACTGACACCGAAGATTTATTAATAAAAAATTAAAACGTAGGCGGGTGTTTTCTGGCCGTGAACAGGGTATCTTCTATTTATTCGTGGTGAAGAAGTTGGCACCACAGTCCTCATTCTGTTAAATGTATTTTTCTCAATTACTCATCGGAGAAATTTCATCCCTGCAACCAGCAACATACTTTCCTACCTCTTTTATTACAGGCAAAAATTCTGCTCTGTTGATCCGCAGGTAGATTTGTTAATTCATTGAAATGTGGTGATCACTACTGTCTAACAATATTACATATATACAATATGTCAGAAAAACATATATGTCAAAAATGTCAGATCGATATGATTATTTTTAAGTCCATTGTCGTAGAGCATGCAGTTGTATTTATAACATATAAATAAACGCAGGCTCTCCCTTGGCCATTTCTCTCCAGAGCCCTACTTCTGAATACAATGTGTGTTTTCGCCAAGGGACCTCAGCCTGACATCGGAGCTAACTAGATTTGCTACCACTCACACGGCCTGCCCTCATTTCTCCTCCAGTCTTCCTCGGTCTTTGGCTAATCCTTCGACTTTACAGCTTCACCCTCGACAATTTCTCATATGTGCGGGCAGCGGAAGGAAATGACAAAATCAGTTGAAGATATTTATAAATCAGAAAGTATTTGATCAAGGATTAAGGAATAAGTTCACACTATATCCTCTAGCTACAATAATATAAATAATGTGTCTGGAGTGGTTAACGTGCCTGACCAGTAGGTTTTTACAAGCGTTCTCGAGTATAAAGTTAGATTTTTTTTCGAAATTAAATATACATACAATCGATAAGATATTGAGCCCACTATTCCTCGTGACATACGAATCCTGGTCTCCATTAGTTCATCATCATCGACACATGGCGAAGACGCGTCTTGAAGATTGCCTTTTTCAGCACTGAAGCGTTTCAACCAAAGCGCAGTACTTCGATGCATCGAAAACGGCCAGAGCAACTAATAATACTGTGGTTTGAATATTCTAACTACTATCCCATAAAAGCAGGAGTTCCACACGGCAGTGCCCTGGGTCCCCTCCTCTATAACCTAAGACCACTTATGTCCCCTCTACCCCCAATACCTTTTTGGCAATATTTGCAGATGACACTATATTCACAGTTTAGTCATCCAACTCAGACCCCAATCTAGCATTCCATGACCTTCAAAAACACCTTGATGAGATCAAGCATTGGTGCAACCAATGGCTAATCAAAGTCAATGAAGTAAAATGTTCCCACATAAACTTTACCCTCTGCCAGTCTATAATAATTAACTTTAATAAAATCATACAAGAGCTAACAAACGCTTCGGACAACTGTACAGACTACTTCAAAGGACATCCCATCTCTCAATAGAAAACATATTACAAATTTACAAAGTTATACTTAAGCCAATCTGGACATACGAAATAGAGCTAGGGGGGACAGAAAAAAAGGCAAACATCAAGCGTATCCAATCCTTTCAATCAAAAGTCCTGAGAACAATATCAAATGCCCCTTATTATGTCAGCAACAAAACCCTTAATAATGATCTTAATTCACCCTACATTCTTAAACTCTTCGTCTCCAAGTTCTTAAAATTCCATAGTAACCTATCCAACCACCTTAATTCCCTAGCGCAGTCATTGCACTGCACTACTCATCACAATAATCCTCCTTGGAGACTGAAACGGCAGTAGCCTCGTGACCTGCTATAAACGCGTGACAGTGGGAGTCCTGGCAATGGCCAGTTTCTCCAATCAGGTCCTGAGCGTTTGTGGCTCTCGCGCTCTTGGTCAGCCTCCACTGGCTAGTATCCGGTGACACGGCTGACGGAGGGGCGTGGAGGACTTCCCAAGACTCCGCTTTCTCTTCGCATGTGGATTTGGGAGGTCCCTGGGCTGTCTGTAAATATTGTATGAATGAGCGAGTGAATGATGAACTGTAAATATGGTATGAATGAGAGCATTTATCTTAATTACTTATTGCCTTATAAAAGGCAGATTGTAATTATAGCACAATAAAGGAATATAAATCAAAAACTAGTACTTCTGTGTAGGTTTGAGGTCTGGGCGGGGTTCACTGCGCCTCGTAATGGAAGATGAGCAGTTTCCTGAATAAAAAATAGAATATCTAAATAGAATATAAAAAAGAGAAAAAAAAGTTGATAGGTGGCCGCTCAGGACTTACATACATGTTATTAATTGCGTAATTTTTAATATTTGAACCCCAGAAAAATAGTTCTGGTTGTAACTTGAGAACAGATGAAGATTTGTTGTTGTTTTTTATCGCAAACTTAATATTGAGTACTGAGCTGCAAACAAGAGGATAAAGACCTGCTCCACAAAACGGTTTCGATGGAATTGAATCCGATTATTGCGATGATTACAAGCGCACCCAGACCACGTAGAATTACAATTACCCACAGACCCACTTGACTGTTACAAATAGCCAATAAAGCACCTCACTTTTATATTGATTTCCTCGTATTGTAAAATTTGTTTTCTCTCTGCCAGTTTTAGTAGTCATTTATTTCGATACTACTTACAGCCAATTGTGAAACTTTTAGGTATTACAAATAAATATTTATTTATCAGCCCTTATTAGTTAAGAAGTATAACCTTATGTAAGCAGTAATTAGTATAATTTATCATGGGCGTTCAAATTAAATCTTTATGTTTCTAACCTATAATCTTTTTTTTTTTCTTCATAGCCTCTTTAAATTTTCAGATAATTATGTACAATTATAAATCCACAGGCGAATCTATTTACAAATTATTTTTATATTTCCTGCAGCCTCACTACATTATATACAGGTTTTATTATTATATAATGGAATAAACAAGTACAATGATACACATTATACGTGACTGGACTGAAATGACTAATAAAGGTGATGGGGCTCATCTTCTTGACCAAACTTAAAATTAACTTACATACTAATTCTTAACCTAATTTTTTCCCGACAGTCTGTTGCCATCGATGCGGGAGGGGTGGTGGGGTCATAGTGTTAAACACTGCGTTGGTTAGATGCTGCAACGAGTCAAAAAACTTGACGTGTCTCCGGCGGATAAACTCACCCACTGACGGCACACCAAGAAACGGGTGCAGGTCAGCGTTCTTTAACCTCTCGAGGGAGGTATGCAGGTATCGCATGATCCCATTCTGGAAATGCTGGAGGCCTTTGGATGTATTGTCGGTCAAGTGGGTGAATAGCGGGGCACCGTACAGCAGAGCTGGCACCCATAATATATGTATGAACAGCATAGTGAACAGATAATAATTTAATTAAACAGACAAGTTTCGGTGTAAGTAGATATATCTATCACGTATGATATTTCTCTTACCACCTGGTTGCTTTCAATCACATTTTCCTCTTTCGACGATAAATCAAACATTCACCTTACAAGTCAGATTAAAAATTGTTCTAGCCGCTTAGCTTCGTAGTTTCCCTAAAAACTATCGCAACTATTTCTATTTTTTTTTTTAATTTGTCACTTCCATTTTTCATTGAAGCCAACTAATTTTCTTCCATCCAGGTTGTCGGACGGTAAGAGCTCTAAGGAAGACTTGAACCAAGTGCTGAAGGAAGTGCTTGCCTCACTGATGCTAGAGGATCGCCTCGAACGACACCCGAGGAGCAACGACACAGAGTCTTCGTCACTAGCGACCGGCAGCATGAGAGCCATTGGTCCATCGCCGACAGCCGTAAGGTCCTCATCTTCGGTGTACAACTACTGGCTCCTCCCTGCCATGTCCACCAGCCCTCAGACCACCACTACCTGGACGACCTCCACCGGCATGGCTTTTCTGCAGGTCATGCCGCCTCCGACGGTCACGAGGGTGGAGAGGCTCAAGGATGAGATAAGGTAGGTTTGTAGTTATAGTTGGGAGTAAGCCAAATGTGGCAATACCTCTCGTCATGTTCTTGCAAACATCATGCACATTCATCAAAGTCGATTGTTTACATCATCGTGTCGCGACCATAATCTTGAATATGACACGTCAAAATAAACCTTAGTGAACAACAATACAAACGAGAGGTAAATGGGTAAATCAATTTAAGAGCGTTTTGGGGAGATCGCCTTGGGTTAATGAAAAATAAATGTCAAGTATTCATCAAGTGTATCTATGAATTCTATTTCATTCAATGTATTTTAAGAATTAGTAGTATAACCGTATAACAAAATCATACCATTCACAGATACCAAGCTCTGGTCAAAAAGACGAACCAAGAGTTCTTGTCCTACCTGAACAGAATAATCGAAGACAAGAAGCTAGAGCTGAGCGAGGTACAGAGACAGATCCTGGGCGAGCGCGCAGAACTAAACAGGACAAGGGAGGCGCTGTTCCACGCATACAACAAGCAGGCGCTGGAGAGGCCCAGATTGGAAGACCTGAGGAGGAAGCTTGCGATGAAGGAAGCACTGTTCAAGGAACTGACGGGACTCAAGAGGACACGCCGATGGGCAGGGGGTCTGGTGCCAGAGACTCCATGGATCAACATCAACTACCCAGGAGGGGTCATTACGGAGTGGTTAGGGCAGAGGAAGTTACGGTCCGAAGAGGATGATAGCATATATATGGACGGTAAGTATGCCATACAACTGTCTTTATTGTGGAAATAATTTTCACTTAAAATAATTATCCAAGGAAGTAGCTTAAAGTATGGAATATTCATCAAACATCTTATTTGGTGTCACTTTGACCCGTGGCCTGTCATCATTTATTAGAAAGGATATCAGATCAAAAGGAACCGTAAATATATTCGATAGATTAGATAAATTAGAGAAGTGGCTAACAGAAGACAGATTTGAATATCTATTGAACAAAACATGTGGAGTTGATATAATACTGCAAAGAGTTAAAAACACATGATTAATAAACACAATAATGGCATATTGTCCAGTAAAGTCTATTAATACAGAAGGGGTGAATGGGGGAGGTGTTTCTAAAAACAAGCTCCAGTTCAACGTTCAAGGGTTGCCATGGTCTGAGTACACACACACACACACACAGGCTGTGACAAAGGTTCTCAAGGTCTTCTAGGTCCCGCTAAGGTCTCCAGGCCATTGCTGGTGGGGTGCCAATTGTCCAATACAAATTTTTTCTGCTTATGTCAAGCCATCCTTTGAACGACAAATCCTTTGCCCTGTAACGGTGTAGCATGCGTGCAACTTGGAAAAATACAACGCATAATAAATTAGTAAATTTTTAATTGCTAATATATATATAATTTTAATCAATTTAAAATTTCACACACGTGACCTCTCCTTTGGTCAATGAGAATGAGCATGGTAGCAGTGCAGGTGGCGTTGAAGAGAGAAAGGTCAGTTCACGCCTATCCTTGAGTGAAGGGCGTATTCCGGTTCAATGGTGATCGGTTATCATAAAACTATTAGAGAACATGTAATACTAATAATAATATATACATTGGATATCCAAAGAACAAAAGAATTTTTTATTCCACATAAGCTCCACAGCAGCTGAAGAATTATTGGGCATAACGACGACCGGAAGAAGAAAAGGATATGCATGTCCTATAATAATATGTCCTGTAATAAAGGATATTATATATATATAAGGATATAATATTGTTTCATTACGTGATGGGTCTTTTGGGAAATCTCTCAATGTGTATTTTCTCAATGGACTTAGCAGGCCCTAGAACCATATTTTATGAGTGCATTAAATTTGGTCTCAATGATGAATTAAAAACAATATTCACTAGCGATGAATATTATGAATATTAAGGGTGTTGTTGACCTTAACTACTATAACGAAACTCCCACCTTCATTGATTCCTCCAGTTAATATAAATCCATGATGAAGTGACCCACCACCCCTCCCGCATCGATGGCAACAGACTGTCGGGGAAAAATTAGTTAGGTTAAGAATTAGTATCTAAGTTAGTTTTAAGGTTGATCAAAAAGGTGAGCCCCATCACCTTTATTAGTCAGTTTAGTCCAGTCACGTATAATGTATATCATTATAATTTTTTATTCATTATATAATTTTTATAAAAAAACAAAACCTGTATATAATGTAGCGATGCTACAGGAAATACAAAAAAAAAATTGTAAATAGATTCGCCTTAGGATTTATAATTATACATAATTATCTGTAAATTTAAAGGGGCTATGAAAGAAAAAAAAAATTGGCAGCATACATATAAAGTAAGAGGCTCTGATTTCATTCAGCTAAGACTCTTTATTTGCATGAATACAAAGTTACTCCGTTAACAATTTCATGTCCAACTCCTATTCATGAATATGATTCATATTAAATCTAATTGGTTTCTATGAAAGGGGCTATAGTACTTTAAATAAGCCAGTTGAATGAAGGAAGGAATAGTGGATCCGATTAAGAGAACTGAAATTAAAGGTTACTGTACATTTCATTTATTATCCATGGAGGCAATCTTTAATGGGGTCCCAGCTTCATGCCATTAATAGATGGTTTCATCGTGAGTCGGGGAAAATTAGTATGAAAATTTTTAAGGTTAATTATTGCACTGTGTAAGTCTACCATTACTTTAAAGATAAGTATTGAATGAGGGAGAGAAAACAATTAGCCTGGCTCGAGTGCTTATCCAGAAAGCCATTAAGAGAGTAACATACCGCAGCGGTGAGCTCTCGTTAGACTAATAACATTAAAATGGAGTGGCTGGAACACACAGAAATGCCTTCCTTAGCCCTAAGGGCTGAAATTGCAGGTCTGGTAGCTGTTACTACATTTGCTAGCATAACCAGACCAAGCTGTTGTTCAGAATGTCTTATGCAGATTCTACATGTTTGCAATGATCTTTATACCTTGAGTCTGCAAAACCACCTCATCTCTTAAGGACCAGAGCACAACAGAGTCTAAAGATACTTTCAACATTCACCTCAATTACAAGTACTATTCCATGCAAATATTATCTACTCGCATACCATTTGATTACTGCACCAGAATTTACATTTTCTCTTATCTGTACTTGTTTGGGCTCCACAGAGTTCTTTATTAGACTTGTTTGAGAGGATTTCAGCAATATTTTATTATCATTATTTTTTTATGGTAACGAGATGAATGGAAAATTTTAAAATTTTAAATTTCTTTTTTTTCTTTATCCTCTGATTGTTTCGGCTAGAGAAAATTAGGAAAATAAGCATATGTAAATATTGTATACACAAACATATGTTTAAGATTAAAAAACAAAAGAAAGTGTAGGTTATGAAGTGTGTTTTGTTTTTTCTCTAAAACAGCAGTTTTAATTTTGTTACATCGACATACATAGAAGATAGTTTGAAGGACTATAAAGCTCGAGGAAGTGAAGAAATAGGACTTTGCGTATTAGATGACGAGGAGCTTGGCTTAGTCAGTGTTGAAGATAGCAGAATACGGGCCTGTTCCCCTGCGAACAAGAAGTCGTTGTTTACTACAAGTTTGGACTTCTCGGCCTATCTGTCTACAGATCTCTCCGTGCGCATCGCCGCCCTGCGATTGACTATACGCACTCTTCTCCAAAACATCGTATCGTGACTATAAACTTTTTTTCATTATGTATTATACATTATATTTATATTTACTAACAATCAGGCCTGGTTAAATTAACTGTTAAATTGCTGATCAGTTATTTTTTTAATAAAACGAATAGTTATTATTTTTGGTATTTGTTAAATTTATTATTTTGTATATTATAATTTGCTATGCATTGTTTAATGTTTATGCCTTACTGTTGGCAATTTTGTAACACTAACCGACTCAATCCAACTTCTCAAGACGTAACCGGCGCAATTTTCTGGCGTTTGGGGAATTCTTGATTCTCAAGAGCCCTAGCGCGAACAGTACTTGATTAAATGTTTAGCCTATATCCTATCGGATCGATTATAAACCGAATTTAGTTTATTAAAAACGTTATTTCTTTTGCTGACTTTTTTGAAGTTTCTAAAAACCTGTGTATGCAATACCATCTTATATGTTGCTTTAACCATGGCTGGGGGGACATCACAAATTTAAACCTTAGAAACTTTTGAGCAAACCTTACAAATTAGCAAAATGTGATAAATTTCATGAACTTGGAAGGGATGAGTTCAAGAATGTAGGGTGTATTAAGATCGTTTTGGATGGTTTTGTTGCTGACGTAATAATGGCTTTAACGATTGCTCTTGACTTATTTTATAGTAATAAAATACTGAAAAAAAAACTGACTAATATAGTTTATTTATGGTGTTTTATTCAAAATTACTCTTAAATTTATTCATTTTAAAAACTGTAAACATTCCCCCTTAGGCGAGTTACTTTCATCATTATACGAGGCTCTTCATAGGTGTCGAAATGTAGATTATGGAGCATGCATCACACGTAACATATAAACTTTAACCATGGCTGGGGTAAATCACAAACTTAAATCTTAGAAACTTTTGAGCGGGGGCAAAATGAGTTAGTGCATTTGTTGTCAAAAAACCAACAAGCGTTTTTCAAAGTTTTGTTGTATATCTCTTTGCCTTTTGGAACCACTATTAAAAACAGTAGTTCAAAAAACGTAGAAATTCCCCATTTTCCTTGATTACTTATTGGTGGTCCACCAAGAGAAAGGTTGGGTCTATACCTTGAAGTCTCGGTAGTAAGTATTTGGACTTGAAAGAGTTAGGCCCTTGGTAGTTATGCCGGTCAAGTGTCGTTTCTCTTGTCTAAAAAATTATCTCAGCTTATAAGATAAATTGTTGTTATGACTTCCAATACACATAAATTTACATAAAGGAAACTAACCAGTACAATCACTCCTTCGGGATAAAAAATACGTCTTAATTCGTACAACACTTTTGGATTCTCCAATATAAAATTAAAATATTTCCAGTAAACGAGACTACCAAGCTACTCGCAGCAACACCAGCTCCAGCAACACCAGAATAGCAGGAAAACAGAATTTAATTCGAAAGCTCTAAAGTTGCCTAATTTGCTTATGATGTCCAATCCAAGAGATTTGCTGTAGCACGCAACTTCATCGGAGGACACTTAACACAATCATAACTCAGTTTGCACTGGAGTATGTTTCTTCCCGAAGCTAACCCAGCTAAGATCCCGGGGAGCTAGGATCCCGATCAAGTAGGAAAATTTGTCATGTCATAAGAAAAAGCAAGCTCAGTCAGTCAGTTTCTACAGTTAGAACACATGTTGCAAATGAGGTTTTTTTTTTTTCACATCTACTAGTTTTGGTGCACTTCATCAACATCACTGGGTTTGTTTAGGGAGATCACCTTCTGTAGTTGCGAATCACCTCCCGTGAATTAGTCAACACTCCTAGGCACCCCTAAGATCCAAATCCATGTTTTAACATATGTTTCGACTGCGCAAAGTGTTTTAAACCTAATCAGAAAGCAGATTTCGCTGATGTGTGGATATCATACTACAGTATTTTAATGAACTGAAAATAGTATTAAAAAAACCAAAAAAAAAAACCGAGTAATTCTTAAAATATCTGTTCTGGTCTCCAATCGTAATACCATAGACCGCACTAACCTCTTTTTCTCCGTGTCGACCACTTTGGATTTAATCGCAATTTGAGGCAAATTGTCCAATCGGAAATGGTATTGCACAGAAGAGGCCTTGGGTCTAATTCAGAGCAATCGCGGAGGTCAGTGATTACTATTAATGGAATATCGATCTTACTAATACATTTACGGAGGAAATTGATGACCAGTAATTCCTTTACCATTCAAATCCACGGCAATTATAATAGAATCATAGATCAGATAGATAGGTAAGTTTTTTAGGCTTTTTTTTATCACCTATGGAGTATGCGGTTTTTGAGCGACTCCGCGAAAAGGAAAGTCCTGAGTTCGAAACCAAAAGGGGTAATGTTGGTTAGTTGTTTTTCTAGAAACCCTAAAGTTTTTACTCTAGTCTTTGTGAGCCCCTTTTCAAGTATAGACATTTCCAAAATAATTTACGAAGTGTGATTAAATAAAAGATCTAAACATCCTGATCTTTATTCATTGGTTTAATTTTTCAATTTTTTTTTCAACTATAATTGCTGAAAGTCATTACCCAAGTAAGTAACTTTGAGCGCATGATGTTTATAGAGCTATAATATTTTGTGTGATATCCACTTAAATAGCCAATGGTTGAAGAACTTTTCAGGTTTAAAAAAAACAATAACTGATAATAATTAATAAACAATGTCGGAAAAAGGTGGTCAATTGTCGGAGGTCAACAATTGTCGGGGGGGGGGGCGTCACTAGGGGAGTGCCTGATCACTCTAGCCCTGGTGACAAGTGCGGATTGTTGTAGTTAATAACATGAGCCATGTTCCATGTAGGCGTTAATATCTGACTCCATTTATTGATAGGGATGTGTCCCGACAAGACACTGTGTTCAGGATGAGGTTCAGAGGTTCATAAAGAATAAGACCAGTTTTCAGAGTTCGAGCGAGAGATCGGCAGCGTAATAGGTACAAGTCGTCAGAGGTCTGCTAGAGGCTGTGAGGCAAAGTGCCGTCGTAGAGGTAGTAGACATAGAGACATAGTAGACTAGCGGAAGGCTGAGTGGGCTTACTCCCAGGGCCCCAGGACCCTGGTCGTATCGCGACTAGTAATGCGGCTCTGGAGACTAAGAAACAGAGTGTCTCTCAGGGCGAAAACTTATAAATATTGTACCCCCCTCCCTCGTGGAAGGCGGAGTCTGTCTGCAGGTGGTCTGTTTTATTATCCCGTTGGTCCAAAAGGGTGTGCTTTATGATGTCCCACCTCCCGAGCTACGTGGTCTAAACTGTTTCTGGCATGATTTTATGACCACGGGACGTGACTGCAGGTCTATTTTAAGGGGCGGTGAGGCCTACCCTAGGTTTTATTGCCGTACCCTCGATGTTACTTGTCTACCTCTGTCGATCCCTCTATCACACAAGAAATTTACACAGATTTGCATTTCTATTATAATACATTATGAACCAGAGTGTAGGGTAATTTACATATATTTAGCTCTTCGCTACAAACAAGTTTGTAATTATAAAATAAATTTTTTTTTTATTATACTGAGAATATCTCATAAATAATTTCTATCCCGTTTTGGAGTTTATTGCACTATAATTACAAAAATTTGGTAAAATTATCATAAATATTGTATTCGCATATTTTCACAACTTCTGTTTCCTATAGAAAGAAAGTTCTTTTGATGCCCCAAAAATGATGAAAGTAAAAGCGACCCCTTCACACTCGAATAATGGTAGGCCTATAATTAATCGATTACATCCTAGGACAAGCTCGAATCCACTTGTACACGTAGATCACGTATCTTTCTCCTTCCAGGCTATTTGTAGCTATAACATCCGGTGTACTAAGTCTTCCAAAACCTGAAGCTGTGCGGACATTTGAAAAAGTAAGTCCAAAAAAAAGGACTGAAAAAGGCAAACTGGTATTCTTACAGATACATCCTGTTAAAGATGGGTTGAAAGCAGAACAGAGAAAGATATATATTACCGATATTTTTTTTTTTCTAGCCAAATCTTTATTGTGACGAAACACAATCTGCCTCATTGGGCAATAAGTAATTTTCATAAATGTTCTATCATTCATACCATATTTACAATTTTCATTCTCTTGCTCATTCACACAGTATTTACAAACAGCCTGAGACCTCTCAAATCCACACGGTTGTCACCTCCCTCGCATGCGAAAGAGGAAGCGGAGTTTTGGAAAGTCCGATTGGAGAGACCAGACGCTCAGAACATGATTGGAGAAACTGGCCATTGCCAGGACTCCCACTGTCAAGTATTTATAGCAGGTCACGAGGCCACTGCCTTAGCCTCCGAGGAGGATTATAGGGATGAGTGGTGCAGTGTAATGACTGTACTCTAGGAGATTAGGAATGTTGGATAGGTTACTATGGAATTTCATACTTGGAAGGGATGAGTTCGACAATGTAAGGTATATTAAGATCGTTATGAAGGGTTTTGTTGCTGACGTAATAAGGGGCATTTACTATTGTTCTCAGGACTTTTGATTGAAAGGATTAGATAAGCTTGATTTTCGATCTTTTTGCTGTCCCCCATAGCTCTATTCCGTGAGTCCAGACTTTGGTATAACTTTGTGACTACGAACCGACGTTACGATGCTAAAAAAATAAACGGCAGATAAAAAAAGGAAAAAGAAAGATACACAAAGATGAAAACTGTGCTTGTATATATTGCTTGAAAGGATTCAAACAATCAAACCAGTGCACAGTGTATACAATAGGGCACATGATCGTTGTAGGCCTTTTGAAACGTATTCCATTTATTTTGTTTGTCTCAATTCCAAAGAGATTTTGAAAATGATTCTGGCAAATCAATTTGCGTTTTATATTATTATAAGAATATGTTTATTAATGAGTAAATAATTTAATAATTGTCACAGTTATATTGATGTCAAAATATGAGTACAAGACTTATTTTATAGTAATAAAACTGTTTAATTTATTTATCGTGTGTTTTTCACAATTACTCTTAAATTTATTAATTTTAAAAAGTGTGTAGCATTACATCAGGCACTGTGTAAACATGCCTATACCTTAAACTATCGGATCGATTATAAACCGAATTTACTTTATTAAAAACGTTATTTCTTTTGCCGACTTTTTTGAAGTTTCTAAAAACCTGTGTATGCAATACCATCTTATATGTTGTTTTAACCTTGGCTTGGGGAACATCACAAACTTAAACCTTAAAAACCTTTAAGTGGGGGCTTACAAATTAACAAAATGTGATAAATTTCATGAACTTGGAAGGGATGAGTTCGAGAATGTAGTGTATATTAAGATCGTTTTGGAGGGTTTTTTTTTTCTGACGTAATAAGGGCTTTAACGATTGTTCTTGACTTATTTTATAGTAATAAAACTGACTAATATAGTTTATTTATCGTGTTTTATCCAAAATTACTCTTAAATTTATTTATTTTAAAACTAAGTAAACATGCCCCCATAGGCGAGTTAAAATGTTGCTTATGGAGCATCACACGGTACTCGAATTCGTATTCCCCCTCAAATGATTTTATATGAACCTTTTTGTTAAGCTATTTGTGAATTTTTGACTATTCGCTGACAAACCGAATGAATATTATCAGTATACAATCTAGGAGAGACTTGTTGCTACTATTGAGCCTATTGGTGTATATATATATATATATATTGGAGTTGTGTTGTTGTTTTAATAAAACCTTAATCAAAATCCAACACCCGTTACTAAATAATACACCACACGTTCCATAATGGTCAGTTATGACATAACCGTGACAGGTTCGATTTCCGGCTAAAGAGATTATCCGATGATGATATTTCTGGTCCAATCGTCAAAGTAATTCGAGCAGGTAGATCAATATAGAGACAGCTTACCCCAACCACGTTGCGTCAACAAGTAGCCCTATATCTCAGGAACAAGCTGTTGGCATGGATATAGATCTAAATTTAATCTTATTCCGATTTGTAGTTTTCTACATTTGATGCTAACTCCTCGAATGATGATTCCTCCACAGATCACACTGAAGGTAAGAGGACTACCCTGACACTGCGCCAGCTCCTGTGGAACTCACTGGGCAAGTACATACCCTTCAGCAAGAAGTACGGCAAATCTGGAGATGTTTCACTCCCTTTGGAGATTCACTACAGGTAATATACAATAAAGAGTTCTCAAGTGTTTTAGTTATTCCTTCATTCAATACCCTCATAATTTCAACTTGGTTATTCTATGTAAATATAGGATAAGTTAGGAAATAAGAGTAGCTCTAAGCTTAAGGGGAAGAGGATGCACACCCCTTGTAAACATAGATTTAAGCTCATTGTAAAGAGTCATAGGTTAGGATAAGGTTGTAAATACAGGTTAGGTTAGTTTGTAAGACTTCCTTTACTAGTTATTAAAAAAAAAAAGTAGCTAGTAAGGAAAAAATTGTAAATAGCAGAGGAAATGTTTATTTTTGATTATTGATTTATTTTGAAATAAAGTCACTTAAGCATAACTTAAGGTGAGTTGACTGGTCCAACAATCCCATTGCACCGGAATACGCGCAACACAGGCGACGTACCCCCATGGGCACGTTGCACATGTTTGTGGGGAAGCCTCGTTTCAGGAAGGGAAAAAAAACAAAAAAGTTATTCTATATGTAGGGTAAATACATATCTTCAAAATGACGTTCCGAAATTTTATACATTTTACCACGAACAATTACGCATGTCTGTCTATTCCAGTCTCCTGCATTTGACATAATATTTTTATGAAGGTTCCACTCGACGTAAGTATAAATACTCTGAGACTAGTGGAATATAAGTATCAGCATTTTCTTTCCAGTGGAGAAGTCAGGATTATGGAATAAAAAACCTAAAGACAGGACCAGCTAAAAGTATCCCGAAATTTCAGAACGGTATCATGAGAAAAGTTGTCAGGCATACCTCTCGAGAGAGGTTAAAGAACGCCGAGCTGCACCCGTTGCCTACTAATCATGAAAGCTGAATTCCACTTCATCGAATTGTGTAGAGATAAAAAATAATTTTGCTCTGAAGTCAGACGAATTGAATTAAATAAACTTGTAAGTCTCAAAAAAATTATTTGAACTGTTCTGTTAGTGAAATCAATTAATTGTAATTGTACCTTCCGTCATGGTACTGTTCTAACTTCAAATTGTTTTTTTTTAAACGAACATTTTACGTTATATGTTATACTAGTGGTCCGACATACCTCTCTCTGGTTAAAGAACGCCGACCCGCACCCGTTAGCTTGGTGTGCTGTCATCAAGTTTTGCTGGAGTACACATCAAGTTTTTTGACTCTGTGTATCATCTAACAAACACAGTGTTTAACGCTATGACCCCACCACCCTTCCCTCATCGATGGCAACAGACTGTCGGAGAAAATTAGATTAAGATTTTGTTTGTTACATGTAAGTTAGTTTTACGTCTACGATTCATAGGGTGAGCCCCATGATTTTTAAACATGTTTAGACAATCATTGTACAATGTACATTATACTTCTGTAACAATCACAGATCACAATGTTAAATTATTAAAAAATGTAGCCAAGCTACAGGTCATATGATATTGATCTACTGTAAATAGATGCATAGATAATATTCTAACTTGTTTAATTTTAAGAAATAAAACTCCTTCTGTCTCTACACTATTATATTGGTTTTCGAAACGCGTGGCTTTACTTAAGGGTTTAAGCAAATCGTAAAATCCTCCTGTAATCGTATTTAACTGTTTGTTACCTCATGATTAATTTATATCTTTCTCTATGTCTTCATTCTATGACAGCTCCAGTAAAAATGATTCAATCCTTCTGACATATTGAAGTTCCATGAATCTTCCACGACACACTGCACTAGTCCGCATATATTTTACCTATGCGGTAATAACGGCAAGTATGCGTACATAAAAAACAAAAAATTAAAAACTTTAGTATATTTTTCTCTTCCACCAAAAATTATTAAAATTTACATTTTTCACATTTACATTACATTGACATAGCAAAAAGTTTTTTTTTTGTACTACATTTCGAAATGTTTTAACTTCAATTTCCATGAAAAAGGTTATATTAAAATATTCATAATATTATTAATACAGCATTAAGGTAGTGGTGCCAGTAGATGGCCATTTAATGCAGTAGTTTTTGTTTTTGAACACTGTCTGTGTTGTTAATCGGTCTATGCACTCGGTGAAGGCGTTTTGCGATAACTTAAACTCGAATTTATTAAGATCAATCAACAGATTACTCCAGTTTAAAAAATTCAAGAAGAAAAAAAAATTAAAAAAAAAAAAAATACAAATCTAGTAGATGGCCACTTGAGATAAGTGAAAAATTAGTAGATGGCCACTTTCTCACTAGTAGTTGCCCACCCAGTTTCAATGCTATATTCTGTGTTCTAAATAAAAATAAGCCTTATAGAATGCTTCATAAGAAATTCATTTAATTATTTTAAATAAGTCTAGTCTTGAAAGTGTTTCATTTCAGGCACATTACAGAGGTCTCGCGTTTTGCTTGTTTTCTGAGGCTCCTTTATGGTAGTGATGACGTTTTTCCACTCGTATTCACAAACGTCGGACCGAACTGGCCATTTCCATAGCCTCCCCACTCTCGCCATGGCAGAAATTGAAGCGACCAATGGAAGCGCCTAAGAACTTTGCCGGGATAGAACCTGCCGTCATAACGAACGATGACGAATTCGCCGTTCACTTTTTTCGGAGGGATAAGTTCACTATCATCCTCATCAGTATCTTCATCGTCAATGTCGCTTTCTGCCGATGAGACTTTAACACTTGAGTCAGAAGAATAACACGGCTTTCTTCTGGTTTTTTTGGCTTGGGTGTCTTGAGACTTGCGGCGCTTTCGATCTTCTCTTTCCAATTTCTTCTGTTCCATCAGTGTATCTTTTTCCGCCTTCTTCCGTTTCCTTTCGTTGGCTCGCTCTAACTTCTGCTTTGCGAGATTCTCCTTCTTTTCCATTTTCCGTTTCAAGTAGATCACATAATCTTCTCCAAAAGCTACGGTGGGCAATTTTTCCTTTGGCTTCCTTTTTGTATCCTTGCTCACTTCCGTCGGTACATAAAAAAAGTGCTTTTTAAAGGGACTAGGCACAGTGCTAGTAGATGAGGGTCCTGGTAGTTCATGTACAAGTTCCATGTCCGCAGTTGCTAAGTCAGAAATCGGTGCTGGAAAGTTGAAGTCAGCCGTGCTAGATGATGGACCTGGTAGTTCATGTACAAGTTCCATGTCCGCAGTTGCTAAGTCAGAAATCGGTGCTGGAAAGTTGAAGTCAGCTGTAAGTGGAGATGCTGTCCGATCCTCGTGCGTTAGATCACTATCTTCCTTTTGGAGGGCTTCTACTTCAGTTTTGGTACTGTGCCATAAGTTGAACAATGACTTATCAGTGGTGTCACCGGACCAATCACCAATTGTAGATTGAAATGCAATCAAGGTGTCAGCAGGTATTGATTCATTTAGAAAATGTAAGCCTCTCTTTAAGAACAAAATTCTTTCAGTGTTGTCCTTCTTCTCAATAGCTCTAGAAGACGTCAAGTTTTGCGAGGTTCTTGAGGCTATTCCTTTATTCCTCTTCATAAAAAGTTTTAAAAATGTTTTTCCTGGCTTATTATTCGCCTTAAAAAATTTGCAGTTTCGTTTTAAATCATTCAAGTATTTCTGAATACTGAAGAGCAGCTGCTCGTGAGTAATGGGGAATCCAGCCGCTGCAGAGTCGTACACCCATTGGCATATTCTCCCCTCTTCTTCTTTTGTCAGCATAGTGGCTGGGCCCATCTTCCTTGCAAGAGGAGATTTCCCGGTCACTTTATTTGCAAGAGTCTGCCGAGGGACTCCAAATTTCTTGGCGGCAGCACGTATCGGTGTGTCATGGAGTCTTACGTCGTTAACGGCTTGGGTCATGGCCTCTTCACTATAACTTAAAAACGCTCCTATTTTTCCTGGCATCTAAAAAATAAAGTTAGTACTTACCTAAAATGGAATACATGGACAGAATTAGTAATTGGTCGAAATAATAGTCAGTAGTTGCCCACCCGGCTCATTACTGAAAATTAAAAATAAAACCCAAAAAATGTTAATGCATTTTAATTTTATTAATTTTTTAGGTTAGATAAAAAATAATGAAGCAAAATAAACTTGAAATAGAAAAAACCTAGTAGTTGCCCGGCCGGGCAACTATTAAATTATTTTGACTAACAGATGCTAGTAATGGGCCACCCCCACAAACCATAATGTAAACAAAAATGCATTTTTAATTTTTAAAACAAATGTTGACTCAAACCCACTATAAATCCTAAAACCAAATTATCCAAACAAAATAACATGATTTGCCATCAAAATCTTTCGAATGATTGACCTCTTTGCTTAATAAATTACATAAGAAATTACCTTGTTTTATGTGACGACCACCGATTCAAAATTCAAAATTCGCTATCTTGAATACCACGGCTACCAACATGACGGCGTCTATTTTGTTGTGTTCCCAGATGATCACACTAGCCTATAAGCTAACAATGCGTAAAAAATCTTAAATAAAACT
The DNA here is from genome assembly GCA_930367205.1 of Acanthosoma haemorrhoidale. Lineage (NCBI taxonomy): Eukaryota > Metazoa > Arthropoda > Insecta > Hemiptera > Acanthosomatidae > Acanthosoma > Acanthosoma haemorrhoidale. The sequence goes on along the minus strand of OV884015.1, from coordinate 13,040,290 downwards.
CTTGTTATAAGCATTTTTAGGGAAAGTGGCCAACTACTGATGCATGGCCATCTACTAGCACCGCTACCTTAATACATAAAAAAAAAAAAAAAAAAAAAAGACATTTGCGTATATATTTTGGGCAGTTTAACCTTCTGTCTTCCAAACAGTTTTTATATTGATAACACATCTACAAAGTATTCATCAGAACTACAATTTAAAACAAGATATACAAGAATTTTATGTGTTTAAAAAGTAACATAATACAAGAAATAATCATGATGCAAGGAATAGAAATGAAATTTAATTTATTAAATAAAAAGGTACTGCCGGATTGTGGAATGGGTGTAATTATAAAACAGTGTTATTGTCTTTCCACAACTTATAACTTCTTCTTTAATGTAATAGCTCTTATTTAATCTAACAGCCTAATAGTAAATAGATAAGGATACACTAGTGTTTTAGATGAGTTGTATATCCCACATGACCAATTGGAGATAACTGAAGATGACATCTTAGAGCTTTCGAAAGCGCTATTATATTAAACTACTTTAAGTATAAGTTATGGAAAGACAATAAAACGGTTTAGTAAAAAGTTAAGAGTTATATTAATCAATAGATGAAGTAACTTTGTATACATCAGATTCATAAAATATTTTTTATAATGTTAATTTGTTTTCAATAAATTCCTATTTTAATATATCCCAACAACCTACAACTCTTTTTCCCCTAACAATAATTCCACTGTTTTCATTACACGTTTTGAGTTACAATTGTTAGTCCATGAATGCTGTTGGTACATTGAACCAAGTCACCAAACATATATACATAAGCCCTTTATTATTTATAAGGTAATCTACATAGATGAAATTTATGCTATGCATTTCTTCTTTTATGTCTTATTCTTTAGGAGTCAATGCATTTCATTTCATTATTACTTCCCCATCGATAAATTACTGGATTGTCAACAATCCTTGATTGTCTTATTATTCGAAATGCTACAAATTTGTTCTACGCCCCCCCCCCATTTATTTTTAATTCGATTGAAAGAAGATCCCATTGAAAGAAAAGGAAGAGCCTGAAGAATCGTTTTCAGTATTTACTTTTCCTCGGCGGCGACAGGACCTTCTGTTGACATTCTCTAATTACTTTTTCAACCACCCAATGTCTCTTGTCAAATATTTAACAAAAGATGTATTTCTTCATTTACCCTTTCTTGATTTATGTTATAGTTGTCTTACTATTATGGCTCTAAAAGTTCTATTTATCTCCAAGTACATTATATTTCATATGTTCAATTAGACGGATAGAAAAATATATATGAACATCACCCAAGGGGAAAAAATGATAATGAAAAAAAATAAAGAACATAATTAAAAAATTATCATCAAAGAATGCGTTTAAATATAGAAAATAAGAAAAAAAATGGCATTAAAATAAATATTAATGGATACGCTTTTACGAGGTTCCATCTATAGAAATATAGTCAAAATGAATATAAGATTAGTGACCACTTGAATAGTAAAGATCTGTTGGAATTAGGCCTTTTAGGATATTAGGAGTAAGAGAATGCAAGAGAGGGGTAGAGCGAGGAAGAAAGTATTATAGAAGAAATCAGTCCCCTTAAACAGAAATCTATTATCCGGAAAATTTATGGTAATAACATTCGTTAATCGCTGATGAATAATTGATAGAATTAATTTACAATTCCCTGAAGAGAATTGTCAAAGATTATTGTTGAAAAAATAATTGATCAAAATAGATTTGTAAATTCTTACTAATTAAATGATTTATTGATTGCAACATTATTTCTGGTAGCTTCATAGATGATGTTAAATATATTTAGCAATTAATTTGTGTTGGATACAAATCAGTATTTACTTGGAATATTGAGACTATTTGTAATAGTTCAATTCCACCTCATCGAATTGTGTAAAGAAAAAAAACTAATTTTGCTCTCAACTAATTGTTTTTCAGTCAAACTAAATTAATGATGGTGTCAGTATTAACATAAATAACATCAAAAGTCTTGAATATAATCATTTAAACTGTCCTATGTTGGTGAAATCAATTAACTATAACTTTTATAACTTCAAATTGTTTTTTGATGAACGAACATCCAACGTTATATAACATAATATAACTAACATAACGTTATACTAGTGGCCAGACATACCTCTCTCGAGAGGTTGAAGAACGCTGACCTGCACCCGTTCCTTGGTGTGCCATCGGTGTGCGAGTTCATCCACTGGAGACACATCAAGTTTTTTGACTCATTACAGCACCTAACCAGCCCAGTGTTTAACACAACGTCCCCACCACCCTTCTCACATCGCTGGCAACAGACTGTCGGGGAAAAGTAGGTTAAGATTTAGTTTATGTTTTTATTGTTAGATGTTAATTCAGTCCATTAATGTACATCATTCAAATTTTGTACAATGCAGATCACTATTAATAGAAAAACATAATTTGTATAAAATGTAGCCAAGCTGCAGGAAATATAATGAAGCAATTGTAAATAGTCATTTGTAGAATCTATATTTTGTAGCATATATTAATTGTGTAACATAACCCTTGTTATATTATATATGTATGCTGTTATACTGTACATAATTTTAATCTATTTGATTAAAACTGTGTGTTTCTACTGTTTGGTTTGATTCAAAATTACAGTGTACTCCTCATTAGAAAAATCAATACTTAAACGGCTAGGAATTTAATATATTTAAACCCAGTAGCTAATTTTATTTGTTTTTTAAAGTTGAACTTAAAAAGTAATGAGAAAAGTTTTTCAATCGCAAGCCTTCCGTATAAGAATTTCCTTTCTGTTCTGAGTACAGTAGAAAACTTTCAAAGAGTACTAGCACCGCTCTGCTCTTCCTTGTTAAAGTCTTTTAGAGTTCCATAATTAGCGCTAACTCACTGTTATAGGCTTGTAAACTGATTTGTTTCATTTGCATCACAGATTTGGCAAAAACGAGGCTCATGTCACCATCAAGATGCCCGGCATTGAAGAGCCCACAGCGCACGAGGGAGGACGCATTCTCAATCTCTCCTTGTCATGAGGACGGGCTTGGTGGGACACCTTTTCATTATTAAAATCATCACCTTTTCAGTTGTTGCTCAAGAACCATTCCGAAAATGATGTATGCCACAGGATTTGTATGTTTTTTTTAATAAACTATCTTATAATTTTTTTTTTCCACAAGAAAGTCTTGATCCCAATCTCCATCCACAGCTTCTTTGTGTTATTATATTCACTTTTTGTTAGTATATTTTTATGAACGAATAAATAGAAGTTCCCCTGTTCTCGTACCAGAAAACTCCCGCATTCGTTTCCTTATTGTAATAATAAAAACCTTAGGCATCAGTTAGAGAGGGGGGATTGGTTAACGACACGGGTGCACAGAGGAACCCAGGCTCTTACCTGCCAATATAAGACCGAGATTCGGAGATTTTTCCATTCATTTGGAACCCTGCACCTGAAGTGAACACTGTTCTCTCTGCACTGGCGCTTGCTGCTCTACTCGAACCACGGCTTTCTTATTCAACTACCTCTCCATCTCTCTCTCCTAACCTCGCTATGTTTTAGTTCGGCTTTGTCAGACCCCACACCTTCCTAGTGGGATTCTCTGCCTTTGTCTCGCTAAAACTAGCAGCACTTTGGAAGAGATCTCTTCCATGCAGACGACGGTCTCCTGGGGCCCTACAAACTTTACCAAGTTGCGTCTCCCCCAACGATCCAGTCCGCCTCACTCCGGTTCTCACTCGCTTTTGGGATCCGGACGTTTCGCCTACTCTTAGATACCGAGTGTGAATTCATGGTCATTCCAAGACCTGAACATAGTACACTGTCGGGGCATAACTTCAACAGGTCAAAGACCTGATCTCTTTCTTGACGTCCGTCAGGCAGCGGCCGGAAGAGACCCTAGCCCGCGGCATACATACATAATTACTAAAGCCCTAAAACATTTAATAATTTTAATAAAGGCTGCATGACCATTTATTATTTTATTCATATATATACTTGGCCCATAGCTATTATACCTTCAATATAATAACAGCCCAGCCAATGAGAATCTCTAAACATTATTAAAGTCTAGAAGTTGCCAATACAAGAAATATAAACTAGTTCAGCAATTTCCAACACTGGTTGACTGTGACTATTCTGAAACGGACATAAAAGAAGAAGAAGCCAGACTCTCAGAGATAAGTGGAGTACTCAGAGAGAACATCTCTTGACCTTAGCAATATGCTACATAAGAACATTAAATCTCAGCGACAAATACAATTATATTATAATTACAGGCATTTACAACACAATTGCCCGTAAACTAAACCGATCAACTGATTACATTGTGAGCATTCAATTTACAACTGTACATTTCTTTCCGGATTGGAACACAGCTGCGAATTTCAATTCATCAAAACAAATAAGACTTACGATTAAACACATACAAGACCTAATGACTTTGCACTGATTAGACTTGTGATAATGAACAAAAAATAAAACTTTTCAATTGTATATTAATCTTGTATTGTTTTTTCGTTATTTTCCGTTTATGCCAACTAACGATCTTTGAAGTAAAGAAAGCAGTTTTTGTATTTGTATAGAGCACAGTTGCTGAATAAGTAAAGCGGAATTCAGCTGACGAGCTTAATGAAATGAAAATGATATTTTAAATTAAACTAACTACTGTGGAAAACGGGGTATATATCAAAGTAAATTAAAATGAACGATTATTGGTTAGTTCGTCTAGAAGAATAATTGGGTTAGTTGGAAAAATGAGTATCAAGTCATTTATTTTAGTTAACAAATAACATGGACTCAGCCAATTGATGATGTCGCCAGCATTCTGATGATAATTAGCAGTCAAAGAATAGTTTTCTTGGCTCTACTATTACGCTCCATGATAATTAGCAGTCAAAGAATAGTTTTCTTGGCTCTACTATTACGCTCCATGATAATTAGCAGTCAAAGAATAGTTTTCTTGGCTCTACTATTACGCTCCATGATAATTAGCAGTCAAAGAATAGTTCTCTTGTCTCTACTATTACGCTCCATGATAAAAGTTGGGCTGTGGTGCCATCTGAAGCTCTGGATTCATAATCAACATTAAGAGACCCCGTCGGTGAATTCCTTATTTACTAATTGTGTTTTCATAAGGTGACCCCCATCAACTTTGTACGTTTGTGTTTATTATAATATTTGGTTATAGAAATTATATTAAATGCAGGCAACTTCAGTACATATAAATCCACTATAGAATGATGGAAATAGATTCGTTATTTTGAATCTATATATAGTCTAATTAAATTTGTAACAAAAGGACATGAAAAAAAATAAATTGTTTATACGTGGATCCCATCGCCTCTTGCGTATCATGGAGATGGATTCACGCGACGGTAGCACCTGAGCTCCCCCAATGATATCCTTGAATTGATTTCCAATGGCTTGGAGAGTTTGATCATCAAAACTAGGTTGATGGCCGTTAATGCCTTTTCGCAATGACCGCTCGACGTCTGTCATGATGCTAACTGGCCACAGATGTGTGCATCATCTCTTTCCAGCGATGTTTTATAATGTTCAACTGCTTTCTTTATCAGCATCACGAGTCCCATCCCCTGCGAATTAACATTCACTAGTTTCATACAATCTCGTCGAAAGTAGATAAAGATTATCCGAGATCAATTTTTAGTCAATATTTCATTCCGTTCCGTAAACCAATGGGTTTACGTTCTTCCAACACTGGCTCATTACCCTTCCATAATTTAATAATATTCTTTATTGTGCTAAAATTACAATCTGCCTTAGTAGGCAATGAGTAATTGAGATAAATGTTCTCATTCATGCAATATTTACAAACAGCCCAGAAGCCTCCCAAATCCAAAGGTTTGTCACCTCCCTCGCATGCGAAAGAGGAAGCGGAGGCTTGGGAAGTCCCCCACGCTCCTCCGTCAGCCGCGTCACCGGATACGAGCCAGTGGAGGCCGACGAAGAGCGCGAGAGCCACAGACGCTCAGGACATGATTGGAGAAACTGGTCATTGCCAGGGCTCCCACTGTCACGCATTTGTAGCAGTTCACAAGGCCACTGTCATTTTAGTCTCCCAGGAGGCTGTAGGGTTGAGTGGTGCAATATATAGAATACTATAGAATTTCATATACTTGGAAGGGATGAGTTCAAGAATGTAGGGTATGTTAAGATCGTTATGAAGGGTTTTGTTGCTAACGTAATAAGGGGCATTTCCTATTGTCCTCAGGACTTTTGATTGAAAGGATTTCATACGCTTGATGATAATTTTTTCGCTGTCCCCCATAGCTCTATTCCGTACGTCCAGATTGGCTTAAGTATAACTTTGTAGTTTAGTAATTTATTTTATATTGAGAGATGGGATGTCCTTTGCAGTCCTGTACAGTTGTCCAAAGCGTCCGTTTAGTTCTTGTCTTTTGTAGCCTCGTATGTGAAATAAATCATTAAAACACCAAAGACAGGGGTCAATAATGTGACTCGAATACATGTTTACTTGACCGTGGCTTGACAAAGGTTTATAGTTCTGAAAAAGATAATTTATACTTTCCTTGTAAAGAGTAAAGCCCTCCCCACTTCCCTTTAAAACATAATGTCAAATCCAATATTTTTATACCTCATCAGTGTAGGATTGTGACTATTATAATTTATTCAAATCGACTTAAAGAGCAGAGCCTTCATAATGATGTTGATGTTAGCCTAAGGCGGTGAAGGTCTGGGATCGTTAAGCCCACGATTGTCGAATTTTGGCATCAGTTGCGTACGGCGATCATGATCATTAGCACTAATGGATATGTTTAATTCTTCCTGTGGATGGAGGACCATTCATCTGCTGGTCACACTCTCTTGTGTCGGCGTGAAGTATTGTTCCTTGGATCCTTTTAATAGCGGTGGAGTGTTTTATACTTGAAGAAGTGCTAGAAGAAAGGGAGTCGATTAGGGCATAATTAGCAATGGGCAACCTGCGCTGTTTTTTTATTATTATGTCTCAGGCGGAAGTTTGGGTGTATCCATTTGTTTATTAAGGATTTCATTTTCCTTATTTTCTTCTGTAAACAATTATTGTGTCAGCTGTAAGCTTGGCTTTGGGCAGGCCTTCGTACATTTCATTCATAGACGTCTCACTATGCAATGTATTTGTGCTTCAGGATAACAAAAAAAGAATATAGGGTTGTCGGGTCGTCACGAGGGGTGCCTAGTTACCCTAGCCCTAGTGACGAAGTTAGGCTATGACCTGGGTAATTGCTTCATGACGGGTCTTACTAATGTACTATCTGACAAACTAGGGGGTATATATAGCCCCAAGTAGCCAATGAGCTGGGGTCTTATTCTGGCTAATCGCATTCCAGCCAATAAGGCGAGGTTTTATTCTGGCCAACCGCATTGCAGGCCTAGATGGAGCTCTAATGTTCTAGACCAGCACCCACCCCGTGAAATGGCCTGGGTAAGCCTCTGAACTCGTCTGCAGCTACGTCTTTTATTGTTTACAATATTTACACTGATATGAATTGTAGTATGGTAATATTATTTATATCCATTACCATGACAGTTATAACATATTATAACCAATTTACAATATATATAAAATAGAGAAGAGGGTGATTTATCTTATGTAGTTAGCGGTCGCTTCAAGGGTTAAACATGATTGATAATAATTAGTTACAATAGGTACAAAAATTTTTTTTTTTATTACTATTTTGTCACTAATACTTTCTAACCATGTTTAACCCCTATATTATTTTCTTTTTATCAGGACCTGATGCAGCCATGCATAGAAGGTCGAAACGTTCTCCATAAATGAACTTGATGAAAACTCAACAACTAACTTCTAATAATAAATTGTAATTCATACAAATGCTAACGCAGAGGTTCTTTAAGCGTTCTCTGACAAAATAAAGCAGGTGTGAAAATGATTCGATACAAGTCGGGTTAAGGATCGGTTACAAACTCCATTGTGAAGTAAATGTTTGTGCGAGACCCTCATGAGACCTGTACCCTCGTACCCTTAAGAATGCTGGAAGGTAATAATATCCCGGGAATGTTTCTATTAGATTTAAGGGGAAGTCCTGAAGAGTCATAAGACCAGCCAACATCAATGAGATCTGGAGTAGGCGAAGGCGTTGTCCTTATTCAATTGATGTCGTTATACGCGTAAAGGTTGCTTCACTTCATTGGAAGGGGACTAGCTAAGACTTTTTCCAGGGGGGAGAAGATTTTACATTTTTTTTTATTTTTATTACAAGTCAAGTGTGACCTTTTACTGAGCAAATTTAATCCTTTCAATATTATTTCAAACCCTTCCCAAAGAATATGTAGCTCTTTACAACTCAACTGTAGCCATTTTATTTCAATTGTAGCCCTAGAAAAAATTTAACGTACTGTGGAATGGGTAATGTTTGTGCCCAAGAATTTTAGCACAAATATTATTCATAATAGCAAAACTAACGTATATTAATTTTTTACACACAGTGTTTTTTTAATGAAGGTAAAAATAAAAAAAAGAACATTGGATTTTTCGTTAATAAAATCGGAGTAAATAAAAAAGAAAGTTAAAAAATGTAAACTAAACTTAACAGTTTCATAAACACATACAATCTAAAAAAGAAAATGTGAAAGAGTACCATTATACTATTGGTTTAATTTTATGCAAACATTTTACTTATAATAATACTTTTACAATATCAGCATCATTGGTGAAAGGGATTTCCAGCTTGTCCTACGGGAACATAAGTGTTGTAGACTAAAAGCTGGCTGTGTCTTGAACCAAATATTGCTCCCCTCCATCAATAAGAATATCTCTTGCTGTAATGTTATTTTTGAAAAAAAGAATCCTTCTCCAGTGTATTCAACATTGGTGAATAAGGTGGGAGACATTACGAAATCGAGTTCCCCCAATGCTTGTGCATCCGGACGTTTCGCCTACTCTTAGATACCGAGTGTGAATTCATGGTCATTCCAAGACCTGAACATAGTACACTGTCGGGGCATAACTTCAACAGGTCAAAGACCTGATCTCTTTCTTGACGTCCGTCAGGCAGCGGCCGGAAGAGACCCTAGCCCGCGGCATACATACATAATTACTAAAGCCCTAAAACATTTAATAATTTTAATAAAGGCTGCATGACCATTTATTATTTTATTCATATATATACTTGGCCCATAGCTATTATACCTTCAATATAATAACAGCCCAGCCAATGAGAATCTCTAAACATTATTAAAGTCTAGAAGTTGCCAATACAAGAAATATAAACTAGTTCAGCAATTTCCAACACTGGTTGACTGCGACTATTCTGAAACGGACATAAAAGAAGAAGCTAGACTCTCAGAGATAAGTGGAGTACTCAGTGAGAACATCTTGACCTTAGCAACATGATACATAAGAACATTAAATCTCAGCGACAAATACAATTATATTATAATTACAGGCATTTACAACACAATTGCCCGTAAACTAAACCGATCAACTGATTACATTGTGAGCATTCAATTTACAACTGTACATTTCTTATCATCGTGAGCGCGATGAATCCTCACAGTATCTATAAACAAATAAAAGCTGCGCCAAAAGGATCTGTCAATTTTCCTTAAATGTCGGTTAAATACTACAAGGACCTTGTTGAGTTACTATTCTCATTTCTATTCCCCCTCGTTGTTTTGAGCTAACACCAAAAAAATATTTCTCCCGCTTATGGTTAAAATTCGAATTTCTTCAGGACGTTGCCTGGCTTCGTCTAAGACGTGAAGTAAACCCCGAATAATCAGTCATTACTGGCCCAACGGTTGAGGACATGAACAAGAAGTACACACACTAACTTCAAGTTTTTAAGTGCGTTCAAAGAACCAAGCCGAGATATGACAAATACATTTTTGTCAGAAGTAGATAAAAGTCTCACTTTAGCAGATACATTTTAAAACGACCAGGAATTAAGAAAATTTAGTTAAATCATAATACATCTTTTAAATATTTTCTGTAGTTTAAAATACTTATGTTATTTAATATAGATGTGTTTAATCGCTGTTCACTTAGAAGAAGATAATTCTCAGTATATTTAACTTCTTGTGACTGTGCTAAAATATATTTGCAAGAATAGTGCACAATTTATATTAACAATATCGTCAGCTGTTTAAGCTAAAAGACGATATATTTGTAACTTCTTCTTTTGGATACATCTAATGTCAAGTGGATTCCCTACTATATATTTTCAAAAACAGTGGACACTTTCATTTGATGTTATTTAAAGTTGTGTTTTCAGACTCGTTGTAAGACAGCGAATAATAATTTATGATTAATTGAAATATGAAGGGGCCAGAGGACAAAGTACATTTTTTTTCAATTTTGGCACAATATTGTAGCTCTAACAAACGAATCTAATTGTCTGTAGTGTTGAAAAGAAAAAGAGTCTAAAGGCTCAGAAAAGAATGGGCGGTTGGGGGGAACATTAATTTATAGATCCAACAAAAGGTTGACATGGAACCCACACACGAGGCTAAAAAGTCAAGAACTAAACAGACGCTTTGGACAAATGTACAGACTACTTCAAAGGACACACCATCTCTCAATAGAAATTAAATTACTAAACTACAAAGTTATACTTAAGCCAATCTGGACATACGGAATAGAGCTATGGGGGACACCAAAAAAGTCAAACATCAAGCGCATCCAATCCTTTCAATCAAAAGTCTGAGAACAATAGTAAATGCCCCTTATTACGTCAGCAACAAAACACTTCATAACCATCTTAATATGCCTACGTCCTTGAATTCATTCCTTCCAAGTTCATAAAATTCCATAGTAACCTATCCAACCTCCTTATCCCCCAGCACATTCATTACACTGCACCACTCATCCCAACAATCCTCCCTCCTCAGAGTGTAAAGCGCAGTGGGCTCGTGACCTGCTATAAACATGTCACAGTGGGAGTCCTGGCAATGGCCAGTTTCTCCAATAATGAACTGAGCGTATGTGGCTCTCACGCTCTTGGCCACCCTCCACTGACTTGTTTCCGGAAGGAGCGTGGGGAACTTCCCAAGACTTCCTCTTTCGCATGCGAGGGAGGTGACAATCATAACGATTTGGGAGGTCTCTTGGCTGTTTGTAAATACTGTATGAATGAGCTTAATGAAAATTATAAATATGGTATAAATAAGAACATTTATCGCAATTACGTATTACCCAATAAGGCAGATAGTAATTTTATCATAATAAAGTTTTTGAAAAAAATTTTTTATAAAATGTAGCCAAGCTACAGAACATATTACCTACTGTAAATAGATTCATTTATGTAGTGTACATACTAATTTCCATAATTTATAATAACAAGGGGATAAGAAGAAAAACAAAAATGGCCTGGCATTTATCCATAACCGAGTCAAGTTTTTTTAATGTTTATGAATATTTAAGCACGTGCTTTTGAGTAAATAATTGACAAGACTATTATTTTATCACAAGTCACTGATCCACGGATCTGTACACTCTTCGTTGCAATATTTCTTCGCGAACCCATATTCCGCCCAGCCAATATCATTAACAGTTAATTAGGCAGGTGAAGATATGGAGGTGGTACATATGCACCCAGAGGGAACACAGTTAGCAATGAGGGTACCCACATGTGCTTTATGTACATCTGCTGTCAAAGACATCAATGGCACCGTAGCTTCGGATAGCCGAGCCAGTCAATGGCGGTACGATCCAGTTACAAACAGTTATCCGGTCACAGTATTAGTTCCCATTACTGTTATCAGTAGTTTGAGACTACGGCAAGAAAAACTTCATAATTAGTTGTGAAATTGTTATTAGCTGATGCAGATTCTCGTAATTGGTTATTTCTGGTTAATGGTTAATTCTCGTAAGGATTATTGTAAGAAAGATGTTAAATTTAAAGATGAACTATAGCAGATTTTTGTTCCTAAACACTCCGGAATATATAAAAATGAATGAACGAGCAAAGTACCGAACGTAGAAAAGAGCAATATCTGTGAAAGGCCCTCTAAAAGGACACATTTTAAACAATTCTAAACTATTTTTAATATAAGTGTTTGGGCTCCAAAGACAGTAAATAAGTTTTAATTAGAAGGGTAATTCAAAGTAACAGACTTCATTGTTTTGTTTAAACTTCATTTTTGTTTGAGAGGATTCCAGCAATATCTTTTTGTTATTTTATGGTAATGAATGAGTGGGAAATTTTAAAATAGTAAATTTTTTTTTTTATTTATTTAAGATTAAAAACAAAATAAGTAAGAGTTAATTGTAGGTTATGAAATGTGTTTTTATTTATTTCTCTTTAACAGCAGTTTTCATTATGTTACATCAACATACAGAGAAGATAGTTTGAAGTACTATAAAGCTCGAGGAATTGAAGAAATAGGACTTTGCGTATTAGAGGACAAGGAGCTTGGCTTGGTCAGTGTTGAAGATAGCAGAATACGGGCCTGTTCCCCTGCGAACAAGAAGTCGTTGTTTACTACAAGTTTGGACTTCTCGGCCTATCTCGTCTACAGATCTCTCCGTGCGCATCGCCGCTCTACGGTTGACTATACGCACTCTTCTCCAAAACATTCTATCGGGACTATAAACTTATTTTCATTATTCATTATACATTATTTATATTTACTAACAATCAGGCCTGGTTAAATTAACTGTTAAATTGCTGATCAGTTTTTTTTAATAAAATCAATGGTTATTTATATATTATAATTTGGTATACATTGTTTAATGTTTATGCCTTACTGTTGGCTATTTTGTAACGCTAACCGACTCAATCCAACAACATCCAGTTTCTCACGATGTAACAGGCACAATTTTCTGGCGTTTGGGGAATTCTTGATACTTAAGAGCCCTAGCGCGAACAATAAGTAATATATAAAGTTAGAAGAAGAATTTAAAATTTATTAAAAATGAATTTTACATGATTTCAAACTAATCAAAGTGAGTCGGAGGTCAACAGCAAAAAGCCTTAATTACGCGATACGTCACATCACACTAAACGGATTTTACGCATTAAAGGTTCGAAACTTGATAAATTTATAAAGTTTTAACTCGTTGTAAATAGCTCTTCGGCCCAAATTAAAGAAGAGCTCCTTTGCTATGTGAAGCACCTGAGGCTACAACCAGCCAACTTTATTTTCAATTCGGTTCTCTTTTAATTAAACTCGAGAAGCTTTTGAGAGGACAGTACAGTTTTAATTTGAACGAAACACAATTAGACAAACTTATCTGTAAGCGGAGAGGACTTGAAAGGACCTTGCCTGCCAGTCGACGAGATAAAGGCACCTGAATACATTGTGTACGGTAGCATTCTGGTTGAGCGACTCTCGACCACAACTCATTTTTATAGAAATACCATAATCCATAACGCATGTACCGCAGCTCAGGTAGTAACGTACCTACTAGCCTCTCGTCAAACATATGACTGTGTACTACCTGTTTAACAAAAACCAAGATATTTGCCCTGGTATCCACGAGGCCAGTGGTCGGCAAACCGCGGCTCGCGAGGCGCATGCGGCTCTGCCACGAAATGTTTAGTGCATTATTAACTTGCGTTGTAAGAGACGAGTAAACGTTTTGAAACGCGTTTTGAAAAAAAGAGAATTTTTAGAAATCTCAAATTGTCCTCAACTCAAATCAATAGCAGTCGACGAGTCTTGTGATATAAATATATAAATGATATAAATGACACAGCGCAAATTTATCTTTTTGTGCGATTTGTCTCCACTACAGCCCCTAAAGAGGAACTTTTGGGATTATTGCCACTCAAAGGACAAACGTCTAATATTGACATTTGCTATTTGAGAACAACACTGTTAAATATGAAGGAAGCTTTTCTCAGCAGGTTCAAAGACTTTAGAAACAGCAAAGCAACGTTTGTTCATAAACCTATGACTGCCACGGAACAAAAATAAATTTTTCACCCTTGGCAGCTTTGAAATGCAGTTGCTTGATTTAAAAAATAAAAAATTGAGGAGCTCCCAATTCGAAGGTCTTTATGCCGATATAGAGAAAACTAAATGTGAATTAAGTTTACAGCACAAGCGGTCTGCTTTGAAAGATCTGGAGAGGGAAGATATGTTGGTTTTTAACACGGGGAATAGTATTCCTGGCTCATATGAACAACTAGCGTTTGCTGTCCTTTCCTTATTTTGGTCTACATATTCATGCCAACAATCATTTTCAAGCATGAACTTTATCAAGAGTAATTTAAAAACTCGGCTTATCGATGAGAATTTGGGAGTAATATTTTCTAGCCTGCGTAATATATTTTCAACTAACTCTATGTTGTCAACTCCATGCTACAAAACACCAAAAGGTTAGCAATAGAAGGTGTAATAATATCTTAGAAGGTGTGCCCCGACAAAACACTATGTTCAGGAGAAGAGGTATAGGGTAGGTTTATAGGTAGTTTATGTGGTCTTGGAATGACCACGAATTCACACTCGGTGTCTAAGGGTCTCAAAGGCGAGTGTGAACAGGAGAGAAGCAGACTTGATTGCCGTGGGAGACGCTACTTGGTAAGTTTGTAGGGCCACGGACACCGTCTTCCGCGAGGGAGAGGTCTCTCCCAAGGATGTGCCAGCTTTAGCGAGACGAAGGCAGAGATTCCCACTAGGAAGGTGTGGGGTCTGACAACGCCGGACTGAAACATAGCGAGGTTAGGAGAGAGAGATGCAGAGGTATTTGAATGAGAAGACCATGGTTTCAGTAGAGCAGCAAGCGCCAGTGCAGAGAAAGGTTTTTTTTTCTTTTTTTTTTTTTAAAGCTCTTAAACTTATAAAAATAGGAATGTAGGAAAAAATAAAGGAAAATATTTTTGGCTGATAAGTGCCTTTCACTAAGGGGAGTCCCCCATTTGAAGGATGTATGAGAAGGATATAGGGTGTGGAATACCTGAAAAGGCGGATGGAATCAGGAAGGTAGTGAGAGTCTACCAAGAGTTGAGCCTAGGGGTACCTAGGCAATAGATTGTAGTCGGCCAGGCAAAGCCTGGCCCACCCCGGCAGGGGCCTGAAATGAGTCAGCCTCTTGGCCGGAAAGTTGACCCTGCTTACACAGGTAGATGGGGTCATTGTAGCTTCGGTTGAGTTGGCCGGGAGATCAGCCTCGATCTCTCGGCTGGGTGTAGGTCGTTCAGTCCTGTTGTTCTGTGATGTCTATCATCCTCCAGGCTTCGGTGGTCCAACAGTGCTTCCATCTGACGGGCATTGGTGGTGGTTGAAGGTCGGAGAATAGTGGGTTGTGGCTGTGTCTGAGTGAGTCAAAAAATTTGATGTGCCTTCTCTTGATAAAATCTTGAATGGTGAGCACTTCAAATTTTTTATGCATCTCGTCTGCCTTCATTCGGTCGAACGGGTTATGTTTGAGGGAGGTGCGGAGAACTCTGTTCTGAAATAGCTGGAGCGTTTGGAGAGTGTTAGGAGTCAGATACTTGAAGAGAGGGGTCCCATACATCAAAGCAGGTCTTAGGACGCTCTGGTATATCAGCAGCTGGGCGTACTGATAAAGCCGGGCTGTGAAGTAGGTGTCCGAGGCTGAAGAATTTCTTCCTAACACTCTTTAATTTCTTGCCGAGATGCGTTGTGAACGACAAGTGCCTACCGAGGGTAATCCCGAGGTAGCACAGCTTGTTGCTTACAGGGCACTCTTTGCCGTCTAAGACGAAGGATTTCGGGAGCTTCCTTTTTCCAGATTTGTAACTGAAAATAATTCCTTGCGTCTTGGCCGGGCTGACTTGTATGTAGACGGCATCGAGTTTCTCGGCGATTTGTTGGCTGGCGCTCTCAGCGAATTTCAGGGCTCTGGAGGGATTGATGGATTGATTAGTGCTGTAAACACCTATATCGTCTGCATACGCGGATACCTCGCAGTTAGGGTACAAGGCTCCTACGATGTGGGCGGTGTAAATGTTGAACAGCAAGGAGCCTAGCACCGATCCTTGGGGGACACCGACAGAGTAGTTTCTTCGGGTCGTGGTCGTAGTGCCTATACGAACCGAAAAAGTTCTGCCTGTAAGGTAGGATCTCATCAGGTTCAGTAGCTGATCCCAGAATTCATATTCCCTCAGACGTTGGAGTAGGATGTAGTGATCCACAGAGTCGAAAGCTTTCGAACAGTCCAGAGAAATCATAGCGGTAGCTCTGTTGCTCCGGACGTTCGATGCGACGTGGTGTTGCAATCTCACCAGGTTGTTGTTCACGCTTAAGCCTGTGCTGAAACCAGTCTGCTCTGATGGGATGACTTCTTGTGACTCGCAGTGCCCAGAGAGATGTATGTAGATGAT
This sequence comes from Acanthosoma haemorrhoidale, assembly GCA_930367205.1. Lineage (NCBI taxonomy): Eukaryota > Metazoa > Arthropoda > Insecta > Hemiptera > Acanthosomatidae > Acanthosoma > Acanthosoma haemorrhoidale. Next base: position 13,024,006 of record OV884015.1, on the reverse strand, counting down.
TCTCTCGAACAGCTTCGAGAGTTGAGTCAGCAGACTGATGGGGTGGTAATGAGATGGCTCATAACCGCTCTTCGCTGGTTTCAGAAGGGGAATCACTACTGCATGTTTCCAGTTCTGAGGGAAATAATGAAGCCTAAAGCAGGAGTTCAAAACGTTAGTAATGAAGGAGATTCCTTTCCTCGGCAACTGCTTGAGTAGGATGTTCTGGATCGAGTCCTGCCCTGGTGCCTTCTTGCCGGTCGTTCTCCGAATGATAGCTCCGACTTGTCTATGAGAGGTCCAGATATCGGTAGTGGTGGGGAGGGAGGGGGAGGGGGTCGAGGGCTCCTATTGGCTCGCCTTGGCCACGGCTGACTTCCTCGTAATAGGTCGCCAAGATGTCCGCTTGCTCGGTGGTGGGAATGAGCTGCCCGTTCATGGCCAGCCTGACACCGTCTTTACAAGCTTCCACAATTGCTTGTGGTCACCATGGAGACTGGTGAGGCGATCTTCCCAAACCGAATTTTTCCACTGGGCCATCAGGGACTTAACTTGGTTTGTGAGAGCATTTAAAACCGGTTTTAAGTCCCTGTTTTTGGTCCTAAACCACCTGTTCTTAATATCGTTACGCTGCCGTATCAGTTGTAGGATGTGATCCGGAGGTTTTCTCAGAGAAGGGGGCTTCGGAGAAAATTTAGGGATCGATGCATCGGCAGCGCGTTCGATGACGTCCTGTAACTGATAGATAGCGTAATCTATGTCCCAAGTGTGTCTCAGGGGCGTGATTGTGGGCAACTCGGTCTTGATGAGATGCTTGTAGAGGTCCCACTTGGCCTCATCGTACCTGTATCTAGAAGCAGGCGGCTCTGGCATGTCGCCTTCTAGTTCATAGAGAACAGGCCGATGATCGGAACTGGTGAAGTCTAAGGCGGAGCATCCGGTGAACCGGTGTGGCTGTTGTGTCAGGAGCAGGTCAGGCGTGGAGGTTCTGTCTGGGTTAGAAAAATGACGGAAGGTCGGCAATCCTGGGTGGATGACCGTAAATGGAGTTTTAGTGATATAGTGGCCTAGGGCGTTTGCCGTAGTACTGCTCCACCAGCTGTGATTTGCATTTAGGTCACCCACAATGACGTGTCTTCGGTCATGAGCTACCGTAGTGAGCAGACGCTTGTACGGGTCACAGGCGGCTCTCGGTCTTCTATAGACTCCTGACACAATGATGTTTTTTGTGAGCCGTAGCTGGAGCGTTAATATAAATTGATCGGGGCCTAGGTTGACGGGGGGGGGCAGTCTCCTACAGGGTATACCGTTAATGCGTAAGCCGGTAAGATTTCATGCGTGTATGCTTCAACTTCTTCGCAAAATGGTTACTAAAATGGAGGTGTCTGTCCATTTTAACTCCCAGATATACTAGGTTGTTGGCTGGTGAATTTTTCTCTGTTCCTTCTATGTAACTAGTAGGGAGCGGGCTTTTTCCCTTACAGAGTCAGTCTTACCCGCGTTTACAGAGATATTGAGTCTCCCCAATCTCTCACTGATCTGGTTACAGGCTGCTTCAGCCTGTCTTAGAGCTACCTTGGCACTCATGCTGCTGCTGCACACCGCTATGTCATCTGCGAAAGCAGTAACTGTGGTATTTTTGTACTGGGCTCCGACAATCTCAGACGTGTATACGTTGAATAGTACGGGGGATAAGACGGCTCCTTGGGGTACTCCACAGGTCAGTGGCACAGCTTCGGAGAAGCTATCACCCACTCTCACCCGCAGCGATCTGTTTTTCAGGAAGCTAGCCAGAATTGAATACAGTTGTTCCGGGCATTCCCGGTCGCAGAGCATTTGACACAGTGTCCCGTGAGACACCGAGTCGAATCAATCAATGGAAATCATAGCCGTGGCTATGTTTCTATTCATGTTATGGCTAGCTTCTGACTGCACCTTCAGAAGGGGGTGCTCTGCGCTCATACTGGATTGGAATCCAGTCTGCTCTGGCAGAATGATGTCGTTTTCCGAGCAGTAATCTTTGAGATAATTCAAAAGGATTTTCTCAAAGATTTTCCCCATTTGTGGTAGCAGACTGATCGGGCGGTAGTGGGCTGGGTGATCTCCACTCTTGGCTGGCTTCAGTAATGGAAACAAGATGGCTTGTTTCCATGTGTCAGGAAAGTACCGCAATCTTATACAAGAGTTGTATAACTTTGCTAGTTGTACTATCCCTCTCCTCGGCATTTGTTTGAGCAGCACTGTTTGTATCCCGTCGTGCCCTGGAACTCGGTTTCCCTGACACCGGCGAAGAATCGCCTTGAGCTGCTTCGGTGATACAAACATGTGGTTCTGTTCAGCATCTACCGGAGGAGGCATGTGGTAGTATCCCGTCCTAGCCGTAATATCCCTAGCGTAATGGTCGGCCAGTTTTGTTGCCTGTTGCTCAGCAGTCAGAACATTGTCGCCTTCGTGAAGACGGACAGTGGCTGTCTTGCCTTTTGTAGTCTTCAACAACTTCCAAAACTTTCTGTGATCTCCGTGAGTGCTACGAAGTTTCTCATGCCACTGGGCTGTTTTCCAGAGTTTCATCAAGCCCCGGATTTCCGTTGTGAGAGAATTCACAACGACCTTGGCTTGCTGATCTCTCGTCCTGTACCATCTATTCTTCCAAGTATGGCGCAAGGCAATAATTTTAAGAATGTGGTCTGGAGGTGGTCGCAGAGACGGTGGCATGGGAGTGTACTTCGGGATCGCAGTGTTTGCTGCGTCTATGATCACATCAGTTATGAAAGATAGTTGAAGCGCTACTTCCTCTTTCGTGCGGAGAACTGGCACCGTATGCAGGTTATGGTAAATCTGCGACCGGTACAGATCCCAGTCGGCACGACGGTAGTCGTATCTCGTGGGGCGAGGGGTCGCCACTTTACCATCCACTGCATACAGTACTGGCCTGTGGTCAGAGGTAATGAAGTCAAGGGCGGTGCAACTAGTGATACGGTGGGGTTGTTTTGTCAGTAGTAAGTCAATCGTCGAGGTAGCTTGTGGGTTACCTCTATGTCGAAAAGTAAAAGTCTGGGGGTGAACGACCGTAAACGGCGTTCTCAACAGGAGTCTCCCAGCCTTGTTTGTTACGGTGTTATACCACGTGGTATGTTTTGCGTTGAGATCTCCCACCACCCAGTGGTTAGATCTCTGCGCACATGCGTGTAGCAAGGCTGAGTACTGCTGCAGAGACGCGTACGGTCTTCTGTATAGGGCGGTAAGGTAAATGGGTCTCCCAAAATTTACCCAAGTGACGGTCCGGTTCGTTCTGGTTATATAGGCAGGCCAGCCGTGGTGGGGATGGTTCCCTCATCTGTGGCTGTTTCCCCCACTAGCTTCTCCCCCCTCTCTGACTGGCGTCATAAGCTTTATTATTAACACATGGAAACATAGATACATATTTTCTGGGCCAAGAAGAGGGGAATTTGTAATTAAGAAGTTGCCACAACAGGAGAATATTTTGAAGAGACTAAAACTTGTTGAACCTTAGTGGAAATTATTTAAATATTTATACAATTATTAATAATAACGTACGCGCTAGCCTAGAAAACGTATAAAAGTATACTTTTCTAATTATTCTCAAATTACATTAATATAGTTTTTGAATTATTGGTAACAAATAAGCACAAAAACTCGGTGGAACTCAAAACTGTTAACGACGGTCTCATCGTTAGTATACATGTTGATTTTTGTGTTTTGGTCACAGGTTTAACCAACTAACCGACGACTATGAACCATACACACAGAAATTAGTTGAAAATGTCTGTATAAAAAAAGTTCGGCCAAAAAAAATCAATACCAACAGGATATAGAACTATTCTATCAATCCCTGACTGGAAAATTTCACCTGAATTGGTTGTCTGTCCTGGCCAGGCTCGTACAATTGATTGGTTCCATGTCTTGAGCCCGACTTGATATAAAATAGGATCGCTGTACGTTTAACAAGGTTAGTATACCCAGGTATATTACCTAAAGGCAAAAAATGGGCTAATTATGATTTTTTTCTTTCATCTGAACCACTTTATCCCGTCTGAAATATTAAAATATTATTTAGACAATATTAAAAGTTTCACTTCAACAGTTTAATGAAACCCTTAATTTTTGAAGATAAACAATATCAGTTAAAAGTGTTACATATTACATTTTTAATAATAGTTTTATTTCGATTTATGTAATTAGAAAAAGTAAGTCATTTTAGGCACATGACGACGGAGAGAAAAAAAATCAACTAATTGAAACGTATTAATGATTTCAAATCTAATATTTTTTTTACAAATTTTCCCTAGTCAATTACAAACAAATAAAGTTAACACGAACTTGATTCAAGAAAATTATTTTAGACCTGCAATAACCATAACAACTTTATTTTGATAAAATTACAATCTGCCTCATCGGGCAATAAGTAATTGTGATAAATGTTTTCATTCATACCATATTTACAATTTTCATTCACTCGCTCATTCGTACAATATTTACAATCAGCCCAGAGACCTCCCAAGTCTAAATGTTTGTCACCTCCCTCACGTGCGAAGGAGGAAGCGGAGTCTTGGGAAGTCCCCAACGCTCCTCCGTACCTGCAATAAACTACAATAATTAGTTATCTAAAGAAAATTGATTGTTGAGTTTAAACAGACTAAACATTTGATAAATTCCAGTAACTGGACATTTCTTCATAATAAATATAACAAAAATATCAGTTTATGAGTTAGTTCATTAGGAAAAAGCAATAACAATACGTAATTTTACGTTCTTTTCCAAACAACCACTTACATTGAAATGTATGTTTCGATCAATCACATCCTATGCTAATAAATAAAAAAAAAAAACTGTCCGAGATGAACTTGAACTTATGGTGAAGAGAGTGGGTATCAATCCAGTCGATCAAAGGGAAAATGTCTTTTGAACGCCGGGCCCTTAATGGCACTAATCAACCTTCAAAGGTTCTTAATTAACAATCTTCTCAACGTTTGTCAATTTTACTTCTAATAAAGTTTAACGACCGTGAAGAAGTAGACAGACCGACAATTCTGCCTACAATATTTGATTGGTTTCTTCTTCATTATGACTCATTGATGTTTTAATTGTAAACGTTTTGAAAACCTTTACAGTTGTCATAATTATTTTTTCTGTTCTATGGGTTAGGGATGTGACGGCACTGGTGTAGCATTGACGAGTAACCTAATTTCAGTTCGTAACTGCACCAGTCTTTTGAACGTTACTGGTACACTGTAGTTACTGTTACGCGATGTAGCAGGTATCAGCCAGAATTCAACTGTTCTATCTAAACGTTCCCTGGACTATGTCAGTTATAACCCCGTAGCAGTTACGCATCTGCGACTCCGTTACAATCACAGTCACAATCGCAGATCTGTTGGGTCACAGCAGCCTGTCACTGTTCCTTCATTCACGCCCTTCCCTCAGCTGTCTTTCCGTATGAAACATTTTGAAACACTAATCACGGCTAATACCAAGAGTAGGTAGTAATGCTAACCGTAATATAATTGTTCCATTACGAATAATCTTTAAAATACATCATGTGCATGAATATGATGTAAAAACAGTAATATATCAGGTGAAAACTTGTGATTTAAATCAATTTTTTCATGATTCTGTCGAAAGTTAAATGTGATAAAATGATACCAGATAAACCTAACTATCGATAAGTGTAACTGCATACAAAACGATTAAAATACACTGGTCCGACGTGACTAATCCCAGGGTGCTACAGTTTTTGATTGCCTTCCATAACAAGACTGGCCTTAGTGATCCGAGAGCGGTATTCCATGACTTGATAAATACCAGAGCACTTGATGATCAACAACATCACGAAGAATTATAATAGACCCAGAGGACGCCCAAGAAAACAATGGCTGGATCATGTGGAAGGAGTGTCCAGAGCAAACGGAATGAGATAGAGAGAAAGAGAGAGATAGAGAGAAAGAGAGAGATAGAGAGAGAGAGAGAGAGAGAGAGAGAGAGAGAGAGAGAGAGAGAGGGAGAGAGGGTGAGAGAGAGAGAGGGAGAGAGGGTGAGAGAGAGAGAGAGGGTGAGAGAGAGAGAGGGAGAGAGAGAGAGAGGGAGCGAGAGAGAGGGAGAGAGAGAGAGAGAGTTATTATTTTTATTATTTCAAGAGTTATTAGCCCGGCCGGAGCTCTCAAAAAAACAGGAATATTGGTACGTGTACCAATATCCCCAGGAATATTGGTACATGTACCAATATCCCCAACAAAAAAACTTGGTGTTCCGGAAGGAAACACGATTTAGACTTTATCTAATAAAAAATTTTAAATAAATGGATCGTTTAATTATAACGAGAAGTTAAGATTTATCAGCTAATGTTTGTAACATTCAGGGTATTTCTCACATATTAATTTAATTATTGTGTGCAAGAATACCAAGTTCGGGGGGGGGGGCTTCGCAAGGTTTGATAGAGAGAGAGAGAGAGAGGGAGAGAGAGAGAGAGAGAGAGAGAGAGAGAGAGAGAGAGAGAGAGAGAGAGAGAGAGAGAGAGAGAGAGGGAGAGAGAGAGAGAGAGAGTTATTATTTCAAGAGTTATTAGCCCGGCCGGAGCTCTCAAAAAAACAGGAATATTGGTACGTGTACGTGTACAAAATGTTTTTATGAGAATGTTTTTAAATATTGACCAATTAAAAGTGGCATTGGGTTTGATCTAATACTACTGAAGTGCCACCAATTTAATGCTTTGTTGATGATACCTGCTTATATTCTTAAACCAACATATTTGTGGTTTGAATCTCTTTTATGTTATTTATAATTCACCCGCAGCTTACATACAATACCCGTAGCTTACAGTCTAGTTCGGATCAGTTCAGTTCAGTTCAGTTCAGTTCTGCCTGTACCTGTACCTGTTTCTATAAAGGAATTTATCCTTGAAAGTCCTTCATCCCCCCCCCTTTTCCAATTAGGAGGATTAAAAACCCCTAGCAAATAGAATTCCTGGATACAGATAAATAAATTACATTCTGTAATGATCCTATATTTAATGTTTAAGAGAATTATTACGGGATAGCGCGAACGCAGTCCCGACTACCAAAAATTACGCGCCCGAGATACCCGCATTTGGGGTATTCGCAGGGGTCAGCCCGACCGAAGTGCAATGGAAGAGCCTCACCCTGGGGGAACCGCCTTGGTGATCACGGTAGGCCCCCACGCCAGGTAAGTATGCTTTATTCTTGGAAAATCCAAACCTTGTGCACACAAACCTAACAGTGACTGCGAGAGCCAAGTTTATTCTGTGAAGACAAATGACCGCTTATTGAACCTACACAAGCTGAAAGATACGGCAAATGCTAAAAAATATTTCAACCCATCGTATGCCATCAAGCAGAAATAGTTTAAACCCACTGAAGACATTTTCCAGCCATGTAAGTGCACATTGACCTCTCCGGCCCACGGTTTGCCGGCAGCCACGTAGGCAGCGCTAGTGTAGCTTCACTCCCGCTATTCACCCTTTCAATTTTTTTCACTCTACTGAACTATTCAATAAACACTCCTAAATATAATAAATGTTTTGCAGATTTTATTTGTTTGTATTTATATCAGTATTTTACTCGACATTTTTTACGGAAATACAGATTTTTTTCCCTTAACCCCTTTGAATTTTACAATGTGAAAATATGAACAATCAATGAACAAGAACTAACAAATTTTTCTCCTCATTCTTCTATGCGCAGATGCATTTGAAGGAGGTTGGGTTACATATATAGGATTGAAGTTAAAGGAAAAGACATAAATACATTACAAGGTGATGGGGCTCACCTTTAGTAAATACAGATTTAAAAAAAATTGTTTAGAATCGGCATAGATCCATTGACTGAAGATATTCATAAAGTTGTAAATACATAACTATTTATAGTAAAGGAGATGCCAAACCATAAATACCTTTATTTATAGCTTTGAAATTTATAATGATTTTCAGATAAATTTATATTTGTTTTAAGAATAAAAGTAGTTCTGGAATTTGATACACTCCCAGAGTCCAAAACATAAATGTTATTAGTTTTTAAAATATCTAGATTTCAATCAGGATTTTTAGAACACAGTAGAAAATAGCAATAAAATATAATAACTGGACCATTTTTGGATGTAGTCGTGGGAACCTTTTTTTTTCAAAAGTATGGCAGGAAATTATACTGTACCTATCCTCCTCTTCATTTCCGTTAAGCACGTGCTTATTTTTATGTTTTTTTTTGTTATTCCTCCCCTGTTCTATAGATAATTGAAGTCAAACAGACCCTTGCTTTGTCAGCACTGGGGTGGTTTGCCATCCGAAATAAGTCCCCGGGGGGCAACAAGGAGTCCATTTGTGTTTAGCCTGTCGTCTACTCAGCGAGCCCCACTCAGTCAAGCAGCGCGATGTGACATCCACGTCCTTTCAGGCTAGGTCGGGCACAGTGGAAATTGCTTTGTTGTAAAACGTTTTTACTAAAATTGACAATAGGAAATGAGTAATACAAACATTCTTTAAATACTTTAAAAAAAAAAACTAATTTTGTTAGCAAAAGATATAATAAAACTATCTTTTAAACTATTTCAAGGTGATTTGCAATAAAAATTCTGTTAATTATAAAACACGTTCTTTCACTTTTTTTAAGAGAAAAAACAATACTAATTCAATTTTATTTATTTTTTACCGAAAATGTTTTTATCAATTTTTACGGATTTACTTATGCACAAAGCTAAATACTGTAAATACGCGTATTTAGATGCTTTCCATAGAGAATCGTGGTTCTAAGAAGGAGGGTGAGAAAATTCAATAAAGCTAAATTCAAGCAACTAAACTAATTAGAAATTCATACAACTGTAGTTTATCGAATCCTCTCCCTCTCAAATCCCTTTGGGCCCTTATATTTTCCCTACCTTCTTATCAGTTGTCTCCAAACCTCCAGCCGTCGTGCACTTTAATAGTGGAAAATGCAGGTTAGTCAGACATTTGTTTTATTACTAGAAATAACTCAAGTCTTCTACGTGTAATTTATGTAAAAAAAATTAAAAAAAAACATCGAAGAAGTGAAATGAAACATTAGACCCTAAGAATAAAGAAATATTGACACTAATACAGGGCCATGACAGGTAAATACGTTTCAGATAATCAAAAATGATTCGCAATGAACCAATAAAATATTTTTGGTAGAACCACTATGGCATTGAGATAACTCTGAGAATAATTTGATAATGGTGGATTGAGAGGAAAGAGGAATTGGGAATGGATGGAAGTTTCAAAGGTTGTCAAAGCAAGGAGAAGAAAGGAGCGATCGAAAGTTTTATAATGCTGTGAACAAGTGGAAGGATCTTGAGCACAACTGTATACCTGGCTTGTGACTTCATGGAAGTCACTGATGGTTCCCTGTTATTTTTAAGTAAGCAGCCACTTCCTTCCCAGACCTCTCTGCTTCCCAGAATCTTATCCTTTTCTTGTACATATATGTCTCAGCTTTAGCCCCAGATCCCCCCCTTTAACCACCAGAAGAGATTTCGTGGTCGGCGTTCCCCAAGGGTCAGTGCTGGGACCCCTACTCTTCAACATATACACCGCGCACATAGTAGGAGCCTCATACTCCAATTGTGAGGTAGCGGCATATGCGGACGACATAGGGGTCTACAGTATCAGCCTCAACCCGACGAGAGCTCTAAAGGCTGCAGAGGGCGCTAGTCAACTAATTGCCGACAGACTGCGAGCTGTTCACATCCAAGTAAACCCAGCTAAGACTCAGGGGATCATCTTCTCATTCCAGCATGGTTTTACCATAGACGGGACTGAATGTAAACTAGCCAACAGCATCTGCTACCTAGGCATCAACCTAGGTAGGCACATAACGTTCGGCACACATTTACAGAAGAAGTTGAAACGAGTCCGCAAAACATATTACTCTCTCCAGCATCTCATCACCAGCCAGGCCATATCCCTTCGACTGAAACTCCTCATATATAAGAGCGTCCTGAGGCCAGCTCTACTGTTTGGGACACCACTATTTCGATTTCTACATACCAGCACCATAACTAGCCTCCAGAGCTTTCAGAATAACATCCTGAGAACGGCACTATGGCACACTCCTTTTCGCGACATGAAGGCATCCGACATGCACGAAAAGTGTGAGCTCCCCACCATCACCGAGGCCATCAGACGAAGACACATCAAATTCTTCGACTCGATGAAGCACAATCTCAACCCGCTCTTCCGAGACATGACACCACCACCGCTACCGGCACGATGGCAACTCGCAAGATCGGGTAGAGCAGAGGAAATGATGGACATCACGACGCTGACCCACTGACAACAAGCCTCTAAGGGGCACCCTCACTCTGACATCAGACTAACTACGACTGCACTACATGCCTAGAGAGATTCTAGGCCCAGCCACCAGTAGACTCTCACACTACTGTACTGAATTAACCAACCTCCACCGAGGATTCCCACACTCCTAATTCCTCTCACACCCCCTTCAAGCAGGTACTCCTAGTACAAGGTTCCTATCAGCCCAAATATTCTATATTTTTCCCACATCCTAAATTCGACCTAGAGAGCTTCGGGGGAAAAAAAAAAAAAAAAAAAAAAAACCCAGACCCCACTCGTCCCTAGACCCTAGTATGTAGTAATATAACTCTTAATTATTGTATATACCAGTGTTTTGCTTGTACTTCATAATAAAGATTTTCTTGCTTTTATTTTCAAAGACTCTCCTCTACAAAAGTTATTTAACTGGATGAAGATGATCTGAGATGATAACTTGAGTTGCGAGAATGGGTAAAAGTTTTGAGTTTGAGAAGGTTATATATACGTATATGTATGATAGGGCTTTTGTGGACGAGGTTGGGTGGACGAAAGGCCCAAGTAAGTATTGTAAGTCTGAAAGAAGTAAGTAGCCATTCCGACTAATCGGAGCTGTTCCCTCCCGATATTCATAAGGCGTTTAACATCGACGAGACAGCGGGAAAGGCCACCTACAAACAAACCAGAGGACTGATCTAGGATCAGACCCAGTTCTTCGACTGATGAGAAGTGTTCTCTAAAACCTGACTCAAGATGTAAGAAGTAGGTTGATACTGGAGGGACCAGTTGCGGGTTCGGAACCAGTGATAATCATTTGAACTTCACATGGTTCAAACTCAATTTCTACACAATTTTATTTAATTTAATATCCTTTATTGTAATATCATGACGACAAACTGTACGCCGCCAAATACTTAAATTCAGTGATATTTTACAATGACTCACAATTGCTGACACATGCTAAACTTATTGCCAGTAACAATTGAATCTGGATTTCACTGGATCATGATTATTATTTGATTCACTGATGATGCTATAAATTAAATCGACCCCATCACACTTTTCGTACGTATTTGAACATATGATTACAAAAAACAAATAAAAGTTTTATACATAGCACTTGAGTTGATTTTTTTAAAGTTTCAGACAGAACTGATAAAAGTGCTTTCTTCGGGTTAAAACAAATATTCAGCAATGAAAGCACAGACTAGCACAGTGTCCTCCTGGTCTACAAATCCTGATAATACCTGATGAAGCATAATTGTTTGCATTAAGAATCAGACATTGAGGAAAACCAATCTCTATCTAATGCAGCTAAGTATATTTAAGAACATAATCCTCTCTTGCTTTTGGGGCAGGTGGCTGCAACGTGCTTAATCCCAGTAGAAAATATTAAACAGAAGGATCTCAAATAGATTGGTTAATATTTAATTTAATTCGAAGCAATAGAAGCAACTAGCTTAGATATAAATGAGGCAAAACGATTTAAATTGTTTTATTTATTCACTAAGAGGTACAATCTGCGACAATACTGGGTCGCTGTGACCCAGCACACTGATCAATCTCTAATATACAGGTTGTTAAAGGAGTTGTAACGTTAACAAGCATACAAGAGTTGCTAGATTTAACAATACAGCAAACAATAAATGACATTAAAATACTAATGACACAATAAAAACCTAATTAGATAATTAACTATTCCTAAAGAACCAAGAATTATATTTCTGCCGTGGTGATGATGTTCAGTTCCGACTCCTGTAGAAATCTCGGTGTATTTTTTGGAACGGTTCCTCTGGCATCAAACTCAACCGGAAGACTGTTTCTTGCCAAAAAAATACTGTTTCATCTCCATTTTGTTTTCACTTTCAACCTGTTCTGAATTTAGCTTCAAATATTCGACTGTGTTTCATATCTCACGTTGAATGGCCAAGACTCCACTCTTCCATACTAAGGCCGAAGACACATTATCGACCATTCGTCTGCAACGACGCAGGAGACCCCATCAAAGCAGATCATTGTTCACCTTGCCCGTCTAACAAATAGTTACTAATATCATAAAAGTATTACTACAAAAAATATCAAAAAGGACCCAATTTAAATAATTGGCTCATTTGAGCATTATTCTTTGGAAAAATGAGAGCAATTAGACTGACCTATTTCCTGTTTATTTGTACCTGGTGAACTCCATATTCTATTCAATCTAAACCATAACATACACAGTGCAAGCTCAGGTTATTTCTGTAGCTACTATTTTGCACAACTTGCAGACAAAGGACAATCGCCTCGTTCCTGTTTGAATGTGGAACCTCGCCCTTCAAGCTGGGCAATTATAATTTTAATTCCACTCCTATATTTATTCATATAATTCAAAGAGGTCCGTTCTATATTCTAATGGACAGACGGAATCCCAAAGAGGTTCTAATTTAATAATGACCCAACTGAATAGAAGTTTAAACCTAATTCAAAGAAATTATCAAAAAAAAAAAAGGGGTTCTAATGAACTATTTACAGGGATATTGTGAAAGGACAAAAGGCAACAATACAGCCATCATTAGGAGAGTGGAGTGTTTGCTGAATTAATAAATATTCAAGTTCATCAGGTAGATATTAACTGAGTTATAAATGTTGAATTATTCCCCAGCAAACCCAACGAAGTATTCCATTTAAATTTTAAAATATATTAGTTGTTTTAAAATATTCATAAAAAAAAAATTCAAAGTTGAAGATATGAGGCCAACTTAAAGGACACTTAAGTTTGTTTTATAACCCTTCAACTCGATTTTTTTATAACTAGCAGTTTAGTGTAATACTGTAAAAACACTCCCAGAACGAAATAATCCGACAAAAATTCAAAAATTCATTGATCACAAACTATGATCGTCTGCACTTTTCTTCGTGGTGGGGGGTCTTCGAGCACCTTGGTTAACCTATCCAGCTATGTCTCGAGACAACAATGTGTCAAATCTTAGTTTCTTTCTAAAGTCCAACGTGAACAGTGTGAAAATCCATGTTCCCTTAGACAAACAAAAAATCACATGACTTCCACAGAAAATCAAATTCGTAAATTAAAAACGAATTGATAATCTATAAAGCTGTTATCCACCCCCCCCCCCACACTGACATATACACCTCCAAAGCGGAGTTATACATGTTATAAATTAAAAAAAAAAGAAATGGAAGACCAGCAGAACATGATTAAGAGGATTTTCTGGGAGGTCTCCGGGCTGTTTGTAAATATTGTATGAATAAGCGAGTCAATGAAGAATTGTAAATATGATATCAATGAGAACTTTTATCACAATTACTTTTTTCTCGATAAGGCAGATTGTAACTTTATCATAATAAATATTTTTGTAAGATTAAAAAAAAAGCTAAGAAGATTATTAACAAACATTCTCAATATGCACAGCTAACCACCATGTTAACAGGTCTCCATCAACTACTGTAGTAAACCGTCCCTATTGCAATTAAAAAAAAAAAAAATTTTGTCACTATGTAGGGTATTTGTTAAAGAAAAATACTTCGGTTAACTTGACCATCAGTATATACCATCTGGTATATTAAGTTACCAGGATAAGAAATATTAGCAGGCAGACTCATGAATTAAAACATAAATGTTTCTGATCTAGAAAATTAAAATCAAGGAAAATCTAAAAATTGCCAATATCTGAAATATTAGCCAAGAAGAAAAAAATCTTATCGTGTCTTCATATCAAATTTGTAATCCCCAGAGCTTCGGACATAATTAGATCTTCAATAGCTAGAATGTCTTGAGAAATCTCTTTGTTAAGAAAATGCGAAATGTGGTTTCTCAATCAATTATTGTGTTTACATCTTGACCAAAGCACATACAGCGCTATCTAGAATGTTTTCAAATTTATCTTAACAATTTCAGATCATTTTACAACAGCGTATTGTTCAACGAGGCGACGAGACGAAAGACAAAACTTTTAGTGTTCGACCCAAAAAATCTTACAAAAATAGGGTTTCTAGCCGTATACAACAGCGCTTTAAAAAAAAATATGAGCATAATTTGTTAAAAGTAAAAAAACGAATCACATATCACCAGACAATATCAGTGACGTTAAAAAACATCTCATCGCAATCAACTTAGAAAACCACACATACTATAAAAATACTTTTTAACTTTCGAGAAAAATAAAGAATTTAAATATATTATTAAATTTTATAATGAAGGTATAATCTGGTATCATACAAAATTTTATATTATTTTACAAAAGTTACTTAAAGACTGATTAATAACATTTAAGACTGTTGACCTAATTATTACATGTTTTCAGAGGGTAAATAAATTAAATATTATTCTCGGAATGATATTAACAAGTGTTTAAATTGAATATGGCCTATGTTGACTTGAATGTGTGTACTTAAGTGAAGGGCCAACCTGCTTAAAATGAAAGAGGTCGTATTCTTTCAAAAATGACTATATTCTACTATGTTCTTTCCAAAAAGTAAAAATGTTAAAAAAAATCTAGATTTTTCTGCAAAAAAAAAAAGAATTAAGGGTAAATTATTAAAATAACAACTTAAGGACAGAATTTTGAGTTTCCTGTAAAATTTGAAAAAATGGATTTAGTAATTTTTGGAAATCAGCGTCTCAATCGTCCCTAACCTGCTTGTCTTCCTGCAGGGCAACAAACCCGGTGTGGAGGGTTTTTCTTTGTTTTATTTTAGGAGTATATCATTTTCATACATATATCCATCCACACACCCTATAATTTGCCTAATAATGACGTTCCGCATTCAAGCTAAATAAATAAACAAGGTCACAGAGAATGCTAGCAACCCTGGCGCTTTAAATTGCAGACTGTGTGATTCGTGTGTTCCTGCCTCAAACAGCTCTATGTTTCTGCCTTCTGCTGAGTTGAAAGGATATATTATTACAAATGATAAAACTGAAAATTCCAATGTATATAAACATTATCTGAGTTCCCCAGTCAAAACTTATAAACTATGTGTTGTATAGTTAGGTTTAAGTTGTTTCCATCAGAGAAAATACTCATAAACAAAGCGAGATGAAAGTCGACCTGTTTGTAAGAATAGCCTTACGTATTGATAACTTTTATATTTTGCCAAGTGATAGGGCACAGAATCTATAAAATATTTCAATTTATGAATTTCTTCTGCAATGGTCTGAGATGCAACGATAGTAAAACCTCAGTCGGTCCTTCTCAACTTGGTTGACATTATGGAAGCTACTCATAATTTTATTTATATATTAAAAATTCTTTTGAGGCTGGTTTAAAAATAAAGTATTCTCAGGAATATTATTCCCAGCCTGACCTTATAAGTATATACTTAAGAAACTCAAGTGAATCCTTGACAGCCCATCTGTTATATATGGCTAGAAAAGTGTGACAACCGAAAACTTTTGACTATAAATACAAATCATAGCTTATAGTTAAAGCTATTTATTTATAACTTAATTAGGCATTAGCCGTAAAATCTACTTTTAAACCTTTAGCACTGAAACAAAAACTTTTTCTCAGGTCAAAAGGTAATGTCTTCGAGTCCTTGAGATTCCCCATCGGCTGTGGGTGGACCTACAATGGTTTCACCACCACAACCACTACTTATTTCTCGTTTCATTTCTATAACTTCTCTCTTTATTTATTTCTCCTCTTGAGCTTTTAAAATTTGAAAAAGCTATAATTGTCCATTGGAGGATTAAATCTTCTTCCAAGAGGAACTTTTTTTTTTTATTGATGTTTCATTGTTATTGGAGTATTATCCTTATCCGAAAGGAGAGGACTCTACTTTGAATCAGGTATATTCGGATTTGTTAAAAGTTATATTCTATAAAACCTCTAAATACTCCGAATCCAAATTGGTTTTGATGGCGTGTGTTCAGTGTTGTGTGTTAAGTCTCCTCTCTTAATCACTCATAATTTCTTCAAATTAAAACTCACCAGCAAACTACCTAGTATATCTGGCCATTAAAATGGACCAACACCTCCGATTTAGTGACCATTTTGCGAGGAAGTTGAAGCAGACACACACGTCTTACCGGCTTACGCATTTACTGACTTCCCCCAATCTATTACTGCGTCTCAAGCTTATGATTTATAAGAGTGTACTCAGGCCTACTCTGCAGTATGGTGCACCGCTTTTTCGTCATCGGACGTATACGACAGCTCGGTGACTCCAACAATTCCAAAACGGTATACTGATGAAAGTGGTCAGACATACTTCATTCGAGCAGCGGAGCAACATTGAGCTTCACGAGATCTTGGATTTGCCTACGGTGGATGAATTCATTCAAAATAAAATCATTCCTATAGTTAAATAATCTTTGTAGAGGAGAGTATTTTAAAAGAAATGAAAGAAAAGTTTTATTATGAAGTACAAGCAAAACACTGGTATATACAAATACTAAGAGTTATGTTATTACATACTGGGTCGGATGTTTAGGGACAAGTGTCTGGGAAACAACTGTAGACTAGGACTAAAGCTGAGAAATATGTGTATAAGAGAAAGGTAGTTTCGGGAATTGGGATGGGTGCGGTCGCTTAGTTAAAAAATAACAAGAAACACCAGTGACTTCCATGAAGTCACGAGGCAGGCATACACTAGAAGGGGCTTTTAGGGGCTTATATATAATATTAGGATTACAATATTCTTAGCATTATATAACTCTATGAAAAATAATGAAGGGCCATAATTCAATTGATTATTTTACTAAACGAAAGCTCTTAATGATACCCTGATTTATAAACACTATGTTATAATTAGGATATTTAAATATTATAAGTATTTAAATACTATAGTAAAATGATGATGACATGATTTGTTGTTTTATCCCAGAGGTACTAATCATAAAAGCCTGATAATATGTATTATTTGTTTTGTTAGGGCTTTTACGTAATATTATTACAAAAAAATTATTAAAACCACAACGAAACCATTAACTGTGCTATGTATCCCACTATTAAATTATATTATGTGTATATTATTATATTATGTATTTTGAGGCCTTTTGTCTCTTTTGCCGATGCCGTTTGTAACAGAGAGCAGTCACAGGCACCGCCCACTCCCTGTCCACAAGATCACCTTTCCCAGCATTCCATTCATCCCGTTAACCCTCAAGCTCAATCCCATCCTCAACCACACATCTCGCATATTCCTCCACCTTCAAGTTCTTCGGATCTTACTAGCCTATTAACCTCATTCCTTACAGAGTTCAGAACCCTAATTACCCCTCTCATTTCCAGTCTTACAAATCAGTACTGCCGATTGGTAAAGCGGCGATTGGCATCCTTCCGTTCCGATTCTTTCAATTCCTACCTCTCCTCTCTGTCTACCACGGATAACTCGTTGTGGAATGTAACCAAAAAAATCCTAAAGTATCAACCTGTTTCACATCCACTCCGTCGTGATGATGGGTCCTGGGCGGCTTCGGATGGGGATAGGTCGGAGGAATTTGCTCTGCATCTTACCCATACTTTCACACCTCACCTTTCTCATCAAAGCCATACTCACAGCACAACTGTGGAAGATTTCCTCACTTCACCTATTCCTCTCTCTCTTCCACCAAAAGCCGTTAATCCCTCTGAGGTCAAATACCTTCTGAAAAACTTACCTTACCGAAAATCCCCTGGATATGATCTCCTTACTCCTCAAATTCTCAAACAGCTTCCTCCTAAAGCCATAATCTTTTTAACCTATATATACAATTGCATTATCCGAACGACGCACTTTCCTCTCCTCTGGAAACATTCCATTATTGTCCTATTCGCCAAACCCGGTAAACCACCCAATGAAGTCTCATCTTACCGTCCAATTAGCCTACTCCCTATCCTCTCAAAAATATTTGAGAAACTCCTACTAAAACGTCTACTTCCAATTGTTGAATCCAAAAACCTTTTTCCCACACACCAGTTTGGTTTCCGCCAACGACATTCCACTGCTCAACAAGGCCTTCGCGTTGTTGATCACATCTCCTCAGCCCTTGAAACCAAACAGTATTGCACTGCTGCCTTTCTCGATATAGCTCAAGCTTTTGACAGGGTTTGGCACGCAGGTTTGCTCTACAAGCTCAAAAGATATTCACCACAGACCCTTTTCCTAATCCTACAGTCCTACCTTTCAAACCGCTTCTTCCAAGTCCGCTGTGGTTTAGAATACTCTAACTACTATCCCATAAGTGCAGGAGTTCCACAGGGCAGTGTCCTGGGCCCCATCCTCTATAACCTATACACCGCTGATGTCCCCTCTACTCCCAATACCTTCTTGGCCACATTTGCAGATGACACTGCAGTCTTGTCATCCCACCCAGACCCCGACATAGCATCCCATAACCTTCAAAAACACCTTGACGAGATCGAGTATTGGTGCAATCAATGGCGGATCAAAGTTAATGAAGCAAAATGCTCCCACATTACCTTCACCCTTTGTCGCAAGTCTTGTCCACTAGTTTATTTTAATTCTATTCCTCTCCCTGTATCCGAGACAGTACGGTACTTAGGCTTCCATCTTGACAAACGTCTGACCTGGAACCCACATACGAGACTAAAAAGACAAGAACTAAACAGACGCTTTGGACAACTGTACAGACTACTTCAAACGACATCCCATCTCTCAATAGAAAATAAACTACTAATCTACAAAGTTATACTTAAACCAATCTGGACATACGGAATAGAGCTATGGGGGACAGCAAAAAAGTCGAACATCAAGCGTATCCAATCCATTCAATCAAAAGTCCTGAGAACAATAGTAAATGCCCCTTATTATGTCAGCAACAAAACCCTTCATAACGACCTTAACATACCCTACATTCTAGAACTCATCCCTTCCAAGTTTAGGAAATTCCACAGTAGCCTTTCCAACCACCCTAATCCTGTAGCACAGTCATTGCACTGCGCCACTCATCCCTATAATCCTCCTCGGAGACTAAAACGGCAGTGGCCTCGTGACCTGCTATAAACGCGTGACAGTGGGAGTCCTGGCAATGGCCAGTTTCTCCAATCATGTCCTGAGCGTCTGTGGCTCTCGCGCTCTTGGTCAGCCTCCACTGGCTAGTATCCGGTGACGCGGCTAACGGAGGAGCGTGGGGGACTTCCCGGGACTCCGCTTTCTCTTCGCGGTGGATTTGGGGGGTCTCTGGGCTGTCTGTAAATATTGTATGAATGAGCGAGTGAATGATGAACTGTAAATATGGTATGAATGAGAGCATTTATCTTAATTACTTATTGCCTTATAAAAGGCAGATTGTAATTTTAGCACAATAAAGGATTATATATATATATTATGTATTACTTCGAGGATGGTTCATTTCCCGATCCCTCCTCTAAGGTCACTCCCTCGCTAACCCATGGCCTCACATTGTGCCTTGATCTGTGTTTGACAGATGATGATTGGACCAGCAATATTGGACCGATATAGACGGAAAACGATGTCAGGTCCAGAACCTTGATTCTGTCTGTGATCAGCGCTCTCAATAATTCCTTGTCGCTATTGATCACTCTACGATTCAGTCATCACATTTCACAAATATGTCATTAGGCTATCGTCTGAAACCAGTACATTTGCAATAATACTGCTTAATTATGATACAGCCTTCAGTGTCAACCACAATGTGTGTAAGTTTTCAATTTATATTACGGGTCATTCATCGAAAAATTACCTTTCCTTTCGGTGTTCCGGGCTGATTGCGAACTACTCTTTTCATTGTGGCCTCTAGCTAGTGTTAATAGGGACCTGCGTTTCGTGGACTAAATTAGGTTTTATTATGTATTAAAAACATTTTTTAGTAGTAAAAACGGTCATTTTTAATGTTTCTGGAAGTGACGTTATCAACTTTGCTGCTCTATGACCACACTATTATAATTTCCCCCTTTGCATGTATTTATCAGCTGTATTATCAAGTTTCAGAAATTTTAATAAAACATTTACTGATCAATATTAAATGGGGAAATCCTGTCGAAAAGTGGTTTCCAGACGATTCGGGTCATTACTTCACCTATAATAGTTTTAAGCCCTTGCCGCTAACCTAGACCATGTAGAAGGGAGGGGAGGAACCTTTAGCGTTATTACGTCATCTTTTAAACAAGTAAACCACTTGGGGGGAATACAGTTGGCCTAAAGGAGTTTAAAGTGTCCAACTCCACTGCGGTGCGTGTGCGAGTTTTAACTATGTCAATACTTCACCAGCCTCTACCAGTAAGCATACATTCTAAGTCTAATTTTTTTAAAATAATCTAACATAATTTATAATTTTATGGTTGATGAAAATGTAGAATTTTTTCACAAAATTTGAACAGCAATTAAAAGTAATAATTAGAAACTACAAAATTGTCATTACTTCACCCGTCAGTTCTTCTCCCAAAAAAATTTTAAGAGTGCAGAAGCAATAAATAAATACACCCAAATTTTTCAAATTTAATTTGAAAAGTCAAATCCTACAAAATGGATTGACTCTTTGGTAATTTTCTTAGAAGATTAAAAACTCCGACGACTGTTAAACCAAATTACAGTAACGTCTGTTTCACAATCAGTTTCTTTAAGTCAATTAAATGTTCATTTTTGATTATTTAATTTTGTTACTGCGAATTTTCTTTTTCTTCAGAGTATGGGATCATTTTTGCTTTGTTCTGTTCTTTATCATCTAAACAATAAATCCTTCCTATTTATATTATTCAATGTAAATCTAATATTTATATTTAAATTTACAGATTTGGTCGACAATGATCGTGTGCTGCTGACTTTCCGGTTTCATGAGGAATTCAACGTAGAAAAATAATGAATTTTCCAAGCACTTTACATAAATAAATGAAGTTGAAATGGAGCTCTTTGCTGGAATGACCCTTACACGTGTTAATTTCATTAGCATTTAATCACTAATTTTATATCGCTGTAATAAAGCATGTGATTACTAGAAAAGAAGCTCAAATTTACTTGTTTTAAACCAAAAGCCTACTGACGCATGAACTATGACAACAGTATATAATATTATGATGCTGATGACGAGAATAATAAATCTTTTGAAGTTTTTTGGAAATGTGGAAAGGAAATCGGTTTGAGTTAACGAATGCCGAATCCTTCAATTATGTTATTAAACCACTGTGGTATGGTGTAATGCTCATGAAGGATAAACTATATTTCGTGTACAGCTCTGTTAAATATACTATTTAAAAAGTTCAGAATTATTTGAAGCATTGTGCTTCAAACATATTATAACATAGTTGTGTATTATAGCATATTATAACATAGTTGTGTATTATAGCATATTATAACATAGGTGTGTATTATAGCATATTATAACTTAGATGTGTATTATAGCATATTATAACATAGGTGTGTATTATAGCATATTATAACATAGGTGTGTATTATAGCATATTATAACTTAGATGTGTATTATAGCATATTATAACATAGGTGTGTATTATAGCATATTATAACATAGGTGTGTATTATAGCATATTATAACTTAGATGTGTATTATAGCATATTATAACATAGGTGTGTATTATAGCATATTATAACATAGGTGTGTATTATAGCATATTATAACATAGGTGTGTATTATAGCATATTATAACATAGGTGTGTATTATAGCATATTATAACATAGGTGTGTATTATAGCATATTATAACATAGGTGTGTATTATAGCATATTATAACATAGATGTGTATTATAGCATATTATAACTTAGATGTGTATTATAGCATATTATAACTTAGATGTGTATTATAGCATATTATAACATAGGTGTGTATTATAGCATATTATAACATAGATGTGTATTATAGCATATTATAACTTAGATGTGTATTATAGCATATTATAACTTAGGTGTGTATTATAGCATATTATAACATAGGTGTGTATTATAGCATATTATAACATAGGTGTGTATTATAGCATATTATAACATAGGTGTGTATTATAGCATATTATAACTTAGATGTGTATTATAGCATATTATAACTTAGGTGTGTATTATAGCATATTATAACTTAGATGTGTATTATAGCATATTATAACATAGGTGTGTATTATAGCATATTATAACATAGGTGTGTATTATAGCATATTATAACATAGATGTGTATTATAGCATATTATAACTTAGATGTGTATTATAGCATATTATAACTTAGATGTGTATTATAGCATATTATAACTTAGATGTGTATTATAGCATATTATAACATAGGTGTGTATTATAGCATATTATAACTTAGATGTGTATTATAGCATATTATAACATAGGTGTGTATTATAGCATATTATAACATAGGTGTGTATTATAGCATATTATAACATAGATGTGTATTATAGCATATTATAACTTAGATGTGTATTATAGCATATTATAACTTAGATGTGTATTATAGCATATTATAACTTAGATGTGTATTATAGCATATTATAACATAGGTGTGTATTATAGCATATTATAACATAGATGTGTATTATAGCATATTATAACTTAGATGTGTATTATAGCATATTATAACTTAGGTGTGTATTATAGCATATTATAACATAGGTGTGTATTATAGCATATTATAACTTAGATGTGTATTATAGCATATTATAACTTAGGTGTGTATTATAGCATATTATAACATAGGTGTGTATTATAGCATATTATAACATAGATGTGTATTATAGCATATTATAACTTAGATGTGTATTATAGCATATTATAACTTAGATGTGTATTATAGCATATTATAACATAGGTGTGTATTATAGCATATTATAACATAGATGTGTATTATAGCATATTATAACTTAGATGTGTATTATAGCATATTATAACTTAGGTGTGTATTATAGCATATTATAACATAGGTGTGTATTATAGCATATTATAACATAGGTGTGTATTATAGCATATTATAACATAGGTGTGTATTATAGCATATTATAACATAGGTGTGTATTATAGCATATTATAACTTAGATGTGTATTATAGCATATTATAACATAGGTGTGTATTATAGCATATTATAACATAGGTGTGTATTATAGCATATTATAACATAGGTGTGTATTATAGCATATTATAACATAGGTGTGTATTATAGCATATTATAACATAGGTGTGTATTATAGCATATTATAACATAGGTGTGTATTATAGCATATTATAACATAGGTGTGTATTATAGCATATTATAACATAGGTGTGTATTATAGCATATTATAACTTAGATGTGTATTATAGCATATTATAACATAGGTGTGTATTATAGCATATTATAACATAGGTGTGTATTATAGCATATTATAACTTAGATGTGTATTATAGCATATTATAACCTAGGTGTGTATTATAGCATATTATAACATAGGTCTGTATTATAGCATATTATAACATAGGTGTGTATTATAGCATATTATAACATAGGTGTGTATTATAGCATATTATAACATAGGTGTGTATTATAGCATATTATAACATAGGTGTGTATTATAGCATATTATAACATAGGTGTGTATTATAGCATATTATAACTTAGATGTGTATTATAGCATATTATAACTTAGATGTGTATTATAGCATATTATAACATAGGTGTGTATTATAGCATATTATAACATAGGTGTGTATTATAGCATATTATAACATAGGTGTGTATTATAGCATATTATAACATAGGTGTGTATTATAGCATATTATAACATAGTTGTGTATTATAGCATATTATAACATAGGTGTGTATTATAGCATATTATAACTTAGATGTGTATTATAGCATATTATAACATAGGTGTGTATTATAGCATATTATAACATAGGTGTGTATTATAGCATATTATAACATAGGTGTGTATTATAGCATATTATAACATAGGTGTGTATTATAGCATATTATAACATAGTTGTGTATTATAGCATATTATAACATAGGTGTGTATTATAGCATATTATAACATAGTTGTGTATTATAGCATATTATAACATAGTTGTGTATTATAGCATATTATAACATAGGTGTGTATTATAGCATATTATAACATAGGTGTGTATTATAGCATATTATAACATAGTTGTGTATTATAGCATATTATAACATAGGTGTGTATTATAGCATATTATAACATAGTTGTGTATTATAGCATATTATAACATAGTTGTGTATTATAGCATATTATAACATAGGTGTGTATTATAGCATATTATAACATAGGTGTGTATTATAGCATATTATAACATAGGTGTGTATTATAGCATATTATAACATAGGTGTGTATTATAGCATATTATAACTTAGATGTGTATTATAGCATATTATAACATAGGTGTGTATTATAGCATATTATAACATAGGTGTGTATTATAGCATATTATAACATAGGTGTGTATTATAGCATATTATAACTTAGATGTGTATTATAGCATATTATAACATAGGTGTGTATTATAGCATATTATAACATAGGTGTGTATTATAGCATATTATAACTTAGATGTGTATTATAGCATATTATAACATAGGTGTGTATTATAGCATATTATAACATAGGTGTGTATTATAGCATATTATAACTTAGATGTGTATTATAGCATATTATAACTTAGATGTGTATTATAGCATATTATAACATAGGTGTGTATTATAGCATATTATAACATAGGTGTGTATTATAGCATATTATAACATAGGTGTGTATTATAGCATATTATAACTTAGATGTGTATTATAGCATATTATAACTTAGATGTGTATTATAGCATATTATAACATAGGTGTGTATTATAGCATATTATAACATAGGTGTGTATTATAGCATATTATAACATAGGTGTGTATTATAGCATATTATAACTTAGATGTGTATTATAGCATATTATAACATAGGTGTGTATTATAGCATATTATAACTTAGATGTGTATTATAGCATATTATAACATAGGTGTGTATTATAGCATATTATAACATAGGTGTGTATCATAGCATATTATAACATAGGTGTGTATTATAGCATATTATAACTTAGATGTGTATTATAGCATATTATAACATAGGTGTGTATTATAGCATATTATAACTTAGATGTGTATTATAGCATATTATAACATAGGTGTGTATTGTAGCATATTATAACATAGGTGTGTATTATAGTATATTATAACTTAGGTGTGTATTATAGCATATTATAACTTAGATGTGTATTATAGCATATTATAACTTAGATGTGTATTATAGCATATTATAACATAGGTGTGTATTATAGCATATTATAACATAGGTGTGTATTATAGCATATTATAACATAGGTGTGTATTATAGTATATTATAACTTAGGTGTGTATTATAGCATATTATAACTTAGATGTGTATTATAGCATATTATAACTTAGATGTGTATTATAGCATATTATAACATAGGTGTGTATTATAGCATATTATAACATAGGTGTGTATTATAGCATATTATAACATAGGTGTGTATTATAGCATATTATAACTTAGATGTGTATTATAGCATATTATAACTTAGATGTGTATTATAGCATATTATAACATAGGTGTGTATTATAGCATATTATAACATAGGTGTGTATTATAGCATATTATAACATAGGTGTGTATTATAGCATATTATAACATAGGTGTGTATTATAGCATATTATAACTTAGATGTGTATTATAGCATATTATAACTTAGATGTGTATTATAGCATATTATAACATAGGTGTGTATTATAGCATATTATAACATAGGTGTGTATTATAGCATATTATAACATAGGTGTGTATTATAGCATATTATAACTTAGATGTGTATTATAGCATATTATAACATAGGTGTGTATTATAGCATATTATAACATAGGTGTGTATTATAGCATATTATAACATAGGTGTGTATTATAGCATATTATAACTTAGATGTGTATTATAGCATATTATAACATAGGTGTGTATTATAGCATATTATAACATAGGTGTGTATTATAGCATATTATAACTTAGATGTGTATTATAGCATATTATAACTTAGATGTGTATTATAGCATATTATAACATAGGTGTGTATTATAGCATATTATAACTTAGATGTGTATTATAGCATATTATAACTTAGATGTGTATTATAGCATATTATAACATAGGTGTGTATTATAGCATATTATAACATAGGTGTGTATTATAGTATATTATAACTTAGGTGTGTATTATAGCATATTATAACATAGGTGTGTATTATAGCATATTATAACATAGGTGTGTATTATAGCATATTTATTATTATATATTTTGTTGACGTCATAGAATTACACTCTTTGGAAATTGGGGAGCTTACTATTTTTAAAGGTAAGGTAATCATATGAAAATTATATTTAAAAATTAAAGAAAGAGGATCTTTAGAGAATTCCTGGACGTAAACCTAAAGGTCCCTGGTTCGATTCCCGGCAGTAGTACTATTTTTATCAAACAATTAAAATAATACAAATATCGTTTTCCTAGTAATTTTCATTTTATTTGACAGTCGATATAAATACGTGACGGTCTACTCGTGCAAGTTCAGGGGAATCATTTAAAAAAAATTTCAAATCCATTGAAAAAAACAAACTCTGACAGCACGGATAAACATAGATTAATACTGTCAGGGAAAATGGAAATTCCCTTGCGATGGGGTCTTATTCAAAACCATGTGATGTATTCCCTTCAATTAGTTCCTTCTTCCTGAAGCCACTTTTTTTTTGTTTTCTGTTCAGTTGAAAAAATATTAGCATCACTGTCACCATAACTTGAATGAAATCACAGATTGTTACAAAACTGAAAGTTGTCACAAGACTGTTTTTATTTGAGCCTTTTTAATCCCCTCAATATACATTCGGGATGTTTACATCCCGATGACATGAGGATTAGGCTGGCTACCTACGATGTCCGAACCTTAACTTCTATATCTTCAATTTATGCATTATTTTCTGGCCTGTGACGTTTCCTTTATCCGTATGTAGTAATTTTTTAGGCCCTGCGTTTTTCATCGAGATTCACTATTTTCCAATACCATTTTGGTTTCAATATCACATAAAATAGTTTTATCAACTCCTACTTTAGTCCTCATAATAATCTCGATAAAACACATCTAAACATTTCTGTGACACGCAGCTTCGTTTACAAATAATTACTAGATCCTCTTCTTCATGACCATTCTTATCTGTTTAGTCTGTAGACTGAGCTGATGACATTTATCTTCCTGCCATTGCTAGCTAAAAAATGGACATCTGCCTCAGTGGTTCCTTTAACTTATATCTAGAACCGAGGTACTTTTTTATTTAGAGAAGTTCCCTTGAAGCATTGTGGATAATGTGTTCTCTTTTCTTCTTCGTTACATCGTTACAGCAAAACTACGTGATCATTCTCGTTATCCATGCATGCAAAAAAGCGCTTCCAACTTCTTAAGGATGGAGCATATATGTAGGGTGTCCCAAAATTAACGCAAGATTTGAATTTGCCACCATTTGTGCAGTAAAGTGCTGGCAACCATACAAAAAAAACGATTCGACCGCTGGCAGTTTAGGGTTCATTGTTGAACATTATTTCAAAATAATGAAAGTTTAGCGGCCGCAGTTCGAAAATTTCATACAAAATATGGTCGGAATAGTGTTTTGACTTTATCAACTGTGAGGATATTAATTGAAAAATTTAGGGAGACTAGATCCTAGATAGTTGGCGATCCTAAGCACACTGGTCGTCCAAAAACAAGCCGTTCAAATGTCAATATCGAAGCAGTGCGTGAGAGTGTTGTTGAAAATCCAGGAACATCAATTGCGGGTATCTCGGGCGCGTAATTTTTGGTAGTCGGGACTGCGTTCGCGCTATCCCGTAATAATTCTCTTTAACATTAAATATAGGATCATTACAGAATGTAATTTATTTATCTGTATCCAGAAATTCTATTTGCTAGGGGTTTTTATTCCACCTAATTGGAAAAGGGGGGGGGAGGAAGGACTTTCAAGGATAAATTCCTTTATAGAAACAGGTACAGGCAGAACTGAACTGATCCGAACTAGACTGATATGTATTGTATGTAAGCTGCGGGTGAATTATAAATAACATAAAAGAGATTTAAACCACAAATATGTTGGTTTAAGAATATAAGAAGGTATCATCAACAAAGCATTAAATTGGTGGCACTTCAGTAGTATTAGATCAAACCCAATGCTACTTTTAATTGGTCAATATTTAAAAACATTTTGTAAACAAGTCTGAGACTGAATGGTTTGTCCGAGGTAAATTTTGAAATGCATTCGATTGTTAATAATAATTATAATACCTGTGTAGAAAATGATCATCTAGGTGCTAGTGATGAATGAGAAAATCAGTGTTTTTTTTTGTTTTTTTTTTGTTTTTTTTTTTTTCTTCATAGCCCCTTTAAATTTACAGATAATTATAGATCCTCAGGCGAATCTTAATAATAACTAATTCTTATCATAATTTTTCCCCGACAGTCTGTTGCCATCGATGCGGGAGGGGTGGCGGGTCATAGTTTTAAACACTGGATTTGTCAGGTGCTGCAACGAGTCAAAAAACTTAATGTGTCTCCGGTGGATGAACTCACCCACCGACGGCACACCAAGCAACGGGTGCAGGTCAGCGTTCTTCAACCTCTCGAAAGAGGTATGTCCCACCACTTTTCGCATGATTCCATTCTGGAAGTGTTGGAGACATTTGGCTGTATTGTCAGTCAAGTGGGTAAATAGTGGGGCACCGTACAGCAGAGCTGGCCGGAGGACACATTTATATATCATCAATTTAAGACGAAGCGACAGGTTAGGTGAAGTTAGCAAGTGCGATAGCCGGTAAGACCTTTGTCGTACTTTTTCTATTTTATTACTAAAATGAGTAGAGAAATGGAGATGCCTATCCATTTTTATACCCAAATAGTGCATTGAGAAAGCTGGTGAGCTCTCTTGCCCTCCCACGCTATACGATTTTGGCAAGGATTTTTTCCCCTTTTGGAGGGAGAAGATTACGCAGTCGGTCTTCCCGGCGTTTACGTTGATGTTTAACATGCCCAGTCTGTCACTGATAACGTTACAAACTGACTCGGCGTGTGTAAGAGCTCTTTGTGCACTCATGCTGCTGCTGTAAACCGCAATGTCGTCGGCGAAAGCGATTACAGTAGCTTTCTGATAGTTTGTCCCAACAATTTCAGATGTGTACATACTGAAAAGAACCGGAGACAGAACCGCTCCTTGAGGAACTCCACAAGTCAGAGGGAATGGGTTAGAGAGGCAATCACCCACCCGTACCCTCACCGATCTGTTCTTCAAGAACGAAACCAACATGGTATATAGCTGCTCTGGGCATTCCCAGTCACAAAGCTGTCGGCACAACATCCCGTGGGACACTGAGTCGAAAGCCTGCGTGCAGTCCAACGAGATCATAGCAGTTGCTGTATTCTTGTTGATACCAAGGGTGGCTTCCGTTTGTACCTTCACAAGCGGATGTTCTGTACTCAGATGAGCCTGAAAACCTGTCTGCTCATACGGAATGATAGCATTTTCCGAACAGAACCCCTTCAGGTAGTTTAGTATTATCTTTTCGAGAATCTTCCCCATGTGAGGGAGAAGACTGATCGGGCGATAGTGGGCTGGGTGGTCGCCTCTCTTTGTGGGCTTGCGCAGCGGCAACAAGATAGCTTGTTTCCATGCTGTCGGGAAGTATCGCAACCTTATACATGAATTGTACAGGTTAACAAGTTGGGCAATCCCTCTCCTCGGCAGCTGTTTCAGCAATACCGTTTGTATCCCGTCGCCCCCTGGTGCTCGGTTTCCCTGACACCGGCGAAGAATCGCCTTAAGCTGCTTCGGGGAGACAAACATATAATTCTGACCTGTCCTCAGCTGCTGAGGTTCGTGGTAGTTACCTGTCCTAGCGGCGTTGTCTGCGGTATAGTGGTCGGCCAATATTTTAGCCTGTTCTTCCGATGTGTACAGGGTGTCTCCGTCATGAAGACGGACACCTGAGTCCTTCTTGGTAGTAGTCTTTAGGAGCTTCCAAAACTTACGGAAATCGCCATGTAAGCCATGAAGCCGTTCGTGCCACGTTGCCGTCTTCCAATTCCTCATCAAGCCACGAATCTGTGTTGTAAGAGAGTTTACAACTTTCTTGGCCTGACGATTCCTTGTTCTATACCAGTTATTTTTCCAATTATTGCGTAATGCAATAAGTCGAAGAATATGGTCTGGTGGCTTTTGTAGCATGGGTGGCTTCGGGCTAAACTTTGGGACAGCTGTGTTAGCTGCATCGACGATAACCTCGGTCAGGAAAACTACCTGTCGATCCACTTCCTCTGTACTGCGGAGAACAGGAACCGTATGCAATTGGTGGTAAAGTTGTGATCGATATAGGTCCCAGTCAGCCCGACGATAGTCGTACTTCGTGGGACGCGGGATCACAACTCTACCGTCAATGGAATACAATACTGGTAGGTGGTCGGTCGTTACAAGGTCCAGGGTCTCACAATTGTTTATCCTGTGTGGCTGTTTTGTGAGTAAAAGATCTAGAGTGGAGGTTTGTGCGCTGTTACCTCTATGGCGAAAGGTGTGGTTCTGAGGGTGAACGACAGTAAAGGGCGCCTTTACCAAGGCTCTCCCCGCTGGGTTGAGGAAATCAGTTCATAATTTCAGGAATATATATTTGTTCATTAATTTGTAATTGTTAGTTCTTTTTAATCCATAATATAATTCGTATCATCATATTTTTTATGGCTTATAAATAAAAATATATTTAAATGTTTTTTTTTGCATATAAATTTGGACCTTAATGATGATTATCATTAACCATTACCCTTCTGTACTTGAACTAAACTTCTTTTAATCCTCTACCAAAAACCCTCCTACTTATATAATCATCTTAAATTCAAATCCTCCTATAATCACGAGATCTGCCCTAATCCAACTAAGCACCTATGTACCATATTACAGATTCTTTTGAGTGGCTATTCCTACGGATAAAAAAATAAAACCTACTCAGCCAGGTGAGACTCGAACTCATCTTCCTAGCTACCCTCCACCCTGTTATAGAAACTAAATAGTAAAACAAAGTGATAATGGTGAGATATTGTATCACAAATAGACGCGTAAAAAAAAAAAAAAATGTAATCTCCAGTCTATAATAATTTTACATGTTAACGACTAAATAAATAGATCCTGTGGCACTATCCAGTCATTAAAACATTAATAAACAAATGTAATATTCTTCTTTATGAATTTTAATTTAAGTTTGTATCTGAATTTTTAAAAATACAGTAATGTTTGATTTTACCTATATACTAGTACTGGCCATCATTGTATCCACTTAAATACCTCCAGTTTCCAATTTATGCTTATAGCCCACGAGGGTGGTAAAAGTACATACGAATGCCGAAAATAATTTGTGGAGGTCTTCGCAGGCAGAATATGGAAGGCAATCCCCTTCAGCCGGAAAAGTGACCAGTCGGTATTAAAGAAAGCAATCAGAGTTAAATGGATTTTTCAGCGCAGTGAGTTTCGGAAATTGGGAGTTGCGCTGGATCCGTTTTTAAATCTTTATTTAAAAAAAAAATAATTCGCGGCCTGTCCCATCCAAGGGATACTGCTGCTAAGATCAAAACGAAAATATTTAGATTTGTTAAACGTGGATATTGAGAGCCACCTCTGGAATTAACAGGGTGGAGGGTAGCCTAGGATGATGAGTTCGAGTCTCACCTGGCTGAGTAGGTTTTATTTTTTTGTTCATAGGAATAGCCGGTTAAAAGAATCTGTAAGATGGTACTTAGGTGTTTAGTTGGATTATAGCATATATTGTGATTATAGGAGGATTTTAATTTAAGAAGATTATGTAAGTAAGAGGGTTTTTGGAAGAGGATTAAAAGAAGTTTAGTTCAAGTACAGAAGGGTATAATCATCTTTAAGGTCCGAATATTATATGCAAAAATTAAAAACATTAAAATATATTTCTTATAATATACCATAAAACATATGATGATACGAATTATATTATGCATTATGACACTAAATAGTAAAACAAAGTGATAATGGCGAGATATTGTTGTATCACAAATAGACGCGCAAAAAAAAAAAAAACAATTACAAATTAATGAACAAATATATATTCCTGGAATTATGAATTGATTTCCTCATTCATCACTGGCACCTTTTTGATCGTTTGCTAGCTACAGAGGTATTATAATTATTATTAACAATCGTATGCATTTCAAAATTTACCTCGGACAAACCATTCAGTCTCAGACTTGTTTACAAAATGTTTTTATGAGAATGTTTTTAAATATTGACGAATTAAAAGTGGCATTGGGTTTGATCTAATACTACTGAAGTGCCACCAATTTAATGCTTTGTTGATGATACCTTCTTATATTCTTAAACCAACATATTTGTGGTTTAAATCTCTTTTATGTTATTTATAATTCACCCGCAGCTTACATACAATACATATCAGTCTAGTTCGGATCAGCTCAGTTCTGCCTGTACCTGTTTCTATAAAGGAATTTATCCTTGAAAGTCCTTCCTCCCCCCCCCTTTTCCAATTAGGAGGATTAAAAACCCCTAGCAAATAGAATTCCTGGATACAGATAAATAAATTACATTCTGTAATGATCCTATATTTAATGTTAAAGAGAATTATTACGGGATAGCGCGAACGCAGTCCCGACTACCAAAAATTACGCGCCCGAGATACCCGCATTTGGGGTATTCGCAGGGGTCAGCCCGACCGAAGTGCAATGGAAGAGCCTCACCCTGGGGGAACCGCCTTGGTGATCACGGTAGGTAGGCCCCCACGCCAGGTAAGTATGCTTTATTCTTGGAAAATCCAAACCTTGTGCACACAAACCTAACAGTAACTGCGAGAGCCAAGTTTATTCTGTGAAGACAAATGACCGCTTATTGAACCTACACAAGCTGAAAGATACGGCAAATGCTAAAAAATATTTCAACCCATCGTATGCCATCAAGCAGAAATAGTTTAAACCCACTGAAGACATTTTCCAGCCATGTAAGTGCACATTGACCTCTCCGGCCCACGGTTTGCTTGCAGCTACGTAGGCAGCGCTAGTGTAGCTTCACTCCCGCTATTCACCCTTTCAATTTTTTTCACTCTACTGACCTATTCAATAAACACTCCTAAATATAATAAATATATTGCAGATTTTTTTTGTTTGTATTGATATCAGTATTTTACTCAACATTCGTTGACAACATTGGGTTGATCTAAAACTACTGAAGTGTTAGACCATTTTATGTTTTGTTGATACCTTCTAAAATTCCTTAACCGACATTTTTGGTTTAAATCTCTTTTAATTTGTTTTTAATACAACACCAACTTCACCCAGCAGGTCATTTACTGTGTCCCTCAGTTTAGCATTAATTTACAGCTTACAATATTAGACAAGTCTGGTTCCATTTTGAACCTTGTTTTATTTGTTATGGTAATTTTTGGTACATGGGACTGCGTTCGCGCTATCTCGTAATAATTCACTTTAAATTTAAATATAGGATCATTACAGAATGTAATTTATTTATCTGTATCCAGGAATTCTATTTGCTAGGGGTTTTTAATCCTCCTAATTGGAAAAGGGGAAAAGTGGCTATTCCTACGGATAAAAAAATAAAACCTACTCAGCCAGGTGAGACTCGAACTCATCTTCCTAGCTACCCTCCACCCTGTTATAATGAAAGTTTGGCGGCCGCAGTTCGAAAATTTCATACAAAATATGGTCGGAATAGTGTTTTCACTTTATCAACTGTGAAGAGATTAATTGAAAAATTTAGGGAGACTGGATCACTTTATTGGAAAAATACTCTGGAGGACTGGACTATGGAGATACTAAACACACTGGTCGTCCAAAAACAAGCCGTTCAAATGTCAATATCGAAGCAGTGCGTGAGAGTGTTGTTGAAAATCCAGGAACATCAATTCGGCGTCTTAAACACAGTTCTTTGTGCCGAAATTAAATGATATTGATATAGCCAATATGTGGTTTCAACAAGATGGTGCCACATGCCATACAGCCCATGAAACAATTCGAATACTCCATGAGACATTTCCAGGTCGTGTACTCTCTCGTTTCGGTGATCAGATTGGCCCCCTAGATCGTGTGATTTAACACCTTTAGATTTCTTTTTATGGGGTTATTGAAGTCAAATGTGTACGTCAACAAGCCCACATCCAGCCGTGCATTAAAAGAGGAAATTCAACCACATTTATGCCAAATGGTCATGGAAAATTTCCACAAAAGAGTGCATATGTGCCAGTAAAGTCGTGGAGGCCATTTGCCCGATGTGTTATTCCATAAATAACCCTATCTTACTATAAACCTAAGGAGAGGGAGGAGGGAAAGTTAAAATCGATTGCAAATTATCACAACTGAGCGGATGAAGACATACTGCTAATTTAAAAGGCAGCTCCCTGAACTGGTGCTTTTAAAAACGCAGTGAAGCGTTTGTCGTACTAATTATTTCCCCGATCGGGTTTCCTCCCAATTTTGTTTTCTTTTCCCCCCACCAGTGTTCTCGTCTGTTTAATAAATCCCTATATATCAGATGAAATTACAATTACTTTGTAATCTCCAGTCTATAATAATTTTACATGTTAACGACTAAATAAATAGATCCTGTGGCACTATCCAGTCATTAAAACATTAATAAACAAATGTAATATTCTTCTTTATGAATTTTAATTTAAGTTTGTATCTGAATTTTTAAAAATACAGTAATGTTTGATTTTACCTATATACTAGTACTGGCCATCATTGTATCCACTTAAATATCTCCAGTTTCCAATTTATGCTTATAGCCCACGAGGGTGGTAAAAGTACATACGAATGCCGAAAATAATTTGTGGAGGTCTTCGCAGGCAGAATATGGAAGGCAATCCCCTTCAGCCGGAAAAGTGACCAGTCGGTATTAAAGAAAGCAATCAGAGTTAAATGGATTTTTCAGCGCAGTGAGTTTCGGAAATTGGGAGTTGCGCTGGATCCGTTTTTAAATCTTTATTTAAAAAAAAAATAATTCGCGGCCTGTCCCATCCAAGGGATACTGCTGCTAAGATCAAAACGAAAATATTTAGATTTGTTAAACGTGGATATTGAGAGCCACCTCTGGAATTAACAGGGTGGAGGGTAGCCTAGGATGATGAGTTCGAGTCTCACCTGGCTGAGTAGGTTTTATTTTTTTGTTCATAGGAATAGCCGGTTAAAAGAATCTGTAAGATGGTACTTAGGTGTTTAGTTGGATTATAGCATATATTGTGATTATAGGAGGATTTTAATTTAAGAAGATTATGTAAGTAAGAGGGTTTTTGGAAGAGGATTAAAAGAAGTTTAGTTCAAGTACAGAAGGGTATAATCATCTTTAAGGTCCGAATATTATATGCAAAAATTAAAAACATTAAAATATATTTCTTATAATATACCATAAAACATATGATGATACGAATTATATTATGCATTATGACACTAAATAGTAAAACAAAGTGATAATGGCGAGATATTGTATCACAAATAGACGCGCAAAAAAAAAAAAAACAATTACAAATTAATGAACAAATATATATTCCTGGAATTATGAATTGATTTCCTCATTCATCACTGGCACCTTTTTGATCATTTGCTAGCTACAGAGGTATTATAATTATTATTAACAATCGTATGCATTTCAAAATTTACCTCGGACAAACCATTCAGTCTCAGACTTGTTTACAAAATGTTTTTATGAGAATGTTTTTAAATATTGACGAATTAAAAGTGGCATTGGGTTTGATCTAATACTACTGAAGTGCCACCAATTTAATGCTTTGTTGATGATACCTTCTTATATTCTTAAACCAACATATTTGTGGTTTAAATCTCTTTTATGTTATTTATAATTCACCCGCAGCTTACATACAATACATATCAGTCTAGTTCGGATCAGCTCAGTTCTGCCTGTACCTGTTTCTATAAAGGAATTTATCCTTGAAAGTCCTTCCTCCCCCCCCCTTTTCCAATTAGGAGGATTAAAAACCCCTAGCAAATAGAATTCCTGGATACAGATAAATAAATTACATTCTGTAATGATCCTATATTTAATGTTAAAGAGAATTATTACGGGATAGCGCGAACGCAGTCCCGACTACCAAAAATTACGCGCCCGAGATACCCGCATTTGGGGTATTCGCAGGGGTCAGCCCGACCGAAGTGCAATGGAAGAGCCTCACCCTGGGGGAACCGCCTTGGTGATCACGGTAGGTAGGCCCCCACGCCAGGTAAGTATGCTTTATTCTTGGAAAATCCAAACCTTGTGCACACAAACCTAACAGTAACTGCGAGAGCCAAGTTTATTCTGTGAAGACAAATGACCGCTTATTGAACCTACACAAGCTGAAAGATACGGCAAATGCTAAAAAATATTTCAACCCATCGTATGCCATCAAGCAGAAATAGTTTAAACCCACTGAAGACATTTTCCAGCCATGTAAGTGCACATTGACCTCTCCGGCCCACGGTTTGCTTGCAGCTACGTAGGCAGCGCTAGTGTAGCTTCACTCCCGCTATTCACCCTTTCAATTTTTTTCACTCTACTGACCTATTCAATAAACACTCCTAAATATAATAAATATATTGCAGATTTTTTTTGTTTGTATTGATATCAGTATTTTACTCAACATTCGTTGACAACATTGGGTTGATCTAAAACTACTGAAGTGTTAGACCATTTTATGTTTTGTTGATACCTTCTAAAATTCCTTAACCGACATTTTTGGTTTAAATCTCTTTTAATTTGTTTTTAATACAACACCAACTTCACCCAGCAGGTCATTTACTGTGTCCCTCAGTTTAGCATTAATTTACAGCTTACAATATTAGACAAGTCTGGTTCCATTTTGAACCTTGTTTTATTTGTTATGGTAATTTTTGGTACATGGGACTGCGTTCGCGCTATCTCGTAATAATTCACTTTAAATTTAAATATAGGATCATTACAGAATGTAATTTATTTATCTGTATCCAGGAATTCTATTTGCTAGGGGTTTTTAATCCTCCTAATTGGAAAAGGGGAAAAGTGGCTATTCCTACGGATAAAAAAATAAAACCTACTCAGCCAGGTGAGACTCGAACTCATCTTCCTAGCTACCCTCCACCCTGTTATAATGAAAGTTTGGCGGCCGCAGTTCGAAAATTTCATACAAAATATGGTCGGAATAGTGTTTTCACTTTATCAACTGTGAAGAGATTAATTGAAAAATTTAGGGAGACTGGATCACTTTATTGGAAAAATACTCTGGAGGACTGGACTATGGAGATACTAAACACACTGGTCGTCCAAAAACAAGCCGTTCAAATGTCAATATCGAAGCAGTGCGTGAGAGTGTTGTTGAAAATCCAGGAACATCAATTCGGCGTCTTAAACACAGTTCTTTGTGCCGAAATTAAATGATATTGATATAGCCAATATGTGGTTTCAACAAGATGGTGCCACATGCCATACAGCCCATGAAACAATTCGAATACTCCATGAGACATTTCCAGGTCGTGTACTCTCTCGTTTCGGTGATCAGATTGGCCCCCTAGATCGTGTGATTTAACACCTTTAGATTTCTTTTTATGGGGTTATTGAAGTCAAATGTGTACGTCAACAAGCCCACATCCAGCCGTGCATTAAAAGAGGAAATTCAACCACATTTATGCCAAATGGTCATGGAAAATTTCCACAAAAGAGTGCATATGTGCCAGTAAAGTCGTGGAGGCCATTTGCCCGATGTGTTATTCCATAAATAACCCTATCTTACTATAAACCTAAGGAGAGGGAGGAGGGAAAGTTAAAATCGATTGCAAATTATCACAACTGAGCGGATGAAGACATACTGCTAATTTAAAAGGCAGCTCCCTGAACTGGTGCTTTTAAAAACGCAGTGAAGCGTTTGTCGTACTAATTATTTCCCCGATCGGGTTTCCTCCCAATTTTGTTTTCTTTTCCCCCCACCAGTGTTCTCGTCTGTTTAATAAATCCCTATATATCAGATGAAATTACAATTACTTTGTAATCTCCAGTCTATAATAATTTTACATGTTAACGACTAAATAAATAGATCCTGTGGCACTATCCAGTCATTAAAACATTAATAAACAAATGTAATATTCTTCTTTATGAATTTTAATTTAAGTTTGTATCTGAATTTTTAAAAATACAGTAATGTTTGATTTTACCTATATACTAGTACTGGCCATCATTGTATCCACTTAAATATCTCCAGTTTCCAATTTATGCTTATAGCCCACGAGGGTGGTAAAAGTACATACGAATGCCGAAAATAATTTGTGGAGGTCTTCGCAGGCAGAATATGGAAGGCAATCC
The DNA here is from genome assembly GCA_930367205.1 of Acanthosoma haemorrhoidale. NCBI lineage: Eukaryota > Metazoa > Arthropoda > Insecta > Hemiptera > Acanthosomatidae > Acanthosoma > Acanthosoma haemorrhoidale. Next base: position 12,985,374 of record OV884015.1, on the reverse strand, counting down.
CCTTCAGCCGGAAAAGTGACCAGTCGGTATTAAAGAAAGCAATCAGAGTTAAATGGATTTTTCAGCGCAGTGAGTTTCGGAAATTGGGAGTTGCGCTGGATCCGTTTTTAAATCTTTATTTAAAAAAAAAATAATTCGCGGCCTGTCCCATCCAAGGGATACTGCTGCTAAGATCAAAACGAAAATATTTAGATTTGTTAAACGTGGATATTGAGAGCCACCTCTGGAATTAACAGGGTGGAGGGTAGCCTAGGATGATGAGTTCGAGTCTCACCTGGCTGAGTAGGTTTTATTTTTTTGTTCATAGGAATAGCCGGTTAAAAGAATCTGTAAGATGGTACTTAGGTGTTTAGTTGGATTATAGCATATATTGTGATTATAGGAGGATTTTAATTTAAGAAGATTATGTAAGTAAGAGGGTTTTTGGAAGAGGATTAAAAGAAGTTTAGTTCAAGTACAGAAGGGTATAATCATCTTTAAGGTCCGAATATTATATGCAAAAATTAAAAACATTAAAATATATTTCTTATAATATACCATAAAACATATGATGATACGAATTATATTATGCATTATGACACTAAATAGTAAAACAAAGTGATAATGGCGAGATATTGTATCACAAATAGACGCGCAAAAAAAAAAAAAACAATTACAAATTAATGAACAAATATATATTCCTGGAATTATGAATTGATTTCCTCATTCATCACTGGCACCTTTTTGATCGTTTGCTAGCTACAGAGGTATTATAATTATTATTAACAATCGTATGCATTTCAAAATTTACCTCGGACAAACCATTCAGTCTCAGACTTGTTTACAAAATGTTTTTATGAGAATGTTTTTAAATATTGACGAATTAAAAGTGGCATTGGGTTTGATCTAATACTACTGAAGTGCCACCAATTTAATGCTTTGTTGATGATACCTTCTTATATTCTTAAACCAACATATTTGTGGTTTAAATCTCTTTTATGTTATTTATAATTCACCCGCAGCTTACATACAATACATATCAGTCTAGTTCGGATCAGCTCAGTTCTGCCTGTACCTGTTTCTATAAAGGAATTTATCCTTGAAAGTCCTTCCTCCCCCCCCCCCCCTTTTCCAATTAGGAGGATTAAAAACCCCTAGCAAATAGAATTCCTGGATACAGATAAATAAATTACATTCTGTAATGATCCTATATTTAATGTTAAAGAGAATTATTACGGGATAGCGCGAACGCAGTCCCGACTACCAAAAATTACGCGCCCGAGATACCCGCATTTGGGGTATTCGCAGGGGTCAGCCCGACCGAAGTGCAATGGAAGAGCCTCACCCTGGGGGAACCGCCTTGGTGATCACGGTAGGTAGGCCCCCACGCCAGGTAAGTATGCTTTATTCTTGGAAAATCCAAACCTTGTGCACACAAACCTAACAGTAACTGCGAGAGCCAAGTTTATTCTGTGAAGACAAATGACCGCTTATTGAACCTACACAAGCTGAAAGATACGGCAAATGCTAAAAAATATTTCAACCCATCGTATGCCATCAAGCAGAAATAGTTTAAACCCACTGAAGACATTTTCCAGCCATGTAAGTGCACATTGACCTCTCCGGCCCACGGTTTGCTTGCAGCTACGTAGGCAGCGCTAGTGTAGCTTCACTCCCGCTATTCACCCTTTCAATTTTTTTCACTCTACTGACCTATTCAATAAACACTCCTAAATATAATAAATATATTGCAGATTTTTTTTGTTTGTATTGATATCAGTATTTTACTCAACATTCGTTGACAACATTGGGTTGATCTAAAACTACTGAAGTGTTAGACCATTTTATGTTTTGTTGATACCTTCTAAAATTCCTTAACCGACATTTTTGGTTTAAATCTCTTTTAATTTGTTTTTAATACAACACCAACTTCACCCAGCAGGTCATTTACTGTGTCCCTCAGTTTAGCATTAATTTACAGCTTACAATATTAGACAAGTCTGGTTCCATTTTGAACCTTGTTTTATTTGTTATGGTAATTTTTGGTACATGGGACTGCGTTCGCGCTATCTCGTAATAATTCACTTTAAATTTAAATATAGGATCATTACAGAATGTAATTTATTTATCTGTATCCAGGAATTCTATTTGCTAGGGGTTTTTAATCCTCCTAATTGGAAAAGGGGAAAAGTGGCTATTCCTACGGATAAAAAAATAAAACCTACTCAGCCAGGTGAGACTCGAACTCATCTTCCTAGCTACCCTCCACCCTGTTATAATGAAAGTTTGGCGGCCGCAGTTCGAAAATTTCATACAAAATATGGTCGGAATAGTGTTTTCACTTTATCAACTGTGAAGAGATTAATTGAAAAATTTAGGGAGACTGGATCACTTTATTGGAAAAATACTCTGGAGGACTGGACTATGGAGATACTAAACACACTGGTCGTCCAAAAACAAGCCGTTCAAATGTCAATATCGAAGCAGTGCGTGAGAGTGTTGTTGAAAATCCAGGAACATCAATTCGGCGTCTTAAACACAGTTCTTTGTGCCGAAATTAAATGATATTGATATAGCCAATATGTGGTTTCAACAAGATGGTGCCACATGCCATACAGCCCATGAAACAATTCGAATACTCCATGAGACATTTCCAGGTCGTGTACTCTCTCGTTTCGGTGATCAGATTGGCCCCCTAGATCGTGTGATTTAACACCTTTAGATTTCTTTTTATGGGGTTATTGAAGTCAAATGTGTACGTCAACAAGCCCACATCCAGCCGTGCATTAAAAGAGGAAATTCAACCACATTTATGCCAAATGGTCATGGAAAATTTCCACAAAAGAGTGCATATGTGCCAGTAAAGTCGTGGAGGCCATTTGCCCGATGTGTTATTCCATAAATAACCCTATCTTACTATAAACCTAAGGAGAGGGAGGAGGGAAAGTTAAAATCGATTGCAAATTATCACAACTGAGCGGATGAAGACATACTGCTAATTTAAAAGGCAGCTCCCTGAACTGGTGCTTTTAAAAACGCAGTGAAGCGTTTGTCGTACTAATTATTTCCCCGATCGGGTTTCCTCCCAATTTTGTTTTCTTTTCCCCCCACCAGTGTTCTCGTCTGTTTAATAAATCCCTATATATCAGATGAAATTACAATTACTTTGTAATCTCCAGTCTATAATAATTTTACATGTTAACGACTAAATAAATAGATCCTGTGGCACTATCCAGTCATTAAAACATTAATAAACAAATGTAATATTCTTCTTTATGAATTTTAATTTAAGTTTGTATCTGAATTTTTAAAAATACAGTAATGTTTGATTTTACCTATATACTAGTACTGGCCATCATTGTATCCACTTAAATATCTCCAGTTTCCAATTTATGCTTATAGCCCACGAGGGTGGTAAAAGTACATACGAATGCCGAAAATAATTTGTGGAGGTCTTCGCAGGCAGAATATGGAAGGCAATCCCCTTCAGCCGGAAAAGTGACCAGTCGGTATTAAAGAAAGCAATCAGAGTTAAATGGATTTTTCAGCGCAGTGAGTTTCGGAAATTGGGAGTTGCGCTGGATCCGTTTTTAAATCTTTATTTAAAAAAAAAATAATTCGCGGCCTGTCCCATCCAAGGGATACTGCTGCTAAGATCAAAACGAAAATATTTAGATTTGTTAAACGTGGATATTGAGAGCCACCTCTGGAATTAACAGGGTGGAGGGTAGCCTAGGATGATGAGTTCGAGTCTCACCTGGCTGAGTAGGTTTTATTTTTTTGTTCATAGGAATAGCCGGTTAAAAGAATCTGTAAGATGGTACTTAGGTGTTTAGTTGGATTATAGCATATATTGTGATTATAGGAGGATTTTAATTTAAGAAGATTATGTAAGTAAGAGGGTTTTTGGAAGAGGATTAAAAGAAGTTTAGTTCAAGTACAGAAGGGTATAATCATCTTTAAGGTCCGAATATTATATGCAAAAATTAAAAACATTAAAATATATTTCTTATAATATACCATAAAACATATGATGATACGAATTATATTATGCATTATGACACTAAATAGTAAAACAAAGTGATAATGGCGAGATATTGTATCACAAATAGACGCGCAAAAAAAAAAAAAACAATTACAAATTAATGAACAAATATATATTCCTGGAATTATGAATTGATTTCCTCATTCATCACTGGCACCTTTTTGATCGTTTGCTAGCTACAGAGGTATTATAATTATTATTAACAATCGTATGCATTTCAAAATTTACCTCGGACAAACCATTCAGTCTCAGACTTGTTTACAAAATGTTTTTATGAGAATGTTTTTAAATATTGACGAATTAAAAGTGGCATTGGGTTTGATCTAATACTACTGAAGTGCCACCAATTTAATGCTTTGTTGATGATACCTTCTTATATTCTTAAACAAACATATTTGTGGTTTAAATCTCTTTTATGTTATTTATAATTCACCCGCAGCTTACATACAATACATATCAGTCTAGTTCGGATCAGCTCAGTTCTGCCTGTACCTGTTTCTATAAAGGAATTTATCCTTGAAAGTCCTTCCTCCCCCCCCCCCTTTTCCAATTAGGAGGATTAAAAACCCCTAGCAAATAGAATTCCTGGATACAGATAAATAAATTACATTCTGTAATGATCCTATATTTAATGTTAAAGAGAATTATTACGGGATAGCGCGAACGCAGTCCCGACTACCAAAAATTACGCGCCCGAGATACCCGCATTTGGGGTATTCGCAGGGGTCAGCCCGACCGAAGTGCAATGGAAGAGCCTCACCCTGGGGGAACCGCCTTGGTGATCACGGTAGGTAGGCCCCCACGCCAGGTAAGTATGCTTTATTCTTGGAAAATCCAAACCTTGTGCACACAAACCTAACAGTAACTGCGAGAGCCAAGTTTATTCTGTGAAGACAAATGACCGCTTATTGAACCTACACAAGCTGAAAGATACGGCAAATGCTAAAAAATATTTCAACCCATCGTATGCCATCAAGCAGAAATAGTTTAAACCCACTGAAGACATTTTCCAGCCATGTAAGTGCACATTGACCTCTCCGGCCCACGGTTTGCTTGCAGCTACGTAGGCAGCGCTAGTGTAGCTTCACTCCCGCTATTCACCCTTTCAATTTTTTTCACTCTACTGACCTATTCAATAAACACTCCTAAATATAATAAATATATTGCAGATTTTTTTTGTTTGTATTGATATCAGTATTTTACTCAACATTCGTTGACAACATTGGGTTGATCTAAAACTACTGAAGTGTTAGACCATTTTATGTTTTGTTGATACCTTCTAAAATTCCTTAACCGACATTTTTGGTTTAAATCTCTTTTAATTTGTTTTTAATACAACACCAACTTCACCCAGCAGGTCATTTACTGTGTCCCTCAGTTTAGCATTAATTTACAGCTTACAATATTAGACAAGTCTGGTTCCATTTTGAACCTTGTTTTATTTGTTATGGTAATTTTTGGTACATGGGACTGCGTTCGCGCTATCTCGTAATAATTCACTTTAAATTTAAATATAGGATCATTACAGAATGTAATTTATTTATCTGTATCCAGGAATTCTATTTGCTAGGGGTTTTTAATCCTCCTAATTGGAAAAGGGGAAAAGTGGCTATTCCTACGGATAAAAAAATAAAACCTACTCAGCCAGGTGAGACTCGAACTCATCTTCCTAGCTACCCTCCAACCTGTTATAATGAAAGTTTGGCGGCCGCAGTTCGAAAATTTCATACAAAATATGGTCGGAATAGTGTTTTCACTTTATCAACTGTGAAGAGATTAATTGAAAAATTTAGGGAGACTGGATCACTTTATTGGAAAAATACTCTGGAGGACTGGACTATGGAGATACTAAACACACTGGTCGTCCAAAAACAAGCCGTTCAAATGTCAATATCGAAGCAGTGCGTGAGAGTGTTGTTGAAAATCCAGGAACATCAATTCGGCGTCTTAAACACAGTTCTTTGTGCCGAAATTAAATGATATTGATATAGCCAATATGTGGTTTCAACAAGATGGTGCCACATACCATACAGCCCATGAAACAATTCGAATACTCCATGAGACATTTCCAGGTCGTGTACTCTCTCGTTTCGGTGATCAGATTGGCCCCCTAGATCGTGTGATTTAACACCTTTAGATTTCTTTTTATGGGGTTATTGAAGTCAAATGTGTACGTCAACAAGCCCACATCCAGCCGTGCATTAAAAGAGGAAATTCAACCACATTTATGCCAAATGGTCATGGAAAATTTCCACAAAAGAGTGCATATGTGCCAGTAAAGTCGTGGAGGCCATTTGCCCGATGTGTTATTCCATAAATAACCCTATCTTACTATAAACCTAAGGAGAGGGAGGAGGGAAAGTTAAAATCGATTGCAAATTATCACAACTGAGCGGATGAAGACATACTGCTAATTTAAAAGGCAGCTCCCTGAACTGGTGCTTTTAAAAACGCAGTGAAGCGTTTGTCGTACTAATTATTTCCCCGATCGGGTTTCCTCCCAATTTTGTTTTCTTTTCCCCCCACCAGTGTTCTCGTCTGTTTAATAAATCCCTATATATCAGATGAAATTACAATTACTTTGTAATCTCCAGTCTATAATAATTTTACATGTTAACGACTAAATAAATAGATCCTGTGGCACTATCCAGTCATTAAAACATTAATAAACAAATGTAATATTCTTCTTTATGAATTTTAATTTAAGTTTGTATCTGAATTTTTAAAAATACAGTAATGTTTGATTTTACCTATATACTAGTACTGGCCATCATTGTATCCACTTAAATATCTCCAGTTTCCAATTTATGCTTATAGCCCACGAGGGTGGTAAAAGTACATACGAATGCCGAAAATAATTTGTGGAGGTCTTCGCAGGCAGAATATGGAAGGCAATCCCCTTCAGCCGGAAAAGTGACCAGTCGGTATTAAAGAAAGCAATCAGAGTTAAATGGATTTTTCAGCGCAGTGAGTTTCGGAAATTGGGAGTTGCGCTGGATCCGTTTTTAAATCTTTATTTAAAAAAAAAATAATTCGCGGCCTGTCCCATCCAAGGGATACTGCTGCTAAGATCAAAACGAAAATATTTAGATTTGTTAAACGTGGATATTGAGAGCCACCTCTGGAATTAACAGGGTGGAGGGTAGCCTAGGATGATGAGTTCGAGTCTCACCTGGCTGAGTAGGTTTTATTTTTTTGTTCATAGGAATAGCCGGTTAAAAGAATCTGTAAGATGGTACTTAGGTGTTTAGTTGGATTATAGCATATATTGTGATTATAGGAGGATTTTAATTTAAGAAGATTATGTAAGTAAGAGGGTTTTTGGAAGAGGATTAAAAGAAGTTTAGTTCAAGTACAGAAGGGTATAATCATCTTTAAGGTCCGAATATTATATGCAAAAATTAAAAACATTAAAATATATTTCTTATAATATACCATAAAACATATGATGATACGAATTATATTATGCATTATGACACTAAATAGTAAAACAAAGTGATAATGGCGAGATATTGTATCACAAATAGACGCGCAAAAAAAAAAAAAACAATTACAAATTAATGAACAAATATATATTCCTGGAATTATGAATTGATTTCCTCATTCATCACTGGCACCTTTTTGATCGTTTGCTAGCTACAGAGGTATTATAATTATTATTAACAATCGTATGCATTTCAAAATTTACCTCGGACAAACCATTCAGTCTCAGACTTGTTTACAAAATGTTTTTATGAGAATGTTTTTAAATATTGACGAATTAAAAGTGGCATTGGGTTTGATCTAATACTACTGAAGTGCCACCAATTTAATGCTTTGTTGATGATACCTTCTTATATTCTTAAACCAACATATTTGTGGTTTAAATCTCTTTTATGTTATTTATAATTCACCCGCAGCTTACATACAATACATATCAGTCTAGTTCGGATCAGCTCAGTTCTGCCTGTACCTGTTTCTATAAAGGAATTTATCCTTGAAAGTCCTTCCTCCCCCCCCCCTTTTCCAATTAGGAGGATTAAAAACCCCTAGCAAATAGAATTCCTGGATACAGATAAATAAATTACATTCTGTAATGATCCTATATTTAATGTTAAAGAGAATTATTACGGGATAGCGCGAACGCAGTCCCGACTACCAAAAATTACGCGCCCGAGATACCCGCATTTGGGGTATTCGCAGGGGTCAGCCCGACCGAAGTGCAATGGAAGAGCCTCACCCTGGGGGAACCGCCTTGGTGATCACGGTAGGCCCCCACGCCAGGTAAGTATGCTTTATTCTTGGAAAATCCAAACCTTGTGCACACAAACCTAACAGTAACTGCGAGAGCCAAGTTTATTCTGTGAAGACAAATGACCGCTTATTGAACCTACACAAGCTGAAAGATACGGCAAATGCTAAAAAATATTTCAACCCATCGTATGCCATCAAGCAGAAATAGTTTAAACCCACTGAAGACATTTTCCAGCCATGTAAGTGCACATTGACCTCTCCGGCCCACGGTTTGCTTGCAGCTACGTAGGCAGCGCTAGTGTAGCTTCACTCCCGCTATTCACCCTTTCAATTTTTTTCACTCTACTGACCTATTCAATAAACACTCCTAAATATAATAAATATATTGCAGATTTTTTTTGTTTGTATTGATATCAGTATTTTACTCAACATTCGTTGACAACATTGGGTTGATCTAAAACTACTGAAGTGTTAGACCATTTTATGTTTTGTTGATACCTTCTAAAATTCCTTAACCGACATTTTTGGTTTAAATCTCTTTTAATTTGTTTTTAATACAACACCAACTTCACCCAGCAGGTCATTTACTGTGTCCCTCAGTTTAGCATTAATTTACAGCTTACAATATTAGACAAGTCTGGTTCCATTTTGAACCTTGTTTTATTTGTTATGGTAATTTTTGGTACATGGGACTGCGTTCGCGCTATCTCGTAATAATTCACTTTAAATTTAAATATAGGATCATTACAGAATGTAATTTATTTATCTGTATCCAGGAATTCTATTTGCTAGGGGTTTTTAATCCTCCTAATTGGAAAAGGGGAAAAGTGGCTATTCCTACGGATAAAAAAATAAAACCTACTCAGCCAGGTGAGACTCGAACTCATCTTCCTAGCTACCCTCCACCCTGTTATAATGAAAGTTTGGCGGCCGCAGTTCGAAAATTTCATACAAAATATGGTCGGAATAGTGTTTTCACTTTATCAACTGTGAAGAGATTAATTGAAAAATTTAGGGAGACTGGATCACTTTATTGGAAAAATACTCTGGAGGACTGGACTATGGAGATACTAAACACACTGGTCGTCCAAAAACAAGCCGTTCAAATGTCAATATCGAAGCAGTGCGTGAGAGTGTTGTTGAAAATCCAGGAACATCAATTCGGCGTCTTAAACACAGTTCTTTGTGCCGAAATTAAATGATATTGATATAGCCAATATGTGGTTTCAACAAGATGGTGCCACATGCCATACAGCCCATGAAACAATTCGAATACTCCATGAGACATTTCCAGGTCGTGTACTCTCTCGTTTCGGTGATCAGATTGGCCCCCTAGATCGTGTGATTTAACACCTTTAGATTTCTTTTTATGGGGTTATTGAAGTCAAATGTGTACGTCAACAAGCCCACATCCAGCCGTGCATTAAAAGAGGAAATTCAACCACATTTATGCCAAATGGTCATGGAAAATTTCCACAAAAGAGTGCATATGTGCCAGTAAAGTCGTGGAGGCCATTTGCCCGATGTGTTATTCCATAAATAACCCTATCTTACTATAAACCTAAGGAGAGGGAGGAGGGAAAGTTAAAATCGATTGCAAATTATCACAACTGAGCGGATGAAGACATACTGCTAATTTAAAAGGCAGCTCCCTGAACTGGTGCTTTTAAAAACGCAGTGAAGCGTTTGTCGTACTAATTATTTCCCCGATCGGGTTTCCTCCCAATTTTGTTTTCTTTTCCCCCCACCAGTGTTCTCGTCTGTTTAATAAATCCCTATATATCAGATGAAATTACAATTACTTTGTAATCTCCAGTCTATAATAATTTTACATGTTAACGACTAAATAAATAGATCCTGTGGCACTATCCAGTCATTAAAACATTAATAAACAAATGTAATATTCTTCTTTATGAATTTTAATTTAAGTTTGTATCTGAATTTTTAAAAATACAGTAATGTTTGATTTTACCTATATACTAGTACTGGCCATCATTGTATCCACTTAAATACCTCCAGTTTCCAATTTATGCTTATAGCCCACGAGGGTGGTAAAAGTACATACGAATGCCGAAAATAATTTGTGGAGGTCTTCGCAGGCAGAATATGGAAGGCAATCCCCTTCAGCCGGAAAAGTGACCAGTCGGTATTAAAGAAAGCAATCAGAGTTAAATGGATTTTTCAGCGCAGTGAGTTTCGGAAATTGGGAGTTGCGCTGGATCCGTTTTTAAATCTTTATTTAAAAAAAAAATAATTCGCGGCCTGTCCCATCCAAGGGATACTGCTGCTAAGATCAAAACGAAAATATTTAGATTTGTTAAACGTGGATATTGAGAGCCACCTCTGGAATTAACAGGGTGGAGGGTAGCCTAGGATGATGAGTTCGAGTCTCACCTGGCTGAGTAGGTTTTATTTTTTTGTTCATAGGAATAGCCGGTTAAAAGAATCTGTAAGATGGTACTTAGGTGTTTAGTTGGATTATAGCATATATTGTGATTATAGGAGGATTTTAATTTAAGAAGATTATGTAAGTAAGAGGGTTTTTGGAAGAGGATTAAAAGAAGTTTAGTTCAAGTACAGAAGGGTATAATCATCTTTAAGGTCCGAATATTATATGCAAAAATTAAAAACATTAAAATATATTTCTTATAATATACCATAAAACATATGATGATACGAATTATATTATGCATTATGACACTAAATAGTAAAACAAAGTGATAATGGCGAGATATTGTATCACAAATAGACGCGCAAAAAAAAAAAAAACAATTACAAATTAATGAACAAATATATATTCCTGGAATTATGAATTGATTTCCTCATTCATCACTGGCACCTTTTTGATCGTTTGCTAGCTACAGAGGTATTATAATTATTATTAACAATCGTATGCATTTCAAAATTTACCTCGGACAAACCATTCAGTCTCAGACTTGTTTACAAAATGTTTTTATGAGAATGTTTTTAAATATTGACGAATTAAAAGTGGCATTGGGTTTGATCTAATACTACTGAAGTGCCACCAATTTAATGCTTTGTTGATGATACCTTCTTATATTCTTAAACCAACATATTTGTGGTTTAAATCTCTTTTATGTTATTTATAATTCACCCGCAGCTTACATACAATACATATCAGTCTAGTTCGGATCAGCTCAGTTCTGCCTGTACCTGTTTCTATAAAGGAATTTATCCTTGAAAGTCCTTCCTCCCCCCCCCCTTTTCCAATTAGGAGGATTAAAAACCCCTAGCAAATAGAATTCCTGGATACAGATAAATAAATTACATTCTGTAATGATCCTATATTTAATGTTAAAGAGAATTATTACGGGATAGCGCGAACGCAGTCCCGACTACCAAAAATTACGCGCCCGAGATACCCGCATTTGGGGTATTCGCAGGGGTCAGCCCGACCGAAGTGCAATGGAAGAGCCTCACCCTGGGGGAACCGCCTTGGTGATCACGGTAGGCCCTCACGCCAGGTAAGTATGCTTTATTCTTGGAAAATCCAAACCTTGTGCACACAAACCTAACAGTAACTGCGAGAGCCAAGTTTATTCTGTGAAGACAAATGACCGCTTATTGAACCTACACAAGCTGAAAGATACGGCAAATGCTAAAAAATATTTCAACCCATCGTATGCCATCAAGCAGAAATAGTTTAAACCCACTGAAGACATTTTCCAGCCATGTAAGTGCACATTGACCTCTCCGGCCCACGGTTTGCTTGCAGCTACGTAGGCAGCGCTAGTGTAGCTTCACTCCCGCTATTCACCCTTTCAATTTTTTTCACTCTACTGACCTATTCAATAAACACTCCTAAATATAATAAATATATTGCAGATTTTTTTTGTTTGTATTGATATCAGTATTTTACTCAACATTCGTTGACAACATTGGGTTGATCTAAAACTACTGAAGTGTTAGACCATTTTATGTTTTGTTGATACCTTCTAAAATTCCTTAACCGACATTTTTGGTTTAAATCTCTTTTAATTTGTTTTTAATACAACACCAACTTCACCCAGCAGGTCATTTACTGTGTCCCTCAGTTTAGCATTAATTTACAGCTTACAATATTAGACAAGTCTGGTTCCATTTTGAACCTTGTTTTATTTGTTATGGTAATTTTTGGTACATGGGACTGCGTTCGCGCTATCTCGTAATAATTCACTTTAAATTTAAATATAGGATCATTACAGAATGTAATTTATTTATCTGTATCCAGGAATTCTATTTGCTAGGGGTTTTTAATCCTCCTAATTGGAAAAGGGGAAAAGTGGCTATTCCTACGGATAAAAAAATAAAACCTACTCAGCCAGGTGAGACTCGAACTCATCTTCCTAGCTACCCTCCAACCTGTTATAATGAAAGTTTGGCGGCCGCAGTTCGAAAATTTCATACAAAATATGGTCGGAATAGTGTTTTCACTTTATCAACTGTGAAGAGATTAATTGAAAAATTTAGGGAGACTGGATCACTTTATTGGAAAAATACTCTGGAGGACTGGACTATGGAGATACTAAACACACTGGTCGTCCAAAAACAAGCCGTTCAAATGTCAATATCGAAGCAGTGCGTGAGAGTGTTGTTGAAAATCCAGGAACATCAATTCGGCGTCTTAAACACAGTTCTTTGTGCCGAAATTAAATGATATTGATATAGCCAATATGTGGTTTCAACAAGATGGTGCCACATGCCATACAGCCCATGAAACAATTCGAATACTCCATGAGACATTTCCAGGTCGTGTACTCTCTCGTTTCGGTGATCAGATTGGCCCCCTAGATCGTGTGATTTAACACCTTTAGATTTCTTTTTATGGGGTTATTGAAGTCAAATGTGTACGTCAACAAGCCCACATCCAGCCGTGCATTAAAAGAGGAAATTCAACCACATTTATGCCAAATGGTCATGGAAAATTTCCACAAAAGAGTGCATATGTGCCAGTAAAGTCGTGGAGGCCATTTGCCCGATGTGTTATTCCATAAATAACCCTATCTTACTATAAACCTAAGGAGAGGGAGGAGGGAAAGTTAAAATCGATTGCAAATTATCACAACTGAGCGGATGAAGACATACTGCTAATTTAAAAGGCAGCTCCCTGAACTGGTGCTTTTAAAAACGCAGTGAAGCGTTTGTCGTACTAATTATTTCCCCGATCGGGTTTCCTCCCAATTTTGTTTTCTTTTCCCCCCACCAGTGTTCTCGTCTGTTTAATAAATCCCTATATATCAGATGAAATTACAATTACTTTGTAATCTCCAGTCTATAATAATTTTACATGTTAACGACTAAATAAATAGATCCTGTGGCACTATCCAGTCATTAAAACATTAATAAACAAATGTAATATTCTTCTTTATGAATTTTAATTTAAGTTTGTATCTGAATTTTTAAAAATACAGTAATGTTTGATTTTACCTATATACTAGTACTGGCCATCATTGTATCCACTTAAATATCTCCAGTTTCCAATTTATGCTTATAGCCCACGAGGGTGGTAAAAGTACATACGAATGCGGAAAATAATTTGTGGAGGTCTTCGCAGGCAGAATATGGAAGGCAATCCCCTTCAGCCGGAAAAGTGACCAGTCGGTATTAAAGAAAGCAATCAGAGTTAAATGGATTTTTCAGCGCAGTGAGTTTCGGAAATTGGGAGTTGCGCTGGATCCGTTTTTAAATCTTTATTTAAAAAAAAAATAATTCGCGGCCTGTCCCATCCAAGGGATACTGCTGCTAAGATCAAAACGAAAATATTTAGATTTGTTAAACGTGGATATTGAGAGCCACCTCTGGAATTAACAGGGTGGAGGGTAGCCTAGGATGATGAGTTCGAGTCTCACCTGGCTGAGTAGGTTTTATTTTTTTGTTCATAGGAATAGCCGGTTAAAAGAATCTGTAAGATGGTACTTAGGTGTTTAGTTGGATTATAGCATATATTGTGATTATAGGAGGATTTTAATTTAAGAAGATTATGTAAGTAAGAGGGTTTTTGGAAGAGGATTAAAAGAAGTTTAGTTCAAGTACAGAAGGGTATAATCATCTTTAAGGTCCGAATATTATATGCAAAAATTAAAAACATTAAAATATATTTCTTATAATATACCATAAAACATATGATGATACGAATTATATTATGCATTATGACACTAAATAGTAAAACAAAGTGATAATGGCGAGATATTGTTGTATCACAAATAGACGCGCAAAAAAAAAAAAAACAATTACAAATTAATGAACAAATATATATTCCTGGAATTATGAATTGATTTCCTCATTCATCACTGGCACCTTTTTGATCGTTTGCTAGCTACAGAGGTATTATAATTATTATTAACAATCGTATGCATTTCAAAATTTACCTCGGACAAACCATTCAGTCTCAGACTTGTTTACAAAATGTTTTTATGAGAATGTTTTTAAATATTGACGAATTAAAAGTGGCATTGGGTTTGATCTAATACTACTGAAGTGCCACCAATTTAATGCTTTGTTGATGATACCTTCTTATATTCTTAAACCAACATATTTGTGGTTTAAATCTCTTTTATGTTATTTATAATTCACCCGCAGCTTACATACAATACATATCAGTCTAGTTCGGATCAGCTCAGTTCTGCCTGTACCTGTTTCTATAAAGGAATTTATCCTTGAAAGTCCTTCCTCCCCCCCCCTTTTCCAATTAGGAGGATTAAAAACCCCTAGCAAATAGAATTCCTGGATACAGATAAATAAATTACATTCTGTAATGATCCTATATTTAATGTTAAAGAGAATTATTACGGGATAGCGCGAACGCAGTCCCGACTACCAAAAATTACGCGCCCGAGATACCCGCATTTGGGGTATTCGCAGGGGTCAGCCCGACCGAAGTGCAATGGAAGAGCCTCACCCTGGGGGAACCGCCTTGGTGATCACGGTAGGTAGGCCCCCACGCCAGGTAAGTATGCTTTATTCTTGGAAAATCCAAACCTTGTGCACACAAACCTAACAGTAACTGCGAGAGCCAAGTTTATTCTGTGAAGACAAATGACCGCTTATTGAACCTACACAAGCTGAAAGATACGGCAAATGCTAAAAAATATTTCAACCCATCGTATGCCATCAAGCAGAAATAGTTTAAACCCACTGAAGACATTTTCCAGCCATGTAAGTGCACATTGACCTCTCCGGCCCACGGTTTGCTTGCAGCTACGTAGGCAGCGCTAGTGTAGCTTCACTCCCGCTATTCACCCTTTCAATTTTTTTCACTCTACTGACCTATTCAATAAACACTCCTAAATATAATAAATATATTGCAGATTTTTTTTGTTTGTATTGATATCAGTATTTTACTCAACATTCGTTGACAACATTGGGTTGATCTAAAACTACTGAAGTGTTAGACCATTTTATGTTTTGTTGATACCTTCTAAAATTCCTTAACCGACATTTTTGGTTTAAATCTCTTTTAATTTGTTTTTAATACAACACCAACTTCACCCAGCAGGTCATTTACTGTGTCCCTCAGTTTAGCATTAATTTACAGCTTACAATATTAGACAAGTCTGGTTCCATTTTGAACCTTGTTTTATTTGTTATGGTAATTTTTGGTACATGGGACTGCGTTCGCGCTATCTCGTAATAATTCACTTTAAATTTAAATATAGGATCATTACAGAATGTAATTTATTTATCTGTATCCAGGAATTCTATTTGCTAGGGGTTTTTAATCCTCCTAATTGGAAAAGGGGAAAAGTGGCTATTCCTACGGATAAAAAAATAAAACCTACTCAGCCAGGTGAGACTCGAACTCATCTTCCTAGCTACCCTCCAACCTGTTATAATGAAAGTTTGGCGGCCGCAGTTCGAAAATTTCATACAAAATATGGTCGGAATAGTGTTTTCACTTTATCAACTGTGAAGAGATTAATTGAAAAATTTAGGGAGACTGGATCACTTTATTGGAAAAATACTCTGGAGGACTGGACTATGGAGATACTAAACACACTGGTCGTCCAAAAACAAGCCGTTCAAATGTCAATATCGAAGCAGTGCGTGAGAGTGTTGTTGAAAATCCAGGAACATCAATTCGGCGTCTTAAACACAGTTCTTTGTGCCGAAATTAAATGATATTGATATAGCCAATATGTGGTTTCAACAAGATGGTGCCACATGCCATACAGCCCATGAAACAATTCGAATACTCCATGAGACATTTCCAGGTCGTGTACTCTCTCGTTTCGGTGATCAGATTGGCCCCCTAGATCGTGTGATTTAACACCTTTAGATTTCTTTTTATGGGGTTATTGAAGTCAAATGTGTACGTCAACAAGCCCACATCCAGCCGTGCATTAAAAGAGGAAATTCAACCACATTTATGCCAAATGGTCATGGAAAATTTCCACAAAAGAGTGCATATGTGCCAGTAAAGTCGTGGAGGCCATTTGCCCGATGTGTTATTCCATAAATAACCCTATCTTACTATAAACCTAAGGAGAGGGAGGAGGGAAAGTTAAAATCGATTGCAAATTATCACAACTGAGCGGATGAAGACATACTGCTAATTTAAAAGGCAGCTCCCTGAACTGGTGCTTTTAAAAACGCAGTGAAGCGTTTGTCGTACTAATTATTTCCCCGATCGGGTTTCCTCCCAATTTTGTTTTCTTTTCCCCCCACCAGTGTTCTCGTCTGTTTAATAAATCCCTATATATCAGATGAAATTACAATTACTTTGTAATCTCCAGTCTATAATAATTTTACATGTTAACGACTAAATAAATAGATCCTGTGGCACTATCCAGTCATTAAAACATTAATAAACAAATGTAATATTCTTCTTTATGAATTTTAATTTAAGTTTGTATCTGAATTTTTAAAAATACAGTAATGTTTGATTTTACCTATATACTAGTACTGGCCATCATTGTATCCACTTAAATATCTCCAGTTTCCAATTTATGCTTATAGCCCACGAGGGTGGTAAAAGTACATACGAATGCGGAAAATAATTTGTGGAGGTCTTCGCAGGCAGAATATGGAAGGCAATCCCCTTCAGCCGGAAAAGTGACCAGTCGGTATTAAAGAAAGCAATCAGAGTTAAATGGATTTTTCAGCGCAGTGAGTTTCGGAAATTGGGAGTTGCGCTGGATCCGTTTTTAAATCTTTATTTAAAAAAAAAATAATTCGCGGCCTGTCCCATCCAAGGGATACTGCTGCTAAGATCAAAACGAAAATATTTAGATTTGTTAAACGTGGATATTGAGAGCCACCTCTGGAATTAACAGGGTGGAGGGTAGCCTAGGATGATGAGTTCGAGTCTCACCTGGCTGAGTAGGTTTTATTTTTTTGTTCATAGGAATAGCCGGTTAAAAGAATCTGTAAGATGGTACTTAGGTGTTTAGTTGGATTATAGCATATATTGTGATTATAGGAGGATTTTAATTTAAGAAGATTATGTAAGTAAGAGGGTTTTTGGAAGAGGATTAAAAGAAGTTTAGTTCAAGTACAGAAGGGTATAATCATCTTTAAGGTCCGAATATTATATGCAAAAATTAAAAACATTAAAATATATTTCTTATAATATACCATAAAACATATGATGATACGAATTATATTATGCATTATGACACTAAATAGTAAAACAAAGTGATAATGGCGAGATATTGTTGTATCACAAATAGACGCGCAAAAAAAAAAAAAACAATTACAAATTAATGAACAAATATATATTCCTGGAATTATGAATTGATTTCCTCATTCATCACTGGCACCTTTTTGATCGTTTGCTAGCTACAGAGGTATTATAATTATTATTAACAATCGTATGCATTTCAAAATTTACCTCGGACAAACCATTCAGTCTCAGACTTGTTTACAAAATGTTTTTATGAGAATGTTTTTAAATATTGACGAATTAAAAGTGGCATTGGGTTTGATCTAATACTACTGAAGTGCCACCAATTTAATGCTTTGTTGATGATACCTTCTTATATTCTTAAACCAACATATTTGTGGTTTAAATCTCTTTTATGTTATTTATAATTCACCCGCAGCTTACATACAATACATATCAGTCTAGTTCGGATCAGCTCAGTTCTGCCTGTACCTGTTTCTATAAAGGAATTTATCCTTGAAAGTCCTTCCTCCCCCCCCCTTTTCCAATTAGGAGGATTAAAAACCCCTAGCAAATAGAATTCCTGGATACAGATAAATAAATTACATTCTGTAATGATCCTATATTTAATGTTAAAGAGAATTATTACGGGATAGCGCGAACGCAGTCCCGACTACCAAAAATTACGCGCCCGAGATACCCGCATTTGGGGTATTCGCAGGGGTCAGCCCGACCGAAGTGCAATGGAAGAGCCTCACCCTGGGGGAACCGCCTTGGTGATCACGGTAGGTAGGCCCCCACGCCAGGTAAGTATGCTTTATTCTTGGAAAATCCAAACCTTGTGCACACAAACCTAACAGTAACTGCGAGAGCCAAGTTTATTCTGTGAAGACAAATGACCGCTTATTGAACCTACACAAGCTGAAAGATACGGCAAATGCTAAAAAATATTTCAACCCATCGTATGCCATCAAGCAGAAATAGTTTAAACCCACTGAAGACATTTTCCAGCCATGTAAGTGCACATTGACCTCTCCGGCCCACGGTTTGCTTGCAGCTACGTAGGCAGCGCTAGTGTAGCTTCACTCCCGCTATTCACCCTTTCAATTTTTTTCACTCTACTGACCTATTCAATAAACACTCCTAAATATAATAAATATATTGCAGATTTTTTTTGTTTGTATTGATATCAGTATTTTACTCAACATTCGTTGACAACATTGGGTTGATCTAAACCTACTGAAGTGTTAGACCATTTTATGTTTTGTTGATACCTTCTAAAATTCCTTAACCGACATTTTTGGTTTAAATCTCTTTTAATTTGTTTTTAATACAACACCAACTTCACCCAGCAGGTCATTTACTGTGTCCCTCAGTTTAGCATTAATTTACAGCTTACAATATTAGACAAGTCTGGTTCCATTTTGAACCTTGTTTTATTTGTTATGGTAATTTTTGGTACATGGGACTGCGTTCGCGCTATCTCGTAATAATTCACTTTAAATTTAAATATAGGATCATTACAGAATGTAATTTATTTATCTGTATCCAGGAATTCTATTTGCTAGGGGTTTTTAATCCTCCTAATTGGAAAAGGGGAAAAGTGGCTATTCCTACGGATAAAAAAATAAAACCTACTCAGCCAGGTGAGACTCGAACTCATCTTCCTAGCTACCCTCCACCCTGTTATAATGAAAGTTTGGCGGCCGCAGTTCGAAAATTTCATACAAAATATGGTCGGAATAGTGTTTTCACTTTATCAACTGTGAAGAGATTAATTGAAAAATTTAGGGAGACTGGATCACTTTATTGGAAAAATACTCTGGAGGACTGGACTATGGAGATACTAAACACACTGGTCGTCCAAAAACAAGCCGTTCAAATGTCAATATCGAAGCAGTGCGTGAGAGTGTTGTTGAAAATCCAGGAACATCAATTCGGCGTCTTAAACACAGTTCTTTGTGCCGAAATTAAATGATATTGATATAGCCAATATGTGGTTTCAACAAGATGGTGCCACATGCCATACAGCCCATGAAACAATTCGAATACTCCATGAGACATTTCCAGGTCGTGTACTCTCTCGTTTCGGTGATCAGATTGGCCCCCTAGATCGTGTGATTTAACACCTTTAGATTTCTTTTTATGGGGTTATTGAAGTCAAATGTGTACGTCAACAAGCCCACATCCAGCCGTGCATTAAAAGAGGAAATTCAACCACATTTATGCCAAATGGTCATGGAAAATTTCCACAAAAGAGTGCATATGTGCCAGTAAAGTCGTGGAGGCCATTTGCCCGATGTGTTATTCCATAAATAACCCTATCTTACTATAAACCTAAGGAGAGGGAGGAGGGAAAGTTAAAATCGATTGCAAATTATCACAACTGAGCGGATGAAGACATACTGCTAATTTAAAAGGCAGCTCCCTGAACTGGTGCTTTTAAAAACGCAGTGAAGCGTTTGTCGTACTAATTATTTCCCCGATCGGGTTTCCTCCCAATTTTGTTTTCTTTTCCCCCCACCAGTGTTCTCGTCTGTTTAATAAATCCCTATATATCAGATGAAATTACAATTACTTTGTAATCTCCAGTCTATAATAATTTTACATGTTAACGACTAAATAAATAGATCCTGTGGCACTATCCAGTCATTAAAACATTAATAAACAAATGTAATATTCTTCTTTATGAATTTTAATTTAAGTTTGTATCTGAATTTTTAAAAATACAGTAATGTTTGATTTTACCTATATACTAGTACTGGCCATCATTGTATCCACTTAAATACCTCCAGTTTCCAATTTATGCTTATAGCCCACGAGGGTGGTAAAAGTACATACGAATGCCGAAAATAATTTGTGGAGGTCTTCGCAGGCAGAATATGGAAGGCAATCCCCTTCAGCCGGAAAAGTGACCAGTCGGTATTAAAGAAAGCAATCAGAGTTAAATGGATTTTTCAGCGCAGTGAGTTTCGGAAATTGGGAGTTGCGCTGGATCCGTTTTTAAATCTTTATTTAAAAAAAAAATAATTCGCGGCCTGTCCCATCCAAGGGATACTGCTGCTAAGATCAAAACGAAAATATTTAGATTTGTTAAACGTGGATATTGAGAGCCACCTCTGGAATTAACAGGGTGGAGGGTAGCCTAGGATGATGAGTTCGAGTCTCACCTGGCTGAGTAGGTTTTATTTTTTTGTTCATAGGAATAGCCGGTTAAAAGAATCTGTAAGATGGTACTTAGGTGTTTAGTTGGATTATAGCATATATTGTGATTATAGGAGGATTTTAATTTAAGAAGATTATGTAAGTAAGAGGGTTTTTGGAAGAGGATTAAAAGAAGTTTAGTTCAAGTACAGAAGGGTATAATCATCTTTAAGGTCCGAATATTATATGCAAAAATTAAAAACATTAAAATATATTTCTTATAATATACCATAAAACATATGATGATACGAATTATATTATGCATTATGACACTAAATAGTAAAACAAAGTGATAATGGCGAGATATTGTTGTATCACAAATAGACGCGCAAAAAAAAAAAAAACAATTACAAATTAATGAACAAATATATATTCCTGGAATTATGAATTGATTTCCTCATTCATCACTGGCACCTTTTTGATCGTTTGCTAGCTACAGAGGTATTATAATTATTATTAACAATCGTATGCATTTCAAAATTTACCTCGGACAAACCATTCAGTCTCAGACTTGTTTACAAAATGTTTTTATGAGAATGTTTTTAAATATTGACGAATTAAAAGTGGCATTGGGTTTGATCTAATACTACTGAAGTGCCACCAATTTAATGCTTTGTTGATGATACCTTCTTATATTCTTAAACCAACATATTTGTGGTTTAAATCTCTTTTATGTTATTTATAATTCACCCGCAGCTTACATACAATACATATCAGTCTAGTTCGGATCAGCTCAGTTCTGCCTGTACCTGTTTCTATAAAGGAATTTATCCTTGAAAGTCCTTCCTCCCCCCCCCTTTTCCAATTAGGAGGATTAAAAACCCCTAGCAAATAGAATTCCTGGATACAGATAAATAAATTACATTCTGTAATGATCCTATATTTAATGTTAAAGAGAATTATTACGGGATAGCGCGAACGCAGTCCCGACTACCAAAAATTACGCGCCCGAGATACCCGCATTTGGGGTATTCGCAGGGGTCAGCCCGACCGAAGTGCAATGGAAGAGCCTCACCCTGGGGGAACCGCCTTGGTGATCACGGTAGGTAGGCCCCCACGCCAGGTAAGTATGCTTTATTCTTGGAAAATCCAAACCTTGTGCACACAAACCTAACAGTAACTGCGAGAGCCAAGTTTATTCTGTGAAGACAAATGACCGCTTATTGAACCTACACAAGCTGAAAGATACGGCAAATGCTAAAAAATATTTCAACCCATCGTATGCCATCAAGCAGAAATAGTTTAAACCCACTGAAGACATTTTCCAGCCATGTAAGTGCACATTGACCTCTCCGGCCCACGGTTTGCTTGCAGCTACGTAGGCAGCGCTAGTGTAGCTTCACTCCCGCTATTCACCCTTTCAATTTTTTTCACTCTACTGACCTATTCAATAAACACTCCTAAATATAATAAATATATTGCAGATTTTTTTTGTTTGTATTGATATCAGTATTTTACTCAACATTCGTTGACAACATTGGGTTGATCTAAACCTACTGAAGTGTTAGACCATTTTATGTTTTGTTGATACCTTCTAAAATTCCTTAACCGACATTTTTGGTTTAAATCTCTTTTAATTTGTTTTTAATACAACACCAACTTCACCCAGCAGGTCATTTACTGTGTCCCTCAGTTTAGCATTAATTTACAGCTTACAATATTAGACAAGTCTGGTTCCATTTTGAACCTTGTTTTATTTGTTATGGTAATTTTTGGTACATGGGACTGCGTTCGCGCTATCTCGTAATAATTCACTTTAAATTTAAATATAGGATCATTACAGAATGTAATTTATTTATCTGTATCCAGGAATTCTATTTGCTAGGGGTTTTTAATCCTCCTAATTGGAAAAGGGGAAAAGTGGCTATTCCTACGGATAAAAAAATAAAACCTACTCAGCCAGGTGAGACTCGAACTCATCTTCCTAGCTACCCTCCACCCTGTTATAATGAAAGTTTGGCGGCCGCAGTTCGAAAATTTCATACAAAATATGGTCGGAATAGTGTTTTCACTTTATCAACTGTGAAGAGATTAATTGAAAAATTTAGGGAGACTGGATCACTTTATTGGAAAAATACTCTGGAGGACTGGACTATGGAGATACTAAACACACTGGTCGTCCAAAAACAAGCCGTTCAAATGTCAATATCGAAGCAGTGCGTGAGAGTGTTGTTGAAAATCCAGGAACATCAATTCGGCGTCTTAAACACAGTTCTTTGTGCCGAAATTAAATGATATTGATATAGCCAATATGTGGTTTCAACAAGATGGTGCCACATGCCATACAGCCCATGAAACAATTCGAATACTCCATGAGACATTTCCAGGTCGTGTACTCTCTCGTTTCGGTGATCAGATTGGCCCCCTAGATCGTGTGATTTAACACCTTTAGATTTCTTTTTATGGGGTTATTGAAGTCAAATGTGTACGTCAACAAGCCCACATCCAGCCGTGCATTAAAAGAGGAAATTCAACCACATTTATGCCAAATGGTCATGGAAAATTTCCACAAAAGAGTGCATATGTGCCAGTAAAGTCGTGGAGGCCATTTGCCCGATGTGTTATTCCATAAATAACCCTATCTTACTATAAACCTAAGGAGAGGGAGGAGGGAAAGTTAAAATCGATTGCAAATTATCACAACTGAGCGGATGAAGACATACTGCTAATTTAAAAGGCAGCTCCCTGAACTGGTGCTTTTAAAAACGCAGTGAAGCGTTTGTCGTACTAATTATTTCCCCGATCGGGTTTCCTCCCAATTTTGTTTTCTTTTCCCCCCACCAGTGTTCTCGTCTGTTTAATAAATCCCTATATATCAGATGAAATTACAATTACTTTGTAATCTCCAGTCTATAATAATTTTACATGTTAACGACTAAATAAATAGATCCTGTGGCACTATCCAGTCATTAAAACATTAATAAACAAATGTAATATTCTTCTTTATGAATTTTAATTTAAGTTTGTATCTGAATTTTTAAAAATACAGTAATGTTTGATTTTACCTATATACTAGTACTGGCCATCATTGTATCCACTTAAATACCTCCAGTTTCCAATTTATGCTTATAGCCCACGAGGGTGGTAAAAGTACATACGAATGCCGAAAATAATTTGTGGAGGTCTTCGCAGGCAGAATATGGAAGGCAATCCCCTTCAGCCGGAAAAGTGACCAGTCGGTATTAAAGAAAGCAATCAGAGTTAAATGGATTTTTCAGCGCAGTGAGTTTCGGAAATTGGGAGTTGCGCTGGATCCGTTTTTAAATCTTTATTTAAAAAAAAAATAATTCGCGGCCTGTCCCATCCAAGGGATACTGCTGCTAAGATCAAAACGAAAATATTTAGATTTGTTAAACGTGGATATTGAGAGCCACCTCTGGAATTAACAGGGTGGAGGGTAGCCTAGGATGATGAGTTCGAGTCTCACCTGGCTGAGTAGGTTTTATTTTTTTGTTCATAGGAATAGCCGGTTAAAAGAATCTGTAAGATGGTACTTAGGTGTTTAGTTGGATTATAGCATATATTGTGATTATAGGAGGATTTTAATTTAAGAAGATTATGTAAGTAAGAGGGTTTTTGGAAGAGGATTAAAAGAAGTTTAGTTCAAGTACAGAAGGGTATAATCATCTTTAAGGTCCGAATATTATATGCAAAAATTAAAAACATTAAAATATATTTCTTATAATATACCATAAAACATATGATGATACGAATTATATTATGCATTATGACACTAAATAGTAAAACAAAGTGATAATGGCGAGATATTGTTGTATCACAAATAGACGCGCAAAAAAAAAAAAAAACAATTACAAATTAATGAACAAATATATATTCCTGGAATTATGAATTGATTTCCTCATTCATCACTGGCACCTTTTTGATCGTTTGCTAGCTACAGAGGTATTATAATTATTATTAACAATCGTATGCATTTCAAAATTTACCTCGGACAAACCATTCAGTCTCAGACTTGTTTACAAAATGTTTTTATGAGAATGTTTTTAAATATTGACGAATTAAAAGTGGCATTGGGTTTGATCTAATACTACTGAAGTGCCACCAATTTAATGCTTTGTTGATGATACCTTCTTATATTCTTAAACCAACATATTTGTGGTTTAAATCTCTTTTATGTTATTTATAATTCACCCGCAGCTTACATACAATACATATCAGTCTAGTTCGGATCAGCTCAGTTCTGCCTGTACCTGTTTCTATAAAGGAATTTATCCTTGAAAGTCCTTCCTCCCCCCCCCTTTTCCAATTAGGAGGATTAAAAACCCCTAGCAAATAGAATTCCTGGATACAGATAAATAAATTACATTCTGTAATGATCCTATATTTAATGTTAAAGAGAATTATTACGGGATAGCGCGAACGCAGTCCCGACTACCAAAAATTACGCGCCCGAGATACCCGCATTTGGGGTATTCGCAGGGGTCAGCCCGACCGAAGTGCAATGGAAGAGCCTCACCCTGGGGGAACCGCCTTGGTGATCACGGTAGGTAGGCCCCCACGCCAGGTAAGTATGCTTTATTCTTGGAAAATCCAAACCTTGTGCACACAAACCTAACAGTAACTGCGAGAGCCAAGTTTATTCTGTGAAGACAAATGACCGCTTATTGAACCTACACAAGCTGAAAGATACGGCAAATGCTAAAAAATATTTCAACCCATCGTATGCCATCAAGCAGAAATAGTTTAAACCCACTGAAGACATTTTCCAGCCATGTAAGTGCACATTGACCTCTCCGGCCCACGGTTTGCTTGCAGCTACGTAGGAAGCGCTAGTGTAGCTTCACTCCCGCTATTCACCCTTTCAATTTTTTTCACTCTACTGACCTATTCAATAAACACTCCTAAATATAATAAATATATTGCAGATTTTTTTTGTTTGTATTGATATCAGTATTTTACTCAACATTCGTTGACAACATTGGGTTGATCTAAAACTACTGAAGTGTTAGACCATTTTATGTTTTGTTGATACCTTCTAAAATTCCTTAACCGACATTTTTGGTTTAAATCTCTTTTAATTTGTTTTTAATACAACACCAACTTCACCCAGCAGGTCATTTACTGTGTCCCTCAGTTTAGCATTAATTTACAGCTTACATTATTAGACAAGTCTGGTTCCATTTTGAACCTTGTTTTATTTGTTATGGTAATTTTTGGTACATGGGACTGCGTTCGCGCTATCTCGTAATAATTCACTTTAAATTTAAATATAGGATCATTACAGAATGTAATTTATTTATCTGTATCCAGGAATTCTATTTGCTAGGGGTTTTTAATCCTCCTAATTGGAAAAGGGGAAAAGTGGCTATTCCTACGGATAAAAAAATAAAACCTACTCAGCCAGGTGAGACTCGAACTCATCTTCCTAGCTACCCTCCACCCTGTTATAATGAAAGTTTGGCGGCCGCAGTTCGAAAATTTCATACAAAATATGGTCGGAATAGTGTTTTCACTTTATCAACTGTGAAGAGATTAATTGAAAAATTTAGGGAGACTGGATCACTTTATTGGAAAAATACTCTGGAGGACTGGACTATGGAGATACTAAACACACTGGTCGTCCAAAAACAAGCCGTTCAAATGTCAATATCGAAGCAGTGCGTGAGAGTGTTGTTGAAAATCCAGGAACATCAATTCGGCGTCTTAAACACAGTTCTTTGTGCCGAAATTAAATGATATTGATATAGCCAATATGTGGTTTCAACAAGATGGTGCCACATGCCATACAGCCCATGAAACAATTCGAATACTCCATGAGACATTTCCAGGTCGTGTACTCTCTCGTTTCGGTGATCAGATTGGCCCCCTAGATCGTGTGATTTAACACCTTTAGATTTCTTTTTATGGGGTTATTGAAGTCAAATGTGTACGTCAACAAGCCCACATCCAGCCGTGCATTAAAAGAGGAAATTCAACGCCGCATCAACGAAATTCAACCACACTTATGTCAAATGGTCATGGAAAATTTCGACAAAAGAGCGCGTATGTGCCTTAAAATTCGTGGAGGCCATTTGCCCGATGTGTTATTCCATAAATAACTCTATCCTATTTACTTTATAATTCAATAAAAAAACAACAAAAATACTAAAAACTTTTTATTTAAATAAAATCGTGCGTTAATTCTGGGACACTCATTATATGCATATATATATATAAATGTAAAAATTAAGGGGAATTAATCACATATTGTTCAAATGTTTTCTTTCAACGCTTCTACCCTAGAGCATGTGCTATATTTGTAATATTAGAGTTAATTTGATCGAGTTTTCAATGAAATAAACTTTCGATTGAAAAGGTTGGTATATAAGTGAGCGGTTTTATTTTCAGACAGTCTTTTCGTACGAAGAGAAAAGCGGTTTTTCGCCTGGTGGTATTTGATGCTTGACCTTTTTGTTCCCGGACTGTTTTAATGAAACCGCAGAGGTTCTTCCTAATCTTTCCCTTTGATGTACTCTACCCTTCAAAACAAGTTACTTTCAAAGGCTGTTTACGGACAAACAGGGCTTCTTGGTAGGACTTCACTCTTGGGACGGGAGGAGGTTTGCTCCCGAACTTATAATAACGCCTCAAAACTTTACTTTTGAATATTCTAGAATTTCTTTTTCCTTCAGGAAGACATTAATTTGTTCTAAGCTATGAGGAGGTACATAAGACAATCTCCAGTGTATGGTTCTAATAAATAAACGAAGTCCCTCAGATAGGCTCGGTTCGTCGTCATGTCATATGCATCTAAGGTTTTTACATGAATCATTTACATTATTACTGTTTTAATTTTGTTATGTGCATATTTTTGTATGTTATATATGTATTTAAATAGGTATTTGTTCGATATTTTTCAATCTGTTTATTGAATTATATATTATTTAAATTCTTGGTACGTTTCCTTATAAATGTATCTATTTTTTTTATTATGACTAATTTTATTTCTCTTTATTTTTTTATATTTTACTGTAAATTTAACGGAGACAACAACTGATAATAACAATAATTCATTTTATGTCAAATAAATGATTGTTCTTTAGGAACATATCCATATGATCATAAAGACTAGCTCCTGTATTATGTATTATCCTAGTCGACCGACCCTCACTCTTCCCCCATTTTGACTACGGTTGTGTCCATGCTGGTATGGTGTGGTATATGGCTGCTTTTCTGAGTACCCTTAGTTCCGTGACCAAATCTTCCAGTCAGCGTCGGTTTCATAATCCTCGCTCACTATAGAAGGCAATAAAATATGTATTCAGTTTTTACCTTTTTTTTTTTGCCCTTCTTACATAAAAATTCTTCATCTCAACCTCGATTTCACTCTGAAGGTGAGTACAGACTGATTACCTTTTAACGGAGTTTTCCACCTACTTTTTTTTTTTATTATTATGATTAAACAGCTTTATTGTGATAAAATTATAATCTTCCTTGTCAGGCAATAAGTAATGTGATAAATGTTATCATTCATACCATATTTACAATCTGCATTCACTCGCTCATTCATGCAGTATTTACAGCCAAGAGACCTCCCAAATCCACAGGGTTGTCACCTCCCTCGCATGCGAAAGAGAAAGCGGGGTCTCGGGAAGTCCCCCACGCTCCTCCGTCAGCCGCGTCACCGGATACGAGCCAGTGGAGGATAACGAAGAGCGCGAGAGCCACATACGCTCAAGACATGATTGGAGAAACTGGCCATTGCCAAGACTCGCCATGTCACGTATTTATAGCACGTTACGAGGCCACTGCCACTTTAGTCTCCGAGGAGGATTATAGGGATGAGTAGCGCAGTGCAATGACTGTGCTAGGGGAATAGGGTATAATGTAAGGTATATTAAGATCGTTATGAAGGGTTTTGTTGCTAACGTGATAAGGGGCATTTACTATTGTATCTCAGGACTTTTGATTAAAAGGATTGGATACGCTTGATGTTTGTAAATACTGTATGAATGAGCGAGTGAATGTTCGACTTTTTTGCTGTCCTCCCATAGCTCTATTCCGTATGTCCAGATTGGCTTAAGTATAACTTTGTAAATTAGTAATTTATTTTCAATCGAGAGATGGGATGTCCTTTGAAGTGGTCTGTACAGTTGTCCAAAGTGTCTGTTTAGTTCTTGTCTTTTTAGCCTCGTATGTGGGTTCGAGGTCAGTCGTTTGTCGAGATGGAAGCCATGTCATGTCTGTCATGTCTAAAACTCTCTCTTACCAAATCAGCTCTCAATTCTCTTAATATCCTACCTGTATTGCCCTTCCCATATATCTACGATCATTCTTTTCATATCTCCTTTCTGTAATTTCAGATATCCTCCCTCTAATTCAATCCGTCCATGGGCTCCATCTTTTTAATTTTACACAACTAATTATTCCTACTTTTTAATCAATGCAAGGCACAAATGTTATATAAAGTTATAAACTGCTATTCTTCAGTTGTATAGTTATATTTAGAGGGACAAAGTCATTTTATGTAATAAAGATTTCGTTTTATACATTCATTCGACTGAACGCACTTTGCAATAACAGACTATCCAAACGAAGCAAAAATGTATTAATATTTGAGAGAGAGAGAGAGAGAGAGAGAGAGAGAGAGAGAGAGAGAGAGAGAGAGAGAGAGAGAGAGGCTTGAGAGGATGAAGTTTATAAGTGGGGGAGAGCGAGGAGGAGAGAGGTGAAGGGTATATTGGGCCCGAAGAAGAATAGCTTACCCCAGCGGGGACAACTTTATTAACCCACCAGCCTTGATGAAAGGAGAGTGAGGGTGTAGCTGCGGGCAATCTTTAATATGTAATGAGTAATATATGGCGACCCCCCCGGCGTCTGGGATCTCGGCTTTGCTACGCTAGTAAATCTCTTACATTCTATATAGGTAGGCCTTTCGAACATGTAAGGGAAAATGTGATTAAGTCTGTATTACGTTCGTGTGATATCGATCGTAATAATGATGCAAAAATATCGATTAACAACACTAGTCTACATTTTGCTCATTAATCTCGTGGAGGGGGGGGGGGGGGGCTCTAAATAATTCCAAGTCTATTTTTTTTTTATAAATAATCTAAAGTAATTCAGAATGTTATGGTTGATGAAAATGTAGTATTTTTTTCAACAAAAGTTCAACAGCAATAAAAAGTAATAATCATAAACTACAATCTTGTAACTACTTCACCCAAAAACATTTCTAGAGTGTGAAGTAATGAATAAAGACACCCAAAATTTTCAAATTAGCTTTTCTTAGATTAAAAAAACGTTGAACCAAATCACTTGTCATTTGTAATTAATTGGCCCGTTTGATTATTCAATTTTGTTACTATCAATTTATTTTTTCTCTTAGAGTATGGGCACATTTAATTATTTTTGTTTTGTTCTTGATCGTCTAAATCGTATGTGGGCAACAGCCGGCCCGCGGGCCGGATCCGGCCCGCTGTAAGATTTGATCCGGCCCGCGAGACATTTTGAAAAACCCAATTTAAAAAAAAAAAATACACTACTTACTCATACTCATGGAATCAAGTGAGCGAGCAAGCCGAGTGGCGGTGATCATCAAAGAGTGAGGCGGCAAACATCAAAGTTCAAAGCCATTGATGTTTGCCGCCACACTGGCGGCGCAACAAAGGATTATTGCTTCGCAATTGTATTGTTCTACACTAGACGATTCTAGATCATTCCTTCATTTTGCCTATATAAGCGGGTGGATGGCCGGAACTTAGTTCAGTCCTATTCGAGCTACCGTGGTGATAAGTTTGCTTTGTGACTTTGTGTGCATCTTGAGTGCTTACTAATTATACCTATTTTCTTATTAAGTTTATCGAACGATAAGTAAATGAAAATGATGTCTGGTGGAAGGAAACGAAAAGTAGATGCAGAGGGTCGCCAGTTTCAAGAAAAATGGACTGAAGAATTCTTCTTTATCTTGCACAATGGTAAGCCTATTTGTTTGATGTGTAATGAATCCATTTCGGTGATGAAAGAATTCAATATAAAGAGGCATTACTCAACTAAGCATCCTACGCTGCTCTCACTGACAGGACAAATAAGAAAAGACAAAATCCAGAAACTTACCGCAAATTTGGAAAAACAGCAGCAAATATTTCATAGACAAAGAACACAACTTGATAATGTTGTGAAAGCTAGTTTTATAGTTAGTTCAAAATTGGCAAAGTCATTGAAACCATTTGCCGAAGGAGAATTTATCAAGGAGTGTATGTCAGAAGTTTGCAGTGTTTTGTGTCCTGAAAAGAAAAATGAATTTGAAAAAATTAGTTTGTCAAGACGAACCGTTGTACGACGTATAGAAATGATGGCTAATGATATAAAAACAACATTGACTGGCCGTATGACTGGTATTGAATCATTTTCCATAGCATTAGACGAGAGCACCGATTTGTCTGACATAGCTCAACTGGCTATATTTATTCGAGGTGTTGATAAAGAATTCACTATTACTGAGGAATTGCTTGCTTTACAGCCGCTAAAAGGAACCACTACAGGAGAGGACATTTTTAATGAAGTTCAAAAGGTATTCACAAGTTTTGGCTTGCCATGGTCGAAATTAGTTGGAGTATGCACAGATGGTGCACCTTCTATGGTCGGCTTACGTAAAGGTTTCATCGGAATTTTGAATGAAAAAGCAACTGAATTAAATGTGCAAAAAGATGGTTTGATAGTCCTTCATTGCATTATCCACCAACAGAACTTGTGTTCTAAGTCCATTCGACTCCAGAATGTTATGAATGTGGTAGTAAAAACCATCAATTTTATTCGATCCCGAGGGCTTAACCATCGTCAGTTCAAGGCGTTTTTGGATGAAATATCAGCCGAGTATGACGACGTAACATATTATTGTGAAGTCAGATGGCTAAGCAAAGGGAAAATGCTGAAACGGTTTTACGAGCTTAGAAATGAGATAGCAGAATTTATGCAAATAAAAGATAAACCACTATCTGAATTGAGTGACGCAAAATGGATATGTGACTTAGCATTTCTTGTCGACCTTACAGGCCATTTGAATGATTTAAATTTGAAACTTCAAAAACAAGGACAGTTAGTAAATGATTTGTACAGCCATTTGAAAGCGTTTCAGAACAAAATCCGCTTGTGGGAGGCACATATGCTGTCTGGTAACAGTTACCATTTCACCACGCTCTCTGCGTATGAAAATATTGCTTACGCTCAATATGCTGAAGAACTCAAGTTACTGTCGGAGCAATTTTCGATCAGATTTAGCGATTTCAAACACATGGAAGACTGTTTCAATTTATTTGCTACTCCAACAAAAAGTAATGTACAAAATGCTCCAATACACTTGCAAATGGAGTTGATCGAGATTCAAGAAAACTCACTCCTAAAATCTAAATTTGAAGACGTGGAGTTGTGCGATTTCTACAAAAAATACCTCGAAGAAGACCATTTTCCGCAGCTTAGAAAATTTGCAAGAAGATTGATTTGTGCGTTTGGCAGTACTTATAAATGCGAACAGTTCTTTTCATTGATGAAAGTTAATAAATCAAAACATCGTACAAGGCTGACTGACGATAATTTGGAAAATTCTTTACGTCTTTGTACCAGTGGAATGAATCCAAACATCGATGAATTAGTTTCCCAAATTCAAGCTCAAGTGTCTCATTGATTTCGGTGTCGCTATTTAACTTTCGTAGTTTGTAACAATTCTAAATTTAACGATTTAATTTAATGCTGTAGGTACCTATTTTTTCATTTCATTTTGTTATTTTAATAAATTGTGTTGTAATAACATTGTCGTATTATTTCATGGCTGACTGATATCTATCGCTAAAAATTATGAACACTACTTTAAAATGCACTACTTTTAAACGCGGCCCGCGAACGTATTTGCACACTAAAGTTTGGCCCATAACATGTCAAAGGTTGCCCATACCTGGTCTAAATGATCAATCCTTCCATCTACCTCATTTAAACCTACTATTTATATTTAAATTTTTTCAGATTTTGTCTACAATGATTGTGAGCTGCTGACTTTCTGATTTCATGAGGAGTGCAATGTAGAACATTCATGAATTTTTTCATAATCTTCCAAGCACGTTACATGAATAAAAATAATTTTTTGGAGAAATGACCCATTTGCTCTCATCCCCATACAAGGTAGGTGCTAGGTCGGTTGACACTATAAACACTGTGTTCGGTACAAGTCAACAATTTGTCAAAACCATATAAGTCAATGAGTAGCTTTAAAAAAGTTCTATATTATTTTTGTTCCCATGAGTGTAGAATACAAATAGATATCAGTATAAATCTAGAATCAATAAAATGTGTCTACTGAAAATGTTCCTGAGCATAATATGTATGCTTATACACGGATGATGGTATGAACAGAAATTGTACATAAAGTATGAATGAATTCTCTCATACCAATTATTAAACTGTATAGGTAAATTGTATTTTTTTTTTCAAATGACAATGAACTAATCTTACTTCAGTGTATCATTCCTTAACGACATAATTATTTTTCATTTTCGAATTTAAACAAATGACCAATATGATCCTTGATTGACCATATGATTAATTACCCCCTCCTGTACCAATATGAATAGGTCTCACAGCAGCTGCAATATGTTAAGGAAAAAGTCCGCTGCCTACTACTTACACAGTAGGAACGCAGCAAAACTCACCAGCAAACAACCTAGTACATCTGGGCATTAAAATGGACAGACACCTCCATTTTAGTAACCATTTTTCGTGGAAGTTGAAGAAAACTCGCACGAAGTCTTACCGGCTTACGCATTTATTGACTTCCCCCAATCTATCACTGCGTCTAAACCTATTGATCTACAAGAGTATACTCAAACCTACTCTGCTGTATGGTGCACCACTCTTTCGTCATTTGACGTATACGACAGCTCGGCGACTCCAACAATTAGAAAACGGTATACTAATGAAAGTGGTCAGAGGTACTTCATTCGAGCAACGGAGCAACAGTGAACCTACTGCCTACTCCCTACAGTACTTGACAAACCCGGTGTTTAACACTATAGCCCCCGATCCGTTCCCCTATCGATGGCAGGACGCTGTCGCGGCAGGAACGCTCTAGTCTTAGGTTCTAGTTTTTAGTTTCCCACAATGTAAACCAAAGGTGAGCCCCATCAGCTAGTCTTGTATATTGTTTATTGACTTTTTAACTTCACAAAGAAATTGCTATTGTAATTCTACCCTGCTTCGAATGCATCTGCGTATGCAGCAAGAGGAGTAACTTGTAAATCTTGTACATTGTATTTGTTTGTTCATTCTGTTCACATATTGTATAATCAATAAAGGGGTTTTGAAAAAAACAACAACATATGTTTCATTAGCCTTGCATACAAGGCTAATAATGGCATGTTTTAATTAAAAATAAATGTTAATGTTTATATGTTAGAACTGTGTGAAACTTAATATACTCTTTTGCGGTTCTGAGGAATTTCCTTCACTAAAATATTCATACATGATTTAGTCAGTTAATACTCGACATAATTACTTAAATAGTTCAGCCAGTGCGGAAGCTCTCGGCAGCCAGTGGGTGGTCTCTTGACCTCACAAGCACCTCTCCGTTGTCAATACTTCATTAGATCGCAGCAATATACCAGGGCCAAGTTAGTCTAGTTTCATTAACTTCCTCTATTAATGAGAATACGAGAGTATACTCGTATAACGGCATAATGGAACTGGAGCTGAGCTATATTGTTTTACTCTGTATTAAATTAATAGTATTATGATGTAGCACGTTTTCATAAAAAATTCAATTTATTTTAATAAAAAAATTGCCATCTTTTCTTAACATAATAAATCAGGCCTACTAATGAAAACGTGTTTATTTTTTAGTTACTCATTTCTTGACAGATTTTTTTTTTCCCACTGAACTATTTTTTTTCGCCAAGAGAAACTCCTAGTTAGAATACTTTGAAGAGTACGGAAAAAACATTTTTAGACAATAAAACGTCTACGTGCCGTCTCAACAATGTCCTGTAGAACTTCTTGGACTTTAATCTTCAACATTGTTGTGAGAGCTTCTAACCTGTAACTATGTCTTGTTTCCACTGCGAATACATTTCTTCAAAACTTCATATCCTTTTGTTTTATAGGTCCATCTTCAGTATTGATAGCTAGTTGCAGGTCTAGTACGCTGCAATATCACGTGCACAGACTCCTCGTCATGTTTGCGGATGGTATTGAGGAAGCTGCCCAGGATATTGGGAGTCAGTGTGGAGTCCGTGCCAACACTTGATTCCAGAGTGTTCCTCATTGACACGTGTTTGAGTGTGCTCTCTGACAGAGAATCCTGATAGAAGATCGATTAATATCATCCAAGCAAATCTGATTATTAATTTTTTTTTTTTTTTTTTTCCTTAGCTCTCAAACTTATAAAATAGGATGTGGGAAAAATAAAGGAAAATTATTTTGGGCTAATGAGTGCCTTTCACTAAGGGGAGTCCCCCATTTGAAGGATGTATGAGAAGGATATAGGGTGTGGACTGCCTAAAGGAGGCGGGTGGAATCAGGAAGGTAGTGAGAGTCTACCTTATTATATTATATTATTAATTATATCAATGAAATTGGGTTGGCAAGGAAGTGATTTCTGTTTCCACGAGTAGCTAGCGTTATGTTTGTTTTGTTATTCTATTGTCAAAGCTAGAATTTTTTTCTTTTGAGATTTGGTAGTCGATACCTTTAGGTTGCTATAGAGAGAAATTCCGTGTAATTTTGTTTACAACTATCGGTTTACGGTCAGTTTTAGCATCGAGTGCAAAAATAAGCATTTCTTTTCTAAACCCTTCATTCAATATACACAGAGTGAGTTACAGATTCCACAATATGGAATCTTTGCATAAATTCACATTTTGGTAATTATATTTACTGTATTTTATATAATGTGTTAGGTTTAAAGAATTTTTCTAAGGTAGTCTGCTGTACAGAATACAAGGCGTGAGGGCTCACCTTAAGAATGAGTTGTACTAAATCTAACTAACATAACCTAGTTTTCTCGGAGTCTGTTGCCATCGATGCGGGAGGGGTGGTGGGGTCATAGTGTTAAACACTGGGTTTGCCAGGTGCTGCAACAAGTCAATAAACTTTATGTGTCTCCGGCGGATGAACTCACCCACCGATCGCACACCAAGCAACGGGTACAGGTTGGCGTTCTTTCAGGCAATCTCGAGAGTCTAGAGAGAGGTATGGCGGACCACTTTTCTCATGATCCCATTCTGGAAATTTCAGTCAAGTGAGTAAATAGCGGGGCACCGTTCAGCAGAGCTGACCGGAGGACACGTTTGGGACGCAGGGAGAAGTTGAAAACCCGGCAAGACCTGCGTGTTATTACTAAAATGGGTAGATATCCCATATCCCCTTGTTACAATTTTATATATGTACAAAATATAGATTCTACAAACGAATCTATTTACAATAGCTTCATTCTATTTCCTGTAGCTTGGCTACATTTTATACAAATTCTAGTATACAAAATAATGATCTGCATTGTACAAAAGTATAATGATGTCCATTATACATTAATGGACTGAATTTATTAAAAGCTCACCTTGTTTATGAAAAAGATTTAATCCTCACATTAATTTAAAATTCTCATAAATAATATTAATTCAAAGGGAAGAAAAGTTGGCGTTATAAAAAGTTTCAGAAAATATTTTGGCCGCTGGTGTGGGCATAAATCAAAAATTTAATCACCTTCGGGTGGGGGTGTCCACCGGGGGGGGGGGTTGCCAAGGGGGCGGGGGTGAGTTAATAACAAGTTGGAACCCCAATCAGCTCCAAGTTTATGGGAAAGTTTCCAATTCCTGAGCTAGCCAAAGCAATCCCTTCACAGCGGTCGGCTATCTACAGTGAGCCCTCCTTCAACTTTTGAAGTCCTTCACAGCTCATCGCCGAGTTCGAAAAAAGAGTTTTATTTTTGCAAACTTGTAAGAAGCAGTCAATAATTTGCCTGCCTGACGGTAAGTTCTACGATTGTGATCGTGAAGAAGATGATCCAATCCGTTTGTAAGGTATATTAGATTAGATTAGAGAAAATTTTAATCTAAGGCCATATTCTTATTTAAAAAAAACAAAACAATAATATGATGTAGATAAATAAATCGAATTCTCTCCAACAAAAAATAAATAGTATTTTCCGAACGAATGAAAAAAACAACAGTATTATACATTATTAAATTAAAACTGAAACCATAGTGGGGGTATAATAGTACAGATAAATAAATAATTCTGGATAGCAATCGTCCTACTTGTTGATAAACAGACAGGTGTTGGAAAAAGAGGGTTTTGAAGACTGGAAAGGATGAAGAATATAGGAGGTTGATAATTTCAGAGTGGTGGAGTGGGCAAGAAAGGAACGGTCGGATGCTGTAGTTCTATGAGAAGGAGTATATATGTCAGAAAGCTGTTCCGGGAATATACTCAAGATTTAAGCTATAGAATATTGAGTGGGTGATAAGAATTAATATTGCGAATATGTACATGATTCCATAATTCTTACAAGTCAACACTCACATAGTTAAGGACAGATGAGAGATGGTAACGCCGAAAATAAATTAAAAAAAAAACATTGATTATTGTCGAAGTTAGTATCAATATTAAACGATCCCCAAAAGGCTCAATTTAAAAATGGAATGTTTTGAAGAAAAAAAAATATAACCTCGTAGCTCGTAGCCCGAAAAAAGGTATTCGCCTCCTCTGCCCTGAGAGGAAGTGGTTAAGCTCAAACAACAATATGTTACCTTCATGCTTGCTATACTACTATACTTATATAGACTTACTATACTAAACCACTTACCATACTATATATGTATGATTTCATAAATATTATTTTTATGTGAGCCATAGTGGTTTGTACCGTTGGATACGAGAGAGAATTGTCTGTTTCGTGGTTGGCAGTAGTCATTAATAGTCGTTCGTTGATAATGATCATTATTGATAATTCCTTAAATGAGAAACCCTCTGGACATCGGTGACTCATCCCGTTGACCTTTGATAGTTGTATGATTGACTAATCACATATTGTGTTTTTTAAAAAAATCAAAAAGCAAAAAACATAAAAAGCATCTTCCAGTATAGTCAGTGACGAGAACAAGTTGTTTTAGATAGGACATGAGTGAGTTTTTAATTAATTTCACTGATCCACGGATCAACTCTATTATTTTTTTTTAATTTTACTATACCAAACTTTTTGTATGGGGGTGGGGGGTTATATGAATTAAAATTTAACGGAGACTTTACCGGAGATAAAGAAAAACCATTACATTGCGGAATCGGGTTGAAATACTTGAAAATATAAATGTATTGGAATTAGTTTTTGCATTTTTTAATAGTTTCAAAGCTGTTAGTTTGACTTGAGGATACAATGTACTATAAGGAGACAGAAATGTAATTAACAGCTATGAATTTGGTGAAGTTTTTAATTTTTAGCAGTATTAGTTGGCAATACAAATTTGAAATTCCAAAATTATTACTACTATTTGAGTAAATTCTGAAAAAAAAATATAATACCAGACAAAGAATTTAATATAATCCTGATGTAATAAACGGATCGTCAGAAATCATGTAAGGATGAGTCACTTTTTGTAATATTTTTATGTACAGAGAGTAGGTAATATAACTGAGTTTCTATGATATATACCTTAAACCTTCAGATAAGGTCATATAAGGTATAGGACCTCTATAATACATCTAAACGGTTGCATATTTTAAACGTAGACTCTTGGGTTCAACAATTTGGTTTTCTTGAGGGGGTTGGGGGGGGGGAGTAGGTTACCCGACGCCTTTATGCCCTAGAATGTGGAAAAGCAAAGTTTATTCTGTGGCCTCCAAACGCCATCTATTCCTATTTACACCGGCACTCTCGCCTTCGCCTGCAGAGTGGGTCAGGCCCAATGTCATATATTCAATCCTACAAACTTTGAATACGTTTAGTCAGCCAATAAGAAACTGTCAAAGCAGTATACTCAAAACTTAAATCGAGCGAACTGAGTAATTTAACTTGTCCAACTCAATAACGAATATACACTTCTTCAAGTTCATCTCACGATCAAACCTATTTGACGTATTAGATGAAAACTTAATAAGTTTTTGAATGTTTTCCAGTCAGACTATACCGTGAGACGAGATATATTCGCATTTTCGTCTTTATTTATATTTAAAATGAACTCAACTTTATTTGACTAATTTCCAGGAAAAAGAACGGCGCTTTATGGACCTTTTTAATACACATATAGACGTACGATGGCGGATTAAAGTTGAAGAAGTAAAATGTTCCCGCATTACCTTCACCCTCTGCCATAAGTCATGTTCACTAGTTTCTTTTAATACTGTTCCTCTTCCTGTATTTGAGATAGTACGGTATTTAGGCTTCCATTTCGAAAAAAGGCTGACCTGAAACCCACATACGAGGCTAAACAGACGTTTTGGACAACTGCACAGACTACCTCAAATGACATCCTATCTCTCAATAGAAAACAAATTATTAATTTACAAATTTATACTTAAGCCAATCTGGACATACGGAATAGAGCTATGGGGGACAGCAAAACAATGGAACATCAAGCGTATCCAACCCTTCAATCAAAAGTCCTGAGAACAATAGTAAATGCTCCTTATTACGTCACCAACAAAACTGTTCATAACGATCTTAATATACCTTACATTCTTGAACTCACCCAAACCAAGTTCTTGAAATTCCATAGTAACCTATCCAACCACCCTCACTGCATCACTCATCCCTATAATCCTCCCCGTAGACTAAAACGGTAGTGGTCTCGTGACCTACTATAAATTCGTAACAGTGAGAGTCCTGGCAATGGCCAGTTTCTCCAATCATGTCCTGAGCGTATGTGGCTCTCGCGCTCTTTGTCAGCCTCCACTGGTTCGTATCCAATGACGTGGCTGACGGAGGAGCGTTGGGAAATTTCCAAAACTCCGCTTCCTCTTTCGCATTCGAGGGAGGTGAAAACCATGTGGATTTGGGAGGTCTCTGGACAGTAAATACTGCATGAATGAGAGAGTGAATGCAGATTGTAAATATGGTATGAATGATAACATTTATCACAATTACTTATTGCCTGATAAGGAAGATTATAATTTTATCACAATAAAGCTGTTAATCATAATAATAAAAAAAAAAAGTAAATGGAGTAAACACGCGGGCTTTTCTGTCGTCACAGCAGAGGGGATCTAAGAATAGGATGAAACGGCTGATTAAATATTCAACACCAATAATTCATTTATAGACAATTATGGCTGGGTATAAATACGCTTTCAAAAAATATCATGTTACACTTTTGAAAATTTCTTTTGATCGCTTTTGATAAACCTTGCACTAATGAGAAGCACGTGCCATCCAAACTCTTCCCTCCGGACATTCCTTCTTTCGCGCCGAAGAGTCTACAGTGTAAATGACCCTTCAATCAAACGATCTTAATAAGCATCGGCTCGGCTCTGATGGAATCTTTGCAGGTCCAAATCTGAGACGGTCCAGGAATGTAATTAGAAAGAGATAGAGGGAGAGAGGGAGAGAGAGAGAGAGAGAGAGAGAGAGAGAGAGAGAGAGAGAGAGAGAGAGAGAGAGAGAGAGAGAGAGAGAGAGAGAGAGAGAGAGAGAGAGAGAGAGAGAGAGAGAGAGAGAGAGAGAGAGAGAGAGAGAGAGAGAGAGAGAGAGAGAGAGAGAGAGAGAGAGAGAGAGAGAGAGAGAGAGAGAGAGAGAGAGAGAGAGAGAGAGAGAGAGAGAGAGAGGTTCCCGCCCTTTGGCCTAGCCTAATAGGGTCACCAAGGCTCTGTGAAGACCTCTCGATTAGCCACCTTCACCCCTGTTTCTGTGAGATTTAGGGGTGTCCTATTACAACGAGGGCTGTTTCGTCCTATAGTATTCTGATGCGTGTGATATAAATTCAGCTACATCTCCAGGAGGATACTCCTGTAAATCGTTCTCAGGCCTCAAATATTTGTCAAGCTAAACGAATCAAATATTTTTATTTTAAAGTGGCCCTATAAACTGGACCCATGGATGAACCGTCCTACCTGTGGACCTGAGCTTACAGTGTAGCATATTTGGCTTGTAGAATGCCCACAGAGTTAGGAGGAGCGGAAACCCTTGCCAGTTATCAAAAAGCTACACTAATCATATAACTAGATTCAGAAGAATACTTCAACATATTTAACCAATATTCATTTAAACTACTCATATCATTATTTATATTTTATATTTATATCTTTTACTTAAAGAACAATAGTAAGCATTGGCGATCAGGAATAGCTGGAGACGGTAGAGGGAGAACCAAAGAAATCTCCTGTCCGCAGATCAATTCACATACATGGTGGTTTTCTTGAAGATCCCAAAGAAATTTTTGTATGTTCAAAATATGGTTCTATTACCTAGAAAATTTGAAAGATAAAACGGCCTTTAGACTATTTTTCAAGAAATTTTGTAACCCTATAAAATATAGATATATCTATATCATGTAACTTAAACTAGCTTATTTATCTTTCGGATATTTCCGGAGTGTACTTTCTCATATTATACTGGCCCAACTATTTAGGCAGCACAGACAATGAAATTGAAACCCGATTGAGGGAGCGCTTATCCAGAGTGGGCTCGAAGTTTTTTTTAACACATCACCGAGCGATAATATAAACACAAAGTTGGCTGTCAGATGAAACTGATACAAAACATTGATCCTAGAATTAATAGGTTCATGAAATTCCATAGTAACCTATCCAACCACCCTATATCCCGTAGCAATGTCATTACAATACGCTACCGATCCTTATAATCCTCCTTGAAGACTAAAGCGGAAGTGGCCTCATGACCCATAAATACTTGACTGTGGGAATTCTCGCAATGACCAGTTTCTCCAATCATTTCCTGAGCACCTGTGGCTCTTGCACTCTTGGTCAGCCTCCACTGGCTCGTATACGGTGACTTGGCTGACGGAGGAGCGTGGGGGACTCCCAAGACTCCACTCCTCTTTTGCATGTGAGGGAGGTACCAATCAAGTGGATTTGGGTGGATATTTTTGCGTACCCTTCAACGTTTGGGGTACTCAGTCCC
The DNA here is from genome assembly GCA_930367205.1 of Acanthosoma haemorrhoidale. NCBI lineage: Eukaryota > Metazoa > Arthropoda > Insecta > Hemiptera > Acanthosomatidae > Acanthosoma > Acanthosoma haemorrhoidale. Next base: position 12,943,260 of record OV884015.1, on the reverse strand, counting down.
GTGCTATTCCTTCTTCACTAGTTTGATATTCTATCCTCCAGTTTCACTGGATTCCAGACCACCTATCCAAAACTCATACTAGACAAGCGAATGGCTTGAGGCCCTCACGTAAAGTTCAAAGGACAAGAAACTAACGATTAAAACTAATTCTTCACCTGATGTGCAAGAGGAAACAATAGCTCAACGACACTCCGAACTACCTGTTCCTACACAATAATAGTCTGGGGGAGAATCAATCCCTCCAATATTCTTCCCATTAAATCCCTGCAATCCAGAACTCTTCGCAAGATCCTCCCTTCTATATCAACATCCATATCCTTCACGCTGATCTCAAGATCCCAGGTTATTCAAGACCTCAGCCAACTAATGCTCTCTATACTCCCATCTCATCTTTCAGGGAATAATGATTAGTTTCTTTAAATAATATATAAATATCGTTTTTTTTTAAAGAAACATATATAACAATTTCCTATTACTGAACAAATTTTTTTTATGAGTAAAGAATTTGTGACATTGTGTGTGCAAACTGTAATCATGAAGACCTGAAATTCAAATTAAAAAAAAAAAAAAAAAACGTTCATCTTACCTCTCACCTTGAGTGATAATGGTCACCTGAAAAAACAAATTATAATTAAATATTTATTTAAAATTGTATTTTATTAAAAATTAATTTCTATACGAACAAAGTTATTATTTTGAATGTCTACTTATTTTGAAATTCATTATTTCTATTACTATTTTAGATTATCGTATTGACATATGTAATACTATTTTAATATATTAAAGCAATGGACTGTTGTGTCCACTATACTTTCATCTTTCAAAGAATTGTTCAATAAATAAGCATGTAGTGTAAATAATATATAAGTAAACAGAAAAATAAACACTTTACTTACTCCAAGCTTCTGTACTCCTTGTGATAAGCAGGAACGTTATTACTCGAACTGATGACCCACAGTGGAAAATAAAACACTCAATCCTAAAAGGGCACTTTTAACTCCGATAACTAAACCACCGCACTATATTAAATCATACTATTCCACCGACGCAGGACGAATTATAACTCCCGCTATTAACAGTTGAACCTGAAAATACTCTGAAAAATAATAAATAAAATGCAACATGTAAATTTTCTTCTTCAGTCCTGAAGTTCAAATAGGTATGTAATTGTGAATTGACAGTGTGCAATAAACATAAATAATTACCTATCATTTTCTTTCAAATTAACCATGATTAATTTGAACAAAAATTTTAATCAAGAATTTTCAGTATCTTATGTAGTCTTAGAACGAAAACTATAAATGCAAACAATTATCTAATATTTGCCAAATGAATGGCAATTGGTTTGTTTATTTATTGAACTAAATAATTAAAAAATATATTTTTTTAAAGTATAATTTCGTACTGAACAAAATTTATTTTATGAATAAAGAATTTGTGCACTGTGCGTGTGTGAATGTGGAATCTGAAATTCCTGGAAGGTCTGAAATTCAAATGAAAAAAAACAAAACATGCATCTTACCACTGGAGTATTAATGCCCACCTGAAAAAAAAAATTGATTAATATAATTGATATCATTAGTTATTTACGATATTTAATATGTTATCATTGTATTCCTGTAAGTAATTTCTCTTGAATTTTTTTTTATAAAGACTTGTTTGTATGTTTTGAATAAGATATTATTGTTTTGTTTATTTTACCACTAGTGTGGTAGGGCTTATACATGTTGTTGGAAAATAAATAGATATACAGCTCAGAAAAGCTAACGTTTGTTAAATTTCTTCTAAAAACCTGGTTTCCCTTCATCTGTCATTTACTGCTTTGTTAACAATTAAAATCTCAACTGAAAATGATTCATTTTTTTTCACTCACAGGCTGGCGTAGGAAAAAGTGAAAATATACAATTCATCGACCAGTTTGATATATAAGCCATAATATTTTGCATGGTAGCTCCATTCGATGACGATGATGTAAAAACTAAAACCGATTACAAAACAAATTAATAATTTGCTTTGTAATACATCAGGGATTTTTTCAATTTAAATTTATGGTTTATTTTTGCACAATAATGATTGTAATAACTCAACTACTTATTTTAGTACAGGTTTAAGGACACGTTTTTAACAGTAAACTTTCCAGTATTACTTCAGTGCTCAAAGTAGGTATCCATGTTCACTATCAAGGTACGAAGGGTACAGCGAAAAAAAAAAACCTTTCTTATTTATACCAACAACAACATTCCAACACTAATTGTTAAATTTATTTAATAATCGGTATAACAAAAGTTTAGTCAATAAAAAATATACTCAATAATAAATAATTTAATTTTAAGAAATTGACGAGACTATTTATTGATGCTTTGATTGCTGTCTGTAATTGTGTTAACGGATTGACTACTCAACCGTGAGATGTGTTTGTACCAAGAGTCGGAGTCCATAAACTGGAGTCTATCGACTGGAACATCGGTCAATGTGTGGACTTGGAGGGGGGGTCTTCGAAGCAACCAGTCATCCAAGACGCGGTATCGAGGCCTGTCAACTGTTCCATCCAAGGAGGTTGATAAATTGTCTCGTCCTATCTCAAGAGGCTGGAGATCTTCCATGAGCCAGGATACAAGGACCGTTCACGAAAGCACGTTCCAAGTTTGTCAATGGTCGTTCATATGTGATGGAGAGGTGTCTGTATGGTTTTTTTTTTTTTACAGCTAACTATATATAATTATAGATCCACAGGCGAATCTATTTACAAATTATTTTTGTATTTCCTTGTAGCGCCGCTACATTATATACAGCTTTTGTTATTTTATAAAAATTATATAATGATTAAACAAGTATAATGATACACAATATACGTGACTGGACTAAACTGGCTGTCGGGTTGCCACTAGGGGAGTGCCTAATCACTCTAGCCCTGGTGACAAGTGCGGTTTGTTGTAGTTTATAACATGGAGCATGTTCCATGTAGGCGTTAATATCTGACTCCATGTTATGATAGGGATGTGTCCTGACAATACACTGTGTTCAAGAGAAGAGGTACAGAGGTTTCATGAAGAATAAGACAAGTTTTCAGAGTTCGAGCGGGGCCAGGCAGCGTAACAGGTACAAGGCGCCAGCGGGTCTGCTAGGAGGCTGAGTGACAGGGTGACAGGCTCATAGGTGCTGCAGAGAGAGTAGAAGACTTGAGTTCCCGGGCCTGGTGGCCCGGGCGTAAAGCGTCCGAGTCAAGGCGGAAAGACTGAATGGGTCGCAGACTGAGTGGGAGTAGTCTTACAGGGTGAAACCCCCTGTTTTAAATATTATCTCCGCATCCTACCGGAAGGCGGAGCCTGGCTTGAAAGGGGTATGTTTATGATGTCACACCTGCACCGAGGTACGTGACCCCTCGTCCCATCAAAAATGTTTTCATTCATACCATATTTACAATTTTTATTCACCTGCTCATTCATACAGTATTTACTAACAGCAAGCGTATCCAATCCTTTCAATCAAAAGTCCTGAAAACAATAGTAAACTCCCCTATTACGTAATCAAGAAAACCCTTCATAACGATCTTAATATACCTTAGATTTTTGAATTCATCCCTGCCAAGTTCATGAAATTGCATAGGAACCTATCAAACCACCCTAAACCCCTCATCATGCTGAAAATGATTAACTATTTAATGTATTTCTCTCTTCTTTTTTTTTTTTTTGTAAATATAATTTACAATCCACCTGACTTTCGTTTTATTAATTAAAAGATAAGATAACTCACAATTCATATCCAAGTCTTCGTCTTAATCATACAATCCACTTATCAGTTCCTTTAAGTTGTTTATTCCTTTGTGTTCTAACCTCAGTATTGCTGTCACGGTACATTAATTTAACTAATAATTGCTATATCGATTGGATACAATGAGCATTCAAAATAAACGAGGTGAAAAAAAATCAATGTTTTCTTTAGCCACAAAAGATTATTTTCACCGCTGAAATATTAACGGCTATATAGAGCTGATATCAAACGTCACTTTTAATTGTTTACACCGGAAGCTGTTATAATACAGTCCAGTACGCCATTACTGGCCTATAACGGAGGTACTTCCGGTCGATATTGATACTTAGCCGGGCAGTAAAGTAAGCACGCAGTGACATTCACGAAGGTTCGTTCAATATGTATATATATATATATATATTATGTACTCCTTCCAGCGGGTTGATTCGTACATACACAATACAGCATAGGCCTTAGTAATTACCTAATATCTGCCTGATATAGCACCGCATCAAATGTGGATTATTGGTCATCACGTAGGCCATAAAAGCTTATCTCGACTATCCCAAAGCAATATAGAATCCTACTATTAATGTTTAATTTACTGTCAATGTTTAATTTACTGTTAATGTTTAATTTACTGTTAATGTCCAAAATTTAGCTACTTAAGACGAATCGTACAGGTATAAATTACAATATTTCTTTATTTTTATATATATTGTTTTCTTTCTATTGCAATATAGAAAATAATATAGGTTAAAATATAGTATGTTTTCGATAGATTTCATATTAGATTGCATTAAATGTTGTATTGCATACATATATATATGTAAAGAAAGTAGACTCGCACAAAGTCTTACCTGCTTACGCATTTATTGACTTCCCCCAATCTATCACTGCGTCTCAAGCTATTTATCTACAAGAGTATACTCAGGCCCACACTGCTTTATGGTGCACCGCTTTTTAGTTATCTGACGTATACGACAGCTCGGCGACTCCAACAATTCCAAAACGGTATACTGATGAAAGTGGTCAGAGGTACTTCATTCGAGCAGCGGAGCAACAGTGAGCTTCACGAGATCTTTGATTTGCCTACGGTGGATGAATTCATCCAACGTAGACATATCAAATTTTTCGACTCCCTACAGTATTTGACAAACCCGGTGTTTAACACGATAACCCCCGCTCCGTTCCCCCATTGATGGCAGGACGCTGTAATTGTTCTTCCTTTGTTTAGAGGTAAGATTGTGTAAATAATATGAATGATTGTTATAATATAAAATACAGTGAATAAAATTGCTTGCTTTGTTTACAGAGAAACTGATTTCAGTTTATTCACCCCACCTTCAATAATTGTCTTACATATATATATATATATATATGTATATAAGTTAACTGTCGGAGGTTAAGCTTTAAGAAATAATAGGAAAGAGGGAAACGAACTACACTCTCGAACGTCTGTAAAGAGACTGCTTTATTGTCCTTAGTAATCCGACCTACATAGAATCATGGGTTGTTTACCTCCCATGATCGTATTAGTTTACAACATAAACTTGCCTCTGGCTTTAACTTATATATATATATATATATATATATATATATATATATATATATATATATATCTTTATAACAAATATATAAATAAAATTATATAGATCAAATACATTACAGATACATCAATGACAACACAGGTTCATAGGGAAGGAAATATTTCAAATAAAATAAATTATAACTGAGTAAATAATAAGAAAAGAAAATTATGAAGAAAACTAAATTTCATTAAGGTTTCATTAGATAAACGGTTTTCCATTGTCTGTGCAAAAACATTTTTCTCATTAGCGTTTTTTTCAGATTTTAAATATAATATATTTCATTTATCTTAACTTTTATTGAAGTTCTTTAGTCGTCTCAAATATTTTGCCAAATGGAAATGGCTGGGACGACTTGCTAGTAGAGAACATTAATTCATTTTAATTATCCAATCTGTTCTAATGGTTTTAAAATAATTTAAAAGTTATAAAGATTTATATATATATATATATATATATATTTATATTTCACATACGTTATTTATTTTTTAGTCTCTTTCCTGTCTCTATTGTATTCGTTTGAGCAAGTTTCTATTTGTTTATTGTGAATAAATACAATTTCGACGAACGAGGTGGTGTTTATTTTTACTTTTTTCTTTAGGAATGCTGGGTTTTCTTTTTCTATACAATTCTAATTCTACTATGGTGGGACTGGTAAAGGTTTCTGCGAAAACACTAGTCACCGTGACATATGTTATTTATTTTATTTGTTCAACGTTCCTGTCCACTGAAAATAGCTGCTAGACTTATATAAATATAAACCAAAGTAAAAAAACCAAACATTTTCTACAAATTTTCTCTTAACGATTTATACATAGAATGAATATCTTTCAATTTATTTTCAAATTGAAGTATTTCATCGGTTCTAAGCCTTGACTAAAAATTGGAGAGACTAGCCCGACTCCATTCGGTTTTTTTTTTTTTTTAACATCTCAACATTTCATCATATCCCAAAATTGATCCGAAATCCAAATTGACGTCGAATATAATGTTTAAATAGCGGATATCCTTTCGTATGAAAATCAATTAAGAACTGCAAACAATATTGCAGCACTCATTGATGAAGACCTCGAGATGCCAAAAGGACGTTACCGGATTGTAAATAAGACACATGTGACCGCTAACGGAAACCTCATAGCTTGAGAATAAAAACACCTCTTAAGACAGGGCTCAAACCAACACAGTCGAACTGAGATTTTCCGGTCCTCCAACATCCCTGAACATCATACACCGTCCTGAAACCAGTGCTAAATCTGCAAACTTTTTTTATTATTTTACATCCCTTAGGAAATTAATTAATTAACACATCGGTTATATATATTTATTTATTTATAGACCCGAACGAGCACGATAACGAGTTCAAAGCCCAGCCACCCCAGAGGCCTAGCAGGAGTAGGGTGGAACCCCAGTCCAACCTGTCTGAAAGGCTGGAAATGTATTCTTATTTTAAGGACACGAGGAATAATCGGAGTCAACATAGTTGCGCATGTTCACAGAAAATCTTCCCAAGCCCTGGGAGCCAAACGAGCCCCCGAGTTTCTTAACGTCATGGGGACCGATAATCGGGTGTTATATACGATCCTAATGAACAGGATTATCAGCTAAATAACTCCTCATTGACATGTTTCTTTCCCTTATTTTCACACATTATTGGTACTTTTAAACATATTTCATTGATGCATTTGTATCTTTCCTTTTAATTTTCAATACTAAGCATTAACTATGATCACTACTTGAACTAGGGCTGAGGAAATTTCCATTACTTGATCCCAAGTGCGTAAGACTGATCTTACATGTTTTTACATAGTTGAGAACCTCAATTTCCGTCTCTTTATAAAGGGTGTCCCAGAATTAACGCAAGATTTGAATTTGCCGCCATTTGTGCAGTAAAGTACTGGCAACCCTAAAAAAAAAAACAATTTGACAGCTGACATTTTAGGTCTAGTAAAAATGGAGCGTTTCTTTATTGTTGAACATTATCTCAAAAATAATGAAAGTTTGGCGGCCGCAATTCGAAAATTTTATACATAATATGGTCGGAATAGTGTTTTGACTTCATCAACTGTGAAGAGATTAATTCAAAAATTAAGGATTAGTTGGAAACACTAAACACACTGGTCGTCCAAACACAAGCCGTTCAAATGTCAATATCGAAGCAGTGCGTGAGAGTGTTAGAAAATCCAGGAACATAAATTCGGCGTCGTAAACACAGTTCTTTGGGCCGAAATTGGATGATATTGATGTGGCCAATATGTGGTCCTAGCCTAGATTGATCTGTATGTCAACTAGAGAAACGTATCCAGTCCGTGACTAACAATTTTATTTGAAGTATATCGTTAATAGTAATTAGGATATACTTGTTTTGCCTACTACATTAATGAATCAAAGAAACATTAAAATGTATTATTCAAACATCCAAAACATTCCAACGTTCAATACGTACAGAATGACATATTTATGTACAGACGCTTTCATAACAAACTATCTGACCATTCGAACACATATCCTGGTTGTCATTCCGTTTCACAGTTATAAATTAATTAATAAAGACAAAAAAAAATCGAGACAACCAATCCATGAATCAACGAGTAATAATTCACTGATGTTGCGTGCTATATTCTGTCTTTGAAGCCAATGACGTTTTCACATAGAACACACAGCCCGTTAACTTTAATTTTAGTCCTTTAATAAGTCCCCAACGCTCCTACGTCAGGCGCGTCACTGGATAAGAGCCAGCGGAGGCTGACCAAGAGCGCGAGAACCACAGACGCTCAGGACATTATTAGAGAAACTGGGCATTGCCAGGACTCCCACTGCCACTTATTTATAGCAGGTCACGAGGCCACTGCCGTTATAGTCTCCGAGGAGGATTAGAGGGATGAGTGGTGCAGTGCAATGACTGTGCTAGGGCATTAGGGTGGTTGGATAGGTTACTGGTTAGATCATTATGAAGGGTTTTGTTGCTGACGTAATAAGGGACATTTACTATTGTTCTCAGGGCTTTTGATTGAAAAGATTTGATGCGCTTGATGTTTGACTTTTTTGCTGTCCCCATAGCTCTATTCCGTATGTCCACATTGGCTTAGGTTCAATTTCGTAGATCAGTTTTTTATTTTCTATTGAGAGATGGGATGTCCTTCGAATTATTATCTAAGTTATCTGAGAATAGTAAAAGAAAATTTCACTAAGCTGCTAAATATAGTAAAACCTCTAGTCAGACAGGTGCAGTAATATATGCACAATTATTATCACATAACAAAACCAGAAACATGAGAAACCATTTATAAGGTTTCAAAAAACTATATACTGGTAAGAAATATATTTATTGTGCATGGGGTTTGGACCAACTGAGGGGTGAAGTCGGCCTGACTAAATCATGCCATGAAATACACGACCTGAGTGAACTGACAAGACCGTCCGACTCTCTTGCTGATCAAGTGACAAACCTAGATGAAATTGCTCCTGATGAGACCATATCAGGTATCAGATCGGCTTAAGTATAACTTTGTAAATAAGTAGATTATTTTCTATTGAGAGATGGGATGTTCTTTGGTGTAGACTGTAGAGTTGTCCAAAGCGTCTGTTTAGTTCTTGTATTTTTAGCCTCGTGTGTGGGTTCCATGTCAGTCTTTTGTCGAGATGGAAGCCTAAGTACCGTACTGTCTCAGACACAGGGAGAGGAATTGAATTTAAAAATACTTTTACTTATTTACACAGGGCATGTTACCAGCAGAATATTGAACAGGTCTAACGAACCGCAATAGGGACTGGCTGCATTTAAGCCTACTGCACAAAGTCCAACTTTGCGAAACCGTCCATCCCTGCAATGTCAGCTGTTAACCTTAAGCGTGGGAGAGTTACAAATATTAAGCCAACTCTTCATGTTATGAGGTCATTTAAAAAATATGTATAAAATTAATAATATTATTATTTTCCTAAATACTTTTAAAAGAAGAACGAAAACTGGGGATTTTCCAGCAGAAATTAGTTTTATTTGTTTAACCATTTCTATAGGGGGAAAATCGCCATATTTTAACTCCCGGCATACTTGACTAGGCCCGATTAGATTTATCACTATAAAAAAAAAAAATAAATGACTCTGTGGTTGTACGATTACTGGCCTCGTAAATAACTGGGCAACATTAGATCAAGAGTAGGGTCCGGACCTCTCGCAGTGGAATTGAATTGCAAATATTGAATATCGCTTGAGTCGACCAGGCAGAGAGAGGTGGTCTCCCATTGTCCGATATAACCTCAACAGTCTCTCGCACATTATGTCTCCTTTAACACTTTATTTTATATTTCATTCAAATACCTTTTGTCGAGGCACTAACCACATTGTAAATTTAAATAAATGTCTGAGGATTACAGAGGGTTCCCAGCCAATCGATTAACAGGAACCCACACGTATCCCAAATGCGTAAGACTTATCTTACATGTTTGTACATAGTAGAGAACCTCAATTTCCGTCTCTTTATAAAGGGTGTCCCAGAATTAACGCAAGATTTGAATTTGCCGCCATTTCTGCAGTAAAGTGCTGGCAACCCTAAAAAAAAACAATTTGACAGCTGACAGTTTAGGTCTAGTAAAAATGGAGCGTTACACGATACAACAAAGTTTCTTTATTGTTGAACATTATCTCAAAAATAATGAAAGTTTAGCGACCACAGTTTGAAAATTTCATACAAAATATGGTCGGAATAGTGTTTTGACTTTATCGACTGTGAAGAGATTAATTCAAAAATTTAGGATCAGTTGGTGGCACTAAACACACACTGGTCATCAGTTATGTAATATGTATAATCGTATCACTAACAAATGATACGTTTGTCAATAACATCCTAATAACTGTATCCCTTAAACTTATCAGCTCTATTGTAATTATCAATAACCTTTTTTCCTTCCCACGACCTTTTAATAATATCTATACTATTATCATTACCATTATCATTATCATTCTGAATATTTGTCTCCCACTACCTTTCAGATATCACTGTATTATTATCATTTCTATATATACTGCCCTTGGTCTTAAGAACTTTGTAGATCCCTTCACGTAGTCAGTAAGCCCTCAGCTGTAACCATATGTATAATTGTACATATTGTGATTTATAACAAATAAAAGTCTTGATTAGCAATGTTATAATTGTCCAAAAACAAGCCGTTCAAATGTCAATATCGAAGCAGTGCGTGAGAGTGTTGTAGAAAATCCAGGAACATTAATTCGGCGTCGTAAACACAGTTGTTTGTGCCGAAATTGGATGATATTGATGTGGCCAATATGTGGTCTTAGCCTAGATTGATCTGTATGTCAACTAGAGAAACGTATCCAGTCCGTGACTAACAATTTTATTTAAAGTATATCGTTAATAGTCGTTAATTAGATTATATATATCTTAATATACCCTACATTCTTGAACTCATCCTTTCCAAATTCATGAAATTCCATAGTAACCTATCCAACCACCCTAATCCCGTAGCACAGTCATTGCACTGCTCCACTCATCCCTATAATCCTCCCCGGAGACTGAAACGGCAGTGGCCTCGTGACCTACTATAAATGCGCACAGTGGGAGTTCTGGCAATGGCCAGTTTCTCCAATCATGTCCTGAGCGTATGTGGCTCTCGCGCTCTTCGTCAGCCTCCACTGGCTCGTATCCGGTGACGTGGCTGGTGGGGAGCGTGGGGGACTTTCCGAGACTCCGCTTCCTCTTTCGCTTGCGAGGGAGGCAACAACCGTGTGGACTTGGGGGGCCCCTGGGCTGTTTGTAAATATTGTATGAATGTGCGAACGAATGATGAATTGTAAATATGGTATGAATGAAAACACTTATCTCAATTATTTATTGCCTATTAAGTACGCAGATTGTAATTTCATCATAATAAAGTTGTTCTTGAATATGAATATAAGATTATATGTAAATATGGTATGAATGATCGTATATCTTAATTACTTATTGCCTAGCAAGGCAGATTGTAATTTTAGCACAATAAAGGAATTATATATAAAAAATTAGGATATACATTTTTTGGCCTGCTTCATTAATGAATCAAATAAACATTAAAATATTCACTAAATTATTCAAACATTCCACCGTTTCATACGTACATACTGAAATATTTACATGATCACGTATAGTTTTAGTATGTCATTACGGCATTCCATTCTCGCCTTACAAGGACATCTGAGAAGCAAAATTATTTTATCCTGTGTCCGAATTAAAAGAATATACACAGAATTGAAACCCCTCTTTCACGCCAATTCCATCGTGATCATTCCATCTTTCCATTTCTAGTTAAATTCTCCTCCGCTGGCTCGTATCCAGCGACGCGGCTTACGGAGGAGCGTGGGGGACTTCCCGACTGTCCGATTCCTCTTTCGTGCGCGAGGGAGGTGACGATCATGTAGACTTGAGAGGTCTCTGGGCCGTTTGTAAATACTGCATGAATGAGCGAGCGAATGAAAATTGTAAGCATGGTGTGAATGAGATCATTTATCACAATTACTTATTGCCCAATGAGGCAGATTGTAATTTCAACATAATAAAGTTGTTAATTTATAAAAAAAAGTTAACTTCTACCACGGATGAAACATAACAAATTCTGAATTCTCTTATTTTATTCTTCTAACTATTTAATATTCACCTCGACGGAGGTGATGACGAATCATTCTATTTACTTAACTCAGTTAGAAAATAAGACGTAGTGTTTCCTCTAGAACACAATTATGTATTATCTCATCTTACTCCCCGAGATACACCTTATAGTAAGTAAATAGTAGTCACAATTATTCTGTAATTGGCCTAAATCCACACTACAGACAACGGTACAGACAACTTGTCAGTTCCTTTGATGATTTCCATTTTGAAATAGTTTTCAATTATCAGCATTTCCTCCGTAGTCTAATAAGTCTTTGTCCATTGAGGAATTCTCAATTCTCCATCCGGTCCTCGTCATTAAATACACAATAGGAGAGCGTGGTCGGTTGAAGGCAATATTAAACACAGCCGTTCTATGACAAAAGCTCTATTTCCATTGTAAATATTTTTAATAATGTCGAAATAGGCCAATTCTACTCCTGATCTTTACAGAACTTTCTAGAAGATATTACAGTAGATAGATTCGAACCTTTTGTGGAGAATGCTAGAGTTTGTTTAGCGATATTATATCTTCGTTTATTTATAAGGATTTTCTTCAACTATCCAAAACTGGGTCACGGCTATCTCGCACCAGTATTCATCTACTTCATAGTTCTGTTTTATTCCTATTCAGTCTGCCTTCGTTCGTTTTCTATTCATTTTTGTCACTCTTCGCCTGTCGTCAGTTATGTAATATATATAATCTTATCATTAACAAACGGTATGTTTATCAATAACATCCTAAGAACTGTATCTCTTAACTTATCAATCAGCTCTATTGTAATTATCAATAGCTTATTTTCCTTTCCCAGACCTCCATTCTGAATATCTGTCTCCCACGACCTGTCAGTAATATCTGTACTGTTATCATTACTATTATCATTTTCATACATAAATACCTCTAGGCATAAGCCAGAGTGTCGATTCCCTTCAGGCATTCAAGTGGCTAGTTAGCTCTTAGTTTACAACCATATCTAATTGTACATTCGTGTTATACCAAATAAAGTTTTTTTTTAAAGAAGTCTTGAGCTAAAGAAATATATTTGTCTATTCCTAGGAACATTTATAACGAGACTACACAATGTACATCAAATATTGTTTTATACATTTGACAATACAACAACCTGCTTTGGAACTTTTGTAAACAATATCGGTTGCTTAATTTTACCCTCATCATCGCCCAATGATCGTGTCTTTGATTTTCAAACTTTACAGTCATGTAAAATCACGTTTCACAATAAGATGAGATCGTAAGAGGAAGGCAGTGTTTCTCAAGATCGAGTTAGCTAGGAAGGAAGGTGTGGCTTATCCTCAGACTATGAGGTGTTGTATCTTCAAGTTCTATCAATGTGAAGCTCGAACAAAAAAATCATAAGAATCATTATCTTCGTGGATCCAGTTTCTTGATAATTCTAATTGATGCATGGACCGGAGGAACAGCTAGCCGCCATACGTATTTGATGGCTTTTAGTAATGAATAATTACTCTCGTGATCTCTACACCAAAATTACATAAACCAGACTGTCATGGCACCCGAAAGGGAGATAGGAACCTACCTAAGCAGATTTTAAGATTACAGAGGACAAATAGGAGTTTGTATGCCAATATTTTAAGATTACAGAGGACAAATAGGAGTTTGTATGCCAATATTTTAAGATTACAGAGAACAAATAGGAGTTTGTATGCCAATATTTTAAGATTACAGAGACCAAATAGGAGTTTGTATGCCAATATTTTAAGATTACAGAGGACAAATAGGAGTTTGTATGCCAATATTTTAAGATTACAGAGAACAAATAGGAGTTTGTATGCCAATATTTTAGCTAGATATACTTCTTTTCATTTGTGGAAAAAACGAAATTTAGTGAACCCCTAAACAAGTTAACAAATAAAATATAGCATTTTTTTTTTAATCAAAATTTATAATAATAACTGATGATTAAAGAAATAATCTAAATAACAAAAACGCAAATTAAAATACTATTGATTAGGTAGTTCAACTGGAATCTTAGAAGTTTAAAATACGTTTTGTCTTTTAAATTTATTGTGCTGTCATTTCAGGAATATTGTAAAGTAAGGATAGATTTTTTTTTCTATATTAACTGATACAAGGGGGGAAAGTGCGTGGAAGGTTGTTAGGTTGAATGATGAATGAAAATTTTAAAAAAATCATAATAAGTTACGAGTAGTTAGATCTGAGGGAGATAAGAAACAGGTAAAGTTTACATTTAAAGATTGGGAGAGTTGAATGACGAATATCGATAGAGATAGAGTTGCAAATGTTTGTAACACGGATAAGTTTGTAACTTCTCAAATTATTTTTAAGTTACCGTATCTAATAAGTAGTAAACTACCACTTAACTATTTCATACAAATATCTCTTATGGATATACAATTGATGCAATCGTGTTATAACTTGCAATAGACCAAAACATTTCCTTTTACGTGATTTGAATTGTAGTTACGTGTAATATAGCAGTGTGTTTGCCCAATACTTAGTAACGTCAATAAAAGCTTGTTGAATTATTTTATTTTAATTATTGTGAAAAGCTCTGTTGCCTTCATCAACGAATATAAACAAATTTCAAATAGACAAAATATTGACATAAACCTACAACCCCTAAAATAAATATAGGTTCTCAAAAGCCTAAACTTCTCAAATTATTTTTAAGTTACCATATCTAATAAGTAGTAAACTATTGATCCGATCGCGTTATAACTTGTTATAGACATCAAAAATTTTTTTTTACGTCATTTTAAATTTCTGTCACTTGATTGTCCGGCCAATGGGAAATGAAGAGGACCTCAGAAATAGATTAAAGGTTTGTAGAATGGGATTAGCATTAGTATACTCATATACATATATATACAATACCATCCCCTCTCCACTCTCCCTTCTTGTTATATGTATATACAAGGACTGGGCCCTTTGAGAAATTCGCTCATCAGATAAAGAAGGGGTAAGATGTAAATAAGACTGTATACTCTGACAAGAAGACAAGAAACGGTGAGCTCCCAACGGTGCTGGCCTGCATAGAAGACTCAAGGACTCCATCTCCATGGAGATTGCAATCGTTAGCCACTCTTTCAATGAGATACTCTCTGCTTTCTCTTCTTCTCTTTCCCCAATTTAGAATATTACCCAATTTATAAATGAATAAAACCGACCGGCAAAAGTAAAATTGAAGATATTACTTTCAAGAGGTTTCAGTAATACATTTTTTTTTTTTTTTAATATAGCAAAGGAGCATCAAATGGAATCCACCTTCCCGTACTGCTGAATATTGAAAATAAAATGTTTCCCTTATTTCTTGGCCCATTAAGATCAAATATATAATACTAATCTTTTCGACTTATAATTTAGGTTATTAACAATACGATCTATACTATCTTGTATACAAAGGCCTGAACGGCACGTCGGGGGGTTCGATTCCATCCTGCAAGACAAATGGGATTTTATTTCATGGTCGGCTCAAAAAATCAACTAAGGTTATATTTGTCATACAGTGAACGGTCTAAAGTTAACTATACAAACATTTATTTAACATAAAGGAAGATCCTTGAAATTATGAGTAATAATATTTATTATGTACAGAGAATAAAATAACAATATAAACAAAATGACATGAACTAAGAAAATATGAAATGAAAAATGTATATATATATATAGAAACAAAAGTCACATAATTTTCACGTATTAAAAATAAAAACAAAAACAATATGTAGAAATTAAAACAATAACTGGCTAGAAAAATAAAATATCTACACAAACACAAACACACACAAATTTACAACCGGGAATTCAAACCTAAGCATACTTAGAATGATGCATTAAAAAATTAACATCAAACAATTATAATAACATGTAACCATAAACATTAAAAAATCATTGTACACTAGAATGTACAAGATCGTATACAAGATATAGTAAGATCCCTTTGTATTACGTCCAATTCAGTTCATTAGCCACAAACCAGTAAATTAAACCTTACAATTATCAGAACTCCCAGTAACTAAATATTTACAAAAATACGCCTACATGTTGACAATAAGTAAACTGTAGAGACCAACCTCATAGCACTCTGTTTCCCGATCGGATTGAGTCAACCAAGAAATGACTTAATCTAGTCATAACTTGAGAGAGAGAGAGAGAGAGAGAGAGAGAGAGAGAGATCAATCAACAGTCTTTTTCTTTTTATTTCGTCTAGAATATTGATAGTTAAAAAATTAACCTTCAGAGGACAAATAAACAAAAATGAAACAAACTGTAGTCTTCTACTTCCAAACTTGTTACTTGTTATCTTCCATAACAGTACAATAGGTGGAGTAAGTTTGTAATAAATGCTTACACAAGATATAATATTATGTTTAGAAGAGTATATGTTTTTTCGTTTGCTAAAAGTTATATTTTTAATGTATCCTTGTTGCAGTCTCATATTATGTTTATAATTGAGTCAGCTGAGAACGAACATTTTTGAAAATAAAACAAAAGATAAATGAGATAATTTTAAGCTTCCAGCCCGGTTTCTCTTGCAATTAACAATGACTCATGCAAGTTTTTTGTATGATAACATTTGTTATCAAAATGTTTACAATTGTATGTTGTCATAAAAATAACTAGAGAGAGACAGAGACTTTAAGGCTTTGTCAAAATTTGTTATCGTACTTGTTACTGTGTATGTGTCTCGTTTTGTAGTCTCAATTTTTAAAATATTTATCAAAATTTACATATTTTATGAAATTATCCGTCAAGTGAACAAGCCATGCTTTTTTCTGTGGAGGATAAAGATAATGACTTGCTGTGGCTGGCCTGGACAAAAATACATAAACAAATAGTGGTAATATTTCTTGCTATCCGGCGCGGGGTGCGGACATGCTAAAATAAACATCCATGTTTGATGTCAGCGGGAGAAAACAAAGTGTCCATAAATTGCAGAAAAAATAATAGCAGTTTGTTATCGCGATGTTTGTTTGTTGTAGCTGACCCACCTAAACCCACAGCGGGTAAATTACTGATGATATATCTGCTTGGCCATGTTTTACATTTTCGTGTTAGTTGGTTTATGAATTGTGGATTAACAATTGTTACTAAGAACACAATAGCAAATAAGAAAAGAGGCGTTTATATGAAGAGAACATCAGCCATCTGTCTGGCATAGTAATTAGTGACATGAAAAAAAAGGATTCAATTGTATTCACAGTATGAAGCAAAATAGGGTTTCTTTATATCTGCGAAAATTGTTTCAATTTCGTTATTAATGAATACCTTCCCACTGGCTCGTATCCGGTGACGCGGTTGACGGAGGAGCGTGGGGGACTTCCCAAGATTCCGCTTCCTCCTTCGCATACGAGGGAGGTGACCACTATGTGGGTTTGGGAGGTCTCTGGGCCGTTTGTAAATACTGAATGAGCGAGTGAATGAAAATTGTGAATATGGTATAAATGAAAACATTTATCACAATTACTTATTGCCCAATGAGGCAGATTGTAGTTTTACCATAACACAGTTGTTTTTTTCATTATTAATGAAATGTTCCCATCCTTCCGAGGACATTTTTCATGCGTTGTACATTTTCCAAACCATAACTTCTCATCAGCCTGTCTATAATTATAAACTCCTACTGTTCAAATCCTCAGTCTACTTCCGGAATAAGACATCTAGAAGAGGTTTTCTCAAGACATTTTCTTTCCTGTTTCTGACATTGGATATACATTTATGGATTAATCATAAATGATTATGATTACCTCTTCGATATTTCGTAAACATTTCTCAAGTCGACTCGTAGAAGTTATTTCAAATTAATTTTTAAATTTATCATATTCTCTCAAATCAAAACAGAATCATAGTTTATGTCGTTCGAGTACTTTTTTTCAGTTATCAAGATTTAAAAAATTAATTATTAATTGCCAAATTTTGTTATCAAATTTTAGGGACTCACACCCGTCCACGCATCATGAAAAAATCAATGTCTTCTGACTTTCTTTGTTCGTATACATTTAAAAAATTTTTATTTACAACCGTTGAGAAAAAAAAAATTGAATTGTTCAAAATGTTTTAAATAATAATAATAAAAAAAACGGCTGGTAACACTTAGGACCAACAGGTATATTTAATAAGTAGATAGATACAAAACAAAAATGGTAATTTATTACAGATAATGGACCGACTTCAGTACGTTATTCACCTTTTTTAAATAAATTCCCCTTTATTAAATAAATTCCCCTTTATTGAAATGATAGGGCGAGCATTAAAGCATTATTGAGCCGATATAAAATTTTAGCTGGTACTAAAAAATTTATATATAGGATAACGATGATGAATTCCTATCGTATAATAAGGTATAACAATTTTATTAATAATATAACAACAATAAATGTCTAATTGTGGGCGTGAGCGTTTCGTGCATCACGTCGTCTTGCGATTCGCATGATAAGTTATCGGTGTAATTATTACTAATTACATATTAATTCTATTTTAAATTTGTATCTTGAAAATAAACGGTTATTAAAGCCAGTTTCCTGAGAAGCGGCTTAATTGATATGACATCAATTCATTAGTGACTGGCTCATTATTAATTAGTTTGGTTGAGTTGAGGTTTTTCAGTGACTAAAGTAATGAAGGCAGAAAGAACATCCAGTGATCCGTTTTTCATATTTTTTGAAGATTTTTTTGCTGATATTAATTCAAAAACTATCAAAGGCAACGTCTCCAAGTAGTCGTAGAATGTTTACCAGCTTAGACCGATGAAGACAGTCTTGACTTTAGATGCTAACAGAATGTCCAAGGAAGAGTACCACATAGTATCTTGTCGTTTAGGATTTACTTCGCGTGATATTTTTTAAAAACAAAATTTTGTATACATCTCGTTCCATTAATGTTATTTATATGTTTTGTATTAAAAATTGTAGCTGAAAAACCCCGAAAAGTTGACGGTGTAATGAAATTGTATCAATAAAATGATTTAGAAGAGACTAAATCCTAATGAACAAACCCCAACGCAAATATACAAGGAGTCTAGAGAATGTATAATATAGGCAATTGTATACAATATTGCCAGTTTTACATTTTCAAAGAGTAGGTTTGCCTCTTAAGTAATTGATAAAAACAACTTTATTATGATAAAATTACAATCTGCCTGATTGGCCAATAGGTAATTGTTATAAATGTTTTCTTTCATACAATATTTACAAACAGCTCACAGAACTCACCAATCCACATGGTTGTCACCTCCCTCGCGTGCGAAGGAGGGAAGCGGAGTCCTGGGAAGTCCCCCACGCTCCTCCGTCAGCCTGGATATGAGCCAGCGGAGGCTAACCAATAGCGCGAGATTCACAGACGCTCAGGACATGATTGGAGAAACTGGCCATTGCCAGGGCTGCCACTGTTACACATTTATAGCGGGTCACGAGGCCACTGCCGTTTTAGTCTCCGAGGAGGATTATAGATTGTTCTAAGGACTTTTGAATGAAAGGATTGGATACACTTGCTGTTTGTAAATACTGTATGGATGAGCGAGTGAATGAAAATTGTGAATATGGTATGAATGAAAACATGTATCACAATTACTTATTGGCTAATAAGGCAGATTGTAATTTTATCATAACACTGTGTTTTTATCATTTCTTCAAGAAATGTTCATCTTTGCCTTGCCAGCTGATAAATGTTTCCTCTACTCCCTCATTGGTGCTATGGCGATTAAAGCAGACAAACTCTGTTGCTTCCAATGAAAGTATCGCACTGCTATTATTGGCTTGTGTTTAGTTTTATATAATCAGTATTGCCATTTTTCGATAGATGTCAGCGACGAAGTTCGTTAATAATCTCTTTTTGAAAAATAGTTATGTCCAATGATAAATAGTTGCACATTTATAGCAGGTCACGAGGCCACTGCCGTTTCAGTCTCCGAGGAGGATTATAGGGATGAGTGGTGCAGTGCAATGACTGTGATACGGGATAAGGGTGGTTGGATAGGTTACTATGGAATTTCATCAACTTGGAAGGGATGAGTTCGAGAATGTGAAGTATATTAAGATCGTTATGAAGGGTTTTGTTGCTGACGTAATAAGGGGCATTTACCATTGTTCTTATGACTTTTGATTGAAAGGATTGGCTATGCTTGCTCACGTAATTAAATGTATGAAGTTAGTTTATGATCCCACTGTTTTAATAATTGAACTAGGCGTCATGATTTACACAATAGTTGTATCTTGAAAAGTTTTTCAAGCTGAATTCAGATCTGGAACTCGTTTTTTTTTCCACCACAGGTTTTTTTTTTTTATTGTACTCAAAGATTATCGCATTTTTTATCGATTTTATCTTTAGCCTTTTCATCGAGACATGCAACAGAAGCACTGCTGGTTCATTACGAGAGCTACAGGATTACAATTGCAAATTGGTCTTTCAACAGGAGGGAAACCATTTGTGTATTGAATATGAAGGACACTACATGTAAATGAGCACTAATACACCTCATTATCTACTGAGCCGTTCATTAATTTTCCCCAATAATTTCCTGAAATCACTTAAAATGATATAATTTGGGTTTATTTAAGTTTCAAATCTGAATTTATATTTTTAAATACCGTATAAATAACTGCTGCATGATATCTGCCTCAGTTATCATTATCGCGCCCTCTACTGAGTAGTCCAACATACTGAAACAGCGATAGCTTTTGAGTAAAACAAAAGCTCCCTTGATAATAGAAAAAAAAGGGGTTGCAGATATGAATTCAGCGTGAAACGTGCACAAATCTTTTTTGTCCCCTCCAGCTAGTGCAATTCGCCGAAGAGAGAGGATATAGGGAAGGTTAGTGACTCGAACCCGGGACCTCCTGAGGTCGGGTACTCTAGCCACAGAGCTACCTCTACTCAACACGAGTTTAGACAATAACAAATATCTCTAGCTAGCGGCCCCTAATGTTTTTTTGCTTAGAAAGTTCTGTAAAATTATTTATCCAGTATTGGTAATTGTGATTTAAGAGCATATTCGTTTTATACACAATTTCACACAAACACAATACGTACAATTCACATTCACACCACTATTCGTACAATATGTTCATACAAAATCAGCCTAAAATGCCACAAGCCAAGGTTGACGATTCCGGAGCAGCAGACTTACTTATCCTCTGTCCGTTTCTTCGCTGGGCGGTAAAGGCCAGAAGCAGGGCAACAGAGCCACAGACGCTCAGGCAGTAGAAGGGATGGTAGTCAATACCGGGAACCGATAACTTACTTATCTATATACAATAGATCATGAGACCAACACCATTTTAGGTGAAGAGGAGGTATAAACGAATGTTACCACATATGGAGAAACTGACTAAAAATTTGGATGTGCGAATGGGTTTACCCTAAAGTTCTGATGCCTAAGTCCAAAGTGGTATTAATAACCGTTGGCATATGTGCAGTGAGGTTATAGTGACTATTTAACAGTCTGTATAGTTGTCCAAAATGTAAACGCCATTTTGCCTGGATAAATCAAAACAATAAAGCAATGCATTGTGGATTTTATTTTTTTAAATCCCTTTATTAATTTTTTTACTCGTTTAAAATTTTATAGAAATAGAACAATTTTGTGCTTATTGTATTCACACTAGCGTAGGTATATTTTATTCGATTTTTATGTGTTCTAGACAATCTTTGTTCTGTTAAAAATCTGATGTACATAATTGATGGTTTTTGAGAATTCAGAAGGAGATAGGGCTCACCATAGGGATGATTAAACGAACTAATCTTGACCTAATTTTCCCGACAGTCTGTTGACATCGATGCGGGAAGGGTCGAGGGGTCATAGTGTTAAACACTGGGTTTGTTAGGGCGGATGAACTCACCCACCGACGGCACACCAAGCTACGGTCAGCGCACTTGAACCTCTCTCGAGAGAGGTATGGCGGACCACTTTTCGCACGATCCCATTCTGGAAATGTTGGAGACATTTGGCTGTATTGTCAGTCAAGTGGGTAGATATTAGGGCACCGCAAAGCAGAGCTGGCCGGAAGCACATTTATAGATCATCAATTTGAGACGCAACAAGTTATTAAGCATGAAAATAGGGAAGACCTGCGTCGTACTTTTTCTATTTTATTATTATTTTATAGTTCTGCGCCTGCGCTGCCATTAGTTTAACGTGTCTACATCGCTCTGCAACTGAACTATCATTATTACCTTTCGTAGGAAGTGTAACGGTGCGAAAAACAGTCCCAACAGACTATTTACGGGAACTCATCTCGAGGGAGAAGGTTGAACGTGAGTAGTGAATGAATATCATTGTAATACTCATAAGTGTTAGTGCATAGACAATTGGATAGTTACGGCGGCCATATTGGGACAAATCCCCACTTGGCTCACCGGCCGAGTGATAGCTCATAGCTCGTTCATAGCTCAGAGCTACCGTCGGCGGCTCTCGTACCGTACGTCGTGCGTTCGATACTGGGAGTAGTCATCGGTTTTTTTTGTTTGTTTTTTTTAAATAATTAAATTATTTCTGCTAGGCAGAATATGACATTATGCGTTTTCATCATATGGCGATGAATAATACTAAAAAAAGATCTCGGTCCGTTGATACCACCACACCAACAACATCACCAAAACAAAAGGCTCGTAGAGGAAGACCGAGTAAGAGAGACCTGCCGCCGCCACCACCTACTGCTCCGTCACCAGCAGAATCTCCGTTCTTCACCCCGAATCCGTTCGAGCCACTGTTGCAAGATGCAACAAATAATGACATGGAGACAACTACCACCCCTAAAACCCCTAAGCCACCTCCAATATTCATAAAAAATATTAGGTCTTTTAAAATACTATGCGATCAATTAAAAAAAATTGTTGGGGTTGGTAAGTTTACCTGCCTCAATAGAAGCAGAGATACTAGGATCACGCCAGACAATTCAGATACATATAGAGCGATTGTTAAGTATCTGGAAAATACAAAAGCTGAGTTTCACACATATCAGCTAAAGGAAGATAGATCCTTGAGGGTTGTTATTAGGAACCTTCACCCGACGACCCCAGTTGATATAATTATAGAAGAACTGAGTGCCCAAGGGTTCAATGCAAGACAGGTAGTCAATGTCTTCAGGGAGGACAAGGACATGGACACTCCGGTGAAAACGCCACTCCCACTATTTTTCGTTGACCTCGAAAAAACGCCAGGAGTTGAACAAATTTACAATGTGAACTACCTCTACTACACTAGAGTAAAGGTGGAAAAATCACATCCCAGGCGTGACATAGTTCAGTGCCACAACTGCCAGGAATATGGCCACAGTCGTTCGTACTGTCACCACATACCTAGGTGTGTGAAGTGCGGAGACAAGCACAAGAGCGAGCTTTGCAAGAAGCATCGCCAATCCCCCGCTGTATGTGCCTTGTGTCAGCAAGACCACCCTGCCAACTACAAAGGCTGCGAGGCATATAAAGTGCTGAAGAACCGCCTCCAACAACAACGCCGCCCACTCGTGGTAGAACAAGCAGTGAAACCGCGAAGCGTTCCAGCCAGAGAAGTGAATGACTCCACTTCATTCGCCAACATAGTGTCAGGTGGACGCAAGACATTATCCGAGGCACCGCCTCCTCCCCTCCCTCAACCACAGCATTTACCTCAGCCTCACATACACCAAATTCCTCCCCCTCCCAACTCCACAGATCTCACTAGCCTTCTTACATCCTTTCTCACCGACTTCAGAACTCTTATCACTCCTCTTATTTCACTGCTCACCAACCTTGTTTCCCACCTCATTCCAAGCTCTCCCAAATGAATAAAAAACCCTTAACTATCCTTCTTTGGAATGCCAATGGTGTTCGAAATCACACAAACGAACTGACAACATTACTAAATGAAAAAAACATTGACGTTGCACTCATTACTGAAACGCGACTGACTGCTAACAGATCCCTCAAAATCCCACAGTACCAGATTTACAGAACAGACCACCCTGATGGAACATCACATGCTGGTACTGCTGTCCTTATCCACCATTCCCTTTCCCACCACATCGTCCCATTGATTGCCCATGATTTCCTACAAGCCACAGCTGTGTCAATCCGCACATTTTCCTTCCCCCTCACCATATCTGCAGCGTATTGTCCACCTAACAAGTCTATTTCCAACTCACAATTTACCTCCTTTCTTAACTCAATTGGACATCACTACCTTGTGGGTGGAGATTTCAACGCAAAGCACCAACAGTGGGGCTCTAGAACCACCAACTCCCGAGGGCGAGCTTTGTTATCTGCACTCTTATCCACAAACTCCACCCCTCTCCCTCCTCAGACTCCTACCTATTGGCCTGCAGATCCCTATCGAAATCCTGACATCCTTGATTTCTTCATCCACCATGGAATAGGATCGATAAATTCGTCCACTACACGGCTCGATGACCTGTCGTCCGACCATAGCCCTCTACTCCTCACTCTTTCGTTACACCCCATCCCCAAACTACCTCCTCCCTCATTCATCAGAGGTCCAGTCGACTGGGACCACTTCCGTGAACTTCTAACTAATTCCATTGACCTCAAAGTTACCCTAAAAACACCTCATGATCTAGACCATGCCGTACATTCCCTTACTACCTTAATCCAACAATGTGCATGGAATGCTTCAAAGCCTCGACCTTCCCCGTATGCCCAGAACAAAACTTCTTTACCTCAAAACCTACTCGACCTTATCCACATCAAACGCCGCTCCAAAGCCTTATGGCAAAGAACCCGACACCCTGCCGATCGCCGCTGTTACAATCAAAACTGTAAATTGTTAAAGCGAGAGTTGGCAACCTTCCGATCCCAAACATTTAATTCTTACCTATCCTCTTTATCCACTCAGGACAACTCTCTTTGGAGAGCTACCCAAAATATCCTAAAATACCATTATGTATCACATCCACTTCGTCGTGGCGATGGGTCCTGGGCTGCGTCAGATGGAGAGAGATCTGAAGCATTCGCACAGCACCTCTCACATACTTTCACACCTCATCCCAACCAGCATAATCCATCCCACGATACGAAGGTCGAAGATTTCCTTATTTCTCCGATTCCTCTTTCACTTCCTCCAAAGGCAGTCAATCCCTCCGAGGTCCAATACCACTTAAAAAACCTACCACTCCGTAAATCTCCTGGATACGATCTTCTCACTGCTCAGATCCTTCGACAACTCCCACCCAAAGCAATAATTTTCCTCACCTATATATTTAATTGTATCCTTAGAACCACCCACTACCCACTTCTCTGGAAATATTCCATTATCGTCCTCTTTCAGAAACCTGGAAAGTCCCCAAATGATCCCTCTTCTTACCGCCCAATCAGTCTACTTCCAATCCTTTCAAAAGTTTTTGAAAGAATCCTACTCAAACGCCTTTTGCCTATAGTTGAATCCAAAAACCTTCTTCCTAACCATCAATTTGGCTTTCGCTTCAGACACTCCACTGCTCAACAAGGCCTTCGCGTTGTTGACCATATATCCTCCGCACTTGAAAGCAAACACTACTGCACGGGTGCTTTCTTGGACGTAGCTCAGGCTTTTGACCGGGTATGGCACCCAGGTTTGCTTTACAAACTAAAAATCTCCTTACCGCAGACCCTTTATCTAATCCTTCAATCCTATCTGTCTAACAGGTTCTTTCGGGTCCGTTGTGGTTCAGAATACTCCGATTATTACCCCATAGAAGCAGGAGTTCCTCAAGGCAGCGTCCTTGGCCCTATCCTGTATACCCTTTTCACTGCTGACATTCCGTTAAGTCCTAGCACCTTCCTTGCAACTTTTGCTGACGACACAGCAATTCTCTCGTCACATCCCAATCCGTCAACATCCTACAACCTCCAAAATCACCTCACTAAGATAGAGAAGTGGTGCAACATCTGGCGCATCAAGGTCAATGAAGGCAAATGCGTTCACACCACATTTACTCTCCGTCGAGGATCCTGCCCGTCCGTAACCTTCAATTCAATTCCACTTCCCATGTCCAATACAGTTAGATATCTAGGTTTTCATCTAGACAAAAGACTGACTTGGAACCCTCACACAAGACTTAAAAGACAAGAATCGAACAGACGGTTTGGACAGTTATACAGACTACTGAACAGAAACTCTAACCTCACACTAGAAAACAAACTCCACGTATACAAACAGTTATTAAAACCAATTTGGACTTACGGAATAGAGTTATGGGGGACAGCCAAACCATCGAACATCAAACGTATCCAAACATTCCAATCCAAAGTCCTCAGAACCATAGTCAACGCACCCTTTTATATTAAAAACTCATCCCTTCACAGAGATCTCCATGTACCAACTGTCCTCGACCTTATACCCTCAAGATTTTCCAAATTTCACCAAAACCTTTCCGCACATCCGAATCCTTTGGTCGACTCCATATCCAGTAACATTCATCCTTACAATCCTCCTCGACGCCTAAAACGGCGGTGGCCTCGCGACCTATTATAAATAGACATTCTATGTCATGGGGTCCTGGCACTGGCCATCATCCCCACTCATGTCCTGAGCGTGTGTGGCTCTCTTGCCCTCTGTGTGGCCTGCGCCGGATGGTGACACGGCCGGAGAGGGGGCGGGGGGAGCTTCGCTGCTTCCGGCCTTTCCGCCAGCTTGCTGGGGGATTGGCTTCGGGGGCGGGGTGGCTCCTGGGCTGAATCTGTATGTATATAGGTATGAATGGACTGTATATAGGTATGAATGGAATTGTATATAAGGTATGAATGATCTCTCAGCACAATTATTAATGCTGGAAAAGGCAAATTGTAATTTTTTTTTTTCAATAAAGAATTTATATATTATTATTTTATAAATATATTACTAAAATGGGTATATTGCTCAGTAAAATGCGTACTGCTTGGTGATGGTTAGTTAGTGGAGCCTGTTGATTACATCATAAAAACAAATTTACTTCTGTGCCTCTCGCGATCTTGGTCAGCCATCCGATGGCGTGGGGGACTTCCCAAGATTCCGTTTCCTCTTTCGCATGTGAGGGAGGTTACAACCATGTGGATTTAGGAGGTCTCTGGCCTGTTTGTGGATACTCTATGGATGGACAATTGTAAAAATAGTACGAATGAGAACATTTATCGCAATTACTTATTGCCCAATAACGCAGATTGTAATTTTATCACAAGTTTGATCTACACGATACTTTCAACAAGGATTAATTTATATTCATAACATCTAATAATATTTTTCAATTTTTTTTAAATACCGCCTTAAGGATTCCCCGTCATTTTTTCGTGCTGGGCTTTATGTCGACTTCCGACTGTGCTAGGTTATTGTTTACGCGGGAAGATTACCGCGGGATTGTTTAATTTATATGTAGGGGAAATAGCTCTGGGAGGTGCTGCGCTCTAGCGAGCCAATCGATTTCAGAAACCGTTTTGGGGGTAATTCCCCATTGTGTTTTATTAATTTGCAAAGGCTAATGGGGTGTGTGCAGAGCCAAGGAAAATTATTTCCAGTTTTGATTTTCAAATTTACCGTTAGTTGGTGTTCGTAATTTCATTTCTTGATATCAAAGTTTTTTTTTCATATGTGTAAAACGATCCTTTCACCGCCGACCACTGGGGAAGAATTGTTTGCTGTTTCTGGATTCTTGGCGTGGCCATCACGTAGATTCGGGCTTGTCCTTTCCTATCCCTCATATTTCTCCAAGAAGCCGAACCGCTCAAGAAAGAAGCTATCTAACCCCAGGCAAGTGTGAACAGTTTTTCGTTATTGGGGGTTTGAAAGGACGAATAGATATTTTGGGTTTTCGATCTTTTGAAAGCCGATCGATAGAGTTTTGAAATTCTCAGATTTAATTATTTCATTGATTTTGAATCAATTTAAAATTGCTAATTAATTACAGTCCATTGGCTATACCAGTTATTTTTTCTGTAGTCAATTGCAAAATGAATTTGCTCAAGTCTCTGTTGTTGTTTTTTTTATATTAGATTGGAAGAGAAGGTGTAACTTATATTTTTAAATATAAGTAATGCTCGTTTATATTCATTGCTTTTTGAAGCTTCTGTTTCATTGTTTTCGAAGAAAACCACAAATTATTTCCATGAATTCAAATTTTTGCTGGATTTGATAATGACTAGACTTGCGCCAGCTAAGTAGATAGAAAATCCGACGGAGAGGGCCTAGGGATGATACGCTTAATTTATCAACAAACAGCATCGTCTCATTACACTTAGGCTAATTTGATTCCACTAGAGTAAATAGAATGGGATATAAGATAATCCGCCATGTTGCTTGGACTAACTACACAAAGGTCCTAAAAGTCAATTATATACACTCTACTAGATGACGATATCCCCTGTAATTTCTCTACCGAGTCGATCTGGAGAGAAAACCCTTTTAAATTTCTCTGGAGTTTTATTGTTGCTTAAATTGCTCGGCTAAGCAGCGCCATTAGATAGAGAATCCAGCCGTGGCTTGGGCACATATCTCTCTGCCTCAGTGAGCAGTAATGAAGGCTAAATGGCGAATTGCTCCGGTATGATATGAATTCTCAATGGCCCTGACTCGAGCCGAAACTATTACTCACAGGCCGACATTATAATGCCCTACTATCACGCAACTCGGGAGATTATCATATTTCTACGGTTTATCTTCCATGGTTTTCAATTGCGGATAATAAATGATCAATTGCCTTTAACTGTACGTGAACTGAGCAACAAATGTAGAACTTACGCCATTAACTTAACCCAGACCACGCTTCAAAAACAATTATGAAGGCAATGAATACAAACGAACATTTCTTATATTTAAAAATCTAAGTTATAACATTTCTTCCAATCTAACACTTTTCTGAATAAACCTAGCACCGTCGAAAGTCGACATTAAGCCCAGCACGAAAAAACGACGGGGAATCCTTAAGGCGGTGCCTTACTGGCAAAAAGTAATTGCGATAAATGTTCTCATTCATACCATAGTTACAACTGTTCATTCATAGAGTATCTACAAACAGCCCAGAGACCTCCTAAATCCACATGGTTGTACTTCGCAGCGAAAGAGGAAGCAGAGTCTTGGGAAGTCCCCCACGCTCCTCCGTCAGCCGCGTCACTGAATAAGAGCCAGCGTAGGCTGACCAAGAGAGCGCGAGAGCCACATACGCTCAGGACATGATTGGAGAAACTGGCTCAGTCTCCAAAGAGGATTATAGGGATGAGTGGTGCAGTGAAATGACTGTGCTAGGGGATTAAGGTGGTCTGATAGGTTACTATGGGATTTCATGAACCTGGGAGGGATGAATTTGTGAATGTAACGTATATTAAGATCGTTATGAAGGGTTTTGTTGCAGACGTAATAAGAGGCATTTACTATTATTCTCAGGGCTTTTGATTGAAAGGATTGGATACGCTTGATGTTTGACTTGCTGTCCCCCATAGCTCTGTTCAAGTGTGTCCAGATTAGCATTAGCTTAAGTATAACTTTGTAGATTGGTAATTTATTTTCTATTGAAAGACGGGATGTCCTTCGGCGAACTGTCTGTATAGTTGTCCAAAGCGCCTGTTAATTCTTGTCTTTTTATCCTGGTATGTGGGTTCCATGTCACCCTTTTGTTGGATCTATAAATTAATGTTCCCCTGACCACCCATTCTTTTCTGTTTAAAAACTAAGTGTTTTTTTTTCTTCTTAACACATTGGATACGAGCCAGCGGAGGCTGGTCAAGAGCGCGGGAGCCACAAATGTTTCAATAAGTATGGTATAAACAACTTTATTATGATGAAATTACAATTTGCCTTAATACTTAATAGGCAATAAATAACTGAGATAAATGTTTTCATTCATACCATATTTACAATTCATCATTCACTCGCACATTCATACAATATTCACAAACATGTTTCAATAAGTAAATTTGTTTTTTGTACACATTCCGTTTTTATTACTAATTATTTGCCAAATAATAAACATTGATTACATTGCTACAACATTGATTTAGTACTTGGTGTCTATTACTATTACTAGTTTGTACGATACTAAAATTCGTTACTCGAAAGCTATCATTTACCCGCGACTTTAGCCAAAACATGGAATGAGGCCTACGAAAAGTTATTTTGAATGTTCACCCCATTTATTTTTGTATAACGTCAATATTTATCAAGGAGCCTTCAAAATACTAGGAAAGTATTTCTCGTCAATAAATGGAACGAAGACAGATGTGAATAGTGACAAAAAAACTTGGAACGCTGAAAGAACTAATAACTTTGTGATCAGCCGACTGTATAGGGTGCGGCAAAGTCCTTTGTCCGTTTCAAGTTTTTGTTGTCCGATGGTTTTCTCATATAACGTCAATGCCGAACCTCGAGCCTCTCGTCTTTCATTTCATTCCACATCAAAGGTATATTTCATAACACATTGAAAGGTTCGCTTTATTTGTTGTTGTTGTTTTTAATATATTGTTGTTCCCAGATCGGGAGCTATGACAGACAGTTATATAATAATTAACGAAAACATAACAACTTACAGAATGTGGAATGATATAATCAACAGGCTCCACTAAGCAAAATGAATTTTACTGAGCAATATACTCATTTTAGTAATAAAATAGAAAAAGTACGACACAGGTCTTACCGGCTTTACCACTTGCTAACTTCACCCAACCTGTCGCTTCATCTCAAACTGATGATATATAAATGTGTCCTCCGGCCAGCTCTGCTGTACGGTGCCCCGCTATTTACCCACTTGACTGACAATACAGCCAAATGTCTCCAACATTTCCAGAATGGGATCATGCGAAAAGTGGTCCGACATACCTCTCGAGAGAGGTTAAAAACGCTGACCTGCACCCGTTGCTTGATGTGCCGTCGGTGGGTGAGTTCATCTGCCGGAGACACATCAAGTTTTTTGACTCGTTGCAGCACCTAACCAACCCAGTGTTTAACACTATGACCCCACCACCCCTCCCGTACCGACAGACTGTCGGGGAAAAATTAGGTTAAGAATTACAATGTAATTTGGTTTTAAGTTTGATCAAAAAGGTTATACCCATCACCTTTATTAGTCAGTTTAGTTCAGTCACGTATAATGTGGATCATTTTAATTAATTTTAATAAAATAACAAAACCTGTATATAATGTAGCGACGCTACAGGAAATACAAAAATAATATGTAAATAGATTAGCCTGAGAATCTATAATTGTATGTAATTATCTGTAAGGGGCTAGGAAGAAAAGAAACAAAAAAACTAGCAATTGTTTTTTTAATCGATGAAAAATGACTATGATTATAACAGGCGCCATGATGATAATTTAGTTAAACAACAATGGAACTTGACATGCAATAACGTTTTGTTATTTACAGCAGAATGCCTTGTATATTTGATTTCGAATATGAAGACGTATTACACCAAAGTTGTACTTGAATTATTATACTGCTCATTACAAATTGTGATTGTCCTGGTATTTTTTTGATGAATTGTCTCCTCTAATTGTGGGTAATAATTGTTTTTGACAAATTATTCACAACGACTCTTAGTATTTAATTTTCGAAAATTTGAGCTGCAGGCTTGCAAAGCTTCTCTCTGACTTCTTCACACATCTGTACATAAGCATCTATCAGGATGATAGAACGAAATATTTAGATGTCTGTCATTAAGATCGTTTTCCTATTTTATAATTGGACTTAAAGCATTCATATTAATAGTCATAAAATATCTCCTCGAAATATAGAAAATAGGCGGTTTCTGTTGTTCCTAAATCTGTTTTGTTATAATATCTTTGAAATTATGTTTGCACGTGTGTATTTAAGCGTGAAAAAAATCTTCACAAGGTCTGTACTGTGACCAGAGATATTTTCGATCGATTGAATACTTTGAATACGCTCAGACAGACATACATTATATTGAAACTTCCCGCCCCTGTTTTAATGTTCTGTGCCTAATCGTTTGGGTTTTGGCAAACATTTACGATGTCATAATAAAATATTGTGAATTCGATTTAGTTATACAGTAGAATCCCGATAATTCGTATTGTCAAGGGACTGACAGTTTGGTACGAATTATCGGAAATACCAAATATCGGGAGCACAAAATTAAAAAACTTATTGATGCAAACATGTATGTACAATGCAGTAAGGATAAAAACTTTTTTTTTTTTTCTTAGCTCTCTAATTATAAGATTAAGGATGAGGGAAAAATAAAGGGATATTTGGGTTGAGCGGATCCAGGATAAAAACTATGCAATAAACACTGCTTAATACTAAACTAAATAAACAATACATACAATAAAAAATATGTACTGTGTTCTAGATTAAATAAACACCAATCATTTGTACGAAAAAAATCCTTTTTTTTTTGACGAAATCCTTGCAGACGGTTATTGTCAATTTCTTTGTATATTTCCTACAACTGGTACATTTGAATTCCTTGCTTGCACGAACCACTTTTTTAAGTTCTCTTCAAGTTGTGGGTAATCACCAGTCTTGAAGCGTTTTACTTCGCTGCTTGATGTCTGGGAAGTGATTTTGTCCTTGTTCTTCAGGATTGAAGTGATCGTAGAACGAGGGACGTTAAAACGCTTGGATACGTCCATTTGCTTAAAGCTACTGGCCACGGCCTTTATGATTTGTTTTTTATCTTTAATAGAGAGGCTAATTTTTTTCGGAGGCATGGTAACGTGTCACAACGATAACGAAAACGAGACTCAACTGTAGAAACGAAAGAAAAGCTTAGTACAATTCCTAAAACTTTCCCTCTCTCCTCTCCATATTTCCTTTCAGTAAAAAGAGTACGAATTACATATGGGATTTCCTAGAAAGCATTTATCTCGCACTCGTTCTTCTCTCTGGTCTCTCACTGTCCTCTTTCCCTTTCTTAAAACAGTACGAATTAACGAGGGGACTGAAATGCATTGCTTTTATACCACTTACCGGAATTTTCTCTGGGGACCGGCTAATTTGTACGAATTAGCAGGAAATACGAATAATCGGGATACGAAATATCAGGATTCCACTGTATTATATATTTTTCAGTCAAAGCGACAAAATGCAAACTATATAATACAAAATAATATATCATCTTATTTAGGATATGGTTCGGGGAAAGAGCACTGAGTTCGTCAGAGGACTGATAGTCCTAAGGTAACTCT
Organism: Acanthosoma haemorrhoidale; assembly: GCA_930367205.1. NCBI lineage: Eukaryota > Metazoa > Arthropoda > Insecta > Hemiptera > Acanthosomatidae > Acanthosoma > Acanthosoma haemorrhoidale. Next base: position 12,910,206 of record OV884015.1, on the reverse strand, counting down.
AAGCCGTATTTAAGCCTAAGGATACAAACGATTGTATACAAATTATTGCCTCGAAAATGGTAAATAGTATTTTCATATATAGATATATAAATAATATCACCACAAATTAAATGAAAATTGTCCAGATTTTTGCCTCTATACTAGCGCACTATCATCATTGACACTAAATAAATCAAAGATGAATAACTTTTTTTTCAAAGGGAGTTGAATATATGGATGGTGATATATTGTGGAGTAAAAGAACCCGGGGATATCGAGCGTATTCTCTCGCCCTGACGCTAACGGCCAATACTACATCCACTAGCGTAAATCACCCTAACGCAGTGTCCAATGGCTATATAGAGGGGTCCATGGTAGGAGGCGGTGGATGGGGCTTTGTGCTTAGCAGGGCTTCAAGTTCGACGGTGTCAAACACAACAAAGTCCTCCTGGCGATTGGAGCGGCTCGGATTGTTGTTCCACGTGCTGTCTCTGGGTATTTATTGTTTCCACTCTTTATTCGTATCACAAATTACTTTAGTTTTGTAACGTTCTGCGCACAAACGGCCTGCAAATGCGTACTAATAATTCATTTGAATAATTACCATGGTCATAATTACAGTAATATTGAAGGATTCATAAGTATATGAGCTGTTATTTTTGAAAGTGGTATAAGTCAATTTTTTCATGCATCGAGATATTTAAGGGTTTGCATTTAATGCGCGAGCACTAGCTGAGTAATATCTGCTAAAGCGCAGTGTTCACTCAAGTTGTAATTTTTTTTTTTTTTTTTTCTAAGCTCTCTAGTTAGAATTTTAGGATGAGGGAGAAATATAACATATTTAGGGTGATCGGATCCTTGTACTAGGAGGACCTGCTTGAAGGTGGTGTGAGAGGAGTAAGGAGTGTGGGAATCCTCGGTGGAGGTTGATTGTTACGGTACAGTGGTGAGAGTCCACTGGTGGCTGGGCCTAGATTCCCTCTAGGCATGTAGTGCAGTCTTATTTAGTCGGATAGCAGTGTTGGGTGCCCGTTAGAGGCTTGTTGTTGGTGGGCCAAGCGCCGTGATGTCCACCATTTGTTCTGCTTTACTAGATCTTGAGAGTTGCCATCTTGCCGGTAGCGGTGGGGGTGTCATGTCTCGGAATAGAGGGTTTTGGCTATGTTTCATCGAGTCAAAGAACTTGATGTGTCTTCTTTGGATGGCTTCGGTAATGGTGGGGACTTCAAACTTTTCGTGGATGTCGGGAGTCTTCATATCACGAAAATGGTGGCTTAGTGCCGTGCGCAGGATTTTGTTCTGGAAGCTCTGGAGTCGAGTTATTGTGCTAGTGTGTAGGAATCGGAAGAGTGGTGTCCCAAACAGTAGAGCTGGACGCTCTTATATATTAACAGTTTCAGCCTCAAGGATATAGCCGGGCTTGTGATGAGATGCTGGAGAGAGTAGTAAGTCCTACGTACTCTTTTCAACTTCTTCTGCAGCTGTGTGCCGAACGTCATGTCTGCCTAGGTTGATGCCGAGGTAGCATATGCTGTTGGAAAGTTTGCATTCAGTCCCGGTTAAGGTGAAGCTGGCTGGAATCTTCCGTTTTCCATGCTGGGAAGAGAAGACGATCCCTTGAGTTTTGGCCGGGTTAACCTGAACGTGGACAGCTCGCAGCCTGTCGGGGATTAATTGACTGGTGCCCTCTGCAGCCTTCAGAGCTTTCGCTGGGTTGAGGCTGGTGCTGTAGACCCCTATATCTTCCGCATATGCCACTACCTCACAATTGGAGTATGATGCTCCTACTATGTGTGCGGTGTAGTCAAGTTTTAATAATTAATAATAATTGCAATAAGAAAGTTGTTTTAATTATAATAATTAGGAATGGACTTATTTCATTTTCAAAAAAAAAAAACACTTTTGCGATAACATTTTATAGCCAAAATTCTTTTGTTAATTTTATGAGAAAAACTCCATTAAATGTATGATTATAAATATGGAGAGAACATATCTTAATAAAATTAACGTTAGCTCATTTTTTTTTTAAAGTGCACTTATACCACATTCAAAAATAACAACTCATATAATTGGGTATAATATTCTCATTGCTCATTTAACAAAGAAAGTTTCGGACATTTTCAGGCAACTTTTACTCAACTAATGTCCGTTCGCCATGAGAATGCCTCTGAGTAGTGGGGCACTAGATCAAACAACGTTCCCATACATCTTAACCCCATCATTGGTATAATTTAGGAATAATTCACATAAATGCATTGGAACTGCCCTGATTTTATTGTTAACACTATAATAGACTCGGACAATCTTTACGTTTTGGTACTAATTATTAAGCTAAACTAAATTAAACAAATAATAGACGTTACCTATTGCATAAAAATAAATCCGTACCTATCTTGTTCAAGTAGTATACCACTCAACACTATGCTCTTAGTCCTCCAGAACGACAAGAAGTCTTGTGCTGTCACTAAATTAAAAATGTACCTGTCTAATAAACTAACTTTTAAAAAAAAGGAGGAAATAACATATTGAACAAACATAAATTTATTTTTAAAAAATTTACTACAAAGAATTAAAACCAGCAAATGTAAAACTAAAGTCATAATATTAATATTAATTTAAGAGAAACTTGAAAATATTAAGCTAATTTCAAACATCAAATTTAGATAAATTAAGGGCTAAAAATTATAGTAAACAAATGATAAACTAACTACAAATTAAAAAAAAAGTAATATTAGAAATATAACTTACAATAAACGAGACATGAGTGTCTGCCTTGGGCAAAGCTAGATCGGTAGTGGGAGACCTTTAAACGGCATTCTCTTAGCGAACGACCTGTAAAAGAAAACAAATCTTGATATAATCACAATAAGTAAAAACTTCTTTTTTTTTAAAACAGCAATATTACACCAAATGTAATACAACCATTCAAATTATTGTTGTGTCGTTTAACAATTAAAAACAATGATATTAAAAATAAATAACTTTACATCATTACTAATACTCATGAGAGGGAACCTCGTAAGTCAAACTATTGTCAAATAACGCTATGAAAAATAAATTTAATGTATTAATTATGTCAACATAGTGCAGTTACATCTGTTTTACAGTTGACAGTACTTTTTTATACTTTTTTAAAACCATGTCATTATCTTCTTCTCCAATAATTTCAGAGAGTCAAAATCAAAAGAATTTGTTGAATAGAAAATGCGGTGACATTTAAATTCTTCAGATTTTTACGGAATGAGGAATGAATGAAAAAAAATTATACAGAAGGATATTACGAACAATTTTTTTTTTAATTAATTGTTGTTATAAATGTTTACTTTAAGTTAAAATAAATTGTGAGGAGAATCGAAATGCTTTTTATTTGTTGCTATGACATTTTTTTTTTTTTTTTTACTAAAACTACTGATATAGTTGACAAGGCCACTGATCTCTGAGCCTACTAGTTTACCTAATATCTAAATTAAAATTTATTTTATGAAAAATATGAGCAGCTAAACTGGCAATATGAGAAGAGTTAAGGGACAAAATAAAATTCCTCTTTTCAAATGGTGACTGGAGGTAAAGCGGCTCTTATGCGTAGACCCCACATACCTACACACTGAGGTTGGGATGTTTCTTTGCCCGCCCATCTCCGGCAAAAGGATATCACTGGTATGGATTCGATGAAGCATCTACTACAGAGGATTGCGGTCAGATCGCCAGAAATTCGCTCCACTGAACGAACAGGCTGGCATTCCACCATACCTCAGGCCCACTCTTGCATAAGATCTGCCAGGTTTTACACCGAGTACAAGATCTTTTAGGATATATGATGGGCGTCACGTGAGCCAAGCAAAAATTTGTTTAACTTTTAGAAAAAAATCAACTAAAGGTTCCCTTCGTGACTGTACAATACTTCCTCTGTCCCCGACATGCATGTATAATCTCTTCAAACTCAAATCCTACTTCCATTTCCGCTAGACGAGATCTCGCTTATCCGGACTCTTTATGTATTTCATCTATCTAGACGTTCTTCTATCTTAGTTTTCAAATACAGTCTTTGTAGATTTCTTCTTTCATCTCAATCCGCCAATTTTGAAAGCTGAAGTATTAAACTGCCGAAAATATTTAATTGGCTAATTAATCTTTTGTGTTTGTTGTTGTTTGGTTCATATAAAAAAAATCCTATACTGTGTACTAATAGGCCAATATAAATATATATTATATAAAATAGTTTTTTCTGTTTTACTTATTATTATGCTACCCCTATTGAAAACTCGTGTATGAATCAGCTTTGTAATTAATTTTGATTTTTTTTTTTAAATATTAATATAAATCCAATACTTAATCCATTATAGTTTATAACGTAAGAATTTGTAAACCGAAGGTGAGCCCCATCACCTAGTCCAGTCTATTGATTTGTAAATTTTAACTGTAAAAAGATAATTGTTTTCCTATTCCTACCCTCCTTATGATGCATATGTTATGCAGAAAAAGGAGCCATTAAACCACTAATGTATATATTTTCATTTCCAGTTACAGGCTTTTGAAGATTTAAAAATAATTTATAGGTATCCATTAATTACTTATGTAAGATTTTTATTCAACATTTCGTAGCTCTATATGCAACTGGAGTTGGAATAAAATTTCAAATTCACTTTTATGATAACACTTTTAATGGCTTTAAGTAATTATTATAGCCCGTTCAAACCGCAACATTATTCCAACATATTATTATTCGTGGAGACGTAAAGATCATTAATTTGATACTACAACTCAATATAGTCGTCATTATATTACAAGCACATTTGTTTATGATTCTTTATAATTTCTCTTAAAGAGGCTGGTTCTACTTCAGCATCATCAGGTCATCAAATTGAACTAGGTACCAATGAAAAAAAAAATCTTTAATTTGATACCTATTATAAATTATACAAAAATATTTTTACTTCATATACCAACTAATTAATTAATTATTGACACTAACCCATAATAATATCCTGATATACGCAATATCCTACTGTTCAAATACTTAGCCTACTCCGGGAAAAAAATATAACCCGTCTGTCAAACAAATTGCAGCAATCGACCGTTCCTTTCTTGTTTGCTCCACCGCTCTCTGGATTTCTCTCGCTCCTAATAAGCATCATGATTCATCCTTAGGTAATTCTAAAACCCTCCTGTATCAACACCTCACGATGCATACGCTCGATAGGTTAGCAACTGTTTATTTATTTCTACTATTTTAACTTGATTATTTTCCTGAGTATTAATGCTTAAAAAGAAACACTTGTAGGTATGCTTGTACTATGTGGCCTATGTATTCATTAATAGACATGAAAACGTCTCTTTTTAAGCATCAATACCTCGAAAAATAATATTGTACAAACATCATCACTCATCCAGAACATCATTGATAAATTATATTCAAATTTTATTTAGGAATTAAAGTTAGCTGGTCCATCACCAAAAAATGTATTTATTTACTAGAATGATTTTAAATGTTTGTTTATTTCTTAATTAACTTTTTTTTTCCCCCTTTCCTTCCATTTTCCCCTCATTATCTCTCCGTGCTTTTGTTTACTTTCTTCTGTCCACGCGACTCCCTTTTTCCATTTTTTCTTCCCCACAAGAACCTTGATTTCCTTCAGTCTTTTCCTATATCTTTCTCCGTCCTGACAATCCTGGTCCGTCATTCCTAGTCTTACAGTTTCCTCCTTCATCTGCTCGGTGTATCCCCTTGAGCTTTTTTATCCTCGGATTTTCTGGAATATTTCCTTGTTTAGTCTTTCCGGGACCATTCTTACCATTTTGTCCGTCGAATTTCAGTCTCGTGATCCTTGTGTCCGTTTCTAGGTATTTTGTGTCTTTGTAGATTTGTTGGTTGGATCTTACCCTTACTTTATTATTGTTACAATAACTTACTTTATTGTTATTATTTTTCATGGAGGGTTTGGTCACAGAATATTTCGTCTTATATCTAATTATCCATCTGTAATACAGATACGCCCATGATTTCCTCGTCTTTCTTAAATCAAAAAAAATGAGACCTCCGTGTATAACTTCATGCCTCCGGCTTGAACAGGGAACTACACAGACAAACACACAGAGGCTGAAAACAAAAGGCTTTCTGATTTTGAAAGATGACATCCTAAACAAAAGCAGGCTTAATTAGTAAAAGTCTGAAGTTTCAATTAAAAACCGACAGTTTTTTTGTTTTTTTTCCCTCCCCTAACCACCCCCTCCCTGTTCCCTATAGGATGAAATTCCCATGAAAAAGTTTCGCGGTTAAAGCTGTAAAAGTCCCGGTGGCTAGAATCAGTGACACCTCCCCTGTAATTGGTCCCGACCCCTTCACACATCCTGGCAGATGTCGCACCCATCCCTGGAAAAACCGACCCTAGGGTGTCCAAAGTCTCGCGGTAATCCCGAGGGTTGGCTTGACCGCAGGGCGCCTATATGTTGTAAACTTCTCTCTCACCCTCTCCTCTCCGAACCCGCTGTGCTCTAATGAGCAAAAATATTATTGGGAAATACTGCACCCTACGCCCTCTCGAAGGTAACTAAGGCAATGAAAATTCCGAGTTGTTAATTATTTTTAATATAATTATTTCTATGTTATATAATCGGCATTCTTGAGCTCGCCCTTTCCAAGTTCATGAAATTCCATAGTAACCTATCCAGCCACCCTAATCCCCTAGTAGAGTCGTTGCACTGCACCACTCATCCCTATAATCCTCCTCGGAGACTAAAACAGCAGTTGCCTCGTGACCTGCTATAAATATGTGACCATAGGAGCCGTGGCAATGGCCAGTTTCTCCAATCATGTACTGAGCGTCTGTGACTCTCGCGCTCTTGGTCAGGCTCCACTGGCTCGTATCCAGTGACGAGGCCGACGGAGAAGCGTGTGGGACTTCCCAAGACTCTGCTTCCTCTTTCGCATGCGAGGTAGGCGACAATCATGTGGTTTTGGGAGGTCTCTGGGCTGTTTGTAAATACTGTATAAATGAGCGAGTGAATGAAAATTACTTATTCCCAATAAGGCAGATTGTAATTTTATCACAATAAAGTTATATAGCGGTTGGACCATTGTTCGGTTAACTATCTCGATCTATAAAAGACAAAAAAAAATTTTAAATCCGGCATTAAACAATTATGAGTTTCGATAATCTTACTCTTCTTTGATTTCCTGAGTTTTTTTGAATTATTTATTTTTATAAAGAAGCCATTCAAAAGCTGCTCCCCTTTGCCTGCACATGGGGATTTGTCTCCACGGCAATAGCTATTTTGTATAAATATTTTTTAAACATGTCATTGTAATCTGATTGCCTTTTCCTTTCTAATTATATTACACTAAACCTATAAAATATTATATACAATGTTATGAACCCGCCGAAATCATTAATTTGACACCCTACTTACATGAAAGGATTATTTTGATTAAAGGGCTGGTGTTATTGGGGGATTACATCTTTGTGCAATTACAGTTCAAAAAAAATAAATTACATATTATGAATCAGAGCGACCGACGAGAACTGTAATTTCGTACCCTATATGATAAATATGGCAGGAGAATATTTATTTTTGTATTAGTTTAATTAATTGATTAATAATTTACGTAGCTGACAATATGCCTCATGTTGTCAGGTAATCATATAGAATCTTGATATAAAATTTTATGTTTACAAGTCAAACACTCACACTTACAGGTCAGCCAGGAAGCTAGGTAAAAATAAAGGGGTTTCTGTGTTCATTGGTAACCGTGAGTTAAAGGGTTTGTTGGGAATCGGGTTTGTTAGTTGTAGGTTATTTGTTTTGATTTACCTACATATATAAATAGATTGTTGAATGTTTTAGTTTCAGTCAGTCAACTAAATATATGAACTAAGCCCAAACAAAATGTGTTTAAAATGAAAAACAAAAAACGCTCTTGTTCATCAACCTAAGCCTTAACTTAAATTTTGACTTTTATCCCCACTTTCTACAATAATTATATTTTTGTAATATATTTAAACTTGGATAATTAATGACGTTATATTTTGCTTGTGACTGACATCGTTTTCCCGACTTTATTAAGATGAACTTCCAAGCATTATTTTATTATTTGGTTTCAATCACTTAATTAAATAGCCTTTTTTTTTTTGTATTGGCAATACTTTCATGTCGTCAATTGGAAACTGATTGGAGGAAATTGTATGTGTCAAGTTTAAATAGGCCGTTTCCGGCACAGACGCAAGGGCAGAAATAAGGATTTCCGTTGTTGTTTTTTTTAAACATTACTACCTAGAATTGTGAGAATTAAAAGCTATTTTATGCAACGAGGAGAAGCTATGATTAAAATTTACTCTGCAGGCTAGAATTGAATTGTTGCGGTTTCGACTCCAACAACTTAATCAAACAAACCGCGAGGCCCATAAGCCCCAATTAGCTTGGTTCATTAGCTGATGATCCGTCGGATCTAAATTATACGAAAAGTAATTAATTAACCAATGCCTGATCATTTTGTTCGATTTCTACCGGAAGTGATATCATCAGATATCCGCTGAACAACAACAATGTTCGACTCGATGAGCATGTGCTACACATCCGGTGGAAGGGACGACACAGGAGGTGCCATAATCGAAGTTAATGTCATACCGGCGCGGGGTGATTACAGAAAATTAGAAGGGATTTCCGGCAAGCGTAAACTTGAGCAATATCTGACTAATCCCGCCGCCATGTTGGCTGGAACTGTAAACCGAATATTACAGGTTAGGTTACAGATTACAGGTCCAGGCGTCAGTTCCATTAGCAGCGAGCGTGCTGTTGAATCTCGTCTACAGTTAAATAATCTTTCTAGAGGAGAGGCTTTTAAAATAAAAGAAAGAAAAGCTTTATTATGAAGTACAAGCAAAACGCTGTTATATACAAATATTAAGAGTTACGTTACTACATACTGGGTGGAATGTCTAGGAACAAGTGGGGTTCTGGGATATGGGAGGGAGGTCTTGAAGGGATTCGGTTGCTTACTTAAAAATATCAGTGACTTCCATGAAGTCACGAGGCAGGTATACGTTCTGCTCAACCCCCTTCTACTTTTAGCATTATATATAATATTAGCGTTACAATATTCTTAGCACTATATAACTTACCATCGCAGAACTCGGAGGCCGAAAAGCCCCTGGGTTAGGATTCGTGCCGTTTCTTCGGCAGCAGTTACAAAAATAACAAGGGAGGGGTATTGTCAGTTGTACGCTCCGACAAATAGTTTTCTCTGAACCAAGTGAAGGGTCAGAAATAGTTCACCCAGTTCACGGCTCCTTATTTGAAGCAAGCCAGTCAAGGCGATCCAAACCACTAAGCCACGTAGCCATAGTGATAGTGGTGCGGTACTTGAAAACTGAAGCATGCGCGATTTCCAGCCACTTATTTTTATTTTTTTCCCTTTTCTTTCATATCCCCTTGTTATTATAAATTATGAAAATCATTATAATTTCTACATAAATGAATCTATTTACAGTCATTTATGTCCTGTAGCTTGGCTACATTTTATTTTTTAATTAAGAAATTGAATTTCTTTTAATTTTATTAGGGGGACCGGAAAGTAATTTTTTTTTACATTAAAGTCAAAAAATAAAGTTTTAACAAGTTTTTGTTTTTAATCAATGATGTAATCACCCTCGTTATCAGCAATCTTTTGCCATTTAGTGTGCAAATTTTCAATACCGAATCGATAAAAATCAATTGGTTTTTGTGCAAAATACCTGGAGATGGCATTTTGGACATCATCCGAATTTTCAAATTTTTAGATTAATCCATTAATCGAAATTAATGGAAATCCTATGGCGCAATATCGGGCGAGTATGATGAAAAATGGGTCCTCTATGATAATACAAAAATCTCTCTCCGCATGAATCGGCACGAAGTACAGCTAAGCCAGGTTTACACTCCAAAAAGGCGCTTTTGTGTGTTTGGTGGAGTATTCGCGGGGTCGTTCATCGCTGATACCTGGAAAAAACTGTGGATGCACATCTTTACAGTGAACAATTGGATCGAGTAAATCAATCTTTAATTGAAAATTGCCCAGCGATTGTCAATAAAAAAGGCGTTATTCTGCAACACGGATTTCCATTTATTCCGATCGCTACATTTTCTAAGTGGCAAAAAATTTCAAAGTTTGGATGATGTCCAAAATGCCATCTCCAGAATTTTGCTCAAAGGCCAATTGATTTTGAGCCATCAGGCATTGAAAATTTGCACACTAGATGGCAAAAGGTTGCTGATAACGAGGGTGATTACATCATTGATCATAAACCAAAACTTGTTAAAACTTTATCTGTTTGAATGTAATGTAAAAAAAACGACATTACTTTCCGGTCCCCCTAATACAGTGCGATTTCTGATATATTGTGATATCGAAATTTGTAAAGAGGAATGGGGGAAAATGAAAAAAACATGGGATTTATAGGAGTGAAAGGGATTTTTACAAGGATGGGCCTATTTGAAGGTTGGGTGAAAGAATCGAGGAGTGTGGGGGACCTCGGCTGAGGTGTAGATATCTCGGTACAGTGGTGAGAGTCCACTGAAGGTTGAACCTCGATTCTGTCTAGGCATGCAGTTCTGACTCGTTCAGAGGCAAAGCCACTTATTTATTACTATATATGATTTAATTTGGAACAATACGGCATGTGAGTATGAAGGTTTGTTTTTAAATATTTCGAAACATTATTGTTTTTTAATATAAAATGGATTTTACTAATTTTGACTGTATGTATCAGTATTTTTCTTCTGATTGTGTATGAATTGCTCTATGATGGAATAAATGAGTCCGAACCGTTGATAGCAATTATTATATAAATATATAATAAAAATAGATACAGAACGATATTGTGGACATTTGTGATACTTATTATAATACAATATTTCCATATTTTAGAAAATAAGCTTGGATTATCTCCAAATAAATCTGTTTAATGATATATCACCCTCTCAGCAAACGTTTCGCCTCAGGACTACCATTTAGAATAAGATATATAAATATATATATTTAGAAGCAAGAATAACTATTACAATAAATACAATATACGTATTGTATATAAATTGCAGTCCTGAGGATGTCCTAAGAGGTTAATATAACAATGTTAAAAAGGTTAATACATTTATTTTGAGACACCAAGCTTTTTTCAAACATAAAAATACCTAACTGCAAACGTCTCTGTTTGAGTACTAATACTCCGAAAAATAATATTTTTATGTCACATGATCACTTTCGACAAGTTTTATATCTTCTTCATATTGAACACACTTATTTGACCCAATCGTTGTTTCTGCTTAATAGGCTGTTTGACAATGATTGAGCAATTTTATGAACAAATGATTGTTTATTTCAACATGTTTAAATATGTTGTTTTTTTTCAATATTAATTTACTTACTTCATAGTAAAAGTGTCCTCGAACAAACTCTGCCTGCGGTTTCGATTCAGTGCCTCCGCAATATGCAGTTCATTGCCTCTGCAATATATTACTGGTTAAATTGGAAGTCATGGTTAAACTTTTCCACACCGGACCTCCAGCCTTGACCAGGAGGAATTTTACCTCGCGATTAAAACAATGAAAAAACTTTTCTTTTTTTTTTTTATTAAAAGTTTTCGTTTAATGCAAACCGAAAGGGAAAGGCTCTACTAATCACCATTGTCACAATCAATTGATAATTAGTATCGATTGCATTATTCGAAAATAATCGATTGTTACAATAGATACTTCTCAACAGGAAACTCCCCCCTCCCTTTCCAACACTGACGGATCGGGGGTCGTTTTCATGTGTACGATGAATGCTTGTTTTACTAAAAATTTAATCGACCTGAAATTTTCAAGGTGCATTTCAAAAAAACACCCATTAGTTTTTGGTTGTAATAAAATAACGAAAAGTAATTGGGGGGGGGGGATTGCCCGTTTCGTTATATTTTAACATATTATGTTCTGATTTTATTTTTTCTATGTTTAACGACACATTGGAAACGGTAGCGCCAACAGAATTTAAGACAAATACAAATTTTTTGAAGTTTTAATCATTTGCAATTTTATTATTTGTTACAAAGGCGACATCATTTGGTATGACCTACTAACTAACTAGGTATTTCGTTCGTAATCGAAGAGGGAGTTAATAACCATAAAAAAATATCGTTATCATTTAAACTGACACTTAAAAAATTGCCAGAAATTAACAAAAAAGTTAAAATTATACAGTTACTTACTGAAATCCATTTGGACATACGGAGCACAGGTATGCAGTAGCAAAACGATCGTGGGTGTTAACAATAGAGAGAATTCAATATATAATATTTACAAATAATTAAATTATACTGACGATTTCATTCCAAATTATCTGGCCATTTGGAACCCACTGATTCGTGAACTGTGACCTCTTAATACTCCGCGAAAAAAAAAAAAAAAATGGAGACAACTTATCCATGAATCAACAAGTAAAAATAATAATATAGGATATTCAAGTAAAATATTCATTTGACCTACTTACGTTTTGATGATCTTGTGTCTTCGCATACAGCTGAGCTGACAGCTAACTTCATCAAAGTTGACACTTAATCACTATTAAAGAGGAAATACCTCACCAAAACTGTTATTAACGCTTATTAAGTTAAACTTATTAACACATAACAAGATATTGAACAGAACTAACAAACTAACTGAGAAAAACACTGATAAAAATCGGAATATTGAGCGACTGCATTTTGGCTCCAAAGTCCAACTTACGAACCTGTCCCTGCATGCAATGTCAGCTGTTTACTTAAACTGTCGCAGAGTACCAAATATTTAGCCAATTATTCATCTTATGTCTTAATAATTTTTTTTTAAAAAGATAAAATTAATAATAATTATCATAAAATTATAATATTCACAACTGAAAATTGAATTGAAAAAAAAAAAAATCTTCATTGTCAATATCATAAAAGCAATTCAACTTACAACCGTTAATATTTAAATAGTTAATAATAGTTAAATTTTGAACAAAATATCACAATCGAGAAAAAAAAGAAAAAAAATAGGAAACAAAAACTATTCAATTATTCAGTCTTCAATGCTTGTTCTTTCTAAAACACAAACTTTCTCTATTTCCCTCCAATATAACAATTCATAATTTATTACTATTATTTTTATTTTTTTTTTTTTGTTCGCTATTTTAATATATCTCAGCAACCTTCCACACTCCTATAATCGATAATTCCTTCTCTCTTAATCAATAATTTCTCGTGTAATAATAATTGTTACATTTTTTTTTATGTTCCTAGTTACATTTCGGACATCCGGAATGAACGGGGCATGACTCAAAAAAGTTATTTTTTGAGTCAATAGAATTGCAAAATTCACAGGAATCAGTTTTGAGATTGCAGCCACAATATGATGTTTAAGAAACTTGAAACGGATCTCCTAACAGCACTTTTTTAAATTGTGCCCCTTTTATTCCGAATGTGCGAATTGTTAGCTAATGTCGTTTATTTATGTTTTTCCTTTTAATATTATGCTGCTTGTTCATTAAAGTCAGCGCAAATGTCAAAGGTTCAATATTATTTATAAGCTAATCACATTTTGTTATGTTTTTTTCTTTTTTGTTATTCTCGGCAGACTACATTAAGAATAAAGTGGTTTTTTTTTCACTTCGTAAGCACTTATACGGCACAATTCGAAAAAATCTATTTGTAAGTTTCAGTACGTAGCCTTGGATTTTCGGAATAACTAAAACTTCATGCATGTGCATTACTGTTCTAGGAAATGGTCCAATGAGTCTAGTGCATTTATTTAGTTCAATTTACGGTTGTTTTTTTTTATATTCAGTAGAAGAATTATTCGACCAGATTACACAAGCAAAAAGTAGAATAGGTCTAATGAACAAATATTAAACCATCATCTTATTTCATAAGTTTAAACCAGACTTAACAAAATTAATTTAGAATTTAATCATACACTACGATACTTGACATTTTTTTTTTCTAGTCTATAGGTTATACTTTATTTTAACCTTCACACTCAAATCAGATCTTTTAGTTAATAAAATAACTTCCACTTGCCTTTCTCTTACCTTTATTTTCCATCTGTTAACATGTTCCAAGTATTTTTCTATTGCAATGGTTAGGTGGTTGGTAACGGTGTCTACCCTGTGAGAGACGTTTGTTTACACTTATTATGACCTAATTTGTATGATTTTAAGTAATTATATAAACAAAATCAAAGATCTAGAAAATGAAGGGATAATGTCAGAGTTCGGGACGGAGCCTACACATCAATTTCTTAATAATCTTTGATACTTTTTTACTTCTAACGTGAATTAAATTCATTTCTTTGAAATATATGTAAACTAAATAGATGTCGAAGAAAGTAAAGAGAAAATATCAACAGGGTAATATGAGTAAGCAAACTACTTATTAAATTATTAAAATAAAACGCTATCCCCTCCTTGTTAGAGTACATATCAGCGTTAAATAAACACACAAAAAATTACCTACCCGATGTTTATACATACATAAAAAAAAAAATTGAGGCATTGGAAGGAAAAATCAGTCCAAGTACTGCAGTGAACAAAATTATTCATTTAATTTCTGGATAACTCAAATACACATATACTTGTAATTGTCACATACATATATATATTGTTTTCCCAGCTGCCACCGTTTAGTAGATTATATATTATTGTTTCACCTTGAAGACTAGGCACCTACAAGTTTATAATATAGACCTATAACAAACTTTCACACATCTTGAATAAGATTCATGTACCACATCTAGGCGTAATAAGGTTAATAATAGAATGACATCACGATCAATAAACACCAATATTAATGTCATCGTTAAAATCGCTAAAAAGTTATAAATAAAAATTATTTATCACAGAGGAATAGTATCCTTAACTATTTATAACCTTCTCATTAAATAATGACAATATTAAATATTTAAAAGTACTAGATATAATTTGAATTTACAATATTTCTATTTTTAAAAATAACAATTCATTTTTATACAAGTTAAAAATAAAGATTGTATTGCTTTAAATTGTACCTTTTATTTAAAATTTAAACAAGGTATATACGTATATAATTGCGGCAGAAAGTTAGACAGACATATATAGACATAAATAGAAAAATTTGTCTACCATTACCAAAATTTATTGTTATCAGTTATAAAAATCTATATTTTGACACCGCTCTAAATACATAGCCCATAAATATATATATATTTAAAAATAATTACTTTTAAATAATAACTACTTAAGTAGTACAACAGAAAGCCCATCATTTTTTTTTAAGTACTGTTCTTACTTGTAAAAAATAACCCGTATGTCAAGACTAAACGCTACCTACAATTAGCCACTAATATATTTTTATTTTTTTTCCACTATTTTGAAGTTCCTTTCAAATGCTTTTTGATCCCTATAGAATATTTTTGAAACATTAATTTATCTTTTAAAAGTTACAATAGGTTTTCATAAAATGTCCTACACTAGGATGATCGGGTGAGAATTTGTAACAGGATTACCTCTTTTTTTTCGACAGTGGTCCCATTGTCCCCACAACAGGGAGCTGAAGTGTTCGTTAATACCAGTCCAGTTATGACTGTTTATTAAATTGTAACATGGGTAATTCTAGAAGCTTTGAAAGTTTTATATATCAGCGGCCCGAAACGCTCTGTTAATTAACGTCATAAAAAATTTGGTTTAAATTTTTTATTTTTTTGCGATTTGGCATCCAGCACAAAAAAAAACAGTACTGGTTTTGGCAATGCCAAATATCAACGCAGCTGTGGAAAGAATTTTTTACTATGTGGCGGACAAATAGAGTTTTCTCACTGATAATGCTAAAGCAATGATAGCAACCAAGAAAGAAATGCCCAATGAAAATTATTTAAGAATCACAGATTAAAAAGATTTAAGGTTCTTAGCTTCTTGTTGACTGTTACTAGGCGTTTAAGTCACCTCTAGATCCACAGAGCACAGTTTCCTGTCAACTCCTCAGATTTCAGCTTTTCCAGAAATATAGCGATAACAAATTTATCCATATTACACCCGCTTTTGTCCCGTTTTTTAATTTAGTAATGAATTAAAATTGTACGCAATTTATTGGGAATTAAACATAAGATTTTATTTGAAAAGTAACTTTTAAATTATAACCTGCCCTATTCAAGATGTACACTTTTAATTCAAAAGGTAATGTAGAAAACCCTATAAAAACTTTCTATATTCTATCGAATTTGATTGTGCAAAAGGCAAACGTATCTTAATTATCAAGATTAATTGATATAAATCCTTTTTTCACCCTGCAAGATCCATCTCAATTTCTATTAGGGGGCGACCATTTAAGAAGCACTTGGTTGTGCTAGAATGCTTCGCTTCCAAAACCAAAGGAACGGTGACAACATGGAATCCGACAGCTCACTGCTGTTGGCTAAGATCTTCGGATAAAATATGTTACTACCATAGAACACCAAGAAATCGCCAAAAATAGGACTACAAAAGGTTGATGAAAGTTTTTACTTAGCGTTAAAAAGTGGGCATAAACACAATTTGGCTGAGGGGAAACAATCAGTCACACCTAGCAGCTAGACAGAAATATCGTTAAATTTAAACTGTAACATTTTATGCAATAGGAAAAATGTTTTTTTTTAAATCCCGCTCTTCAAATATATATAGATAAATCATTGAGTATTTTATTTTAATTCATTTTTATGAGACACTTGCTCCTTAATAATATATGTTAAATAGGGCTCTCGTAGCTCTGAAAGAGTTGCCGACTCCTGCGAAAGAACATGGTGGTCTTCATTTAAAATATTAGTTTTTTTTTTAATGTTACACAGAGATTCAATTGATATATTGCATTCATCACCAATTCCCCAGCTTAAGTCTTCACAAGACATTATCAGCAATAAATTATCACACATATTATACAATTTCTAATATGATAATCAGAGCTGCGATGAGGACACAAAAGTATCAAGAAGGATTGTAAGTTTAATTATAACTAGATGATACAATGAACAGAACATATTTTAATTTGGCCTTTGCATTCAGAGAAGAAAACTTTTCATAATCAATTCTAATCCAATAGAATCTACAATTGATAAGTCAAATTTCAACCACATACGAAAATAAAAAGACGAAAGACACCCAATTTTTAAGAGCCCCAAAATTTCTATGAAAACCTTATGTGACCTCAAAAGAAAATTAATAAATGCAAATCATTTTATTTTTTTTTTCAGATTTTAACAGTTTAATAATATCATTGCAGTCTAAGCTTGCATCGACAATAAATTCAAGAAAATAATACATCAAATATACAGTACTTAGATGATTATATCAAATAAATTAAGAGACTTTAAAATATATTTTCAAAAACTACTATTTGTAATAAATGGTAACATGAGTGACATATGGAAGCATAGTTACATCTTAATATCAATATGTACAAATGTAAATACTTATATATCCAGTGGCATATTTTATAAAAAAAAATTTAATTCAATTTTTGATTTTAAGAAATGTTAATTTAACTCCTATTAAGTTAAAAGGTGTGATAATTCCCTATCACAAACATTATTTGAGCGAAAAAATATTTTTCAGCTTTCAAATACAAGTAAAAAAATGAAAAAAGCTATAGTATTTATGTTTCTCATATGAGGGAGTGAGAAACCAAGCGGTACAAGTGACTATTAAAAAAAAAATAGTTAAGTGCGGTTATGGTTAGTTAATACATCTCAATAATTATTTCAAAACCATATTTCAAGGGATATACACTATAACCATTATACAGAACACAGAATTTATTAAAATGATTTAACTTTAAAGTGCGTTTTCAGAAAATGATGGAATTGTCTTTTGTACCTCTTGGCTTCACGTCCCCTCATGTCTATTTATAATACATCGAATAGCCATTGATTCTCTATTCTTATCAGTATTCATATTTAAATAAAAACAAATATCTAATAAATAAACAGATTAATTTGCTTCATTCACTACACAGTACACAGTATCTGTCTTTGACGAGGCCCAATAGAAACAGAAACTTCTTCTATTAAATTAATTTATTTTATCGCCCACTTCCCAATGGTCAAAATCAATTGAAAATGTGCATACTTTCGTACTCTTAGAGACTATACAATATATTATCATGTTTCAGTTGTTGTTTTAATCCAGCTTACTCTGTCTATGTTTAATTTAACATGGAAAGTTCTCAGATTTAAGTATTCATGGTGTTCATAAAATATTTAATAACGACCAATCGTATTATTTAAGTTGTTATTCCGCTGGGCCGGAGAAGTTCTGATAGGCCCACAGAGAAAGTTGGCAGCAATACGTTGGCCTGCTTTGGCGATAAACAGGTAAAGGGACCAGGAATCTAACACCAGTTTCAACCGTTAATAGCTGGGCAAGCTAACCACTACCACCATGGAAACAATTAATATTTCAAGATGTAATACAAACTGAGTAGACGATATTATTTTTTTTTAAAAATATAAAATATTAATAAAAATAAAAAAATCTTAAAAATTAAAAAATAAATGACAGATGCAAAAAATAAATGACAGATGCAAAAAAATCAAAACATAATCATCCAAACTTTATTTTAAAAAATCATTGAGTACATCATTATCACCGCCACATTTTCAGATAATTTTTTTTTATAAAAATAAATAAACCAAACCAAATAATTAAAACTTTCAAGAACTCAAAATGAATTTAGAGTATCACAAATTTTACAAATTCTTTCTTTCAATTTTTCTTCTTTTTTTTTAATCGCAATTAATTATACAAATAAAAAAAACATATAAAAATGGAACAATAACATTTATTAAAACAAGAGGCATACTATTTTAAGCCACTGGTTATATACACACGATCACAAAAACTGTTTCATTGTAATAAGTACATTTTGTTTTTTTTTTCTAATGTTTACACTTACAATGCTCGATACACCTGGTAAGTATGAAAGGCAGAAACGGTGCATCAGGAAGTTTGAACTTTCTATTATAAATACATATTACATATACTTACAAAATATACAGCTGTTGTCCGAAACATTGCATTCGAGAGCTTGCTAGTTAATTTATGTCAGCATAGGTGCTCGTCCCTATAACTGTTTCAACAATAGCTGTGTATAAACAAACACCTACTTACATACGGACATATATCATACAATATAAACCTCTCAGAATAAATAACAAATTTATACAATGCCAATAGACGCACAATAATAACAACATTATTTATACATTCTGTCATGATTCACGTACTAATAATTAATAGTAATAAATAAAATGGAAAATAAATGTCTTTTTTAAAAAAAAAACATTTAAATGTTAAATGCTTTTTGTTTCTTTTCAAATTAAACTTTTCCAAGTGGTATAAATTAAAATGACATATTATCTTTGTAATATCACGTTTAAAGTAGGTACTTTTTTTTATAGAACTAATTTTTTTTTTTTTGTAATAACAATTTGAAACTTTAATACTTTTGATTAACATTTATTAGTACTTAGTAGCCTTTATTAGTAGTTAGTAGCCTAGAGCGCTGTTTTAATCAATTGTAAGAACACATTTCTTTATTAAAAAATATTTTCTATAGAAATAATCAGATCAAATCAAAGCAAAAGGCAATTTTAATAAATAGTTAAATGGGTATTTTAAAGGAAATGGCTATGTTTAGAGTGTATTAATAGAAAATATTCAAAGAAGAACAACAATTTATAACCATAATGAAGAATTCATTTTTCTGTATATATATTTTTATTCTTTTTAAATTAGGCCCTTTATAATTGTTAGACTACATATTTATCTATTATATAAGAAGTATGTAAGTAAAACATTAGGTCAGGAAGAAATCACAACAATAGCCTTCTGAATATTTTCAACTAAGATAAGAAATGTAAACACACGAGTGAGTGAGAATCAGAAAGAATCCACAAAGCTAATAAGTTCTTAATATATTATGAACGGAAGTAGATCTTCCGATTTTATACAACATATAAAACATTAAATAATTAATAATTTTTGAAGAATGATCGTTAAATCCTTTATCCTGAAAATAACATAAGAAATGAAAGTAAGAAAATAAACTGTGAATTCATAATAAGCTTAGATCAATAAAAGAAACATGTTAGATTTTAATCTAATTCATTTATGGACGATTTTGAGATATTACGTATGTTTCTCAGCTCTTTTATGAGAAGGTCTGAGGATGGAAGTAACGTATAAATAATAAAACGCATATTGGTCATGGAATATAGCAAATTCATCATCCATAATTAAATTTGATGAAAATCTAACACATTTCTTTCATTAGCCTACATTCGCAACAAATACATACACATTCACTTAGTAGTGGTAAAGTTATGATTATCTACATCACCTGTCGCAATTACCATAATCGTTAAATTTTATGTATTTAAGAAAACAAAACTCAACAACTTGAAATGTCTATTAAACCTTGTTTCATTATATAAGTAATCTTACATAGTGTAAGATTTAAGCTCTTTTGTACATAAAATGTACTTTATATCCAAATTACAAGTATCTTACATAAATGTATAAACATAACTATAAGTATGTTTCATTATGAGTAAATGCTTGCAGATTGTAACTGTTCATGATATTACGCCTACGATGATGATGATAAATGGAGAGCAAAAAACGGATAACTTACATTTCAATTCAACATCGAATTTAGGTGTCTTGGTTCATGTTGATAGTTTTTTTAGCTTATTAGTTCCGTAGACCATGTTCTATACATGCATGCACTGACTAGTATTAATTCTCATTTCATTTGATGATTTTATTAATTAAATTCATATAACAAATATTATTATTCTACATGTTTTAATTTATGTTTGTAACGTCCCAATCTTTGTTGTGTGGCCTTGAAACTCTCTTTTAATTTTATTAAGGCTTCCCAAATCACGATTGACGTTTCCAAGCTATTTCTGGAACCTAATCCCAGCGAGGTCTTATTGAAAGTTGGATTTTGTTTGTTCAATTGATTCAAAATTTACTACACCTGTGGAACTAAATTTATCAGCCATAATTAAAAAATTAATATTTTGAATAAATAAATACAGCATTTATTTAAGAAACCAGTAGTAATATTATTATTTAAAAAGATAAATAAATAAAAATGTCTATAAAACGTACCAGAGCTAGACGGAGCTAACTTGCATGGTTCTGACTTGCTCTATGATTTCGTCTGGTGCTCCAGTAAGATCGGTAATGAGTTCGTCTCCAGGCTGTTGCTGTTGCTCATCCCCTCCATTCACCAGGCGGGATTTTGTCGTTTTAAGCCTCTCTCGAGTTTTTTTACCGAAAGAGACTGCCATCTTCGGCAGAGATCGACGAGCTGGTACTTCACCACTGCCTTCTTTCCCAACAACCACTGCATCTTTCCCAACACCGTTTCCAGGTTCTTCCTTCTCTTCCGAAATGGAACCAAGAGCGTTCTCACCGTCAGGTCCTCGACTGATTTGGATAGGAATATCATCTTAAACACAAACATTTATGGGTTATTCTTAATTAAATTATCTCTTGCATGCTGTAACAAAGTTTTATCCAAACTAATTAAAAATAAAGTAAATTTTATATTAATTTGAAGCCTGGATCTAAAACATGTTGTAATGTATTTAAAATAATCAGGAGGGAAAGAGATTTGATAAAAGGAGAGGGATTCCTCAATTTTCTAGCTCAAGATTTGTTAATTTATTACTCGGATGGATTAAATAAACTTATTGTTACAGACAAAATTCAATAAGTTGTTTCCAAAATTATATTTGTCATAGTTTGATGAACAGAAACTGACAGTGAATTGACAAAATCTATAAAAATATTCTATATTCGATGTTCAACTATGTTTTCTATTCTGAATGAAATACAATTAACCGCTATAAATTATTATATCAGTAATATTCTAGAAAATAAATTAAAAATATATACATACATAGTTCAATGCAAAACTTCAAAACTATATTTCAAACAAATCAAATTAACTGTTTGCATCGCAAATTAATGTCATCTGAAAATAAATATAAGGATAAAGGAATGAATGGTAAAAGGAAAATTGGAATATGTTAATAACCTAAACATTATATTAAATTACACTGTTAATAATGATTATATCATTATAAATATTCCTCGACTTTTGATCAATTAAAACCCTATGTTGTAATCTGAATAATTATTATATATATCATATATTGTAATGTATATTTTAAGTACTAATTAGGAAGAAGGAAAATAAAATTTATAAAAAGTTTAAATTCAAATAAATGCGGGAAAAGGGGAGTATGTCAGTAAATGGAACAGCCATGATAATCAGTTGGTTGGAATTTCTTGAAAGAAGAGCGGCTAGAGACAGAAGATAAGTTTATGATTGACGGTAGAGCAATTTGTACTTTAGAAAGCCGTTTTTTACAGTTTGTGGCCGTTTGAGGTAGTCCAGGAAAAATTAGACAGAAGGGCCGTCATGTATAAACGAGTAAGTTGTTATTATGTGAAGGATGCAGAATATAAAGGAAACTGTCGAGGCACCGTTATAGTTTGGATAATAATATCAATTAACTTTTTTTTACAATACCAATTAATTACATATCAATTAATTTTTTTCATAAGTAGAATGATTAATTTAAATGTCTAATGATTGAAGGTTTCAAATCTAAAGTAAATTATTAATGGAGATAATGAACAATTTCATCCGAGATAAAGAACGTTTCATTATTACTCTATTAAAAACATTGAAAGGAAAACAGTTATATTGTTGTGATATTAGATATTGTGGAGTTTGTATATAAGAATTTTAAATATAAAGATTTAATCCAACTTATCAAGAAGGCGAAAATAAAAACAACTGAGAGTAGAGGAAAAAACAAAAGATAGTATACTGGTTGTTGTGATGATGGAAACACACACAGAATTATTCTCTCTCTAGTTATGGGACCGGCCTGGTGTATAGGTGTCTGGGTCTAGTTATAATAGAAAAACTTTTATAGTATAGTTGTGGTGATTATGATGAAAACACACACATAATTACTCACTAGTTTTGGGATCAGCCCGTGATAATATAGTAGTTGTTTGTGAGAATAAAAAACACACAGAGCATTATACTCATCTAGTTTTGGGATCAGCCCGTAATACATGTTATTAGCTATAGATTGTGAGTAAGAAAAACTTAAAAACTTTGTTGGTTAGTGGTTATTGACTTAAAGCAGAACGGAAGAGAAATAGCACGAAGAGAAGAAGTATTAATTTGTTTAAAGAATGAAGAGAATTAAAGAAGAAAAGGAATCAAATTTATAGACAAATATTTATAAAATTAATATAAGTTTATTTTTTTTATTTGTAAAATTAAATTCATCTTTTTGCCAGATTTATTTTTGTTAATAGAACCTAATAATAAATAGTAAATAAAATATATTTAAAGTAAAAGAATAAAAAATAAAATTACGATATCTTTAAAAGAACATTCTTTCAAAGAACGTAATAATATATTTTACAGTTGTACCTGGTAATTTTTTGGTCCTAAATGACGCATTGGTAATCATAGACTTGGACACAACGGTAGACGTAGTTTGAGGTGAGATCGCTAAACTTATACCCATCGGATTGTCAGGCAATTGTCCTAAAAAAAAAAAAAAAAAATATTATATCAGTTCAGTGTTGATAATAAAATATTAAAAAGAATTAATTAGACAAAAAACCTTAACAACTCACCTGAATACGTGTGCGGGGTGGAGTTCTTGATGGCACTGGTAACTAAAAGAACTTCGGTGTAACCCTGGTAACACGCTCGACTGTGGATCTCCTCTACCGCTTGTAATGAAAGGATGCTATCTCCGTTAAAGCTAGAAAACACAATTTATATTGTGAAATACATAAAAAAATCTTTTAAAAACATACAAATTTTAGTGTACACTTCCGAAAAGAAAATAAAAAAATCTGAAGAACAATTTCTTTGTTTTTTCCCACACTCTCAAGGAACTGGTGGTCAGTACCTGACGTATCACAAAGACTGAGGACCGTAAGTGGCTGTCACAATAAAAATACATAATTTGTTCTTTTTTAACTGGAACTTAGATCACCAATGGGTCATTCAAAGAATTATTTACAACATAAAACAAGGACAATACCACTGTTAATAAATAAAAGACCATATCCAATAACCTCTTTGGATTTTAAGCAACTGGTCAATTAACCATATGATCCTCATAGTACCCTATCTCCCCTAATTGTACACTCTCACAAAAGCGAAGAAAGTTTATTTGCATTTATATAAAACAAGTAAAAAATGCAAATTTTTTTTTAAATATATGATAGGATGTAATAATTTATTCAAAAAAAAAAAAAAAGGCATCCTGTAACGTCCAAACTCACCTCACATAAATTAAATTTGAATAAAAATCAACGAAGGAAATTGCACCCATGTTACTTTCACCTCACAACGCAGATCCTCCCCCCCCCCCCCCAGTCCTAATCAATAACTTAGCTCTCCCAATATCTGACAGTGCAATACCTTGGATTCCACTCCAAGAAAAACTTAACTTGGAACCCACGCATGGGAGTCAAAAAAGAAGCACTCAATCGACATTCCGAACAACTAAAATCTTATCTTGATAGAAAACAAAATACTGATTTACAAAACCATCTTAAAACGAATCTGGACTTACGAACTTAAAATCTGGGGGACAGCTGAGCACTCAAACATCAAATCCTTCTAATCCAAAGTACTTAAAACAATAGTAAATGCCCAATTCTACACAACCAGTAAGAAACACCAATCGACCTTGATATAATCGCGATCCTTGAACGCATTCCCTCTAAATTTTTAAAATTCGATACAAAATTATCCATACATCCTAACCCCACTGCAAAATTGTGATCCAGCTTCACACACTACAATCTTCCTCAAATATTGAACCAGCAATGGCCTCATGATCTCCTCTAGCTAACCCGATATAAGGAATCACTGGCCATTTCTTCCCAATTCTTGAACTTTCCATACATGTCTATATTGTTTGTGTGTGTATTATTAATACTGTATGAATGAAAGAAAAATGAGCGCGATATTGTCATATTGACCCATTGCCCAAATACGGCAGTTTTTAATCAAATAAAGTTTTTCTCTGTCACAATAAATACATGATAACTGATATACTTACATGGAATAATATAAACTGTGAAGGATTTCGAGAAGAAATTTAGGGCCGACAGGAATCCTTGGAAGAACTCGTGGTACATCGCTACTGTATGAAATCCGTTTTCCTGGTTTGTTGAATCCTTGTGTTACAAGCCTGAAAATTATAAATGTATATTTTTAAAAAGTAGGAAAACTAACTAAGAGATTGGAATATGTTCCCATACACCTTCTTGTGAAGGAAACATCTGCGATTTACAGCATTTTTACATCATGAACGAAGATCTTTTACTTAAGCAAATATTTGAACAAAGGCAGGTTTCAACATTTGAATAATTTTGCTAAAAATATATACTCTAAAGCAGTGACTCTCCTTTTTTTGTCAGCTATCGCCCCCTTCCCCCAACCAACTTCATTTGGAATAATACCTACTTGATACCTTTTCAGCAGAGATTAGGTAACAAAATGAAGATAACTAGCGACAACTAATGAATGATAGAAAATTAATCAACTGCCTTGAAAGCATAGAAATTAAATTAGATTCTTTAACATCAAACAATATCAATATAAAATATGAAATAGTGAATACACGAATGAATGCTGATAAACCCATCCCCTCCGTAACTAAATAAATAAAGCCAGTCGTAGAGTGAAGTCAGCAGAAATAGCCAAACTTTTTTAACAGTTTTGCATTATATAAAAAGAACGTTATAAACATGCAATAATTTTTTCAAACTATCAATCGGGTATATAGCCGTAGGATTAATGTATTATTTTTATATTTATGGATCAAAATTTCTTTTGTAATATAATAGCTTTAATTTATTGTGGCTTTTAATGATTGATTTTGTTTGTCTCCATATGGACAGTCGATAACTTTTCATTTCAGCAACTGAAGACGGCAGCTTAAAGCTGTCGAAAATGTTTTAGTTGAATAAAATATATTGTAGGACAAAGATTTGTTATTTAATTATTCATATTGTATTGATTAAGTGTCAGGAAGGAACTGAAACCTACGAAGTAAGGCAGTTTAAATACAACTTCTCAGGTCAAAATTAAGTATAATCAAAAGCACAAGGTGATATGAGACGAAATAAAAATCAGTGCCATTCTCAGACGAACTGTTTATGTGTCATTCAGTTTGTTCTCGGCTTGCACCTACCTACCCACATTCTGTTCTATTTTTCTAAACTATTATCATTAAATAACATTTGTCCAACTTTCTATTTTGTTTTGTTTTTTACTTCTAGTTTTGATCAACCTTTTCACCATTTCAAGGTCCATTGGCAATGGTCCCCCCTCCCCCATTATAAACACTCAATGAAAATTCAAATTGCTCTTGTTGAGAACCAAAGCTCTAAAAGTAGCATTGTTTTGTATTAAAAAAAAACATATATAATGCTCAAACTTTTTAAATTTACATTCAAACAGTTTATATAACCATGGGAAAAACAACAGGTTAGTTTTTATATTGTTACACAATATAAATTATTTATGAATAATTTTATTCTATTCTGTTGTGAAGGATCCACTTTAACCCTGACATATATACGCAACTTCTTTAATTTAAATCAAATAAATAATAATAATAATAAATAATAAATTTGTTTACTTTAAGGTAACTTTACAGAGCTGGTCGAGGCAGTGCTTCTGCAAGGAGCTGATGTGCTGATTGTAGATGAAGAGAAGTGCGGTCATGACAGACGCTCTGTTCTGAGAGAGGATCTTCTCCAGTTGGCAGAACGGGCCCCACCGCACCAGCTTTGTGTTACATTCTTCCAGTCTTCTCAGGGCGTTCTCTGTCAGCGATGCAGGGGCAAGGCTCATCGGCTAAAAATTAATTCCAACATCATATAAGTAAAAGGAAAAATCGATGACTGAACTTAACAAAAAGTTTAGTGTTAGGGCACTTTATCATTATCCTGGACCACTCGTTACAAGATTAGGTTATCTCAAAGGAAATAGGGCTATCATATGACGTAGTGAGCTATGATATAAAAATTCTAGGTTTAAATCACTATATGGACAATAAATTTATTTCATTTCTATTAATATAAATTAGTTAATTCCCCGCAGGATAACCCACGTTTCAGAGAGCCAGAATAAAACAGAGGAACGATAAAAACAAATAAACATCTTTTAACAGCTGATCTGGCACAATGGAAAAAATCTAAGTAGAAATCGTGTCGATTAAACCAATTAAATTGTTAATTTAGCTGTATTATAAAAAAAATATTCTCATAGCTCGTTTAAAAAAAAATTTTAATTAGACATAATTGATTAAAAAGTAAATACCTCATGATAAATTGAAGATTGGGCCAATGATGGAAGACGGAATGATACATTTTGAGCTTGGCAATTTTCATCTACTGCTTCGAGATTATATAGGCCTAACAGTAAAGCCTCTACTCCTCGGCAGCTCTGTAATTACAAATAATTTCTTATTAGTGTTATATCAGAAAAATACTACAGCACGATAATAACAAATAGTTAATAAATAAATAAATAGTTATTATTAAATCTTTAGCTAAGCCCTTCCAATCAAGATTGCTGAGATCGCCAACTACGTTCCCGCTGTGCCATATGAGGATAATACCAACTACCTCTCAAATATCAACAGCAGCTATATTACGGTTTCAATTAGATTAAATAGGAAAGAAGTTTCATAAGAGCTACAATTTTACCGCTAATACCAAAATGTAATGAATCTGATTCGAAGTGATCATGTCTCCATTGAAGAGA
The DNA here is from genome assembly GCA_930367205.1 of Acanthosoma haemorrhoidale. Lineage (NCBI taxonomy): Eukaryota > Metazoa > Arthropoda > Insecta > Hemiptera > Acanthosomatidae > Acanthosoma > Acanthosoma haemorrhoidale. Next base: position 12,882,349 of record OV884015.1, on the reverse strand, counting down.
TTCAAGGTTTAGCATGCAGTGGATATTTGTTGTATGAAGGAAGAGAGGAAGTTGTTTGTTATTAACTGGAAGATAAACCTGTTTTAGATGTTTAAAAATTTGGACAGTTTTGACAAGCAGTATCGATAATTAACAAATTGAAGTCCAGCAAGTCCATTTTTGAAATTTGTGTAGAAAAATAAATTAGTAAATTATGCAACATACAATAACAGAATCGCTTTAAACCAAATATTTTTGTTTCTAATGCTTCAATGAAATAAAATAATACGTCTGTGATATAATAAGTATTTCTTGATTTTTTTTTTATAGCTATATAATAATAATAACAAAAGGGTAATTGAAATGTGAAATAAAACTAAGACCTATTTTACAGGATAAAAAATAAAACAGCAATTTTTTTTTTTTTAAATAGCAGAGCAATTTTCCTATAACAATGAAATATGAGGTAAAAAAAAAAATTTTATGAGAACGTAACTAATTAAAAAGACAATAAATAAGACAATAAGAACTATTCAAGGTTAAATTTTATTTACAAAGATTATGGGGATTAAATTCTTAATACCAAACGATAATGTGTGCCTTTTAATGAAAGGTATAATTGGTGAAAAAAAAACAAAAAAACTATACAAGACAATGACACAAATAACTAGAAATTATGGAATGACCTTCAGAAGCTAAAACATTAATCAAGATAAACTGTCAGCTATATCCTAGTCATTACAGGAAATCATCTCTAGACGAATATAATTATTTAAATTAGAACTAACAACTCATCGAAAACTAGATACTTATTCAAACAAAAATCCATACATGGGATTTATTCAAAAACCATCGATAAAATATTAAACTCAGCTCTATCGATAATTAACTAACAACATCCTGATATGAGCCTACAATGGTAAATAAAACTATTATTTTATAAAAGCAAAGCACTAATTGTTCATTACCGAATTGATCAGATCCTGACATTCTATTATAACAAATTTAAGTAGTCTATCACAATCAGTTCAGCTAATATACTAGTTAAATGTTAACTGTCTAACAGATTAAACCAAATAATCAAAAATATATGCAAATTATCAATTATTTCATAAAGGAAACACTTTAAATCTGTCTTAATTATAATGAACAACATTGTTTTTGTTTCTATTATATTTTTGTCATTAGGTAAACATCACAGCACAAGTCTCTTTGATACATATGTCTGCTCTAAATGTTATCACACCTTGAAAATGGAGAAAACTACAGAAACACCAGGTTCATGAAATATCAATCTCACTTCTAATTTCGATTACAATTCATAAATAACCACATCTAATGTCCAAAGCTCTTCTGCCCCTAGAAAAGTGGTTTCCATATATTTAATGTAGCGTAATGCAAGAAAACAGCAAAGTATGGCTAAAACATATCCTAAATTTTCATAAACAGAAGTATATTTGAAACATTAACACTGGATAAATGACAAATGATATAAACAGGAAATTATTTTATAATAATAATCGCAAGTAAATTTTAATGTCATAAGAATTAAATGATTTTCCCAGGTGAAATCCAGTGATAAAGACAAATGCCTATCAACTTAAATCAAGAGTAAAACGACTTACCTTCTTTTCACCATGAGCTACAGCATTTAAATAAACATAAATGAGAGTCGGAAGAAAAATCAGGGTGAATCGTTTGAGTTCCGCTTCCCTCGATCGGTAGAATTCAAAAAGTGTAGTACAGACTGGATCGACAAGCTGTAATGTCAAAATACATGACACTTGAAATCACCTTTTGTTCGATAAGATTTTAACAGTTAGTGGCGCTAGAAATTCTGTTTTTACCTGATGGTGCTTGTGCCTATCTTCGAGTACAGCATACAGAGCATTTATCACATCACTATTCTGGTGGACAGTGCTCGCAAATGTGTGAAGTTCATTTGGGCTGATAGATCCATAGTCAGACAACCACTCTTCAACTGTCTGCTCAACCATATCACATCACTAGCTGGATTCTTTCATTTAGTTGAGAAAAAAAATATTTAAAAATAAACTATACTAATTAGAAAACTTTGACATAGTCTTAAATCATTACTGACTGTCAAATTTTCGTATAACCTGCCCAACAAAATAAATTCCATTTATAAGAATACTGAATTAACTGTAATCTCTTTACGACACCGATTGTGAAAGGAAAATAATATTATAGTTTGAAAATGTAAATGATTGATTACGTGAATACAAAAATTTTAAACGATTTAAACACCATCTCTCAGGACAGTGAAGAACAAGTCAGAGCCATATCAATTATTAATGTGGGTCAATGTCAAACATAGAGAATAACAATTATACCTTTAAGTAGATAGGATTAATTAAAAGAGGTTAAAGAAATTAATCAGTTTAATTTTCCATTTACACTTCCAAAATATTTTACATTAAAACTATCCGTTAAATTGCTAATTATTATTGAATGATACACTTCGTATGCGCAAAATACTTCTCACTTTTAAAATGTAAAATATATCTGGCCTTCTCCATTTTATTAATCTCCAAAAGCTATAAAAAAAACAAAATAACTATAAACTCAAGTCCTAATTGTTGAAACGCGTCTGGTAAAATTTGAGAAATAATAGTAACATGACATTGACAAGAAAAACAATCTAGCTAATTTTGTCAAGCGATTAATCCTTTAATATAATTCACAGAATACACCTATTTACTGCATGGAAAATTTATTTTGGGACTAAACGATTCTCCGTATATGGATGTATATACACAAAGAATGTAATTCACCAATTTTTTTCTTTGTAAATCAATGTAGTTGAAAAGTATGGTTCAGAATTTGAACCCGATATGAATTTATGATATTGGTTTCTGTAATATTGGGCCATAAATTTGTTATGCCAATTATCGTTTGTTTTTATTTCTGGATTGTCCTCTGATTTGGATCTACTAAATAAAAAATAAATGTATTCCATCCCTTTTAAAGAATTGATTACTTATCTACCACGTTCTTCTTCGTCTTCATATCGCAATTCATTCTTCTTGCAACATGAGCTTTTCCAGAATCTATTCTTTAAAGATGTCGGAACTATTTAAACTTTTATAATATTTATGACCTCTATCAGTATATAGTATGGGTGTCCCAAAGAAATGTATACACCGTTTTAATGATTATAACTTCAGTTTTTATTCACATATAATTAATATTTATATTGCAAAAGAATGGGCACTTGATTTGTTGATGCCTATCTCGTGACAAAGTTGTTTGATGTTACACGATAACCATCCGGTACTCTTTCTTAGCTGCTGGAGCTCTTTGATGTTATTGGTCTTCTAGAACCTTGTCTATGAACATCTTGAACAGTTCCATTCCTTTAAAACTTATCTTTTATCCGATTAATTCAAAGTAGTGCAGGTGGATCTGCCTGAATATCCCTGCCATATTGTCTTCTGCTACTTTTACTTACCTCCAATAGCATTTTAAAATAAATTTTCTTGGAATTAAAATTATATTTTCTTGTTTTAACATAAAACAAAAGATAGTCTTGGTCCATTCAGTATTTTCAATGAATTACACCCTGAAACCAAAAAAAAAAAAAGTGTTGAGGCTGATGGGAGGTAAGGCGGGGGTGAACATTGAACACATCGGTAAACTGATATTCAATATTATAGGGTGTCCCAGAATTAACGGAAGATTTGAATTTGCCGCCATTTGTGCAGTAAAGTGGTGGGAACCCTAAAAAAAAAACAATTTGACAGCTGACAGTTTAGTGTTTGTAAAAATGGAGCGTTACACGATAGAACAACGCGTCTTTATTATTGAACATTATCTCAAAAATAATGAAAGTTTGGCGGCCGCAGTTCGAAAATTTCATACAAAATATGGTCGGAATAGTGTTTTGACTTCATCAACTGTGAAGAGATTAATTGAAAAATTTAGGGAGACTGCATCAGTTGGAGACACTACACGCACTGGTCGTCCAAATGTCAATATCGAAGCAGTGCGTGAGAGTGTTGTTGAAAATACAGGAACATCAATTCGGCATCGTTAACACAGTTCTTTGTGCCGTAATTGGATGATATTGATGTGGCCAATATGTGGTTTCAACAAGATGGTGGTGCCACATGCCATACAGCCCATGAAACAATTCAAATACTGCATGAGACATTTCCAGGTCGTGTACTCTCTCGTTTTGGTGATCTGAATTGGCCCCCTAGATCGTGTGATTTAACACCTTTAGATTTCTTTTTATGGCGTTATTTGAAGTCAAATGTGTATGTCAACAAGCCCACATCCTCCCGTGCATTAAAAGAAGAAATTCAACGCTGCATCAACGAAATTCAACCACATTTATGGCAAATGGTCATGGAAAATTTCGACAAAAGAGTGCGTATGTGCCAGCAAAGTCGTGGAGGCCATTTTCCCGATGTGTTATTCCATAAATAACCCTATCCTATTTACTTTATAATTCATTAAAAAAATAGCAACAAAAATACTAAAAACTGTTTCCTATTTAAATCAAATCTTGCGTTATTTCTGGGACACCCTTTATATGCTCTATGTCGTGAGCTAGCTATTTGTAACCTGACCTATTGTCTCCTTTTAAAGGTTAAAGTGTCCTCAAGGGACACCGCTAAATAAAACATAATAGGCAAAAGAGAATAAACTTGCCTAGTGATAACTGTTAAAATACTTTACTCGCCTTAAAATAATTTTCTCAATTATATTGGTATCTTGTAAACAGGTATTGGATCTTATCGCACCTCTGATAATGAAGTTGAAATATCTTCTCAGTGCAGCAGGAAAGCATAATTTCAGTTTTCACAAGTACCGCTTTTATTCATCGGAAGTAGAGGTGGAGATCCCTAATAGAATCCCCAGAGGACCAACTGATATTTTAAAGGTTTGAAATTGTTCTAGAATGATGAGTGGTTTTGTCTATTTTGTGTAATTTCCATTAAATTTATGCGTAATTTCATTTGCTGATACAGGCGTTGGCCAGCACAGTAAACAAAGATCCTACAGCTGCGCATTATAAATATCACGACGATCCGTTTTTGATTCCGTATTCTAATTTCACCAAAAGGTCTTATGCTCTCTCGCAAGAATCGGGCAGAAAAGCCGCTAGATGGGTCAGGCAGCAGCACGCAGATCTATTTCAGCATAAAGTGGCAGAACCATTAATTGAGGTAATTAATAGGTTACGCTTATTTCTGAGATGAAATCCCTCGTTTTGACATCTATATAAATATATTATGTAGCTTAAGAGCAGGATGGCTGGCTTATTTGTAGTAGTCACCAGTATTCAGGGTCTTAATGATGTTCTATAAATTAGGACTGCCACAGAATAAAACTTATCACCCTGGTTTCTACTGTATTTAAAAAATGTATTGTTATAATTTCATTAATTTTTTATAAATTATAAATAAATACTATTTAAGTTTATAGTGCCAAGATCACATGGCTATATTTACTCACATTTTTTTTTTAAAACAAGGAATAGATTTATTTCTTGAAAGTTACAAATAAGTTAAATTATCATGACATTAGTCTTCTTCTCGGTAGATATAAGATCTTTTAAAGGATAAAAACTTAATAGTTGAAATATTTACATTTTTGCAAGATAATATTCTTCTCTACTTGTTATTTTTATTATATTATAATATTATTGTGGAAGGCATAAGTTTGAGTAATCGGATACTTGTGTATTTAACAGTTGCAATGTATATACAGTGTTAAAACTTAAGGAAGTTATAGAGCTCAAACGCAACAGAAAAGTTCATTTGGGCTATGGTCCAATTCCCGAACAGGGAAGGAGTAATGCTACTAATTACAAACGTAACTTGAAAGGTTTTTTTATTTATCGCTTCCCATTCAACAAAAAAAATGTGTGAAAAAATGAATTTGAGGTCTACTATCACTTCCTTAAGTTCAGACATCATTTACGTTACACCCTGTATTAGTGTATTTATGTGCCCAGGTGTATTCTTTCTGTTGTATAAGTTGTTTGGTATATAATGGTCCCTACTTTAAATTATACTCTGTTTATTTTTAATGGAAGCGATCTAGCCTATGCATCCGAATTTGACTTTTAAAAGTTTACCATAAATCTGTGTGAACTGATTAAACCTTGCCTTTGTAAAGACAAGTTTGGCAATCGGTTCATACTCAACTCAATTCTCATTCTAGTCCTTACACTCTGTTTTGTGATGGACAGACAGGCGGAAGCTATAAAAATGTGTTAGCCTGTAACAACCTAAATTTTCTGCAACGCAATGCTGAAAGTATTCTCACATGTAATTGAATTCTTAGGCATATCTACCGAAAGCAGAGTATAACGAGGAATCTGAAGTCAGCGAAGAGACCTTAAAAAAGTTAATAGATTCAGCATTTGTATCTGACGCTGTTATAGTTTACAATTTATTAAAAAGTAAACAAATCGGTACGTATTTGGCATTATTACTTTTAGAAGTTAACATTTATTATCTTGTACACTGTTTAATATACTCAGAATTAAATACTATTAAAAAAAAAAAAAGAGGAATATTTAGAAGCTTTTCAAACCCCACATTATAAAATACTAGCTTTTGTTGACTACAAAACATTCAAAGTCAAATTTTTTATCAGGTACCACATAGTATTTGTGGCAAGTCAGGCGTGGATATGACCGTAAATACAATGGGCAGACATGTGAAAATGGGGGGGGGGAGGGAATAATAATAAAGAGTTTTTACCATGACCCTTCCCCCTTGTCCATATTTAGCTGTCTGTTCTATATTTAGTGTGATTATTTTAACTCATTTAAAAGCTTTTGTGGAACTTACAGATACCTACTTTATATATTAGATTTGTGTCAGGATATGATTTATCGTTGTTTTTAACATATTTTAGATTTGACTCCTTCGACAAAGCAAAGTCTTTTGGAGTTGTTATGTTATTTTAATGAACGAGAACCCATTTCAGAAGAATGGATCGAAGAAAAATGGTTTTGTGCATCAAATTCTCAGAAGGATATGAAATCTTGGAAGTAATATATATCTTTTGTTTTTTTAGCAAGCAAATATAAGTGTATATATATTGTAATATTTTGTCAATTTACTAACATAAAAAAAATTAATGAAATTTTTAAACTTATAGATATAATAAAGATTATATCTCAAGAGGGTCCTTGACAAGTAAATATTTAGATAAAATAAATAAAAATAAGACGTTTACTGTTTTTAAGTTCTCCACAATTTGTCTGTTTCTACTTGTCTAGCTCTACCCCAAGTATTGTGTTTTGTTGATCCTGACGATCCAAATGCTGCCTCAATGGCCTTCTGTAGATTCTGCCAATATGCAAATATGATGTATGCGATGATAAAGGGTGTCCCAGAATTAACGCAAGATTTGATTTAAATAGAAAACACAGTTTTTAGTATTTTTTTATTAAATTATAAAGTCAATAAGATAGGGTTATTTATGGAATAACACATCGGGCAAATGTCCTCCATGACTTTGCTGGCACATACGCACTCTTTTGTCAAAATTTTCTGTGACCATTTGGCAAAAATATGGTTGAATTCCCTCTTTGAATGCACGGGTGGATGTGGGCTTGTTGACATACACCTTTGACTTCAAATAACCCCATAAAAAGAAATCTAAAGGTGTTAAATCACACGATCTAGCGGGCCAATTCAGATCACCAAAACGAGAGAGTACACGACCTGGAAATGTCTCATGCAGTATTTGAATTGTTTCATGGGCTGTATGGCATGTGGCACCACCATCTTGTTGAAACCACATATTGGCCACATCAATATCATCCAATTACGGCACAAAGAACTGTGTTAACGATGCCGAATTGATGTTCCTGTATTTTCAACAACACTCTCACGCACTGCTTCGATATTGACATTTGGACGACCAGTGCGTGTAGTGTCTCCAACTGATGCAGTCTCCCTAAATTTTTCAATTAATCTCTTCACAGTTGATGAAGTCAAAACACTATTCCGACCATATTTTGTATGAAATTTTCGAACTGCGGCCGCCAAACTTCCATTTTTACTAACCCTAAACTGTCAGCTGTCAAATTGTTTTTTTTTATGGTTGCCAGCACTTTACTGCACAAATGGCGGCAAATTCAAATCTTGCGTTAATTCTGGGACACCCTTTATGAGGGCCCTCACGACAAATATCTTTGACATTCTCTCTTCTCAAGCAATTCTAAACAACTGCCAACACCTTTCAAGCAACTCTTAACAACTAACTCTTGGCGCCCTTCTCAGCTGATTTATACACTTGTATTTATACACTGAATTTAAACTTTTTATAATAATTCATTCCAAAAAAACATATTTTGAAATACTTCTAAAAAATAACATTACAATCTTTATTATAACTACTAGTGGTGGTCAGTAATCACACTGGTTTAACAATTATTAGCCGAAGAAAAAATATAATGACATTGTTGGAATTCAAACCTGGGACCTCCTGTACCTCAGATCATTTAAATAGACTACATCGTAGCCTCCTTTGAAGGACTGTCACTCAGACTATTTTTAAGAAGTTTTAAAATGATTAGATAATGACTAGGCTACGTGTTGGCAGGGATGGCTCGGTTGAAAACAGTGCCTGGCTGGAGATCCTCTTTCCTCATACTATATTATTACGTTTTTTATCTTGTAATTGTTGATATTTAAATTTAATATGAGGTTCTGTTAATATAAGAAAGAATTCTGGCAAAAGGAAAATTGTTTATTTACAAATTGATTTATGGATTGAATATACACATCTAAGCACGTATGTGATAAATTTTACAATGTTAAATTTAAACTTAATAATTATTATAATCGCGACTGGCCAGTTTTTCTTTGTTGTGCTCTACGTGTGCTGCTTCTTTGTGCTGAGTGTGGTCCTGGTCGCGTCCCTCGTGTCTCCTGGGATGATCGTAACTCCTGGTGGTTCCTCACTCATGGGCGGGTCAAATTGAATGAGAGCGATCCCGGGGTGATCCTTGCTTTTATACGCTCTGTTGCCATATTGGATCTTTTAGCCTCTTTGGTTTTCCAATGCTCGTTGCCTCATATATTATTAACTTTTCTTGTTTTAAAGTTAACAAATCCAATATTAAATTATTTATATTTAATTCTTGATATTGTTTATTTGATAACTATTAATATTAGACATAACGCAATGAATAGTGTTCAAGCATAAATGAATCGTGATCCATGGGTCGTATATTGTTCAATTATGCCCGCTAATTTTGAGTTTATATCAAAAGCAACATCAAAAATTACAACAATATATTTTCTTTGGTTAATTATAATTTGATTTCATATATATCTGTATATAGCGAAGAATGAGAAACGAATTAGAAGAATAATCGGTGACCTGGTTAAATAAATTGTAGTTCTAGATGAGGGATGAAAAATTTATTTCTGCGGCTCCGGGGAACAAGTGGGTAAGTCAAATTAACCATCGAAATGAGATAACTCTACGTACATGGTTTGGTAGGTATTGTTCGGCATGTTATGAAATGGATATAACTGATTTTGAGTGTATTTGGTCCTTAATGGTGCTAAAAGATCTAATTTGTTTTCAGAAGGGTGATGAGAAGAGAACTAAAAAAGAGTGCTTTGAAAATATTTCTTTTTAAACTTCATCATTTATTTAAAGAAATATGAAGGCAATTTTGTTGTATCTATTGTTGTTGTTTAGTAGCTCTGGTGTCTGTATATCTAAGTTAGTGATTTAGATAATTGAAGATGAAATCAATTTTCAGGAAAGGAGGTACGGCCGAGCAGCTTTTTAATGAATTAAAATCTGATTCGCCTGCTGCTTATTCCGCAATGATATCTGGCATGTGTAAATATTTTGATGTTGAAAAAGCTCATGAGGTAAACTCTTATATATTTCTTTTGTTCATAATATTCTTTTTATAATAGTGTTGTTAAGAAATCAGAATGATATTTTACTTCTTGTTCTTCTATTGTCTCCATAGTGCCAATAGTTGGATTTCCGTTACCTTTGAGCTGTAGCCCCCCTATGGCTATGATGTATGGATACACCAAGGATAAAGTTGCAGTGGATGGTATCAGGGTAGGGGGGATATGATTCTCCTTTAATAGGGAATGGCTTTACTCACTGGGATTGTTAACAATAACACCATCTGAAGTTGTTACCGGACCACAACTTTTAGAATGTCACTCTGATAAGTTGAATGTTAGCTATAATTTGTATTTAATTTTGGCCTCGGTCAACTCTCCAATGCATTACGTTCTGTTTTTGCTAGTTTTCGTGCTATAATCGTTCAAGAGACAATTAAAATTAAGTTCATGGTGCAACACCTCATGAAGATGTAAGGCCGACTGAGAAAAATTGGTTGGTTGAGAGATGGCACTTTTGAGCTAGGCTATTTCTTCTCAACCTTAATTTCAGGTTTGCTACGTATTTATTCAAGTAGCGACTTTAGCCTCACGTGGCTGAGTGAAACCTGAACAGACCCACCTCACATTTGGTCACACATGGTCTTGGGGAGTCCATCAGTGTCACCGGGACCAAGCCAGCGGGGAGGCTGACCAAAACGCGAGAGCCACATACGCTCAGGACATGATTGGAGAAGCTGGCCATTCCCAGGACTCCCACTGTTACGCATTCATAGCAGGTCACAAGGCCACTGCCGTTTTAGTCTCCGAGGAGGATTATAAGGATGAATGGTGCAGTGCAATGACTGTGCTAGGGGATTAGGGTGGTTGGATAGGTTATGGGTATGGAATTTCATGAACTTGGAAGGGATGAGTTCGAGAATGTAAGGTATGCTAAGATCATTATGAAGGGTTTTGCTGACGTAATAAGGGGCATTTACTATTGTTCTCAGGACTTTTAAATGAAAGGATTGGATACGCTTGATGTTCGACTTTTTTGCTGTTCCCCATAGCTCTATTCTGTATGTCGAGATTGGCTTTGGTATAACTTTGTAAATTAGTAATTTGTTTTCTATTGAGAGATGGGATGTTTTTTGAAGTAGCCTTCTACCCAATTAAAGATCACACCTGTTAGTAGAACAGTCCAACTCCTTGCATTCACTGATGACATTGATTTTGTAGGTGGCATTTCTGGTTCTTCAAACTGCTAGACGACTTAGTCTTGCCATAAATGAAAGTAAGACCACATATGTGGTATTCGAACAAGAACCGAGACAAAAAGAGGATTTTGCCTGGCAACTGCTACTACTTCGTGCTACATCTTTCTTAGCATACCAAGATTTGCCTGTATAAGGCACTGATTTCCTCAGTTCTTAAATATGGATCAGACTCCTGGACTACAACCAAAGCCAAGAAAAGGGACATCCAAATTCAAAAGGAAAGTTCTCTGACTCGTATACGGTATTTGTTCTTCAGGCGGAGAAGAAGAAAATATCTACTAAGAGGTATGTGTTGAAACAGAAATGAACATCATAAAACTGAGAACACTAAGTGAGGCAGATAAGTGACAACATGGTTCCGAAGCAGACGACTACGACATAGTGAGGCTGCGATGGCTGGACTGTCTAGTAAATGACACCAGGAGTATTCGGATTTAAAGCTGGATGGCAGCCACACAAAACCAGGGACTCCTGGCAATTGGTTTGGAGGAACCCAATACTCGTTAGCGGGTCATAGAGCTACATTTAGTAAGTAAAACGGTTTTCTTCCCAATACACCTCCCATAAGACGTGTCATATGTTAAAATACTTATGGGGAAAACTAGGAATCAAACTGGGTCTCCGTAGTTAGAAGGCAGCATGTTAACCACTAGAGGACGGAGACGGAAGAGACATTTAATGTTTATATGGGATAAAGGTTTATTCCTTAACATTATAACAATCTATTGTTTACTGCTTTAGTCGAAGGTGGAATTCCAACAACAAGAGAAGAGGTAATTCCTCTTTTTTTTTTGTAAATTTGAGTTCTTTGCTCTTTTGTAGTCCCAGTTAGAGAGAGGAAAGATGAGTTATCTGATAGATATACCATCAACTCCTGTTCGGGGAGAGTTGTAAGTGAAAGAAAATATCACTGTTATATATTCCGCTTTCAGAGCCTAAACCTAGAGCTAAGGCACTTCACCATAAACATTCTTTTGGATATATTTAATATGTACTTTTATTATACAACAATTTTATATTTTTTTCTAGTTGTATTTGGAAGCCAAAAGCAGTAATATTCCTCTTAATGTAGAAGCTTATAATGCATTGCTTTCAAAAGTGACTTTATTGGATTCTTCTCACCTTAAAATGTGGGAGCATGCTCAGGTATGTTATATTTTCGTTAATATTTTTTATTTCAAAAGTTAGAAAAATTTCTAATTACATTTTAATATTTCAGTTCTTTTTAAATGAAATGTCTGAAAGAAGTATAAAACCTAATTTAAAAACTCTAAACAGCGTACTTGAATCTCTATCTAAAATGAACAGTCACAGAAATGCTCCAGATTACGCACTTAGTGTGATAGCAGAGTTCAAAGCACTAAATATTCAACCATCTTTGGCAACTTATTATCATTTATTGGAAACTTTCCTTAAAAATAGTAAGTATCATATTTCATTTTTGAAAATTGATTAAATTTTTGTTTAAACTTATTTCTGATGAAATATAAATTATGTTTATTTCATATCTAAATAACCATTAGTATTCTTGTCGGAGGGAGATGTTTTGAGATCATTTTATTTACATTTCTCTTACATGATACAAAACCGTTTTATTGGATTACTGCATTGAAGCCAATCTAAATACTGTGTATGATTAAATGAACACATTCAAACGCATAACATTTAAGCAATTATACACGACTAAATATAGCTTTTCCAATATGTATTGACTGAAAATTTAAGTCAAGTGAAATATATCAAACGGCTTGTTGTAATAATTATATAGGAAACTTCTGGCAAAAGGAATATTGGTTTTATTTAAACACATTGAATAACTAAAATTGATATACAAATAAATTAATACGTACATAATAAAGAATACTATTAAAACTAACATTAAAAATGGTACCTTGTAATTATTCGTAACTTTATACTAATACTGGCCAGTGCTTCTTTGTGGATAATCTTCGTTGGTCGTCTTCTTCTTCTTCTATTGCGTGATTCGGTTCATCTTACTAGAGCGTCCTTTTTCTTCATGCCGAGTGAAAGTGATTCACCATGAGGCGGTAGCGTGGGTCGGTGACTACCTGGGCTTCCCTCTCTGCCTGCCTTCTGAAGAACAAATAATGTCCTTTTGGTCTATGTCGGCTTATTATATATCTGCATCTCTCCGCTGCCTTCTTGACTTTCAACTCGTTATTCAATGCCAGTTGTTTCGGATATTTATTACTTTGCTTAATTTAGAAGTTTATGTAATAAATGTTTATATTAAATATGATATTATTTTTATTTCAATTATTAATAATTAATATGACGACAGTAAAAACGTTCATACTTTCAAAAATGAATCACGGATCGTTATTACGTTATTCAATGCTCGCTAATTTCGAGTTTATTTAAACAAACACTATTAAAAATCATCATTTTAAAATATCACAACAATATATTGCATATTAGTAATCAGGACGTAAGGTTTATTGTAGGTCCTACTCCATATCAGAAGGGTGAGCTTGTAATTGATTAAATAATAAACCACAATCACTGTTTGCAAGGGAAAAAGGCAATAAAGAGGCATATTCAATCAATGATATTAACAAAATATAATTTAAGGTATTAAATTTATAACCTTATCAATTATAAATAGTGTGTCTTGGAAGTAATAATTAAATGGGAGTTATTACAATTACAGTATGATTAACGAAACGTATAATTAGATGTAGCTGTGCGACGGTTGAACGAGCAAGACAAATTTCAAAACTCGAAACAAACTTTGTCTCGCTTGGTCTACCATTGTATTCCAATTCTGTGATTTATTACTCTTTGCTTGAATATTTATATTTCATTTAAATATTATGTTTTGTATATATAATAGCTAGATTTTAATTTTTTTATTTCTTTTGCAGAGGAAAAACTATTTGGTGTGTTCTCAGACATCATGAATCATGTCTCCGATAAGAGTTATATCATTTCTGACACACAAGACATATTGTTTTTTAAACGTGCTATGGAGATTTGTTCTAACGTCCTTCACAGCAAAGAACTAGCTTACAGGCTTCATAGTTTTTTGTTATTCGGAGACAATTATAATTTGATTGGTGATGGATTCGCAGAATCAATATATTAGTTAGTAACAATCATTATTTTGTTTATTCATCTTTATAAAGGTTCCTTTATTATCTCATAACTCAAAGTGAGGCTTTCAACAGTTTCTCAAATCATGTCCTGAGCGTATGTGGCTCTCGCGCTCTTCGTCAGCCTCCACTGGCTCGTATCCGGTGAAGGGGCTGACGGAGGAGCTTGGGGGACTTCCTAAGACTCCGTTTTTTCCTTCGCATGCGAGGGAGGTGACAACCATGTGGATTTGGGTCTCTTGGCTGTTTGTAAATATTGTATGAATGAGCGAGTGAATGATGAATTCTAAATATGAATGAGAACATTTATCTCAATTACTTAGTGCCTAATAAGGCAGATTGTAATCTTAGCTCAATAAAGAAGTTATATATTAAATAAAAAAAAAAATTTTAAACTTTTGTACAGTGGAATATCCATCGTTTCTGTCTCTCTATTTACTATGATAGCCATCATATTGTTCTGAAACTTTAAAGGTGAACTTATATTCATCAAAAGAATTGAAAAAGCTAGACAATCCTGTAAATATTGATTGGCAAGCCCGAAGGGAGAGATTTTATTTACATTCACATGCATGAAGGTGATGAACCTTTCCATCTGTATGTACTTTCTACTTGAATAAAGAAGTAGCTAATCCTTTTAAGAAAACCTAATTTAAGTAACCCGCCAAGTACCAAACCTTATACAGTACCTGAGTGCCACATACTAAACCCAGTTGACCTTACCTCTTTGTGCGATGTTTTGCTCTATGGTTTTATTTAATTGTTATATTTTTTGTCAATTTCTTTTCTTAAATGAAAAGGTAATTCAGAAAATAAAATGAAGTATTTTCTATAAATTATACAAAGTAGTTTAGTTAACAAACTCAACCTTAAATATCTCTAGATATTGTTTTTATTTTTTTCATTTTCTGCAGTCGTGTTTTGTTTATATATACAATTTCATTGTATATATATAGATTTCAAACAATATCTAGTTGGTAAAAATAAATAAATGGTAAGATTACTGATTCATGGATTAATTGGTTTGTTAGTTATGTAGTTAGTTAATCAATGTTTAAATTAAAGTTTGTATTGTTAATATTTACTGCTGTGTTAATGAACCGATTTAGGAATACATATGTTAATTGAATTTTATTTGTTCTTTTGCAGTCGTCATTTCTTTTTTGTCCTTACTTCTTCCGAAGAGCTGACTAAAGTAATGAAAATGTATGATGAGCTTGTCCCAAATATTTATATTCCAGAACCTGCTGTTACAAATGTAAGTACCCTTAATTGATACTATACCCCTAATTTTGATTTTTTATGAAATTTAACAATGCATTGAAGACAGTTTACTAAGCGCGGCGGCAGTAAACAAGTTTTTTTGTTGTTTTTTTCTTATAGTTGAGAAGGGTTAGATGCTAAGGGGGTTCAATTTGGAACAATATAATATTTTCGAAGTGTGTGAAAGAAAGCACAGAATTTAATCGTTTATATCATCTCAGGATTTTCCAGCGCTGTCTCAATGCTTTGTCTTTTCTTGCTCCTATTATTTCTATGTATGTTTGAACCTATTCTGGCGGTATGTTTTAAACAGGCCATTCTAAAGACTGTAACCAGTAACATGGCATGGGAGCTGCTCCCTAGGCTTTGGTCAGATATTCTCTTGTTCGAGCAAGCAGAGATTTCAGGAGTGCTCGAAAATGTTCTCGAATGTGCGTCTCAAAACAGTGACCACGTCTTAGCTGAAGACATGTCTAAAATAGTTTGGTCTGCCTGGGAGACGATAGAAGCGCTCAAAATTAAACGGGAACGATTTACATTGCAGTAAGCACTATACCCCCTTTCTAATTGTTTAAAATATTTTTATTATTATTTTAAATTTCCTCTTATAAAGAATAGTTATCATTTAAAATTAATTTAGAACTTTAGTGCAAGTTAAACAGTTTAGGTTATGTAATACTTGTTGGAGCATGAAATTAAAAAAAAAAAAAATTAGTTTAACCTAAATTTTGGAAACCAGAGTTGAAAGTATTTTATGTTGTTTTTAAAGTGGAGAGAATTTTCCGTAAGCCCGTAGAGGTTCTGTTTAGATAACCCAAGGAAAATACCAATTTAAACCAAAAGAATATTTAAGACTAAATACTAACTATAAAAATATGTTGTTGAGATATTTATTCCTAGCCTGAAGGGTGAGGATCTATTTTTAAACAAATAGATTGTCTTTCTTCTGTTTTTTATGATAGCACCTATACAAATTAACCAATCTACACAAGTCCTCAAAGAGGGGGTCTGAATCTGTGAATATGAAGATCAGGGCCATAGTAGGAGACTGAGAAAACTAATGAAAGCCCTTGTCTCCTCCGAGGAACTTATAGATATTAGTAGTTTAACTTAAAGAGCTATCTGGAGTAGTCTAGCCTAGTTTTCATGGGATAATGGATTTTTCAAAGTGAACTGGGGCTATCTCCTGATCAGGTCCTTTCCTCCTTTGAGGTGGCCTGTTAGCCTGCTTTGGGATTTGCCCATTGTTCCGAATAACCTTATAATTTATATCAGATTTACTTTAAAACTAACATAAAAATGCTTTCAGCATTGGTTGGATTAAAATTAAAATAATATTTACTCCAATTTAAATTTTATTATATAATTTTTTTTTTGAACCTGTAATTTTATTCTCAAAGAAAAAACAAGTGATGAAGTTAAATAAAATATGCTGTTAACATTACCTTGAATTTATAATAATTTTCAGTTTTCGTTGTTTCTTGCCTAATGAAGTATGCTATAAGAATATTTCCATGCTGGGTATGTCAAAATTTTTTTTTTTTCAATTTTGTAGGTGGTCCGCAAGCGCATTGGGCAACATTCTCCTTACCCTGTTGAGGTCGGAAAGCAAAGCTAAAGCGCATTTGATAATGGACAAATTAGTGAGGCTCGGAAGCAATAGCATGAATGAGCCCAAGTTAGAGGGGCTAAGTCTCTACATCGACAGCTGCATAGAGGATTCATCTCCTGAACTAGCCATTGTAAAATAATTATTTTTAGCGT
The DNA here is from genome assembly GCA_930367205.1 of Acanthosoma haemorrhoidale. Classification (NCBI taxonomy): domain Eukaryota; kingdom Metazoa; phylum Arthropoda; class Insecta; order Hemiptera; family Acanthosomatidae; genus Acanthosoma; species Acanthosoma haemorrhoidale. The sequence goes on along the minus strand of OV884015.1, from coordinate 12,865,099 downwards.
TGTGTGAATTAAAATTTTTATATTACTCGGGTTTGTTTCTTTTCAATTAGTAAAAATATATATATTAACTGTTGCAGAAATGTATCCAGTACTGCAATGAAGTCGGATTCATGGAAACTTCAGAGTTTGCGAGGAGGCTGAATACTTCCCTAGAGCTCTCCAATCAACAATATCAAAAATTAGTGTCTATAGTCGGCGAAGATTGCCTCAAAAAAGAACCAGCTAGTTAATTTTTTTTAAATTACTTTATAGAATGTAAATAAATATATACTTTTACATAATAATAAGTGTTATGGTCTAATTTGTAATGTAGCCCCCAGATTATTAAGTTTTGTTAAAATGTTACTACAGGTGAATATTCAAATCATTGACGATATATGTGTGTGATAATGTAAATTGTTACATTCAATTCATGATTATTGTGTTAAGCGCAAGAGAGTAACCAGTCGAAAATCAACATTTACACCATAAAAAATATTCCGTTACCAAGGTAAAAAAAAACTCAACTGATTTCTTTTTTTTTTTTTCTAAAACTTATGAATATTAAAAATATGTTCTCACATCATTCAGTTAGCTTAAAAGGTATAAATAGATGGTGGTTCACTTGATAAGCAGTAAGACCAGACTAAAATCTAGCCAAGCTATAGCAAATATAATGACCTAATGTAAATAGATTAATTCGTAGAATCTATACTGAATTCCGTAATAATTTTGTAACAAGGGGATATGAAAAAAAAAAAACTTGATAATATAGGGAAAATAAATGACTTATTGTCAACCTCCCTTGCGTAATTTCTGATTACCCACTCTGGCGAAGTTTGTTGAGTGTTACTTACTGATGGCTATTGAAAAAGATCTTGGCTGTTTGTAGGTACCTAATTTAGAATAACGAATAATTATCATCATTATTATACTGCATCCAAAAAAAGAAACGGGATGAAATAAACAATCAACAACAAAATCTAAATCATTTTAACTTATTACAAAATCTATAACAATGAAGTACATTATAATTATATTGAATCATTTACATAACTGAAAAAAAAAAAAAATTGCAACATTGGGGAAACAATGCTGTAATAAAAATCATTACTAACTAACAGTGAAGTGGAATTCATCTTAGAAATTAAGTCATCATTAATGCTACTTACTTCCAAGGAACACATTTAGAAAAATATATATTATAAATAATTAAAGCCAACTTAAAAGAAAAAAAAAAGAAAATAATGTACTAAAAAATATGTTATAACCTCTTGTGATTGAAAAAAAACAAAACAAAGATACACGATATAAAATAAAGTGGAATTTTTGGCTGTAAATGCTCTGGGAGATAAAATACTCTCAAAGCACAACATATAAAAATGTAAAATATGGGACCAAAGGTACACATTTCGAGATTTACATACATGCTGACGTTTTGACTTATATCATCATTCATTTTATCACTGCAAAAGTGTGAAATAAACAACAATTTGAACACCCTCACATCTATCACATATTTACAGGTATTATGAACAGTTAAACACAGAATTATTTTGGATTTAAAAAGAAAATTTAAACATCCTTTCTTCTCTTATTAAATAAAGCCTACATATACAAACAACGTAGTACATTATTATTAAATCCAAAATAAAAATTTAAGTTGCTGGTACCCGAACAGGTCTTAGCTGCTTCAAAACTTGTTGTTGTTCAGTTATTTCCTAAACAAAAAGAATGGTAATAGTTAATACTCGGTAGTAAATAAGAGAATAAAATTTGATTTTTATAAGTATTTGAACCCAGAAATTTCCTACCTTATTACACCTTAGTGTATACAAAATATAGACAAGTATAATTAATATAAGTTTCTTTTTGTTTATTTGTAATTAAAAATAATCTTTTGCCATAATTATTTTGTTTAAAAGAACCTTAAACAGCAGTTAATCACTAATAAAATAAATTTAAAGTTAAAAATAAAATTACGTTATCTTTTAAAAGAACGTAAATATTTTAATAATATATATATATATATATATATATATATATATATTTACATTAATAAAGGTTCAGTTCAATACCTGGGTTTTTTTGAAGGAGTCCCTTTGCTGCTGCTTCCACTACTGCGATGCCGTTTTTTGTCGTGGTGGGAGGACTTGTGGTTGCTGCTTGAGGAGCTATGCTTCTTGTCACTGCCACTGCTGCTGTGGTGCCGGCTGCTCGACGACTTACTGCTACTCTTGTGCTTATCCTTATCCTTGTGCTTGGAGGGGCTGTCGACAACGAGCAAATATTACAATCGATCAAATGGCTGGCTAAGAAAAATATTTCATAAAAAACAACATCCTCTAAGCTGTAATCCTTTCCGTAACATGCGAGGTTACAAGAATAGAAAATATTCTCAAAGAATACATTGAAGCGATATTTTGGGCTCATAAAAAAATGAATAATATTTGGCATCGGAAAGATTTAGGAGGCCTTGATAGTAGACAATGCTTTGGAGCCTAGATTATTTGGCTTGGGTTACAGATGTTGCGCCCTATGTGTCAGTTGTTACGCAGACAGAGACAGTCTCTCTTTTCTTTAGATGAGTCTGTTTGCGCTGAGACAAGACAAAGGCAGTAGTCAGTTGGTAGCGAGTAAAGAGAACTTAACATAGTCAATTATTAATTGGAAGTGTAAACAGGCAATACAGATAGTTGTTATTTAATAAAAGAGAACAATGGTAGAAGAAATAATATTTAAGAAGTGAAGCAAGTTATAGCAAATGAATTATTTAATCCATGTGGTACCAAAGCAAGAAGTCATCCCTAAGAAAAAAATGTTGCAACTTTTAATAATTCCTATTTATTTATATACTTGAATAATTAGTTTTATATTCAATTGTTCAATTTGAACTAACCTGAGATATTAAGCTCAACTTTCTTAAATACATTTTTTTTTGTCAAATATATACATACATGGATATATATATTATTTTAATTTCGAAGTCTCATCTCATTTCAATATATAAATGTACAAATCAGTACAAAATATAGGACAATTTCATAGACTAACTCTTTTAAAGGAAGCAGGAATCACAACTTCAAAATTGTGAATTCTGTAAGTTTTAACTGATTTTACTTGGTTTAAATTAATTATCATTATAAATTAATTAGTTTGAGGTAAGGGACAATTTTAAAGAATATATAGGAGTTTTGGTCGAAATTCAACAATTTTGAAACGAACTTTGTTGCCACTTGTTCCATGGCCAAAACTTCGGAAAAAATCGCTTGGCATGATCCAAATGATATATTTACTTCATCAGCAACCTCTCTAATAGTGATTCTGCGATCGTCCAGAATCATTTTCTTAACTTCTTCGATGTTGCCGTCGTTTATTGACGTCTTAGGCCGCCCAGCCCGATGATCGTCTTTAACCTTTTCACGGCCCCCTTTGAAACGTCCATACCACTCGTAAACTCTCGCTTTACTCATGGTAGATTCACCAAAAGCCACTGTCAACATTTCGAAAACTTTGCTGCACTTTATTTCATTTTTTTGACAAAATTTAATACAAATTCTTTGATCCATTAGTTTTTTTTTCGAAACTAAAAGGCACCGTGAACGCCAAACCACGTATAACCTCAGTGACTGCTACTAAGCAAGTAAACATTGATAACAGTTGTAAATTTTAACTACTTCAGAGACATGTATACCAGCATGATAAAAAATTTTTACCATCGGAATCATAACGCCCGCGAAATTATAAAATTATCGTTACTTTTTAAGCAAACCTCTAATATTGAACACAAAAAAACAAACTAGAATAATAAACAAATTAAATGCTATGCAATATGAATGGTTTTTTCAATATTCCTTTCAATAAATTAACTCTTTGCAGTCAAACCCGGGGATATTTCAAATTGTCAAACATTATTGTTTTAAAATTTAAAAATGGACTTTACTAATTTTGATTGCATTGGTATTTTTCTTCTGATTTAGCAGCTCAATGATGGAATGAATAAGTCAGGAAAACAATTATCAATATGAGTTCATAATAAAAATCCACACAGAATATCATGCAAAATTGTGTTAATATATTAAAATAAAGGCAGGGAAATCCAAAATGACAAACCCAGGTAAAAATTTGCCCCTTAAGTCACTAACTACTTCAAAAAGAAAGAAATATAAACTGTACCTGGGAAATTTAAAATAAATACTATAAATACTGAACCTTAATAATAATAATAAACGAAAGGTTTGCTAGTCAATAAATAAGAACCCCTGTAAGGACATTTACATGAATTGCTGAGGAGCATATACTTAGGTCGAGTCATAAGTAACTTCCGTTTTTTTTATCAGACATTTATTTTGCTCTCATTAAATAACAAAATTATATCAATTTTAACGAGTGTAGGACGCTTTTCATGGAGTTTCTCTTGCACTCTTTGCAACTGCTGAACGTATCCATCCGCAGTAATCGTTAAATTTGACTTCAACAACTCATGGTGAATTAGTCCTTGACAATCCCACCATACGCACAATAAAATCTTTTTGCCATGGATGTTTGCTTTCGGATCTGGTAGGGGTAGTTGATCCTTATCAAGCCACTGACTGTCTTTTACGGACTATAATGTCATAGGTAATCCATTTTTCACCACCTGTTACAATCCTGTTTCAAAACGGCTCAATTTTTACCCGTGAGAGCAGACTTGTGGCGATTGACATGCGATCTTCTTTATTCTGTTCACTGAGATTGTGAGGTACCCACACTCCTAACTTGCTGACTTTCCCTAATTTCTTCAGGTGGTGGTTAACAGTTCTTTGTGATGTATTCAACCTTTCTGCTACACCTCTTGTTGATTGACATGGATTTGCTCCAATATTGCCTTTAAAATTAAAAGGTCGTCAAAGTCAAAAGGACCTCCCACCCTCGGTTCGTCTTTTAAGGTCGTATCTCCAGAACAGATTTTTATGAACCAATTTCTAACAGCCCGATCAGTTACTAGTCCTTCACCATAGATAGTGAAAACAAAAACTTGTCATGGTAACTCATAGCGGGTAGATACGAACAATAGATTCTACTTAGCTGCATCGGAAGTTACTTATGGCTCGACCTGATAGCTTAACACTTATATGAAGCACTTCATGTTTTGCATCCACTTAGTGGTAAATAGCACAAGAGATGAATATATAATTAAGACATAAACCGAGCTTAAGCCCATATCATGCTAAGGCACTAACGACACCATAAATATTGAAATCCTTTAGGCATAATATGCTTTACAGTCGCTAACTCTCTAACCTTTGGTGTTTTCCTGAGGAATCCTTTTTCCTGTCGTGGTAAGAATCTTTCTTGTGGTGTATCACTTGTCTATCCAAGGGGTAGGCATGACAATTAAACAAATGGTAAACCAGAAAATTGGGGCATTTTTTTTTAATAATTGTGTTAAATATTAAAAACCAATAAGCTGAGGGAAGTGTTCTTCAAGACAACCTACATTATCATTAACTGAAGAAATACAGAATAAATGAATCCTGTATAAAACTGTCAATTACCTGCTAGAAGATTTGTGATGATTTGAACTGCTCCTGTGCTTTTTGTCAGGAGAAGAAGACTTATGCCTAAATAGAAAATAAATTAACTAGCATTAGTAAGAACATAAGAACACTACTTCTTAATCGATAAATTAAAAAGTGACAATTATCCAACATCCAGAAAATATTTTTCTATTGCAATTGTCAAGAAAGCATCCCCTCCCTCATTCTTACTTAAGAGACTTATACATATTAGACAGTATCAACAGTGAAACAGGTAATACAACAATTATGAGTTAAATGTAGATAAGGGATTATGTAATGTCCATGGTAAAACATTGATCACTTCCCTCGGGGCCAAGGTGTTGAGGCCAATGAGGGTTTTTACTTTACTCAGGCAAGTAAATAAATTTTGTTTTAAAATAAATAAATTAAAAATAAAGAAGAGGTTCATAATTATATATCACTAAGATAAAATAACGGCAACATAAGAGTTACCGTAATGACCCTGATCCCTGTTTAAAAAATATCTTTTCTTCATATTTTAGAAATTGCTAATATATTTATTAACAGGAACACATCTGCCTCCAAGTATTTTTTTAATAAACTGATACGTTAACATGGAAGTATGTATGGATGCCAATTTCCGCTCTGGGATATTTCAATGATTTGTTCTACATCCATGTGACTTTTTTGTGAAGGGGTCTACCTGAAGAAGTATCCTTCAATAGTCGACAAAATAATAAAAACCTCTGGAGGAAAAACCAAAGAAATGGAAAATCCTTTCAATGTTAACTGCTTAAACTAAAAGCTTTCACTTTTACACTAAACATTTTCCGCAGAAAATTAATAAAATGGGACAGAAGTAAAGAGCTACCTTGATTTGTCATGTTTATCACTTTTGCTCCTCTTTGGATCTGGATAGGGTTCTTTCCCTACACGTTTTATTTTGCTTTTCGAGTACCCGTCATCGAAACCGCCGTCTTCTATCTCTCTGTCTTCTTCAGCGGCCTCTCTTTCAAGGTCGGACCAATCTTTTCCAGATTCATCAGAGCTGCCAAGCTCTTCTACAAAACGACAACAAAATATGTTATATGGTTACAACAGTTAATTTAATGATAATATTAATTAACTCCTTTCTCTTTATTTACCTTCTGTCCCACTGTCTTCTGATGCTTCAGAATAATCTGAATCATCCTCGCTTTCTTCATCGCCCCCGCTCACTGATGGCTAAAATGTGAAATATATTAATAAAAATATAGCTTTAAATAATATTTTTTTGGAACATAATTATATTTACCTTTCAGAAATATGTTTTTATGACAAAAATAAAGCCAAATGAATAGAGATGAAATGAGAAAAGTTAATATTTGTCATGCATTGATATATATATATTTAAATCAATGTATGTTATATTAAAGAAGAAGAAAAAAAAATGTAAGGCAACTGATCCTTAGATCTACTAGTTATGAGCATTAAATTACTTCATAGGCGTCATCTTCCTCCCCGTCATCATCATCTTCAGCTTGTTCATCGTCATCCTCTGGGTCGAGAAACGTCCAGCCGCCATGTTCAAAGAAGCCATCTGGATCATCAGTAATAGTTTTCATAATCTTTGTCCAATTCAAAGATTGTATACCTTCTGAATACCGGATGTCACACGAACTGAAAACAAAATCTGATTTTAACAAAAATAAAAACATTGGAAGGGGGTTCTTCTGTGCATGGTGTCCCAACAACTTTGGCAGTGGGGAACAAGCGGGAACTCTCCTCACTAATAAAGCGTTCATATTTCGTATACCTTTTAAATTACCTTTCCCAAACAAACTAAACTTCATGTTTTATTCTTATTACTATTATTTTAAAAGCCCAATTATTTAAGACATAGCTGGAATAACTTTTTTTTCTTAAATATAAAATTATTAATTTATAAGGGACACTTATCAGGGGGACCTGAATTCTACTTATTCTCCACTACATTCCAGTTTCACCTCCGATTTGTTTATCGAGCTAACCATTTTATGAAGACTGTTTAGCGTTTTTACCACAGCAAAAAAAAATTTAAGTCAAGCGTGATGAATTACACAATTAAAAGTTTTGTAAATCGTAACTATGCCAGCTCTCTCTCTTTATTGATGTTGTGCCAACTACTTCACTGCAAATAAATAGAAGTAACTCTCTTCACAGATCAGAAAACACCCGCCTACATTTCCACATTTTATTAATAAACTGTGGCGTCCTTATAGAGTAGAGGGGACTAGTTCACGACACGGCCAGAGCTCACTAGGGGCGCTGGCATAGCCCGGCCTCTGGCCTGCCTATATAAGGCCAAAATAATGAGCTTTTTCCATTCAGTTGGACCCCGACACTTCAAGAGAACACGGCTCTCTATCTCTCTCTGCATTGGCAATTGTTGCTCTACTTGAACCACGGCTTTCTTATTTAACTACCTCTGCACCTCTCTTTCCTAACCTTGCTATATTTTAATCTGGCGTTGTCAAACACCACACCTTCCTAGTGGGACTCTCTGCCTTTGTCTCGCTAAAACTAACACATCCTTGGAAGAGACCTCTTCCTTGCAGGCAACGGTCTCTGGGGCTCTACAAAATGTACCTAATAGCGTTTCCCCCAGCAATCCAGTCTGCTTCTTTCTGGTGCACACTCGCCTTTGGGATCCGGACGGTTTTTGCCTACCCTTAGGTACCGAGTGTGAACTCGTGGTCATTCCAAGACCATGTAAACTACCTATAATACCTAGCCTGTACCTCTTCTCCTGTACACCTTCTTCTGTCGGGGCACACTTTTAAGATCTTTTGGAGTCCGATTAATAAACAAAATACGAATTAAACTGCCTGCCGACAAGGCCACCACCAAAAGTCAAAGACCACAGGTTTACTCTTTTATCTCTTTCTTGACCCCCAGGGAGCAGTAGCCAGTTTAACGAGACACTAGCCCCCAGTGTACAACCCCCGACAATTGATATTTCCTAAAAATATTACACATTATTGACCACGACATCTAGATTTCAATTTAATAACCATAAAAAAGGGTAAGAATTACTTTTTAATTTTAAGATCATGAAAATTATTAGTTAAATTATAAATTATTAAATTATGAGAGGAAAATTTTCTTCCTTTGAAATACACCCCCTTTTCATGAAACTAGAGTTGTTAACAATTTCAATGACTTATATGTAATTACGGCCAACAAAAATAACATAATTCATATTAGCGATTAGCATGTTGGGATCTTTAATTCAATACCCTACTATACAAAGTTTAATAATTGTTTGTTTTTTTTAAACTACCAAATAATTAATCGATTGGTCATCATATTTTATGTCATCAAAGGAAACCTCCATAAAAAATATCATGTTTAAAGGTAGAGAGAGAAGAATCACAAAAAATTAACATAAAGCTTTCTTGTTTAAAAAAAAATCAGCATATTTATGCCTAATATTCACCAACAACTAAATTCTGACAGCTTAAGTCATATATACTGAAACTTACTGTTAAGCGTAATGGCAAAAATAAAATAATAATGTATCATCATAAGCCGTAACATAGGGATTAGCCGAGGTTACTATTGAGGACCATTGGGATTGAACCTTACATAGTGTCGAGCATCGACGTGCACACACACACACTCAAACAGAAAATATACTCACTTAAGCCACTCCTTAACGTGATCGAGTAAGTTCATTGGTATCGCGTTGACCATGGCAACTTTCCGATTGTAATCTTTAAAAACGAAGATCATATCAAAATTTTTTAGATGGAACTGAACTCTCTCAAAGTGGACCAGTTCGATATCTTCAAGTGTGATCACAAATGGAGGCTGTAACAGAAAACAAAATTTATAAATTGATCAGAAATTAGGATAAACCGAAATTAATAATATAATTTCTATTTAAAATTAAATATAACAAAAAGAAGGAAAATTACCCATTCAGTTAGATTAACGAGACATCCTGAAGTAGGTTGCAGCAACACTGTACTTCGGAAAGGTGCACCAGCAAAGCCTAAATCCCTGAACGGAGTATCATACTCTATTTCCTGTTTAGTCATTGCTTCAACCTGAAAAGTACATTATCTGTAAATTATACAGAATAGGGGTACGCAATATAATAGATAAATATATAAAATAAATCATTAGAGGTTGTGCTTCCTTAGATAAAAAAACATCTCAAATCCACATATTAAAGACTTAACAATTGCTATGTGCTACGAACGCAAGATTGAAAGAGCCGTCCCTGCGGGCTCATCATTTAATTGTATGTAACTAATAAATAAACTTACCTTTTCACAAAAGCTTTTGAAGGCTGTTTTAAGTTTATGCCTCAGTTCTCTTTCAGACTGTTCAGCTGCTAAGTCATCTCTGTCGTGCATGTGCTGGTGTTTGCCGAGATCGGTTGTGATCTCTCCCACTTCTGTGTAGAACTGTACATCCAGATGTTTTTTCTTACCGAACATAATCGCATGCTGAAATCAAATGTCTCGTGTTAAATAAATCACCTTTAAAAAATTATCTTAATCTATAACAAGTGTATATGTTATATTGAAAAACTTATTGACAAGAAATAATAAGTAATTACCCTTAAATGAAAATGTAACAGAATAATCATTTCTCCGTCACAAGGTTGAAAGAAAGCATTCTTAATGTTATTGTATAAAATATCCACTTTATCACCACGTACAGACGTATAACGGAAGCCATTAGAATGGGCTTCTAAAGATCCTAAAAATTTAAATTAAATGTTATTGGTACAATTCGTTAATTTTATTTTAGAAAATGTTTTTCCTCGTCAAGAGGGTATAAAAAAAAATCTATATTAACAGAGGTTGCATTCCATGGTAACAAGAATTCTATGGAAAATGGTGAAATGCAAAATGGAAAAAGAAAAAATATTAATTAATGTGCAACGCTCTATGTCCGCCAGAAAGGGGGCAGGACGCCCACCGCAGGCCAGAGTCACTACTACAACCCGGCCGAGTCCAGCGAGCGCCAAGAAAGAGATAAAATGGGTGGACCTGTGGTCTTTGACCTTTGCTGGCCTAATTCGTATTGATCTTACTCCATAAGATCTTAAAATGTGCCCCAACAAAGCACTATGTTCAGGAGAAGAGGACGAGGGTAGGTATTATAGGTAGTTTATGTGGTCTTGGAATGACCACGAATTCACACTCAGTATCTAGGTGAAAACCGTCCAGATCCCGAAGGCGAGTGTGAACTGGAGAGAGGCAGACTGGAACACTAGGGGAGACACTACTAGGTAAAGTTTGTAGGGCCCCAGATGACCATCGTCCGCGAGAAAGAAGTCTCTTCCAAGGAGTTACTAGTTTTAGCGAGACGAAGGCAGAGAATCCCACTAGGAAGGTGTGGGGTCTGGCAACGCCGGACTAAAACATAGCAAGGTTAGGAAAGAGAGATGTAGAGGTAGTTGAATAAGAAAGCCATGGTTCGGGTAGCGCCAGTGCAGTTTTCCAGAAAGAGAGCAGTGTTCCAGGTGCCGAGAGTCTGTCGAATGCCCCAAATCGGGCTGCTTATATAGGCATGCAGGCCAGCGGTGGGGGGGTTGTCCCCGACACGCCACCTGGTGCTGTTTCGTACACTAACTTCCCCCTCTCTTAACTGACGCTTAAAGGTTTTTATTATTAAACTATGGAAACATAGGTAGATATTTTCTGGGCTGAGAAGAGGGGAACTTCTAATTATTCGTGATAAAGAGGTTGACACAACACTTTATATAATTAACCAATGAGGAAAATTAGAAAACATGTCGTAAATAGCAAAACTACATATTACAACCTTCATTTCAAGTTTAATTTCATTAGGAGATATTGTATATTATAAAAAATTACCTGTCATTCTCTTATTAACGATGTTTGGTCTAATATAAAGATCTTTCAATTTAGGGTTTCCCTTATTTTGCGACAGGACAAGGACATCTTGTTTGACAAGATCTTCTTTCTCCTTCTCTTCAGCTTCCCTGGACTTAAATTTTTTCTGTACTTCCTTTATAATACGAAATGCATTATTCAAATTAGATGATGGTGCCACAATTTCTCCAGGTTCCTTGGTATTAGTACTTCGGTATGTTCTATATATATAAAAAAATAAATACATTTAATTAGGACATAATTTACAAATGTAATGTTATGACAAATAATGCTACTACTTTTGGTACCATCCCACATTGAAGGTGGTGACATTAGTTCTATCAAAAGTATAACTTTCTCTTTATAAGGTGCTGGATAATGAGAAAGCGCCATATTTTTTTTATTATAACCTAATGGCCTAAATTTAAACTATTGGACTTACACTTCTTTGACGTATGTTGCATCGGGTTGTGCAAAAGCAGCTCCTTCATTACGAGCCATTGTTGCTCCAGGATGAAAAAAGTTTACTCTAAGGTAGGTGTAATCTCCTTCAACGCTTTGAGATATGTTTTTAATAGTTGAAATGTGAAAAGGTACTGGTATTCCAAATACCGGTAATATGACAGTTTCATATTTCCTATCTAAAACAAAATTAAAGTCTTATTTAACCTCAAAACAAAGCACATGACAAAATATTATCTTGATTTTCAGCAGCTTTAGCAATATTCAAAAGAAAAACAAGCGGAATTACCAACAAATATCTTCAATTCTTTAACTTCTGTCTCATTGGGCATCTGTGATCTACTTTTGTATGAAACATTACTTTTCCTCACTTTCTCCTCTTGCCTTCCGCTAGAATTTGCAGCGAGACGTTTCTTAGCTGCCTCATTCAATTGTGATGCCAGTTCTTTTTGATGCTGTTTTCGTTTCTCTTCAGCAGACGAATCTTGCTACACAGACAAATCAAGTTTAGAAAATAATTAACACAAGATATTAATCGAGAAAATTGTATTCATATTATGATCAGCATGTTACATAAATCCGGACAACATAAAATCAGTAAACAAAACAAAAAAATTAACTTGGAGTTGACAAAAAAAAACTTAGATGAGGTTTGTGTTACGTCCACAACAAGGGGATGAAATAAGATTTTAAAAAAGAGCAGAAATCTGTACAATTTTTAAATATTAAAACTATTGGATTTCTTCTCGGGGAAAATTCTCAAAAAAATGTATATAAGACAGACGACTCGTTCAAATAAATGTTTTCACAGAACGACGTTCAAAATTCAGCCATTGTTTGCTTACCCTGAGTTTGGAGTCGAGCACAGCAGTCCTTTTACCACGTCCTAAAATAGGAGGGTGAACAGGTTCGTTTTCTTTCTCTTCTTCGTCTTCATCTTCTTCCCCATCTTTGAGAAAAACACCAATATTTTTCATTTTTTTTCTAGCTGGTGTTAGGATTGTAGCTGGAGCACCCTAAAAATCATTCAATGAAACCTCCACAATAGCATAATATAATGACATTCAAATTGATAAATCATTATTCAATAGTGAACATGGAACTTACAAACTAAGTCATTAAAATTAACTACATTTTGTATATGTCCATTATTGACATCATGGATGCGCGCATATGAGATAAGGCCCTTATTATTACCGAAATAAACTCAGCGAGTTCATTTCTGAAGGTTTAATTAAAAGGAGCCATAATTACCATCATATGACAATTAATTCAGTAGGTTAGAAAAATATTAACGATTATTCTACAATAAAATATGATTTCTCAGGAATTTAAGTTATGAGGATTAATCCAAGGCTGTACTTTTTATAATATATTATAATGTTATTTTAAGGGGTAATTTGGAAAAGGTATTGTGGCCAGTTTGAATCAGTTGGGAAGGAAACCGAGAGTCGGTTGGTTAGAGATGCTTTAAAAGAGAAGTTGCAAATTGTTTAAATTTGCTTGAAAAGAGAGGTGTTGATGACGATTCTTTGCAGTTTGCGGATGGTCAAACATATTTGACATGAGTGCCCTCATACATCATATTTGCTTATTTCCTAATATCCATACATATAAGTTATACCCATTATACGTCAGATTATATGGCAGAATCTACAGGAGGCCATTGAGAGAGCATTATATTTGGAGCATCGGGATAAACCAATCACAATACTTGGGCTGGAGCAAGACAAGTTGAGACAGAAAAATTGTGAAGAACTTAAAAACTATATATTGTTGTGATATTAGATATTGTGGAGTTTGTATATAATATTTAATTCAACTTATCAAGAAGGCAAAATAAAAACAAGTGAGAGTGTATGAAAAAAACAAAGGATAGTATACTGGTTGTTGTGATGATAGAAACACACACAGAATTACTCTCTAGTTTTAGCCAGTGATAATTAGTATAGTTGTGGTTGTATCAGGATAGACACACAAAATTACTCTCTAGTTTTTTTTAGCCAGTTATAATGAGTTGTTGTTGTGGTTCTGAGAAAACACACAGAGCAGTATATTCACTCTAGTTTTTGGAATCAGCCTGATATATGTATCTGAATTCAGTGATGAAATAAAAAGCCCGTAATACATATTATTAGCTTGAGAAAGAAAAACTTATAAACTTTGTTGGTTAGTGGTTATTGACCTGAAGCGGAACGAAAGAGAAATAGCACGAAGAGAAGAATTATAAATTTGATTAAAAAGAAGACCATTGAAAAAGAAAAGGAATCGAATTAATAGACAAGTATTTATAAAATTAATATAAGTTTATTTTTAATGTTTGTAAAGTTAAATTCATCTTTTTGCCAGAATTATTTTTGTTAATAGAACCTAATAATAAATAGTTAATAAAATAAATTTAAAGTAAAAGAATAAAAAATAAAATTATCATATCTATTCAAAGAACGTAATTATAAAGAACATAATAATATATATTAGTTTTTATTTTTATTTATTTTATGTAAATGTTTGGTTGTCAAGGACTTTCCTTACAGATATATTGTTATGTTTTTATTTAATTTGATTTATTTTAAAGTTATTTGAGGGTTCTAATTCTGCTAATAGCAAAAAGGAATATATCTCTGGCAAAAGGAGAATTTTTTAATTATAACTTTATTCAAATTTTTTCATATGCGCATCCTTAACAAGTTAACCATGGTTATTACAAATTATTTTCTCGCTCACTACCTCTCGTGACTGGCCACTTCGCCACCGTTTTCGTCCTTCTTCAATTCTCACTTTATCTTGTACGCCACGCGGTCAGTTACATCTACTGCTATTTCTTCAATCCTCTCTTTTCGACAAATACCTCCTCCATCAGTTGTTCCTACTTCAGGTTCCATCGCCATTAAACAACATTTTCAAGATTTTCCATGTTCTTCTCTTCACTCTATATTACGTCTACCGCGATCACCTAAACAACTGCTCTGGCCATCTTCCTTTTCCCCCCTTTGTTCCATAGCCTTCCTGATCCACGGGTCGTTGAACGCCCTTTAATTCCCGCTAATTTTCAAATTTAAATCACACAATCCAAATATCACAACAATGTATATTGATACACTCTCTAACATTGATCTCACCATCTAAAATTAATGGGAGCATATTGTTGGCGATGTCAGCTATGTTAACATTTTCTTTTTTACAGATAATCAAGTTGTAATAGTTCAAAATACGTCAAGTTCGAGAAAATCATAATAAATAAATTTGAAAAACATGTATAATTGTCCCCTACCTCGTTTACAATAACGGTGTCACCAATGAACAAAGCATATGTCTTTCCTTCTTTCTCTTTTGCTTCATTATTAGACAGACCAGAAAGGCCGACATTCAAGTTGTAAACTTGCGTTTTTAAGGCGATAGTTTGAGTTTTTGGTCCAATTAGGAGGGAACTTTCCCGGAATTCAATTCCCATAGCAAATCTAAAAATAATAATATTAATTTCAAGGTATATCTATCTGATAATTAAATATTAAAAGATAAATTACAAACAAAATTGTTTAGTCTTGTGTAATTAAAGCATTTTTTAATTACCCAAAATTTTTAGTCAGGTTATCTACAAGGTGAGGTTTATTTTTCTTTGTATAATCTATTCCAGCATTGTATACATCACTTAGTTTTTTACCAGCTTGTAATGTTTTTAAAAGCTCTTCGTACAGTTCTAGTAAAAAATTGTAATTTTCCTGCAAACAAAAATATAAATTATAAATAATTCAACAAAGTTAACGGGAAAAAATTATAAATAACAATTAGTCTAAACCACACCCTATACCCCCCCGCCCCCTGCAATACTGAAGTAAGAATAGGTTGGTCCAATGCTCGCATTGATGGGCAGGAGTGTTAATTTCAATGAAAGACTTTAAAAATAGTATATTCTAAAAAATCCACCCACCGCTTTAAAACAAGAACAAGCATCTAAAATCAATCAGAATTCAGACTATTATTTTTAAAAAGTTAAACTTTTTTGATAGTTTACCTTATAGCGTCATAAGGTGTGACAAGAATTTCTAATTTTGAAAATCTGACCCCCAGAAAAATAAATAAACCATTTGTACAATATTTTTTTTTAAGCCACCTGCACTTTGTAAAAATCATTCTGGGCAATTTCGCAATCTCGCTTCAATCCCTTCCCAACTTATTGTCACTTTACATTTATAATGAAACAAAAAACCTAAAATGAGTTTGTTAACCCATTATTTGCTGAATCGATACCTAATTTAAAACAAATACATTTTGTTAACTCTTTACTGTAACATATAATTCCAGAATATCTTATTATTATATAACATATATATTCATTGAGACTGCTGGAGATTCTATTATAACTACTAAATATCAACTGATAATAGTAATTAATAGAAGAAACAATCTTTGTTATATTCCTCACAGTATGTTAGTAGAGCTACACAGCTTACTACACAATATAATTACTAACATGAGATGCTAAAATTAGTTTTCAAACAGTGCGAAATACAAATTGGCATAATGTACGGGTATTTTTACCTGAATTTTGTCAGTTGGATCAACGAGGAATGTTCTTACAATATTTGAGCAATATGATTTGTATCTTGCACCAAGGGAACATACAATCGATCCAAAATGCAAGTTGTTCTTATCACTGAAAAAGAGACAAATTATTAAGACCAATATGTTTAATGCAGATCGATAAAAAAAAAAATGATTGTGTATCAAAAAAATTGCTAGATAATAAATATATTTATGCCGATCTGAAAGGCATATTTCCACTTTTGAAAAGGGCTAACACTGTTATAAAATAAAAGAGTACTTATCAATTATCTCAACCCCAGGAGGTGAAACTAGGCTGGAACTTTTAGTGGTCAGGTGATTGATAACAATTGCATACTTTTGTTGTAGAAATTAAAAATGGCTGAAGTTTACATTAAATTGTTATGTTAAGTTATTATTAATATTAATATACATACATATCGCTATTGGTCTAGTTGATAGTTTAACCCTATAAAGGGCCGGCATAAACGATAAGTACCTAAAGATATATGTATTTAGCAATTAAGATTTTATCACGCTTTTGTCAGTTGAGCAGATGTTTATACAGCTCAATCCTTAGGGAAATGGAGAAAATATATTAGCCTTAAATGGAATAATTAGAAATGATTGTAAGTTTTCTTATAATAACAAATTAAAATCTACAAAAATAAAATAAAAAGGACAAAATCGACATTTATAAGCATAAGACAAATTCAGTTTAGAGTATTATTATTAAGAAATCAATAATGACAAATAATCGGTTTCATAATTGATTGATTATTTATCAGTAAGTTCAAATGAAAATTTGTTTATGTTTAGTAGCTCAATCATAATCAGTAAGAGGTTAGGTTAGGAGTCCCAAGAGCATCATTCGTAATTCAATCAGAATGAATATTTTTATTATCATTATATCATCATGAGTTTTTGATTTTACACGATTATTCCCATCCCTTGTGTACACTGTATGTGTCCTTTTGTCCTTTGACACAATGTAATCTAGTCTCGTCTATAAGCAGTAGTATAGTAAGCATCAGAATTCGGAGGGTCTCTGGGCCCCCCTTTTCCCTGGGCAGGAAAGATGTAATATACTGAATATAACCTTACCTCACAGCACTAAACTTGAGATTGTAGTTACCCCCGCTCTGGATGATTGGTGGATAGCACATGTCTATGTTCGAAGTGTCGACATTACTAACATATTTTTTGTCTGTGAGTGAGCTTTCGATACCTTCGACTAATTTACTGTGTTTTACTTTCTAAAATAATAAAACAATTAGAAAAACAATAAAACAAATAAAATCAAAACATCGCCAATGTATAACACATGTATTATTTTACCTTATCTGAGTCAATAATATCCATTATTTGCTCTTTTAAATATTTAGAAAAGACGTCTACAGTTACTTGACTTGCTTTGCGAACTAAACTCATTTCTGAGTCTTCTTTTACAGACAATATAAGACCAATAGAACTACTCACATCAACCTGTCGTAACAATTCCATATACAATAATTACATACAAATCAGAATAAGTATAAAAACAATTTAAATAATAATATATAAAAAAATATAGTTACAGTTTGGAAGTTATCAGCCTTTATTAATTTTTTCCACGCTTCGACAAAAGGACCTGAAAAGTTATCTTTTGCAAATATTCCAAGTGTTTTACCATCTTTGCTTCCTTTGATAGCTTCTATTAGTTTCTTAAAGTTGCCCGAGTCATCATTCTAAAATAATAAAATATTTGGGTTGAAGCTCAATACATTAAATAGATTAATTTTCAGCGAGAGTTGCATAATGTTTTTATAAATCAGTTCTCCTGCCAGGTCGTCGGTCTAACGGATCAATTTAGTGATCCATTATTTAATTTATTAGTAAATATACAAAAGTCATCATATGATGAACGGTGACAAAACGTAAGGTTAAATATATAAATGTTATATTTATAAATTTATCCGAGATATTTATAAGGTTATAAAAAATGAACAGGCTGACATGATGCACTAGTAGTAGATGTTTTGAAAATTAAATTATTACATTTTTCACATGACAAAAAAGTTACATCTATGACCTATGAATTTATATATAACATTTAAATGAATAATTATTTTGGAAATAAAATTTCTTTTGTATAGAATAAGATACAGGAATGAGGAAGGACATATGTCATACAGGAAAAGAGGGGTCCAACTTTGAAATGAATGAACGATGAACAACGGATCACTAAACCGACCCAATAGTATTTTACCTTATCGCTAATAGTCTATTTGTTACAAGTGTCCCAAAAAAATTCACTAACACCAACATTTTGAAAACAACTTATGCTGCTAGAAAAATATCTTACCCTATCTCGAACGTGCAGTTTGACTGCAGGTAATCCGTTCTCCTCTTTTACATCTTCTATTTGCCTCAAAAAATCAATTTTCTTCTTCGATGCAAGAAAATGAATACCATCGAAAGTAAGGACCATAATGGTGTCCATGAGTTCATATCCAAGCAGCCATGTCTAAAAGAGAATTACAATTTTTGTCAAATTAAGTAAAAATTAACTCAATTTCTTAATAAACCAATTTTATCAGAAACTTGATATTTACCAACACATGTACCAATGAGTTATCCTCAAAAAATACAATTTAATTTTTATTCACAATAGCCAATAATTTTTTTCATCATCCATCAGGCATATAGGATATCTATAGCTATATTCAATTGGCTTTTTTTTTTTTTCAGGAAATCAAAAAACACATGAAAATTTGAAGTTTTAAAAATAGAGTACAATATCAAGATGACTATTGCAGACGATTTTTGAAAAGAAATAATAGGTTTTACTCTAAACCATCAGGTCATCCTTTAAAACTTTAAAATTCGCGAGAAAAGTAAAAAATCAAAATTTTGTTATTTGGCGGGTTCTGATTCCAAATGCCTTATTTACCCTACGAAACTTTTAATAAAATGGATGAAACGAAAGTAATTCTGAACATTTAAATTATTCTTTCTGAACGATTTCCCTTAGCTTTCCTTTTGAAAACACTCAAATTTGGTAGTTAGATCTTGTATTTAATAGCTCTTAATAACTAACATAAAGAGAACATTAACAACTGTTAATTGTTTATATCACTAGGACGTATTTTTAGTTTTACTAAAAACAAAATTGGAAAGATACTATATAAAGCCAATAAATTAATAGATTTTCTGAAGAATATAACAAAAAAATATTCTAGTGATTATCTACATCAGGTTACTGTAAAGCCAAAATAAAAATAAAAAATGGAGATGGCAAGTTGAGGTAAATGTTTGACCTTACTAGCCGAAAGGATAAGATTGCAATACAGTGTTTTCATCTGATAAAGCGATTGGTACAAATGTATAAATGTTTCAATCGTCTAGACTGCTACTAAATAAAATTTTATTTAACTTCTGATAAAGAAAAAAATATATATATACATGTAACAAGAATTGACCAATTATCAGCTTCACTCAACAAGGACACCATTTATGGAGTTCGGTAATGTCCTACTCGGGAGAATAATAGCTAAGACTGTAAATTACTCTTGTGATAACTGATATTGTTCTCTTACAAATATAATACACAATTGGATGTTATTGTGAAACAGAACAAAGCCAAATCCAACAAGGCTAGTCAACAAGTTGTCAAATAATTCTAATATAATATTAATAACAGCCACAATATTTTTTGAGCTTGCTAAGTTCAGTGCTAAGTTTCCCCCCCCCCCAAAATAACAACAAAAAGAAATATTTCTGACTGATAATAGCTAAAATACTAATACTAAAAACTGTTACTACATGGTCAGTAGATTTGACCACTAGTTATTATGCATACATAATAACTATTAATCCTTTATTATTCTAATGATAGTCACAGTATATTTTCAAAATATAAACTAACCAAAAGTAATAAAACACATGATCATAGGTCACATTGTATTAATAACTACCCCCTAAGAAAATATCACACGAGAACAAGTTGAAAAACAAGTAACTTTTGATAAACTTACTACTATTTTGTATTTGTTTGAAGAGTAAATGCTACAGATCATACTTCTGTAACTACAATACAGTAGACAAATCATTAAAAATATAAATGTTCATCGAAAACGAGCCTTATTTGGAAACTAAGTATTCATAGGGAATTAGCATTAGTAAATTTACTTGAATATATCACGTAGCTTCTAAAAATTGAGGGGAGAAAATTTAATTTACACAAGAACTCATAAAATGAATCTAAAGCATATGATTTATGCAGATTGCGGAAAGTTAGGTTACAAACTAGGCCAATGTCTATAACAATAGATATTGAAAATGTCATTTACTTAGGTTATGGTTGTTTGTTGAACATATATTTCATTGAGCTGTGATTGTTATATAGCAATGAAAAATTTTAAATTGTACTTGACTATACTAAACCTGGAAAATTAAAATTAAAATTCCATGACAGAAAAAAAATTAGTTATCAATATTTGTGAGCTTAGACATCCAAATTTTATGAAAAATTTTTCACAAATTTTAATTGATCAATTTATACCAAACAAAATTAATTGTACCAAAACATCACAGAAAGATGCACAGGTCGTACATGAAAACTGTGCAGTCTATTGCAACCTTTGGCAGTGTCAGTATATGCCATTATTGTAATTACATTCATTAAAAAAAAAAATATTATTGACGTTTATTAAATATCAGGAAATATATCAATCATATGTAAATTTATAAAGTAAGTAATTACCCTTATGATTTATCATATCAATACAAAAGATCACATTTTCGAAACTATAGAAAAGTGAGCTTATATCAGATATGTGATTTATTTAATAATTTCATAGCCTCCTTTCAGTGTGCTACCGTACACACAGAAGATTACGGACAGTATTTAATAACTGTACAGAAAGTAAACATTTCAATAATCAAATAAATTTCTATAAAAAATTACCTGCAGAGCAGTCGACTTGCTGTATACAACATCGTCGTCAGCTCCAGTCGCAGTGACAAAAGCATCAATT
This sequence comes from Acanthosoma haemorrhoidale, assembly GCA_930367205.1. Taxonomy (NCBI): domain Eukaryota; kingdom Metazoa; phylum Arthropoda; class Insecta; order Hemiptera; family Acanthosomatidae; genus Acanthosoma; species Acanthosoma haemorrhoidale. The sequence goes on along the minus strand of OV884015.1, from coordinate 12,843,703 downwards.
TTGGGAAATTCATCATTATCTGCGCTCTAAATGACAATACAAAAAAAATACCTGTTAATACCTTCCGAAGAAATAAATACTTGTGTGACAGATTGTTTTCTCTAAAATATAATTCAATTGAGGTATATAATAATGTTTAGAATAGATGAGATTACACAGCTATGCACAATAGCTCAATGTTTGGTTTTGAGGTGGCTTTTTCTAACCTTGAATGCTTTGTAGAGGCGGGTCATTCGCCGGTTAAAGGCTTCCTTGTCGAGCACCAAGTTGGCCATCGCATCAAGCCTACTAAAACTTCACTGAAATATAACGACGCCAATTCCTTAGGCCAGAACACTAGACACAGGCAGAAGCTCAATGCTCCTCCATCAAAAGGCTTCCAATCACAACTACATGGATAACCAACAGCCAGGAACATATAATATGGCGGGAATTAAGAAGCTCTTTGCTCCAGATCTAGAAAGCGCTGGCAGATATTTCCCAGCTGGGGTAGAACTGTCATCTGTAGTGACTGTCTTTTCGTTTTTTACAAAGCTTTGACGAACGTTTGTCAAGACAGCTGAACTTTCATAGCGAATAAAACACACGCTCATACTTCAGACCCTTATTCCTCATGTGACATATACGACAGCTCGGCGACTCCAAAAATTCCAAAATGGTATACTAATGAAAGTGGTCAGACTTCATTCGAGCAGCGGAGCAACAGTGAGCTTCAAGAGATCTTTGATCTGCCTACGGTGGATGAATTCACCCAACGTAGACATATCAAATTTTTCGACTCCCTGCAATACTTGACAAACCCGGTGTTTAACGCTATAACCCCCGCTCCGTTTCCCCATCTATGGCAGGACGCAGTCCAAACAGGAACGCTTTAGTCTTTAGGTTCTAGTTTTTAAGTCTTTCGTTTGTAAGTTTCCCTTTTTGTAATCCAAAAATGAGCCCCATAACCTAGTCCTGTCTATTTTGATACTGCACTTTTAACTTCAAAAAAAAATGTCGATTTTGTAATTCTACCCTCCTTCAAATGCATCTAAGTATGCAGCGACAGGAGTTATTATTCTGTTAATTTGTTCATTTGTTTGTAAAAACTGTAAATAAAAGGGGTTTGGGGGGGGGGAATGTTCGGAAATTGCCTTGGGTCGATAAAAAAGAGATGTTAAGTTTTCATCAAGTTTATTTTTTTTATGGACATCATTTCAACATACTGTGCATGACTGCATATCAGCTCCTGATAACAATAAAAGAATGCAGGATTTATGCAGGATTGGCTATAAATAGTGACTATAGTTTTAGTTGTAATAGAAACAAAACAAAAATGTGCACATAAGTGCGATGCGAGTAGTTGATAAATATATATTAATCTGCAACAGTTGTTGTTGGGTTTGACATACAGAGATATACAGATACCAAATGAAGATTAAAACCCCTACGACCTATTCTTGTTAACAGGACTTACGAAGTAACGAACGAGCAATTGTACAATAGCGTCAGCTACAAACAGGTCAAGTTACTCGTCAACAGACCCTTAAAGGTAAATTAAGCCATAGTTATTGAATTGGAGCCGGCGAAACATTAACCTAATAACAGCTATTTTGCCCGGAAACTGCAAATTAAGCCTACATATATCCTTGATAGTTGTGTCCCAGAATTCCATTTGTCCCAAATATGAACTCGAGGACGAAACCTCCTCCTCTGTCAGGAATTCATTGCATGAAGAAATTAATTCAATGAAATTTGACTCAATCGTCGTCTGAGTAAGAGGACGAGGATTGATTCTAAGAGAAACATCGAACGGGTATAATACAATTGTAAACACACACACACAAAAAAGGGGGTTTATAGACATGGTTCTTCTTCCAATAAATCAAAATAGGTTTTATTTATCTTCCTATCTCTTGCAGACATAAATATTATGTCGAAATGTTGTCCACAAATAAGCTTGATAAGAACTTAACATCTCTTTATCATCAACTCAAGCCGATACCCCAATTAACGCTTTAACTCATTTAATTAAAAAATAACAGGACTATATCATATAAAATGATTTTAACACACGTTTATATGGTCTCCTGTCTTCCTCTTCCTCTGGCTGCCATAGGTTTCTCTAAAATATCCGCCAATCTCCTTGCTGGTCAGCTTTCACTCCTTTGCAACAGAACGTTCTGAAGGAGTCTTTTGCCTGTATAATCTCTTCATACACGCCGACTATATTTGCTTTAATAGCGTTTAACATAGTTTCTGTTTGATGTCCTATTTATCACCTCTGGATAACCGTAATGTCCTATCTAATCGCTTGTATTGGGTATATGCAATGTTGTTAAACATCCATTGGTAATGCAAATAGCTATTACAGGGAGGCGTGTAGTGGACGTTCTGACAGCAGGCTAGGTCCTGAATGAATGGCATGATGAGATCAGCGTGAAGGGTACGGTTCAGATAGAAGGAAACATTAGTCTGCATGGTGCAAAACTCATAACGAAACAAAGTATTAAAAGAAGACCGTGCAGACACCATTAATCGTTACTAAACATGGAGTATTCTTGCGATCTGCCCAAGGGGACTCCATGGATATATCTCCTAAAACAAAGGAAACTCTTTATGATCATTTGCAGTCTTTCTTCTTCCGATATCTCTCTTTCTAATAACCCTAATGTCATCAAGCGTAGGTCGAGAACGATCTCAATAATCATCGGAAAAATGTAAAACGTTTTACTAGGAGTTCATTGCTAGCCGAACTTAATACTTAATTTATGAATGAATTTGCTGGGATGTCGGCTTAGGCGGGAGAAAGAGAGCTGAACATTAAAAGTTTAGCTAAAAGAGAGAAGACATTTGTTTTTTATTCTACGTATTAATAATAATAATAAAATCTATCTACAAAGACACAAAACGGACATAAGGATCAGGAGACTGAAATTCCAGGGACATATGGTAAGATACGAAAGCTCAAGGGGATACACCGAGCAGATGAAGGAAGAAACTGAAAGACTAGGAATAACGGGCCAGGATTGTCAGGACGGAGAAAGATATAGGAAAAGACTGAAAGAAATCAAGGTTCTTGTGGGAAAGAAAAAATCGAAAAAGGGAGTCGCGTGGACAAAGGAAAGAAAACAAAAGCACGCAGAGATAATGAGGGGAAATGGAAAACAAAAACAAGAAAAGTACCGAAAGTAATGACATTCGCGTGGTCTTTAAGGCCTTTCCGTGACAAAAAAAAAAAAAATCTTTATTACTTTTTTTTTTATTGTACATAATATCCAGTTTTACTTACAATGGTGTGTTGTCTTAATACTAATACACTGTTCAATGTTACATTATTGAACAGATCCTTTCAATGTTAGACAAACTAACAAATATCATACGTATTAATATATCTTTTGTTCAACTTACTGGGAGAAATGACGTCACAGTTGTATAGTCGTTATTTGAAAATATCAGCTTGTTTTTGTTTAAAAAATATTTTTATCAGCTGATTCGTTTTTTCCCATCAATAGACCTCCGTGTTCTTATCGCCTTCTTATTGAATATTTGTTATTGTCGCCGAGTTCTCTCACTTTTTTTTACACATTAGTTTGTTAAGATGTCTTCTCTCTTGGGTTCGAGAGTTCTCAACAGCCTGAAACGAGCCTCCCTGGCATGGAAACCTCTTCACCCAAGGTGGATATCCACTTCTGAGAAGAAGAGGGACACAGCTACAGTTACTAGTGAAGTTGAATCAGCAGCAGTTTGTGAGACTAAGCCGAAAAACTGGGTGAGCTACGGTTTTTCAGAGAAAGACCTGGATGAGGACAGGCATGTCACCCACATGACTATGTTCCTCGGGATCTCCCTCTTGTTCGTGGTGGGTGGCTTCATGCTTGCCTACAGGCCAGACACATTGGGCAGGGATTGGTCCCAGAGGGAAGCCTTCTTGGAGCTGAGGAGGAGAGAGAAGCTAGGCTTGCCCTTGATCGATCCCAACTACTTATCACTGGATAAAATAATACTGCCAACCGATGAAGATCTTGGTAATGTTGAAATAGTTATTTAAAAAGGATAACAGATACGCAATTGTATATATTTGTCTTTATCTATTTATTATTGACAAGAAAGCTTGAAACATTGTAAATAAAGTGTTAAAACGTTAAGGGGTTTATCTTATTGTTTATCTCTTTCTAGTTATTAAGGTTCTGTATGCTTGCTAAGTTAGTAACTTTTAAGGGGTCGCAAGTGGTTGAATTAAGTTATTATAGCTTTGTTACAATATTAAATGCGTTCTCTGTTACTCACGTTGTGCACACTTAACAGTACAGGTTTCTAAAATGATGCCTTTTACATAAAAAAAAAAATATTCACAGCTTTAAAAAATGACAGAACTGTAATAATCTGAAGAATTCATCAAGCGATCGGCTTTGAAATTGTTTTTTAAATTGGAGGCAAATATTTACAAAAATACATTTTCTTCATAGAAAATGTTGTAATTAGGCATTAATAAAACTAATAATTTGATCATCCAAAGAATTCTTCTAGAAGTAGTCGACTTCTAGAACAAAGGTTCTCAAGAATCCCGATGAAAAAATTGCTCGAGTGTTCATGAAACTGGCTATTATACAAACAAATATAGTTGAAAAACATTTTAGTGCAATCATTAATAACAGAAATTATCTGAGTAAAAATTTTTATAGTTATTAAGGTTCTGTGGTAGGTCATGTATGCTTGCTATGTTAGTAACTTGTAAGGGGTCACAAGTGCTAATCATAGATATGGTTGAATCAAGTTATCTGTGCTATTGTTTAGCCATTTTAATATCCATTCTATGCTTTTTATTGTTCGAAAGGCGTAAGTCCAATCCATTTATGATTTGAGCATCCGTTAAGATAAGTGGATCACTCTACCCTCCTGTGAAATCTAACTCAGAGAAACGCCTAAATATTTATGCCCTAGAACGCTCAAGGAGGGCTTTTCAGTATCCAATCCAAATTTTACTTTACTGCTTAACTTTAATGTGAATGAACTATGTGTAACCTATTCAGCCAACTCCTCTGCAGTATTCAATTAATGGCTAGGTTGTTTTTTATTAAATTAGTAAATATATTAGGTTGTTAGCAGTATATTAATTGCAGCAGAAAATCTATGGTATATTGACAATAAAACACTCTTTATAAGTTAGAGAGAGGTGATCATGTTTGTAGTTAGTCAATTTTCAGTGTCTGCATACAATTTTAAATAAAGTTTTATGAATGATTTAATATCTATGATTTCGAAAGGTCATTTTATATCAATTTGATCACCACTTTGAATGATAATATTTTTTACTCAGATAATTTCTGTTATCAATGATTGCACAAAAATGTTGTTCAACTATATTTTTTTGTATAATAGCAAGTTTAATGTACACTCAAGCAATTTTTCCTTCGGGATTCTTGAGAACCTTTGTTCTGGGAGTCGACTACTTCTAGAAGAATTCTTTGGATGATCAAATTATTAGTTTTATTAATTAATAATATAAATTTTCTATAAAGAAAATGTATTTTTGTTAAGTTAACATCTGCCTCCAAATTAGAACAACAAAACCGATCGCTTGATGAATTCTTCAGATTATTACAGTTCTGTCATTTTTGAAACCTGTGAAGATTTTATTTTAATGTAAAAGACATCATTTTAGAAACAAACCTTTACTGTTAAGTGGGTAACAGAGAAAACGTTTAATATTGTAACAAAACCTGTATTCAGACTAATTTTTAACAACTGAGATGAAGAGTCAACACAATTCTTACAATAGTGCAAATGTTCATTTCTGGTGATATTACAAAATAAAACGGTCAAATATTAAAATAATTTTAAAAACTTCAGTACTGTCCCACTAAAATAAAAATTGAATTAAATATCACAATAAGTGAATACACAACTATTGACATTTCCAACTTTGATAGAACAAATAATAGAAGTTAGTCATTACCAATAAAATTGCAGTACTAGCTGTAACTTTTGTAGTCTGGCATTGGCTTGCTTATAGGATGCCGTTTAAATAAATATTATTCTCTAAAATCATGCTGGGATTACTTAAATTGTGTAAGCCGAAGGTACAGACAGTCCTCTGGCTTGCGAATCTCCAAAGTATATAACTATTATCTGAAAATCAAATTCTTATGTGATTGCCTGGATTAAAAATAAAAATAATAAATTATTATAGCATTGCTGTATTAAACAGGTACAATAGACCAGGGTCTTCTTAAGTTTCCCCCCCACCTTTCACTGTTCATACTTCTCACCCAGAATTCATCGACCTGCACTACTAGTTTACCGATAAGCGACACATTTTCTTGATTTAGACTAGGCATTGATGCTCAAACTACCAGAAGCCCAGGCCTGTACGTCAGTTAGTTTACTTGGCAAGTATTTTAGGTTCTGAGAGAGAAGCTGTCTTGTCTTAATAATTCTAGTATCCAACATTATGAGCTCTACCGACCATTAATAACAACATAGGAGAAATATAAGACCCTTGTTTCAATCATGTTCAAACACCAACAGTTTTCCACAATCCTAAACCTGGTGTACATTGCTTAGTCTAAATAATTTCATAGGAGAGTCTTCATTGTTACCTGAAATACTTAAACACTATCAACGGCCTTTTCAAAGCCAGCAAAGGTAAGCTTACAGTAATTTTTCTATATGTACCATGTTTTACCTGAGAAGGATGGTACATCTCCAAAGCTGAATGTTCCACAGTACGAGTTCAAGGAATTAAAAAATATAAGCATATTTTTTGAATTGGAAAACTTTTTTTTAGTGCTCTGTAAAACCGACATTTTATGACTTACTGTCTTTATCACGTCAGCGCCTCAATTATAATAGTGAGCTCTTAGATGGGTCACTCGACTTTTTTGCACAGTAAAAGTACTACTTTGCAATTTCAAATCAGTATTTTTATTGATCTTTAATTATAAAATATTCTCTGTAAATAGAAAATATGTTTCTATTAGAACATTGGTCGGCAAACCGCGGTTCTTCCACAAAATGTTTAGTGCAGGCATTATTTATTAACTTGCCTGTTCCAAGGAAATGCAAGGCCATTGTTCACATTAGCGGAGTATTTGTATTTTTTTTTTAAGGATACCTTCTATATTATTTAACTTGTTATATTTTTAAATAAATATTATCTTTATATAATAATGATATATAATACCAAGTTTTATTTAACGTACCGTTAGTTAAACTAAGACATATTCAGTAAAGGCAAGCTCGAGAGTGTACTTTTAATTCTAATTATTTCTCTAATAAAGCAAAGCTTAAGTTTAAAACAAATGGCTCTTTGAATAAACTTCAATTTTGTATTGTTTATATTATTGTCATATTTATGACAAGTTTGCCGACCACTGTTCAATCAATTTTCCGATTATTGTAGACAGTCCTTTATAATAAGGGTTTTTTTTTTTTTTTTGCAAAAGACATTATTTTAGGAACATATATTCTTAGCATCATTAAGGCGTTAATTGGAACTGCCACACTCCAAATATGCTGAGATGTACAAAAAACAAATTGAGAACCTGATTTTATTTTTAAAGGTTAGTTTAGTTAAATTGCGATCAATCTTCCAGGCCAAGCAGTAAACTTACCTGCCACTGTCCGGCCATTATAAACCTAAAAGTACCAAACGATGGAAGGTATTATCTGTTTATTATGACTATAAAATAAGGATTGCAGGCTATATTTAACCAAGGCATAGTATCTAAAATTGTATGATAAAAGAGGCCAAATCATTGCTATCTTCATGTTTATATTTCAACAACTAAATCGATAAATAAATATAAGTATATAATTAAACAGTTACATTGACATATATATTTTTTTATTTATTAATACATACAAGAATTAAAAACGCTACCAGAATAATTTAAAAGCATAAATGTTTTTTTTTTTTTATATTTTTTATTAGCAATGGCCACATATAATAAAAAAAACTTAATATTTTCTTTGTATAAAATAAAATAAATTTGAATCGAATAAAATGATTGAAGAAGCTTGTTTCCTAGCGCTAGTGGGTAGCAGCAATGGTAGTGTTTATCTGCTGTTCATTTTGAATTGCTTCAATTGTGTTGAACGGCAACGTCGCACTTACAGTGATTGGAGGCATCCCGGGGATTGATATCGGAGTGGTCACAGCTTTTCCGGGGAACGAACCATCAATGATACCTGAAATTAAGTACTAATTGCAGCTTTATTTCATCTAAATGTGTGCTTACATACTTAGTAATATATTGTAACAATTAAATTTTCCTGTAATGTGAATTATCTATTTTTTTTTTTTTTTTTATTAGAATCAAGTTGGTTTTAGGAAGTGAATTTTGTTTAAAATTAGGGAAATATTATAGTGTTTAGGACCTTAGCTGTCAACCGCAGATATCAAGGAATGAATTGACCAGTATGAACACAGGAGAGTTACGAGTAGGGGAATGTTGCAAAAAGGAAATATTTCAGTTGGTTCTAGATCAGCAAAGCAGGTCAGTTATTGCCAGAGCAAGATTGAAGAGAGAAGTACTACTTGGGAGTTGAAGAAACACATCCAGTAACAATCAAAAATGTAACCACTTACTTCTATGGCATGTTTTGTAATACTAGAATTAGTTAATATAGGTACATATCTTTTCAAGTTTTTATAGCCATTTATGTTACTATAAAATATTTAAATATCCATAAATAAGCACTAGTTCCAATAAATAACATAAGATCACCTTAAATGAAAATTGTAAAATAAATTATTATTCATGATAAAACTTCTTATAATATATTAGACTGAATTTGAATTTCTGAACATTTTAATTTAAAGCTCAAATGAGACTTGGAAATAAATAAATAAGAAATAATGTCAGTTTGATAAAAATAACCCTAATTGGAAACTTAAGATGTCAGATTTGTTCTAACCTTTCAATTGAAAAATAGATTGTTAAAGAGATATAAATGAATTATGGTTAATTACAGTGTTGCTTTCTTTGATACATAGTTTTTTCAGAACCACATGCGCGTGGTCATTGGTCTTATAATGTGTGATTTTTTAAACATCACATCTTTGAACTGCTAATTATCTTGACTGACAGTATTAATTTCTAACACTGTGCGGATAGCCGACTTATATTCCGCACACCAACAAATTGAATAACTCTTCAACAAACATCTCCTGTCTCCAAAATACAAATGATGCTATTAGCCCCAACTGCAGCTTACGCCTGACCCAGCACAAGTTGTTGGCGATAATCTCTTAGCCAAAGTAACCTAGGTCCCCCCAAAGCCAAGCCCAAGCTTTCCAATATTATAATGATTTTTTATATGATAATAATGTATTTAAATATTATTTATTTATTAGCTAACTTTAAATACTTTCAAAAACCAAAATATCACAACAATATATAACACAAAGTATGTCTGTATGTTCCTTAAATCAATCTAAGAAGTAGAGTGGGAGATATAGAAGCAATGCGGAATCCGAAAGACAACCTAACACAAAATTCATGATTTTCATAAGTCATGGCGGAGGGTCCTCTTTAGGCCCTGACATACAATCTAATCTAAATATTTTAAATAGCTTTATCGTTACTTTTTATAAAATCAACTTAAGTACAAGTGGATATACATTGCTTTGAAATATAAAAAATATGCTCATATCAAACAGATGTTTTATTATTAAATTGCTTACTTGAAGGCACAGGGATATTTTGTGGAATGGACGGCATAACTGTGGATGTTGTACTCTGAGGCGGCTGCGGGAAAAGATGCTGTGTCGTCCCAATTTCCGAGGATACAGGAGACCTCCAAGATTCCTGCAATAATTAAATCAACATAACTGCAAAATTACTTACAATCTCTTAAAATTACAGTGCAATCTCGCTAATCCAAACTAATTGTGGCTAGAGGGTGTTCGGATTGGGGGAGAAATAAACAATGCACATACTTTTTGTTGTATTTAATACAAAGTATATGCACAAATATATGTTAAAATATTAAAAAAAAAAAAAAGTCCAAATGTATTTTTAAAAAGTTTGTACATATGCATTTTATTTTTGTAAAAAAACTTGTAATATATATTTGTTTTGATTGAATTAACGTTCCTTTTAATGCTTCTCCTCGGAGCTGCTGGAGAAGAACCTGCTGCCACTGCACATCGTTTTCAAAAGCCCATTTAATGCACTGGTTGAGATTGACGATAATTTCTTCATGTTTCACTGTAGTGGCGGAGGATGGTTCCTTGTTTTATTCTTCTATTTTTTCACAAAACGCCTTGTACGATTTCCTCATCTGTTTTGAAAGTGAACCAATTTTCTTCAATCCACTTAGTCACATCTTCCTTCGTTGCAGGATTTATTTCTTTAATAAAGTGGGAAATAATGTCCCGATCGGATTTATCAACAGAAGCTTATTCAGAAACACATTCCTGTTATTTCATTCTGTTATTCCAAGAAGTGTATATGTGTGAGATGACTTTTGGGTCGACTTCCAAATAGTGGCAAGGAAAAACACCATTTCCTTCAGATTCAAAGCTTTTAAAGTCAAAGTTATGTCTCCATCTTGTGGTACGTACTACATGCAAAACCACCTCGTTATTGTTAATGCCTTAATAGCATGAACCACACTATGATTTATTGTCCATTCTCTTCATCCACCAGGGCCCACTCACTTCATTCAACATCTCCTTTTTCTACCAATAAAAACATAATTTCTATGTATTTTTATTTAATTAATATTAAAACCAGCTAATAAATATATACAGTTTGGATTAGCAAGATAACACTGTATACTATTGATATGGATTAAGATCTTTCAAAAGGACTGCGTGAAAATTATTAGGACACATGTTTAAAAAAAAAATGGAAGAATTAATTGTAAAGGAATGAAATAAGACAGAAAATAATCTATTTCGATGAAAAATGAAAGCAAGGAATTAACAGAAAAATATTTAAGATTGTATCACTGGTTGAGGGAAGTTAGTGAATAAACGAATGCTCAATTAAGTTTGTCTTCTCGCAAATCAGTTCCACGAGGACTTTTAGAAGCCCAGAGTCTGTTATGTTATCAAGTGCTACAAAAATGATTCAGAAAATAACATAACAATAATTAGGTACCTGAATTACAGATGAAGGAGGATACTCAGGAAGGTACGAGCCAGGTGCATACGGATTGCCCGAGCCAACTACATATGGATTGCCAGCACTTGCTTCATACATATTGATTGCATAAGGATTTTGCGAACCTGTAAATCAGAAACAAACAATTTCAATGAAAGCGTTATAACATTAGGTTTTTATTTAAACATTTACCAAATTTAACAAGGACTCTTTGTAACTCTTAAGTTACATCAAGTGAGTAGTTTTGATGTAATCATTGGGATTACTATGAAATGAATGGGAACTACACAAAACGGTACATTCAAGGTAACATATCCGGATTTTGGAAAATTATAATATTAATTTGTGGCACCATTTTATAATTTATATTTTGAAAAGTGTGCAATGCTAACTGTATTATAAGCCATATTAGAAAATAGCATGGATAAGGATGAGGTAAATAGGACATTAGTAAAATCCTTCTCATTTGTCACTTATGTTAATTGTTTAGAATGAGGTAATGAGGCCATCTTTGCCTTAGAATTCTCTTCGGATTACCTGGAGTTGAATTAAGTCTTTGCACAAGTGATTGGGAAAGCGAGAACAGCAGCGATTACGAAGCAAGCCCTGGTGCCATTTTCGATCAAAGGTCTACATAACATCGAGAAATACACCAGAGCAATACTCTATCTAATGAAATGATGAAGAAATGAAATCAACAATGCAATGACATAGGAAGGCGGTGGAGTAGGAGGAGTAAAAATGAGAGGGTTGACAAAAAATGCTAAGCATTAGATTAGAGACTAAGTTTTCCAGGATTTTCTCTTTCTCGTAATGCATACGAGGGGAAATTAGCCAGCTACAAAGACATTGTGTGTTACTGATATCAAGCAAATAATAAATAAATGACCTGCTAGGTATGGATAACCTGATGTGTATTGCGGTGGCGCATAGTTGCCTCCCGCGTACTGTGCCCCTGGCACGTACTGAGATGTAGGAAATGCCGGCTGGTTAGGATGTGTATACTGAGGAACAGTAGTCGTTCCTCCGACGAGAGTCGGATGAGGCCCATGTGTTGTGAGCCCTGCGATTCCAGCGCTAAGGTCATTGTTCACATCTCCGATTGGAGCGGCACTCTAAAATAAAATACACATTTCTCACCATAATACAACTTAAATTAATTTCTATACCTTATTTAATCTACCTTAGCTGAAATTTTGGGTAATAGTAAATTCTATGGATGCTTATGTCAGGTAATACTTTGAGTATGTTCATTAACTGTTATTCACTTCAATGGCAGGTCACCCCCCTCCCACTTGACTATTCTTCGATATAAATAATAACTCATATTTCCCTTCCCACTCACTCCTCTTTTGTTATGTAAATATTTCACGACACCAGCTATGAGATCTCATCAATTATAAGGAACAACCCAATATATGTGCCTTAGAACATTATTACGTACAGTTATCGATAACAAAACAGCTTGATATTTTGCGAGAATGTGAGATAATCCAAACCTTTCAATCATTCCCAGCAAGCAGAAATAAAGTTGGACTAAAAGTTGAATTGGAGGTGTAACAAAAGTGGATACAGGTTACAAATTTCTTTCGGAACGATCACAGCTGCAATTAGAAATCATGATCCAGTTCAATTTGCTCACGGTCTAAAAAGCTAAGCACCATCAAATTTCATAGAGAGTTGCTATAACATTCAATCTGGCATATCACTTGTAACAACTGGTTGCTTAAAATCTGCAATGATAGCATTTTTAAAGAGATGGACAAAAGTCTATATACCTGTAGAAAATACAAAGCCTGTTGGGCTTTAACACAGGATATTCGGAGGGATTTCTTAGGAAACAAATAAATGTTTTATCGAGCACATTCCTAACTCATCTGAGGTAACCCTTCTGCGTTCTGGTTGTTATATTTAAAAAACCTTATCAATGATCACCTTACTATTTATCATATTATGACCGATATATGAACAGATCACTGAAATGACTCGTTAAGACTGATAAACAAGAGGCAACAACAGGAAACTTGGCTGAAGGATACATGTGTCCATAGAACTCGCTAGTAACCTCCGTTACCTACAATAGAAAAACTAATAATAACTTGTACTAACGTTTTGTCCAGTTACAACTTCTGCATTTTCTGATTTCGGTGCAGTGGCTTCAGGTACTTGTTTAATTGGCGGAGGAAGAATGGCTTTTTTTTCCGGTTCAATACTTCTTATAGGTATGCGATGAAGATATCCATATCCTATGCCACAACCCAGACTAAAAATTAAGTTATTGTTAAAAGGATTACATTAATATATAACATAAGATATTGATTATAATAAAAAAGAAAATATTTATTAAAATTATTTATTTTTAGTCTAATATTATATAGAATAATTATGTGGTCCCCTCTCCTGGGTAATTGAGATGATTCAGTTTACTGAGGAGTTAGATTAGGCTAATAACAATTATTTTCACACCAGTCTTAGAATTTTAATAACCAAAGTGTTTTATTTTGATTGAATTCCCTTAAAAGTCTTTGATAATTAGCCATATTTGGATTTTATGGGTGCAGAAAGTTATATTTTGAAATCATTTTCATGACTAAAACAATCGAAGTGTGAATCCCCAGCATTAGTTTTAACTTTTGGTTAATTAGAGAGGTAACCACCAGCTCATTACACACATATATAATTTAAAGAGCAATGAGAAAAGAATCTGTTGACATCAGCATCCGATGATTCTAAACACTAGAAAGACATGAATATAATTTAGTCGATTGTTAGGATAGGAACAATGCAGTTGCTAGTCGAAGAGAGATAAGTCAAGTGGTTGTATAAAATGAGCTCTAATCAAATTAAAGATTTTAAAATATACTGGAGCTAGCATAGAGATAAATATTACAATTATTTCTTTTTTGTTACATCAAATTTTAATACAATACCATATTTATCGAGGAATAAGATACCCCCCTTTTAAAAAATAATGTTTAAAAAACTTTAAAGTTTATTCCGTTACATAGGTACTTGGAGAAAATTTATTTTTAAGATCCATTCTTGGTATAAGATGCACCCTAACTTTATAACTGTTTTTTAAAAAATGTGTTTCATCTACTAAGAGGATCAGTACATATAAATAAATTTCATCTTTATATTTTGTTTTTTTATTACCTTCCCTCTCCAGGCCAGTTCGAGTTAGGCGTGATGGTTACTTCTCTGCACGAATCCAGATCGATATTATAAACATACAATTTTAAACACCTTCCTTCGTGAGCCTCTATCAGCGTAAATAAATCTTCACTCTCATGTAGAACTGAATCGGCTCCGATGATGTAATCAGAGAACGGCTTGAGGCCGGCCAATTCAGCTGGAGAGGAAGGATGGACCTCCTATAAGAAATAATTACTCAAAACAACAAAAATGCCTCTAAAAACAGGCATTCCATTAAATGGGAAAGTAAATTAACTATCTTACATAAATAATTATAAAAATTTGTAAATGGTCAACGTACCAAAACGTGCCAAACATTCTCATTAGCTCCTTCGAAAGAACAGAATCTGATGCTGACGCCTAGAAGCCCCTGGCCTCCCCAATTATTACTAGGAGTTATTTTAACACTCCTTACAGATTGCGTTTTACTACTATAAACGGTCATAGTAAGCTCCTTATCGATTCCTGCCTTTAAAAGTTCCTTAAGTGTATCGTTGTCTTGATCCTATAAAAATAGAGAATATCTCTAATAATTATTTCATATTAAAATTAATAATTTAATCAATATTTACAACCAAAAGTTGTCTTCAAATCATAATGTTTTATCAGTTTAGAAACTCAAAAATAAATAGAACATTTTCTATTATGAGAGTTATATAATATTAACTCTAAAGTGTAACTATGCGTTAAATGATCTTCAGTCCCTCAGTAATTTAAAGCGAAAATTAAAAAAAATTAACCAATTTGTTCAGACAAAATGTCCCTACTATTAAATAAAGCTCACCCACAAATATGGAAAATTAAATGTTAATTGGGTGGATACCATCTGTATATTATATTACTTCTTTCAATCATCGGTAAAGGCTTGACCAGCTATAAACATGGTTCACATTATTAGTGTTAATACTACATTTAACATAAAAAATAAGACATCAGACATTAACCCTAAGAAACCTTTAAATTTGAAAAAGTACAAATAAATATGTAGTAAATTTAGTTTTAGTTAAAATTTTTTTTTTTTTTATCGTATAATTTTATTAAAATAGATCTTTTCATAAAAAAAAATTGAAGGAAAATTAAATTCATACAAAATTATGCCAAATAAATACAAACAAATTTTGCCGGAGGAAGAATAGGAAATAATTTTGATTCCTTATACTCAATATAAATATAGCCCACGCTAACTTATTTCCTCCGAATTAGTGATCCTCTTGCAGACAGAAGATTAGCTAAGTGCTGGATGCCCCATTAATACAACTAATCAATAAATTAATTAGGGCGCAGAAATTATTGATGAACATTAAATGCTTTAAGACAGGTAAACTAATTATCATTTTAGACACTATGGCAGGTCCCTCTGCTGGGTTCCACCCAACTTTAAGGAGAACTAGATAACGAGAGGCGACTTGTTTTTGACAAGGCTACAGGTGTTCGATCAGGAATAGCTCTAGAGGTAAAACACCCGGC
Source organism: Acanthosoma haemorrhoidale (assembly GCA_930367205.1). Taxonomy (NCBI): domain Eukaryota; kingdom Metazoa; phylum Arthropoda; class Insecta; order Hemiptera; family Acanthosomatidae; genus Acanthosoma; species Acanthosoma haemorrhoidale. The sequence continues at coordinate 12,827,945 of OV884015.1, read as the reverse complement.
CGAAGATTAGGGAGATCCCAGACCTGGCCATAAGAATCTTTTAACTTTGCCAAATAATATTATAATAGGTCAAGGGTACAACTGCTAGGTAATTGTGATATGGAGCTAGACCAGCTTTTCCTAAAAGTCATTAAACACCTAGATGTTAATCATTTAAATGCACAGATGTATCCATATATATGCCAATAACGTATTAACACTTCGTTTATTTCTGTTGAGAGTGCTGTAGAAGTATTGATAAGAGCAGCAAGTTGCTCATGAACCTCAAGTTTAGATTTTCTATGCTACACAATCAAATGCTTTTGCTACTCAGTGAATTCATTTACTTCTTTAAATGGAAAAGAGTTTTGTATGAATGTTAGTTTATACACACTGAGTAGATATGAGAAAAAGTACAAGCATTAATTAGACGACAGGCAGTAAACTGTCTACTAACAATGTAGTTGAATACTTACTAGTCTGATATTATCAATAGCGACAATAAAATCAAAGAATGCTTCCAAACCAGCAATTTGCCCCGGAGAGTTATCTTGGACCTGAAGGGAAGAAAGTATTGAGATAAAACAGACCAATAAGAATTATAAATATCCACTGACACAAGCAGGTAATTATATTTCATCATAAAACTAATTCATTAAAACTTCAATATTTGTAATTACTACAAAATTTACTGTCTTATTTAAAAAAGTGAAACCTTGAGGACATGATATCCTTCAGTCCCTCCTCCTGGAATAGGCACACTCTGGCCGCCACCCATCTTCAAAATTGTAAAATATTTTTATTAAATTTAAACTGAAGGTAAGCCGCTAATAGTTCTCTTTAAACAAACAATGATAAGGTGCCATAACACGATTTATGATGTGGCTACGTATCACAAAAACAGCTGTCTAAACACCTATGCCTTTTATATGAACCTCTAATCAGATCACTTGCAAAATTCCTCCACAGAATACAATAAAAGTTTCATTTTAAAAAAAATACTTTATACGCATTGGTTTTAATAATTATTAGTTCCGAGAGAAAAAAAAATATGACATACTGGATTCAAAAACGGGACCTTCTTATTACTGTTCATGTCCCCTTATCACTTGGCAGTCATTGCTTAAGCCAGCTACCGCACTATATATTCTTCTAATAATTATTATGCAGGAAAAAAATAAACTTCCAAGAAATAAGGACTTCTCAATATGACTTATCTTTGCCCAATTTTTTTCCCCTCAACCCCTGTGAGTAATTATTTTTAAAAATTGAACATTATAAACTATAATTTTGCGTAAGGCTTTCTCCTTGTAATGCATAGAATGCATTTTAAGGAGTGCATGTCTTAAAAAACTAACATCAGATTGTGGTTACAAGAAACAGCCAAATTTTTTTTTTTTTTCCCCGAAAACCCCTTTTATTCAAACCTTTTTACAATATATGATCAAAAATACAATGAACAAGATTGAAAATATGATAATCCTCGTGCTGCATGTGCAGATGCATTTGAATGGGGGAAGGATTACAAAAACAATAATTCTTTTTGAAGCTAAAATTTCAATACAAATAAACAGGACTAGGTAATGGGGCTCACCTTCGGATTACAAAACGGGAAACTTACAAACTAAAACCTAAACCTAGAACCTAAGACTAAAGTGTTCCAGCCGCGACAGCGTCCTGCCATCGATCGAGGAACAGAGCGGGGGTTAGTGTTAAACACCGGGTTTGTCAAGAATTGCTGGGAGTCGAAAAATTTAATTGTCTACGTTGGATGAATTCATCCACCGTAGGCAGCTCAAAGATCTCGTGAAGCTCACTGTTGCTCCGTTGCTCGAATGAAGTACCTCTGACCACTTTCATCAGTATACCGTTTTGGAATTGTTGGAGTCGCCAAGCTGTCGTATACGTCAAATGACGAAAAAGCGGTGCACCATACAGCAGAGCAGGTCTGAGCACACTCTTGTAAATCATGATCTTTAGGCGCAGTGATAGATTAGGGGAAGTCAATAAATGCGTAAGCCGGTAAGACTTCGTGCGCCTCACCGACAGTGGGGACACAATACAACCCCACCAATTTTACATACCGAAGAGCTAGTTTCCCTCTGTTACAACGTCATATGAAAATAGAAATTATTACAATATATAGTTGTTGTTTTTTATATATAGTAATTTTTTGTTGTAGTATAGATCACAATGCTTATTCCCACAAAACTTCGAAATCCGTTCCACCAGTTCCATTCCGGCTTGAGATCGGGTTCCACTCCGGAACTTAACAGCTCCAAATATCGTCAACAGAATGCGCTAAACGTATCGTTCGATAATAATTCCATGGTTGCCCCAAACCTACAGATTTTAACTTGAAACCATCAATTCTAATGAACAAACTGTTCTTAAATTTAAGCAAAATTAAAACAATTATAAATACTAGTGATGCATACAAACAATCGATTTGATTGACTTAATACTTTGAATTATGGTTAAATTATTACTTCGTACAAACTTAATGCTCAAATCGAAAATACTCGACTCAAGCCAAACCTATAATTAATTTCTGTGGTTTTGGTATGTTTTATAATCTAAGTTAAAGTGGGAGATAACTTTTACAAGATTATAACCCGAATATTTCATACCGTGAATTACTTACCTTTATTTATTAACATAATATTGACACATTGATGATTTCTTTACATACATAAAACTGATGAATAAATAGTAAAACATGTATAGATTATCAACATACAAATATAACTTTACTTACTATCGTAAGCAGTTAAACCATGTTCTGAAAATATTTAATGCCACATATATTTAATACATTTCAAGCTAAATGGGTTAATGGTATTAATTGGACTTTTACACATAAACAAATTGTCTCATTTTATGTACGAAGAGCTACAAACATTTCTAATTTAAGGAGCTAACTGATATAAGGTTCCAACTTAGATAAATGGTCCATGACTTGAAACATGCAGGTTAAGTAAATAAATCATGATATTCAACATTATTTAAGTTATATTTAGATCATAGTTACATGTAAGATCAACTTCCAAGTATTATAGTGTAAATCACATAAAACATTAATCAACCCAAAAGCTTATTTTTTATTTATAATAATATTTATTATTATTACAAGTGCTCATTTAAATTTATAAGACATAATGCACACTAAACATTAAATAACTATTTCATAAACCATTAATTATATAAAAACAAAACTTAACTTGATAAACAACTTATTTGATGATTGAGTGGCACATTTCATTATACTAATTTTAAATTCGAAAGAGAAATATAGGACGAGAGAAAATTATTTCACTGTCGCGCATTCTATTGAGTGACATAAGAACTACGTACTAGTTATAAATACATTGACATGCAGCGATTGCGGTACTTTCCTGACACATGGAAACAAGCCTCAACTTGCTACCGCAGATAGGAAAAATTTTATTAAATTATCTCAAAAATTACTGCGCGGAAAACAATCCAGTATGAGCACAGAGCATCCACCTGTAAAGGTACAGTCAGAAGCTAGCCATAACTTGAATAGAAACATAGCCACTGCTATGATTTCGATTGACCAACCACTCTGCGACCGGGAATGCCCAGAGCAATTGTGGCTAGCTTCCTGAACAACAAATCGATGCGGGTGCGGGTGGCACTTCTCCGAAGCTGTGCCACTGACATGTGGAGTACCCCAAGGAGCCATCTTATCCCATGTACTATTCAACGTATACACGTCTGAGATTGTTGGAGCCAGGTACAAAAATACCACAGTTACTGCTTTCGCAGATGACATAGCGGTGTACATTAGCAGCATGAGCGCCAAGGTAGCTCTAAGACAGGCTGAAGTAGCCTGTAATCAGATCAGTGAGAGATTGGGGAGACTCAATATCTCTGTAAACGCGGTAAGACTGACTGCGTAATTTTCTCCTTTCAAAAGGGAAAACGTCCGCTGCCTACTAGTTACGTAGTAGGAACGCAGCAAAATTCTCCAGCCAACAACCTAGTATATCTGGGGATTAAAATGGACAGACACCTAAGTAACCATTTTGCATGGAAGTTAAAGCAAACTCGCAAGAAGTCATACTGGCTCTCACATTTATTGACTTCCCCCAATCTACCACTGTGCCTAAAACTCATGATCAGGTTGTAGTTTTTAGTTTCCCACAATGAAAACCGAAGTCCCCATAACCTAGTCTTGTATATATGTATTTTGACTTTTTAACTTCACAAAGAAATTGTAATTGTAATTCTACCCTGCTTCGAATATGCATCTGTGTATGCAGCAAGAGGATTAACTTGTACATTGTATTTTTTTGTTCACATATTATATAATTAATAAAGGGGTTAAAAAAAAAAAAATCTGTTGGCTAATGGTTGAAACTAACCAGCAATATTTGGCCTTTTTACCGCACTCTTATGCATTCTATTGAGTGGCTGAAACACTACGTATTAGCTACTAAATAAATTGACATTGCTGAAATTAGACTACATATTTTAAGTCTGGGCTCATTTACTTCAGTTTGAACTTTGTAACAATTAGCTCTTATAATTATAAATGTTTGCAGCTCTTCCTGAAAACGAGACTATATGTGCATGTGTGAAACTCTAATTAATAACTTTTAATCTATCTATTAACTTATTTATGAAATTTCAGAAGCATTAAATAGTTTCTAAGCGCAGCTTAACCGCTTATGATAATAAGTAAGTAAACTTAGATAAGTACAATGGTAATCTATTATTTTGTCTTTGAAAGTTTCACTATTTATTCATAAAAATAAGGTACTTTCATGTAAATAAATCATTTGTAATAAATAAATAAATAATAAATAAAGATTGAATCAATTGTTCATTTCTTAACTGTTTTTTTATTTACCAATCTACTTTTTATTTACTGTGATGCTTACGTGTTAACTTCCATATCTGATGATCATCAATTCTTGTCCATTCAGGGAATTTCGGTTTTTTATTGTCTATTTTAACTTATGCATATATATTTTTTTTTATTATTTTAAGAGAGTAGTAGACAGATTGAGTGTGGTACAGTTTGCTGACCCTCAGTGTGAATGTGTTGTTAAAATGCACTATCTTTTCTAGGTACATATTCTAGGCCTTTGTTATTTAATTTACATAAAATACTGTCTATATATTAGGCTTTGCATTCACCACACTTTCAGTTTAGATATCTGTGATTATACTCTGTAGTGTTTTTCACAGATTCATATTGATCGATTCAATCAATTAATTTTAAACGTAAGACATTTCAATAAACACAGATTGTACAAAAACAATCCTGAGTAATATAAAAACAAATCCAGAAATTAAAATAATAATGTAACAAATCTATTCTTCGTAGTTGATAGTTTGCAAAAATACAACTCCATTTTTAACAAAATGTATGATTTTATGATTATTAACTTTATTTGGTAACAGATAGGTAAATATTATCAGACTATGTACATAAAATGTCGGGGTTTTAATCACTAACATTATCAAAACTGAATATTTAAATTTTGTTTATTAATTTATATAAAATTAGAAGTCTCTTTCATATACAAAAAATTATCTTGTATGTATAAATGGTACAGTATAATACAAACATCACTGGTAAATCATATATAAATTTTATAAATGTATATACATAATAAATGATAATTAGAATTATAAATATGCTCAAGTATACGTTAACAAAATGCGATACGTATATTCTATCACAAATCAATTTAAATATTTTATAATTTAACGCTAAACTAAAAATTTATAACATAAAAAAAATCCCAATAATAAAATATAAAATAATAATATAATTATCTCAACTCTATAGAGATTCAAAACAGCAAAGTTATATCAGTAAACAACAGAAGTCTCACAAAATGAATTAAGTACATATTTTCTCAAGAAATAAGCAATGGCCTACTTCGGCAACGCAACACAACGCCATATTTGTTGCTAGCTCTGAAAAGCAGGAAACCCCACTTTGCCGTCATGAAGGTCCAAACTGAAGTGATTATCAACGAATCCTTGATCGGGTATACAGCTGTAACAATTATTTATTTATAATGTAACCATTATTTTTATTAACTAAATCTAAATTATCCATATTATAAATGGAAATGTTTAATTTAACATATTGTTGTGATATTTAATATTATAGATTTTGTATATCAAGAAATTGAAATATAAATATGTTATTCAAAGCATATATCAAGAAGGCGAAAAAAACAAACAATTGAGAGTAGAGGAAAAAACAAAAGATAGTATAGTTGTTGTGAGAATAAAAACACACAGAGCATTATACTCATCTAGTTTTGGGATCAGCCCGTAATACATGTTATTAGCTTGAGATTGTGAGTAAGAAAAACTTAAAAACTTTGTTGGTTAGTGGTTATTGACTTAAAGCAGAACGGAAGAGAAATAGCACGAAGAGAAGAAGTATTAATTTTGTTTAAAGAATGAAGAGAATTAAAGAAGAAAAGGAATCGAATTTATAGACAAGTATTTATATAATTAATATAAGTTTATTTTTTTTATTTTTGTAAAATTAAATTCATCTTTTTGCCAGAATTATTTTTGTTAATAGAACCTAATAATAAATAAATAAAATAAATTTAAAGTAAATGAATAAAAAATAAAATTACCATATCTATTTCAAAGAACGTAATAATATATAATATTCAACAACACCGAAATTTAGAAGTTTTGGTTACGGTAGAAAAACTATAAGATTATTATACAACTATTTACGACACCAAAAAAACCGTTTAAAATTTATTTTCAAAAATATTAATGAAATCGATTCAGAAGAACTAAGCATAGTTTATATTTAGTTTCCGGGCAGAGCGCGATATAAGAGGATGTTCACAGTTACAGATGACATCTTCTTAACTATTCATTATACATAAGTATGTCACTGATTCTGTGGTGTAATATTCGTGTTTAGTTTAAATAAATAAATAAATGCTTACACATGTGTTCGTAGAAGATCCTAAAAATATACCACAGAAGTAGGCCGGTAACAGTAAATAGAATAACTGCAGCTAAAGCCTTTATCGTAGACATGGTCTCTTCGGTGTGCCATTCTTCTAGCTTATCTTTCAGGTGCAAATAATGAAGATGTAGGTTCAGAAGAGCAACACACGCTGCAATACAAAATGCATTATATATTTTTTTCAAAATTACATACTTACATTCTATATATAATTAGCTGATGAAAAATAACTATAGTAACAAAACATAAAGTGTTTCCAGCTTTTTTATTGTGGATCTTGATATTGAAGTGCTCAATGATATTTAAGTTGAAAAAATTACTGAGTAATGTATTAAATAAAATTAAAAACAAGATGTCAGCCATCACATTAATTTATTTAAATGCCTCAAGCGCTTTTGACAATTACAGTTACAAGATTGATTGTATTTTTAAAGGTACAATATTAAACAATGATTAAAAATGAAATTTATGAACAAATATAAAACATAAATGATTATAGACACACTCAAAAGCATATTTTTTTTATTAAAACAATATTGTTGAAATAAATAGTTAGGGTGAAATGAAAATTTTTTGAAGTATTGACAAGCTGTTTCACTGTTGTTTTTTTTTTTGCTATACTTAACAAAGTGTTTTGAAAATTGCATAGTAACATAATCAACTGTTAAATTAAACAGTCAAATTTTAAAAATAAACTATGAGGAATTAGTAAGCAAAATTAGTTTCTGAGTAGTGATTTTATAAAGACAACTTCAGGTATAAATAATATATTGTAAGAATCAAACAAGTTTCTTTATTAAAAAGGAAAAATAATCAACTTGATTGTAAATTAATAACTTCCATCCATGAGTTGTTTTCCATAAATTACTGAGTTTAGCAGTGGGTTCGAGTCTTGCTATGGGATATAGATTTATTTCATGATGAAATCTGTGGTGTGTGTGTGCGAGAAAATAGTAAACATATAAATAGCCAAATTTCCAGGCGACATGGTGGCGGACTTAAATTGTGCTACAATGGAGGGATAAATGCATCAAGGTTTAGCGTTTCAAGTAGCCATTACATGATATAATGGTTACATATTCAAACCTTCAGACAGGCAGTGAATTTCCTTGCGGTAAATAAAAAGTTTTAAGATCCCTAAACCTACAATTCTTACTAAGGCACTGAGTTTAATTAATATATTTTAAAGTGTAACTGCTTCAGCATGTGGGGGTTTTATATTTAAGTCCCTGAACAGAAAGTGATCTATTTTCCTTGCAACTCTACAAATAACTTATCAATATTTCTGCCCTCGATGGGAGTTGTTCATAAAATCATATAACATCAATCAGAAAATTAATAAGCAATTAATTTAGGGATATTTATGTTTAGTTGGTGTGGGCAAATTTAAAAATTAATTAATTAGAGTAAGACTTAAATTCTTTGGGCCCATATGGGGGAATGAATTGAGACAATATTAGTGAATTAATTGCAGTGGATGTTTTGAAATGCACTTAAATTGTTGGGTTTTGTCAGAATGAATCAGCTTTAAAGACAAAGCATAATCTTATTTTTTGTAATATAAGTAATTTCCTTATCTGAACCATTCCACTTGAGTGACAATTTTTTTTTACTATTTAATAATATAATAATCAAATACTTGAAAGGCCTCAATTAAAAGTCTCTTACCAGAGGAAAAAGCCCAAAACACAGCCATGCCATTTCCATAACAATAAAATGTAATACTTGCTGACAAGCCTAAACCTACTCCAATAAAACTAAAAAATACACTACATACTGTGTTGAATTTTGACATTATAAGCCTGCAAGACTTCTACGCTAAATGCTTGTTAAAAAACAAAAACCGGATTGCCATAAAAAAAAAGGTTAAGACATTATTCACAGCAATAGTATAACGATAATAGCAATCTTAAACAGGAAAGGAACCCAACCAGATTCCAGCGATAATAGCACTACGTAAATAAACAAAGCTGTTGCTCAGCTGGAGGTGTATCGGTCGTGAATGAGCTGATCTTTAAAATCCGATCACTTAGACTCGTTCACTTAAATTACCATATCATAGGATAAATTAAAGGTGATTTTTCAACTGAACTAATTTTTTTTTAATCATAAAACACCCAGTAGATTTTTATAATCAGTATCTTCTTATGTATTTCAGGAAACTCTATCTCCCTCACCCTACCGCCTCAAGATATTGCCCTTTTCCTTCTTGCCTCCTTCATGTCGTTTATATTTGACTTAGAAGTACAATTTTGTAGTCTACAAATTCTTGTAGAGTTGTTCAAAAGTGAACGAATTATTCCGATCTGGCTTACTGGCCGTATCGTATTATAAAATACCTGGCTCCAGGCTAATTCACAAGTTGTGGGAAAATGTCCCAAGTACTGACCGGTCACAGAGGAAGTTTTTTTTTCAAAATCTCTTTATTGATCAATAAGTACAGAGGAAGCGGGGCTGGTTCCTTATTTATTCAAATTTTGGAGCACTTTGCAAAGCTTTACAAAAGGGGCACCTCAAACTACCGAGGATTCTGGAGGGGGGATTTTTAAACTAATCGCTTGGAAATAACATTTTACACTATTCTGGCACTTAAAATCTAGAGGAAAGTGTTGGCAAATTTTCTTGATAAATACAATATTTTTTCCCCTTTGTTCCAACTTTTCAACTGTTCAACTTTTCAAAAAGATATAACAAAATAAACATTCTTTGTCTTTCTCTGCCTGGCATATTCGCTCTCGCTCTCGCAGGTTCTCCAGGCAGCACGAGGAGAACATTGTAAATTGTTATTAATAAAGGGGTTTTGAAAAAAAAAAAAAAAAAAAAAAATCATTCGCAATGAGTTATCGAGTCAAATGCTCATGCCTCGTGCTCCTCGCCTAGGTTTAGTAACGAAATTACTGATAATTCTAACTTTTATTAGAATTTGCAAGTATAATGTATTAGAGTTACTTAAACTACTTCAATACTCCTGTTGCCAAAAGTCAGGGGAAATAAAATGGATAAAACATTGGCGCATTCTCACAATGGGTGTGGTTTATCAAATCCTTGCAAGCCCCCCCCCCCCATTATAAATGTTATTATAAATGTTTAACATTATAAATGTTTAAAGAAAAAAAATTATCTATTTGAAGTGAATGACCGAGACATGAACGACCCTTGAAGTGAATGACCAAGACGTGAACGGTCCATGGAAGTGAACGAGTGGATAACACGAGTGGACTACCAATGAACGAACGGATCACAGAAATGATCCAATTGACCATCTCTACTCAGAGCAAATATTTCATCAAAGTTCCTTCAATAATATTGTTAAGCCTCCTTTAGCAAGCAATATATGTGACCTCGAATATATTTATTATATTCATAGTTGTGATCAGTCAAGATCACTGATCGCTTGGAAAGAATGATAAGTTAATTTAAAACTTATCTTTCTTTCTTTTTCACGTCTCAAGGACATACAACCTTGATGGCTGAATAAATATTTAAAAAAACAAACGTTGGCTTGTCCGTTTTATTACATATTAAATAACTATCTGAAAAAAAATTTCATTTTGTACTCACTGAGTCAACCGTTCTTTTTTAAGTCTATTAATACGATTGTTAAAATTAGTCAAGTTGATTTACTTTTGATTGAGCGTTATTCACTTGTTCCATGGATTAGCAGCCTCGCCATTTTTGACCGATACAATTTGAGGAATCTTTATAGAGTCATACAAGTTCCTTATGCAAGTTATAGAGTCATAGTGTCCGATACAAGTTATAGAGTCATTGAGTTTGTTCACGTTTATTTAGTTTTTTCCACATCCTTGATATATTTACACCAAAGCATAATTAGCAAAATACTGCATATTGTTGAAAAAACTCTTTAAAAACTTAGATTTATTCCTGCTACCGTAGTACACGCACAGAACAAAGACTTGCCTTCGGGAAAGACCTACCTGAACCGGTTACTGATACTGTAATGATTTAGTCGCGAAGAAAGATTAGACCTATACTTGACAAAAAGACGTTGACAAAATAATCCATTTTGATGAACGTGAACGAATATTCACGTTTCTTGTGTAATTTCGATCTTTGGTCTTTCAAATGCTATTAAATTTGCTGCAGCCGGCCTGTCACTCGTAAGCAAAGCAAACATGACTAAAAAAATATTTGGCTTTGGATGACAGGTGTCGCATAGAGCAGAACAGATGATTCAGTTTGTTAATACCATCAACATTTTTAAGTGTTTTTTTTTCTTAGTTTTTTGTCTCTTTGTCAGCTGTGGTCAACCTTGAGACGAGACATGGAGGGAAATTCCGTTTGTTGATGTGACGATATGCAAAATACTACGTAATCCATAAAACACGATTATGTACCAATAACCAATTAATTATCAATTAATAAAAAAAGGGAGAGTTCGTAAGTGTAGAGAGTGTAAAACTACCATTAGCATTGTGCCCACGGCTATTAATATGTCCCAATCATCTTGAGCAGTGTATCAAACTCGATCCTGTCTAATTTAATAATGATAATATAATAAAGCACTATCTGATATAATATATCAACTAAATATATAACCTAAACATAATAGCACTAGCTATACTAAATATATAAACTAAACAAAACTGATATAAAATAATCGTAGAAAAAACAACAAGTATATTGTCATAAAATACACGTGGTTTGGCAAAAAAATATTAGCTTTGTCAAATAAGAAATACTGCCTGTGCGAGGGAACGAAAAACATAAGGTAACTGTCAGTGTTGCCACCATAAACAAAATTAAGTAATTAAAGTCAAGTTATTAAACAAATAAATAACTTTATTTGTAATTTAATATTCAATAATATAATATCTGGGCTATTTATTTGGTAATGATTTGGTGATATTAAATCGTTGAGGCATGATTTCTTGCATGGAAGTTTGACTTGATTATTTGAGCGTTAATACAACATCATGTGCGAACTCTGAATAGTGCGATTCATCGAAATTGAATTGATTTTTAAATAGGTTCGGGGAATCGTATTTTGTCTGAATGCATTCTGGACCTTGTGATAAGTAGTCTCAATCGAAATTTTACAGGATTCTGAATTCACACCTGATAAAAACATAAAGACGATATAAATGAATGAATTGTATTGTTTATAATAAGTTATATTTTATAAGCGCCAAAAGAAGAGTTGGCTTGAGCCCAGAATATAAATTTTCTTTCTAATAATAGATGCACGCTCATAAATATTCATAAACACGATTGCATCAGTGAAATGTCAACTTATAAAACACAATACCAACGCTTTAGTACACAGAATGAATTTTGACAGTGACATGCATTTATATAACATTTCTTACATACAAATGATTGAATGTAAATTAAATTATTCAAAATGGCCGCATCTGACGTACACAGGCTTGGAGTCAGCGGAGGCAGTCGTCTATTGCAGTACGCAGTACTTCTTGTGGAAAATGATCAACTCCTTTCTCCGGGGAATTTTTCCGCCTCTCCAAATCAGTCCGTCTCCCGAGTCGAGCCATTAACTCCAGATGTGACCCAAGCCGGATATCCAGAGTGTTCAAATTTGCACTTCCCGAGGCCTAGTCTGAAGCCTTCGTTCTCCTCCAACCACCGCTGAATGGACCGAGCCTTGTATGAAGGGGCTGGAAACACCAGTGTTTTTCACCAAAGAGAGTGCGGTTCAGGGGCTTCACTGTACACTCCAGAATATCTTCCTGTTTGTTCCTGGCTTGAGTTTTTATGCTATTTTCGCAAAAATGAAGTTTTGTGGTACCTTCCCCCTACCAAACCATCACTCAGCTCTCCAGGGTTCCTTCGTTCCAACCTTCCGGTCTTCTCTTGGGCTTTCGCGAGTCGTGTGCGTACACGTTGTCATTCTACGATTTATTTTTTTCAATACTAGACATTCTCTCGTCCAAAAACAATATCTTACTGAGACGACCATCGGCGCACTTGCTTAGCAATGCTCTCTCTTCTCAAATCTTCTTAGGTGAAGCAGTGAGCCTTTGTCCTGTCATTCTCCGATAGGCACTCATGTTTGACCATTTGGGACATTGAGCTTGGCGAAATAACCTTGTCTCCTGTCATTATTTTTGTTTTTTAGTTAATTCCATCGAATTCTTATTTCAACTGCTTTAATGCCATGTTTTGTTCTTACCTTACGTGGTAAAATTGTCTTTTAAAGACTTGGTTGCAATGAAGTGATTAATTCCTAATGGTTTAAGACTTACCCGGCCTTGTGAAGATCAATAATGATGGCACGTCTAATTTCTTCTTGCCTCCTCTCTATCGTGTCTAAATGAAACTCAGAGACAAACTAAAAGGGATTATATATAAGTTTCATATGTAATTTAAACAAGGAACAGTTAGACATTTATTTACCTGCACAAGGATATAATTGTAAAGTAAAAAAAATAATCACGACGAGTTAAACGTATTAAGGTTATAATTATTCACAGTTTCTGTGCATCTATTTGACTTAAGAGACAAAAACATTTGTAAGAATTGATAACTTGATTATTAATCGATGACTTCATAACTGACTGATGAGAAATAAAATAATTTGTTTCTTCTCAACCCCTTAGATAATTATTTTTTTAAATTAATTATTAACTTTATTACAATTTCACAAATGTGTCTTTCTCCTTTTACTGCATGGCGTGCATTTTGAGGAGTCCATGCCTTAAAAAACTAACAATCATTTTGTCGTTGAAAAGATAAAATAAATATAAGTATGTCGAGTGAATAAAATTGTGAGATCGAAAGAAACGTCAGCAAGGGAATGGCAGTTTTTTTTTAGACGATATTTAAATAAACAAAAATGAATAAATAAAAACTAGAACTTGTTTGTGATCCCGTGAAAATCACCACGGATCAAGTTGTTTGTTGACGCAGTCTTGGAGACCACATTCCATGACAAGCCCACCAACCTGCCCCTGGCCTCGTCCAATCAGAATATCCCTCATTTAAATACTAAACCTATATATATATGAGAGGAAAGAGTTAGGTAACGATGAGACGGAAAAGTACTTTGTATTCTATCGCAGGCATCAGCTGAATAATGGTGAGTGGATCCCAGGCAATTTTACCTACTTTCTTTCCCATTACCCCATGTGGGATGGAAAAACATTTCCCGTTACAAGGTTTCCGGTTTCGTCGAAAATTCCCATTTTTTGGGCGTATTTTAGGATGTTTGACGCGATAAACGCAAAGAGCAGGACATGGCAGTATTAATCTTGTTAATATTAATTATACTATCTTCCTACGACTACTATTATACTAATTATACTAAATGAAGCCATTTCTGTAAGGCAGATTACATTAAGAGAAGTGTAGTCGCACATTTCACAGCGAGGTGGCTAATGCGCATGCTTCGACTTTGAAGGGAAATGACGTGGGAAGTGAGAGTTTTTAGAAATCCCACGCTGTCCAACTCAATATTTCTAATCGTGATTGTCGATTTCCTTTCAAAAATGTGTAACTTCTATTACGTAATATTTGTGCATTTTCAAAGCGTTCATCACCATTCTGAAATAAATGATAGTTTTCTGAAAACTAATTATAATTTTCAAAAAAGTCTCACGACGACACACTTTGAAATGTGCCAAAAATTAACCTGTCTGGTGTTGAAACATGAAAAGAATGCTTATCACATTTTATAATCGAACATGAGTAGGTTTCGAAGAGAAATGTCCTTGTGTTAGCATGTATATTGCGATTTCCAGTGTAACAAAACATATCATAATGTCACAAACTATTATTTTTTATTTATTTATCTTATACAGTTGTCAAACACAGTCTTTACTTATTTTTTTCTTGACTTTTGTCAAACATTTGTTAAAAAAAATCTAAAAAAAATAAAAACTAATAATAAATGTAACTTCTATGTTATTGCTTGGTAGTCTACAGTTACGTTATTGTAACATTTAGTTTTATAAACGAGAAAAACTTATCGAGGCATACTGGTGGAATTTCAACTTTGAAGGATTCTCCTGACAAAGAAATTTTCTGTCAAAGATAAATCAGAGCTCGGATGTACTACAAACGTTTATCAATTTAAAAATAGTGGATTCGTGGAAAATTATTATGATATTGATTCGGGTTGTTTTCTTTTACTTTAAAATTTTCGAAACAATTTTATATTTCGTTCGCTTGTACTCTCTTGCAACACCTTACTTGAGATCAATGTTTGACAAGACTTGATAACTGAGTGAAGGTTGTTTAAAGTTTTTCACTCAGCCTTACTTTTATAACTTTCGAAAACCCTATAGCACATAATTTAGTATAGTATTTCTATAACACATCTGTGTATTCAAATTGTTTCATAAAATTTTCAAAATACTAATAATAATTATTTTTTATACTTTGTAATTCCACTTGTGTCAATTTTATTGTGTGACTAAACCCTGGGTTTAGTTTGTTTTTATAACTAAGCAATAAGTTGAGGGTTTATTAGACTATAAATTAAAAAAATAGATTTATTAAATCAGATTAATGACAATTTATTTAAAATATTTACATAAAATATCTTTGGCCGCGTTTGCGAATTCCCGTGTTTATCATCAATCAATGTGGCGAGTTAGATAACTTCTATTGAACGTCTATGTTAATACAAATATTTCAATAAAACTTCGGAAATCAATCAAGAGTGAGTAATTAGTAAGGTCATCAAGACCCTTAAATATTTGATATTGCATACTTAACTAATTTTTTATCGTTATGTTTCTCATTCAACCTCTTCAACTGGCAAAGCGGCGGTTCTATTATAAAAATGATACAATTTTCATTATTTCCTACATGTACAACACTTATAATCGATCCGAAGTTCCAACTTCCCACTCCAGATTAAAAGATAGTAATCATTGGTATGTCAGTCAAAGCAAAAGAAATATCCATAAAAAGAGAAAATTGTTGTAGATCATTCCGTTGTGAAGTTAGGATGCGAAGTAGGAAAAAAAAATCAACACTTAACATAAACTAATTTAATAATATTTTCGAAATGTCTAACCTCGTCCCATTTCTGAAAATTAATATGCCAAATTAAATGCGCACATAGAGAACACAAATATAAACTCTTATTTATTTTTTATATTTTTAAAATCTAAGTGAGAAATTTAATGAATTGAATCCCACTTCCCATCATCTTCATCGAATATAGCTACAATTATTTATTTTTTAAATACCCCCAAAAAAACATGATGAAATTAAAAAAATATCATCTACAAATAGTATTGTGTGGCAATAGTCTTCTTTGACAGCAGTTTCCTATAAATATAACATTTTATCTTTCTACAATGTTTAATTTGTGCAGATAACCAAGATCTTTCTAAAGAAATATATAAATCAAATAATACAACACATACCGCATTTATTCTTGTATAAAACAAATCCGTCTTTAACAAAACACCACTAAATGCTAACATATATTATTTGTTAACAGTAATGATAGTATTTAAGTAAAGCCTTATTTGTTATGTAACAAAGCGCAAACTATTACTAAGATGGTATCCTAATAATTCGAAATTCCAATGAGGTTTAATACTAATTATTTTCAAGTTTTATTGAATTTAAAAACATATGTACAAATGTTAGCCTAACTGCTTCATGGTATGAATATTTTGGGTTCGAATCCCCTTCAGAATAACATTTATTTTAATTATTACATTTACATATAATGCAAGTATAAAAGAAATACTAAAGAAGGTAATTAGTGGAGATTATAGAAAATATTTTGGTTTTTCGGTCAATGCGATTGCGTGAAGTTTGTTGTTCTTTTTTGAATTCCATTGGTCTTAAATCGGGGGGGGGGGGTTGTAAACTGTTAAATAATGGGTTATTTATATTTTTAATATGTCGTAAAATTGTATTTGTTGTCGGGATATATAATCACCTAGTGTTTCGATATTTAGTATTGCAGACATACACTGTTTGGTAACCGCAGATTTCTTAATTGTACTCTAATATTAATAAAATACAAAAACAGACACAACCTGTTAACTTATTCGAGGGTGGTGAAGACTTTTTCATAATTGTTTTTTGAGTTCACGATAAATTGAACAGTAAAAAACGTCATTGGTACACACTGACAACATAGGTGGTTTTGCCAGGAGATTCAAAACTGAAGAAATAATAAATCTAAATCAAAACCCTCTAAATTTGAAAATTCGGAAGAAGGTATTGACAGTAAAGGGACGATGAGTAATATGGCTGTGCAGATTTAAAGTTGGAGTCGGTAAAGTGTGTGTTGTGGAAATAATGTTCGCTTGACAGAAAACGTTCATTAAATCATTATCATGATATTTATTTCATAAATGTATTGCATATAATTAACACGACATTTTTTTTTATTTCAGAACCTCTCTTTATTAATAGTATACAATGAACAAAAAATAAATAAACAAATAATTTTTGGTTCACATATTTCTCCTCGCTCTGCATACACAGATGCATTCGAAGGAGGACATAGATATAATGCGATCAGTTTGTTGTTAAAAAGTCAAAAACCCATACACAACACTCCGTGATGAGGCTCACCTTCAACTTACAGCCGTAGAAACACTAAAACCTAAACCTAGAACCTAAAACTAAAACATTTCCTGCCGCGACTGCGTCCTGCCATCGGTGGGGGAATGGAGCGGGGGTTATCGTGTTAAACATCGGGTTTGTCAAGTATTGCAGGGAGTCGAAAAATTAACAGATTTTTTTTTTTTTTCTGAACCCCTTCAAATTTTAATGCAATGTGTAAAAATATGAACAAAATACCCAACAAATTTTCTCCTCATTCTGCTATGCACAGATGCATTTGAAGGAGGTTGGGTTACATATATGATTGAAGTTAAAAGGAAAATACATAAATACGTTACAAGGCGATGGGGCTCAACTTCAGTTAAAAATGGGAGTTTAAAACACGACATGCTTCTTTGATCTGATATATTGATTAGACATATCGATTATTTTGAATCGATTATTAGTTACTATTTTGTTATCGGGTAACTTAATAATACATTTTATAATTATTTTGTTTCAGACTACCTACACAGATAAAGGACCAAAGGTAATTACTTATTTATTTTACTATAATGTTGAATTGAAACTTTCTTTTAACAAATAAATTACATAACTTCAGAGGAATGATGTCTCAATAGTCTTTTCAAGACAATGGCGTTGTAATAATCAAACGTCGGGGCTTACAATTTGATAACAAAAGAATATGAGACCGTTATTATTAATTAAAATTTCAGAAATATTATATTGTATTTTCTATAAACTAGCGCTCTCCGGAGAACGAAACCAGATTATTATTTATTTAACAATCCGTTATTTAAAACAAAAAAAATTTCAATTTACAGTTTTAAAAGTTCAAACGAATAAAATAATACAAGCGTGACTTTCAAAAGCGTGAAAAAAATTTTAAAGGATGGATAGAGAAAATTAAGGAGCCCTTGAACAATAAACCAATGAGCAGATTTATTAGTTATAAATAATTAACATGTAAACAAAAAATGACTAATTAAAAATCGACACTCGAACCCAAGAACACTTCAATCGGTTCGTTAAAAAAAAAAAAGTTTTAAACCTGATCTTCGCCCATAGAAAGAACTACAATTCAGATCTTGAATCTTCAACTTAATTCAGCAGATCTTAAAATCTACAGTGATGACTTTCTCATCAGATTTATAGAAGCCGCAGATTTATGATCTTTTTTTTCCTCGATCAAACTTTATCATTGATATTATAATATGAATAGAGTCTATCGTTAAAAAACAAATTGTTCACATTTCAGGTAAAAGTCTGACTTACTTTAAATAAAATAACTTGAAAATATACTCGATTTTCCTGAAATTGAAAAATTTGTTTGTTTACCTCAAATTGCATTACCTGTTAATTTTATTCATTTTTCAGCCAGATGGAGGAAAATTTGAGTGTTTTGACCATGTTCTATTTTGGGTTGGAAATGCTAAACAGGTAAAAATATATATTCATAATTATTGTTTATATACATACAGACAAATAAAAAATTGGCAAATGGTTGACTCCAGGCTAGCAGTTACTACTGTACAAGGCTTGGGTTCCGTGAGATTGCGTACAAAGGATTGGAAACTGGCTGTAGGGACCATGCAGCTCATGTCGTACAGCAGAACAAGGTAAAAGAACCTACAAACATTTCTGTTACGTGCTTTAAAAACATAAATTGATTATTGAAATTAATTTGATCCGTACAGGTAAAATTTGTCTTCGCCTCACCGTATGAATCATCAGAAAATGACATGTCGAAGCACATTGCCAAACATGGCGACGGAGTTAAAGATGTAGCCTTTACAGTTGAAGACATCGATATTATTTTGAAAGTAAATATTTTGTTACTGTATAGTTCAATATAATATGAACAATCACTTGCTTATACATAGACTTATATTTACAAGATATTAAAAAGAAAACTAATACAATATTATTTTAATAAATTAATTTTAAAATCAAGAGATCTGATTTTTTTTTTTTTTTTTTTCTTCATAGCCCCTTTTAATTTACAGATAATTATATATAAAGAGATCTGATATTATGATTCATGTTTTTTAAATTTCAACAAATAACTAGTTTAATTGGGAAGACAAAGGAGGCACCTTTCATTGCATCGATTTAAACTCACAACTGTCAATTATAATTATGTTTAACTAAATATTAAAAACCAACAACAACAATTCGAATACAATATAAAATGGTATATTATAATATTAAATATTCTTTGAGGGCTTCTCTCTTACAGTACCATTTAATTCTCATAACATTTGCATACTAACTAAAACTATTACACCGAAAACTCCACTGTTGACTGACAAGATCATAAGACATACTTAGACCAAATACTCCTAAACATTTATCCTTCTAGTAACAAATTTGAACACTCAATTATAGACGGCACCTGCTCGATAAGGCTTTTATGAGGTATTGGTGGTTGTGCCTTTTGTTGACATATGCGGTAATCTTATCTTTATAATTTAAATACATTTTCACTTATTTTAGATAAAAATTATCACCTATAAAATATCATGAAGATAGATTCAATTATTAAATAATTTTAAAATTGATATTCTTTATTATTTCTTTTTTTTAAAAAGAAATCTCAAGAAAGAGGAGCTGTCATAATAAAAGATATTTGGCAGGAAAGTGACGAGTATGGAAAAGTACGAATGGCGACTATCAAAACGGTCAGTACTTTTAAATCAATTTTTATGATGTACACTAGTACTCAAATTAAAATAAAATATACACTTATATGGTTAATTTAACAGTTCGGAGACACGACTCACACTTTCGTTGAAAGATCATCATACGGTGGTATCTTTCTACCAGGATATAAGAAAATTGAGACCGCTGATGCACTGACAAAGTTATTGTAAGTGTCAAAGTCGTTTAGTACTTATTTTTTTAGCCTCTTTTAGGAAATATATTTACATATTATAAACATCATCATGTTAAAAATTTTCATTAAGATTATGAAATTGACATGTTATAGAGAATGTAATTAAATAGATTATAAATTCCTAAAAGTAAAGGCAAGTATGATGTATCACAGACAGTCTTATTTTACTTAGTAAAGTAACTTCTCTTGGACTGATCCTGCCAACAAAGTGTAAATATTTATTGGTTAGAAAGGATAAAATAGTAACACTGCTGCGATTTAAATTCGGTTTCTTCTAATTGACTTGGGATGGTTGTCAATGCAAGGGCAAGGGATTTTAACTGTAATCACAAGGTCCCTGGTTTTAAGTCCTGAATAATACTATCAACAAACAAAAACATAAAATGGCCTAGTAATATAATCGATGTTAATTTAAGAAAAAATATCTCTAGCATCATTTTGTCACATTTTCCTTCACTAGAAAGCCATTTTTAATTACTTTTTGTTATCACGATCCCAGAAAAATATTACTTATTATTGATCATGGCAACGTGAACTTGTCATCAATTAATGAGATATGAATCATCTTTTATTAGTGTAATAAATTATTTAGTGAAACAATTGAATTAAGGAGGGACACTATTTTTTAGAAGTGGTCGGTTCAACCTTTAGAAAACTCAAAGAAGAACTGCGGAAAAGTTGTGAATATGAGATTAATGAAAATTATTAGGTCTTTTGTAATTATAACCGTAAAGTCCCGGCTGATATTGATTGTCATACTTAAAATGTGATACCCTACTCAATATGATTTATTTTTATTTATTAATTAACGATATTATTTTTTATACGGTTATTTTTATTTTAAGCATCATTGCAATTTTATGTTACCATGTAAAAAACAGAGTAAAAAAAAGTTTTTAACATGTTTTACGATTTTACTAAATTTTTTTTTTAATTTGTCTAGGCCTCCTGGTAGGTTAGACTTTATCGACCATGTTGTTGGAAACCAGCCTGATCTAAATATGGAATCTGTCGCTGAATGGTAAAATATTCACTTCAAATTGATTTTCACATTATTAATAAATTAATTATCCATAAATGGATTAAAACGTATTTACTTATAGGTATGAGAAAATACTACAGTTTCATAGATTTTGGTCTGTAGATGACACTCAGCTCCATACCGACTATTCAGCTCTTAGATCCATTGTTATGACAAACTGGGATGAAACGGTTAAGGTAAACTGTTAAGGCCAGATAATGTTTTTATTTTGTTAAAAAAGTAAAGTAAATTGAATCATGATTTTTTTATCTTTATTTAAAAAATTAATTTGTTTGTTAAATTTAATTATTTATTATTTTCGTCACTGACGTAAAAAACATTTTGTTTAATTTTGATTAAATGTATTGTGATTTGGCATAAATTCTTATTTTCATTCATTTAACAGTTCACTAGTTTATGCTAATGAACCAACCTGCTTTTGAATTTTCACTTGGAAGTATATAATACTCCACGGGTAGTTCAGCGTATACATAAACAGATGTGATAGTTATTTTAAAAGTCTTATTCTTGGGATTTTATGAAATTCTTACTCATTTGATAGTAATATTTTAAATTTAGTTTATTTTAAAAATTTAACTTTCTGATACTTAGCCCTAAACTGATTTTACAATACATTTTAATGTAGTACTGAAAAAAAAAATTGTAAGTTATTTTCACATTGCAGATACCCATTAATGAGCCTGCGCCTGGTAAAAAAAGAAGTCAAATCAGCGAGTACGTCGAATACTACGGAGGAGCCGGAATTCAGCATATCGCCCTTAACACAAAGGACATAATAACTTCAGTAAGCATTATGTCAGAATAAAATATGCTCGACCATCGAACAGATATTTTCTCAATATTTCATTAAATTCTGTTTTACTTGGCATCTAGATAAAAAACTTGAAATCGAGAGGGATGGAGTTCTTGTCGGTGCCTGATACTTACTATGACATGCTCAGGGAAAGGTTGATCGCTGATAATTTCCATATAGAAGAAGACTTGGACGTTCTTCAAGTAAATTTTTATACACTCAAATTCTGGAAAACAAAAAATTAGTGTACGATTATTACTGGTTTTTTCTAATGTTACAGAAATTAAGAATTTTGATCGACTACGATGAAAATGGATACTTGCTGCAAATATTCACAAAAAATATGCAGAACAGGCCGACATTATTTTTAGAAGTTATTCAAAGACACAATCATACTGTATGTTATTTTTGCTTCCTTTTTTTTATACGTATTAGTTAACCATGTAAATAAGGAGCATAAAATTAAAAATTATTTTTTAGGGCTTCGGAGCAGGAAATTTTAAAGCTTTGTTCCAAGCAATAGAATTGGAACAGATGGAGCGAGGAAATTTGTAGAACTGAAAATAGCAAATTATTTTTATATTTAAATATAGCGGAAGCTCTCTTAACTCCAGCAAGAGCTTAATGAATTGATCTTTTTAACTTGTAAACTAAGTTCTAATTTCTAGTTTGTTAATAAATCATAACTAAATCCTGTACAGTGTTTACTTTCCAAGTATAGGATCTACCTATTATTATACAGTACTGAGATACATTAGCTCTTGCGTCGACCGCCAGTTATACCTTTCTCTCATTTGGGGGAATAAAACAACAGGAAAAAAAAAGAATATAAACTTGCATATATTATACCGGTTTTCATTCTAAGCAATCCTGTACTCTGGATCCAAGATACCATAATCGCTTTTGGAAATAGAATTTTTCAAATAATTATTTTAAATTCTGTTAGAAACTCGCATAAATAAAATCATAATGCCAAAACTATTGTAGAGATAACAACTGCTTACTTTGTATTACTTACTGCTTTAAATTTGTATATAAAAACCCATTATAATATGTATTAGTTCAGACCTTTACATGTACCCAAAAAAACAAAAACAACATTATGTAAAATAGTGGCTATAAGCCA
Organism: Acanthosoma haemorrhoidale; assembly: GCA_930367205.1. Classification (NCBI taxonomy): domain Eukaryota; kingdom Metazoa; phylum Arthropoda; class Insecta; order Hemiptera; family Acanthosomatidae; genus Acanthosoma; species Acanthosoma haemorrhoidale. Next base: position 12,804,603 of record OV884015.1, on the reverse strand, counting down.
TTATCCCTAGACGTCTCTTCTTTTTCATGTCAGTTTTGAAGCGTTCATACAAACAATAATCGGGTCTAAAGACAAACCACTGCAAAGATTTAAATAAATGAAAGGAGAAGGTAATCCAGATTTGTAGTTGGAAGGAATAGTCTAAAAACCACGAATAATCCAAATAGTCGCAAAATATTAACTGATTCATATATATATTTTTAGAAATAATAACATAACGAATGACAATAATTAAAATGAAGAATATCTTAATACTTATTGCTTAACATTTATAATTTACAAAATACTACAGACACCTCTAATTAAGCGTTATATTTCTATTAGTACAAGCCAAGTTAATATTATATTTCTGAAAAAAGAAAATGGATATGGATAATCATTTGAATCGTCAAACACATAAAACTTTCAAAGGTTCAGCGACAACATCGAAAAGTTCAATAATTCAAAAATGGAAGAGAATCATTTATAAAATAGTATCTTAAGATAACGAACAGTATTATATTAATTGAATAAAACAAGTTTTATGTTAAATAGGTGCGTTTGTGTGTGAAAGTTGGCACAACCTTGCAGGAAGCATACTTGTTTTCAAAAGCCGAATCAACCAGTTCTATCTATTAATATTAAAATTTTTTACTTGACAGCTTAAATGACAAATAAAGTAAATATTATATTTGTTAATAGTAAAAAAAATAAAGGAAACATACATGTGACATATATTAAGTTGGTTTGAGTTTTTATTATGAAAGAATAATAAAAGATAAATGGGACCACAAACGAGATTTCATGTAATTGCAAAGGTTTTTAGTGGATTCAATACAATAGGTTAACTTATAATGTCATAATTTATCAAATTTTCAAAAAACATAGATTATGAACTAAAATATTAATAGTTTTAAATAATAAAATAATATTAAGTAGTTGATCACTTTTCAATAATTTATCAACACATTTTTTTTTTTTTGTCCAATTTTATAACCCATTGCATTTATTTAAATGAATAATTAAATTCATGCCGCAAACTTTCACGATCGTCCAGACACTCACCGCTCACTTATTCAACTCAAAATGAAGATGGGATGAGCTCCCGATGGTTAATGCTGGATGCGTATAAGAATAATAAGATGAAATATTCTATATATGCGGGGGGGTTGAAGTCCGAGGGGTTTAAGTCACATTTCCTTCATTTTGAGAAACAAAAGGTTATTTCCTTGTCACAAATTTATGCCAGGAACCAATCGAATAATGTAATGAGGTTTGATTAAAGATAATTGTGAAGTAAAATTTGTCTAAATTATATTTTAAACATCAGGGAAGGACTTAAACCATTGTTATAAATCAAACATTAAATAAATAAATACAATTTTTGAGGTTGATAAAAAATTGAAAAAAAAACAGGTTGTAACTTAGTTCTTGTTTTCTTTCCGCAGTTAAACCCTTCTAGACAGTATTTCTTGACTTAAGTCAGAATTAAAGGCATATAATATATTTGTTCGTATGGAAAGAGAAAACATGGAAATATTTTTGTTTTCAGATTTTGTTTCCCAAATTAAAAAATCTAATACGGATTTTTCGGCAACACTGAATGTAGATTATTTTTATTATTTTTTTTTTTTAGCATGAGGGGGAACTTGAATATTCCCATTTAAAGTGCGCTATCTTATCTAGAGCTATCTACATCTATTTACAGAGCTTTCAATGAATAAAATAAAAGGGTTTGAACCCAGAGCCTTCGTATCATGACATGAAACAGTAATACTACAACCACTACACCATACTAAATCCCTCTGAATTTACTATATACATACATATGTATATATATATATATATATAGAGAGAGAGAGAGAGTGACACACACACAAAGATATAGAAATATACATATAGAATTAGACTAGAAATCATTTGATCAAATAGTTAATATATATAATGTATAACAATAATACTTAGATAATAAAAATAATTTTTTGAACAAAAGTTTAAGTAAAATTTCTACTTAATAATTGAATTTTTTTTTTACATCTTTTAATTGTTACAGTTTAGCTTTATGATTGATTATTTTCATGATATAATTATTCGGTTTCAGAAAATAGAGAGCTTTGAAGATTGAGGACAAATTGACTTATAGACTTTGTACTACTTAAACAGTTTTCCTTTCATGTTTTCTTTTAATGACGTATCAGTTTCTTTGTCGATTTTATCTATTAGCATCAGTTGTTGTTGAGCGTAGTTCATCATGGAAGGATCATGCTCCACTAGCGCTTCCAGATCAGATTTTGCCGCAGGTGCATTCCATGTTGTAGCGTACGCTTTAGCCCGGCGGTATAACGCTTTGACATTACCTGAACAACACAATATAAAATAATTAAATGGAAATCCTTATTTTAGCTAGAATGTATTTATTTATGCATGAATATTGTTATAGTGATTATAAATATTAATTTGATTACAAGATGAATTTTTTTGTTTATAATTTAAAAAAAAGGAGAGGTTTTGTGGTCAACAGATAGCTATAACCTGCAATTTAAAGAGGCCTCATCAAGTAGCTGTATATTTTATTAAAAACTATAATTTAATAAAGAATTTTATTATATTACAATTTTTATTGTATATTGAACATTCAGTTTTGAGTATCTGATGATATTTTCAAAAAAAACAAAGGATAGAATCTAAAACTCCCCTCAGTAATAATTAAATTCATTCATCAGCCTCAAATCTTTAATATTTATTTGTTGATAATAATTTATAAATATAAGCTTTTTTAAAATAGTTGGATTTTTATATTTATTTTGTACTAGTATTTAAATAAAATTTATCACAGTTTATAATGGTTTAATGTCAAAACCAGCAATGTCTACTTTCCCAAATATTTCTGCGCTCTTCAAATCTTAAAATACATGGAAAAAAGTAAGCACCGTTGTTATAATTAGAAAAGGTATACATAGAACATATTAATAATTCTGTAGCTCTTTGAAATAAAAACATTTTGAAAATCAACTTACCTGGATCGTATTGAAGTACCGTTGTGCAATGCTCGATCACTTCATAATACTCCTCGAGATATAGTTTACATTGCGAGTAATTCAATAGAATTGCCATTTTTTTCTCTTGGAGACTTTTCCATTCAGGCTCGCCAGGTTTCTCACTATTTTCATAAAGAGTTTATAGTTAGTTTTTTTATTAGATTTTCTAAGTATCATAAAGGCGATTTAGTTTCTAGATGACACAGACATTTTCAATTGTGCAGAAAATAAAAATAAAACATTACCAAAGCATTAATTGGTCTAAAAAACCAATGGCCCGAGAATATTTCTGAGACGCTTCGGAATAATCTCCATTTTTAAATAAAATATTTCCTTCATCTTTTAGCTTAGGGACTTCGTCTAAACGTTCCTTCTCGTTGAGTTGCCAGGTTTCATGTTCGTATTCACTAGAATTCTCAACTTGCAGCAACTCTGAAAGCCCAAATTGATCATAATCAAGAGACTTTACATATTTATGTCATAACTTATTGTAACGCTGGCTAGGGAGAAAACCTTACTAGGGCATCCATTTCACCATACCCTGGTTCAGAAAAATACATTTATTTACAAAATGAAAAATAAACGTGTATCACAAATAAAATCATAACTCAAAAAAAAAAATATATAAATATTATTTTAAATAATTGGAAATTTTTACAAAATAAATTAATGTATTATAATATTGACATATGTCAGCTAGAAATATGATAGGTTTGTTCAACCGGTGTTCCTATTTTAGATGACGTAAAGGAAATTTTTTATTTGGGCAACTATTAGATGTAAGTGTCATATCACCCTGGAAACGGTTTGGTTGCTAGGCTATTCGGGTGTAACACCCACTTATATCAAACTTAGAGATGGTTATTTATAAGTTTATTCCACAGAATAAATTAAACAGAATTAAAACTCGAAAGATTCTAGTCATGGCGAACTGTAATCAAGGAATTGTACAGTTAGCACTATTTATCAACATCTTCTATGCTAGCAATCTGAACCTCATCTTTATCAAATGATATACTACAGATTTAATTTTTTGATATTATTGTTATATATAAACATATTCCATACTATAGTTATTGTTCTATAATAATAATAATAATAATGAATCAAAATCTTACCAATGATAAATTCTAAATCACATGGATTTCTTAACAATTCATTCAGGTCTTCATGTTCCAGGCCGTAGCTTTGTAACATGTGACCACAGCAATGCCTCGATCTTTGTTTTTCAGGATGCTGTGCATCTCTTAAGGTTCTAGAAACCAATGGATATGCATGAACTAGCTAAACAAAATTACAAAACGCAATTGTAAGATGCTCTCAGCTATCTTTTTTATTATAAATAGATAAAGTCATCATTACGAATAATGTAAGTTTAAAAAAAAAAAATAGGTGCCGACAATTTTTCCTTCTCGAAAACTTTCAATTAACATTCCCTATGAGCGAAAATAAAGCATTATATTATTAAAACAAATCACTCAATTATGGAAAGTGAAAAAGTAAAAATTCTTTTTAGTCAAGTGTGATGCATATCGGCATATATTAATGTGCAGCTGTGACAAAAACAATTTTAATGTCTAGGCAGTAGTCGATTAAGGTCCCAGCATATATTAATCAATATACATATTATTAATGAAGATGTTTAACTCCTTAATTGGATACCCTACACAGTATGGTAGGAAAATATTAATATTACAAGTAGTAATTGATTTATTAATGACCATTTTCTATTTTTCATAGATTTTATTTTATTTGTAACCTCACAAGTGCATCAAATAAATTACAGTGCAAAATTTCAAGCCTCTAAAAAAGAAAGGACAGATGTAATGTTAATGACTTTTAATAATAGAAAAAATGTGCGATAAAAAGAACTTAAGAAACCCTATTAAATATTGCGATATAGAATTACTAGTAATAATTATTTATTTCTTACACTTTTATCTATTTTGAAAGAGGCAACTTCACTTATAGCCATAGCTTGGACGATGGTTTCCCAAACTTCCAGTTTAAATTGTTTACCAATAACTAATTCCATTGGTTTGCCCATCTTTCTGCTGTCATCAATGACAGTTTCATCTTCACATTTACGAGTGATGAAATGAAATTTCACCTGAAGAAATGAGAGCATTGCTAGAGACAGTGAGAGGTTTTAACATCATAATTAATGCAAAGAAAAATTAAGATGACTAACTTTTGTCCCAGGAGACATTTTTTTAAAACCTTTACCACCATGAATAATTGATTTCCTTATCAGTGGATTGTCAAATGCTCCAATTTCCATTGTTAATTAGTTCTAATTTGTCTCCGGAATAATATAAAAAAATCGTACTATTAATCAACACATTCCACTTTTCGTATTAGTTTACAAAGTAAAATAAAAGTGTTTGTAAATACGTAAGGTTACATATGACAATCCAGTGAGGTATCGCCAAAGTGAAACTAAAATAATTATGAATCCGTAAAGAGATTTTCTATCAATAAACTTCTACTATTATCATTCCCTTAAATATATAGAGAGCTATGAGGAACAGCAAAAAAGTCGAACATCAAGTGCATCCTATCCCTTCGATCAAAAGTCCTGAGAACAATAGTAAATGCCACTTATTACGTCAGCAACAAAACCCTTCATAACGATCTTAATACACCTTACATTCTCGAACTCATCCCTTCCAAGTTCATGAAATTTTATAGTAACCTATCCAACCACCCTAATCCCCTAGCACAGTCATTCACTGCACCACTCATCCCTATAATCCTCCTCGGAGACTAAATCGGACTATTTGTTGCTTGGTACTTCTTATGCCTCGTGACCTGCTATAAATGCGTGACAGTGAGAGTCCTGGCAATGGCCAGTTTCTCCAATTATGTCCTGAGCGTCTGTGGCTCTCGCGTTCTTGGTCAGCCTCCACTGACTCTTATTCAGTGACGCGTCTGACGGAGGAGCGTGGGGGACCTCCTAAGACTCCGCTTCCTCTTTCGCATGCGAGTGAGGTGACAACCATGTGGACTTGAGAGGTCTCTGTGCTGTTTGTAAATAATCTATAAATGAGCGAGTGAATAAAAATTGTAAATATGGTATGAATGAGAACATTTATCAGAATAACTTATTGCCCAATGAGGCAGATTGTAATTTTATCAGAATAAAGTTGTTGTTGAGATTAGTATTAAATATTGAGCTGCAGGTGAATATGATTCAATCACCAAATAAATACTACGTTTATATTGCTGTGAATTCATTATTAACCGTGAATCTAAAAGTTAGCGGAAGGGTTTGTTGTGATTTCGGCTCGGGTTGATGAATAGATAGGTGTTAAGTATATTAGCGTATAAAACGTTTCGAAATAGTATGTACGCATAGTCGACTGTTTAAATTCATTCCCCAGAATATTTCATTCCCTACCATCTCACACTAAGACCTGATGCAGATAAACAAAGTAAATACGTCGAAACGTTGCCATTAATAAATTTGATGACAACTCACAACTGACTCTCTTTCAACAAACTCTTCTACTCGTTTACTGTGCTCATTACTTAGTTACTCAAGATAAAAATAAAAAAAAAAATCGTAAAAATAAAACGTAATCCGAAAAATAAACAGTTTGAATTGTTTCTGAAGTTTTAAGAAACCCTGACTTTCTGAGAAATACTTCATACTTCTGCCCTCACGATTGTCACGGATTTCTTATCCGTATACTGAAACTTCTGGATCATACTTCTAGTCAAAACATTACTTTTCTCATATGAAACAAATGGTGCATATAAGGATGTCATAAGATGTAAATAACTAGTTGAGCCTTTCAATTTTTTATTTGTTTAAAAGATTATTTTTATTTTTACCGGTCAATTTTTTTTTTTATATTAGTTATTAACTAAATTTTAAGTGAAAGAAGCAATATTTTGTGAGACTCTTGGATCTCAAGGCGAGTTCTTTATAAAGTTCGAAGCAGCTCCGTATTTTATTTAATCAAAAATATTTCATTTTATTTGTAGTAAAAAAAAAAAGTGAAAATTACTGAAAAGTTAACACGTAAACTTTGTAAAGTGTTTTCCCCAAAAAATCCACCGTTATTGATTTTTTAAAAATTCGGATAGATTGAATTAATTAATTATTTTTAGTAGAACTACGATCGACCCGTCCCTGAATGAGAAAGTAATTTGGCTGTTTTCTCCCAATTACATAAAATCTATCAAAACAACGCCTCTTCAGATCAGATTTAATTAATAATAAATAAAAAGCAATATAAATTAGTATATTTTTTCTACCTTATTGGAAACAAGTTCGATTTGATGATGGCTTTATTGAAAGATATATCAATTACTATCGCCATCCTAGGTTATGGGTTCAAATGCAAATAAAATTTACCTAACAGTTCTAATTATATTGAAATTTAGCCTTGGGGCTCCTGTTTATCTGGAAACAGGAGATAAGGACTGACAGTGTGTAAATATGAAAAAGTTATGTAAGCCAGAAAGGTGGAGAGACCTATTAACTTGATTGCTACCAGTCACAGCTCATACACAGTTTGCAAATAAAACTGCTTTGGCCATTTATAAGGTACATTTACATATTACCATTTATAAGGATATTTAATTTTTAAACAACAAAAGTATAATACTCCATAATTAAAACCCTCTGTCACTTCTAAGGAAGCATCATGTTCGCTGATTATTCTAAAGTGTTAAAGAAGGAACTAGACTGTCCTAAGTTGGAAGATATCCAGACAGGTATGTTTTATTATATTACCATATAATACATTGCCTAGTCATGTATTTTTATAATTAATATTTTGTAATTCTAAATCTCTTATTAAGCGGACCTTTCCTTATTGTTTTTAGCACTACAAAAAGGATTAAAGAATAGTTTTGCAGAAGTTACCGTGGAGGTTGTTGACTGTCCAGACCTGTCCGTTGAACCTTTCAATTTAGCTTGTAAAGGTAACTTTCATTTTTTACTAATCACTTTTTTAAATGTAACAGACTGCTGTATATTTATACCGTTTTAGGAATCGGTGGGTCAACTGCAATTCTCGAAGTTGGAGGGCCTCCGTATTTATTACCAAATGTCCACAAAGATAAAGTATACGATATAAAAGACATCGTCAAAAAAATTGGAATGGAATCAAGTCTTGTAATTGGCGCTGGTGCTGGCCCATGGCCTTTCGTTGGTAAAAATTGCGAGGTTTTAATTTTCATTCTTTTTTTAGCTTATGTGTATTGCTTAATCTTTATTAAAGTTATTTATTTCTGCTTTTTTTACGCAATTTTCAGATGATGGCTAACGTTTTTATTGATAAAGACACAGTTTTGAACAAAACTCATATCGCAAAATTAAAGGATGACGGTTCTACAGATATAAATGTTAATGTTTTGCCTGATTCTGAAACACGGTTTGCTCTTATGGCAAATCTCTTCGCCTGTGAAGGCTCTCAATCTAAAGTACTCATTTTTATGTATTTATTTATGAAAAAATTATTGATTCTTTTATGCATGTAGTAGCTTCATCTCTTGGCCATCAAAAACTCTATACTAATTTAATTCATATTTTACTCCACTTTAATCTTAATATTATCTTAAACTATTATGGGTCGATGTTGCAGGTCTTAAAAGTCCACTGTAAAAATCGCATAGGTGCTGACAACTTTGTGACTGCTATAAGAAGCACATTAGAAAAAGAATTTAAGGACAAATATATTGGTAATAAGAGTGTTAAATAACTTTACAAATAGGGAAATGTCCATCATGCCAAACCATGACAATAAAATTTTGTGTTAAAGAGTTTTTCAGTGAAGGGTGAGGCACCTGCTCGATTTTTATTAATTGAAATGAATTAATTTCCAATATTTACACAGAAAAGTAAATCTTTTCCTGATATGCAATGTATCTAGTCTAAAACAAAACAAAAACTTGTAACATAGCTCTTATTATTAGCTATGGATGATGTTTTCATTGAAGTACCCATAAATTTCAATTTAGGAAAAATATGAATAGCAAAAATAAAAAAATTAATAGAAAAGCATTTCTTCATAATATATTATGCCCTAAGCCCTTATGTATGGGTAATTTATCTCTGCCAGCAATATTTTTTGCTAATGGGTCCTAGTTTTAGCTATAAATCTTTTGGTTATTGATTTTAAAATATATAGAATGCAATCAGTTTTGGATACATTTCACAACTATTATAGTGTACTTTGGTTTGTAATGTAATGGTTTGTATTATTATGAGAAAATTATTGCTTAAATTAAAGTATAATGCAACAATAAATAAAACACCGACACCATTGGTAGGTCTAATTTACCCACCTCTTTACTATTTGTTGCCTGGTGCTTCTTATGCCTGAAATTTAGTAATGCCCAAGCATTTACTTACCACTGTATATTTATTATGGTTTATTCTTCATAGACTATAAGACAATAAAAGAATATTAAAAGAATTTTATAGTAGTTTATTGTGTTCATACAACAGCTTTAACGACCAACAGAATGCCAGACGGACATTTTTTTTTCAATTTATTCAGAAATTAAAGATCTATTTATATATTTATTATATAATTATATTAATAACTGAATTGTGGCATGTAATCTCACTTGGGTAAATTTTTATTTTTATTGGATAATGAGAAAAAGATCGACACAGGCGGGATCGCATAGTTGAAAAAGGTGTCTGAACTGTAATATGAAGGTTCTGAGCCCTCTTTAAACAATAATTATTAAAATATGGTTATCATTTAAATTTTTTTATTGGTTTTAGGTCTAGGAGGTGCCTTTCTACTTCAACGTGGTAAAGCATTACAGCACGTCATGCCAGCATTTTGTTCCTTGCCCATAAATACCGAAGAAGAACTAAACCAATGGCTGAGTTTTTATGAAATGTCTGCTCCTTTGGTAGCTGTAGGAACTTTGATGTCTTCTGACATTCCAGTAATAATAATATTTGCTATATTATATTGATACAATTAGGCAATATTACTTCATTGATACATAAATTGCTATATATCGGGGACTGATCTCGAGCGAAGATACAGTGCTTGAGACTTGCTTTTTGGCCTTGAGTCTTGTTTTTTTGCGAAATTAATTCACCTTCTAGAGCCGTGAGTGTTAGAAAAAGTCTTTTATAGTATTTTAATAAATTTGACAAATAACATACAAGGGAACCTCAAGTGAGGATTATGGAAGAGAAAAATAGTGCTTTCATAGCCTCATGCCCCATGGAAAATCTATTAAATACAAAAAAAATTAAATCATTCGTATAATTTCACTTTGCAATATGTTGATTTTTGAGACATACCATATTTTAGCTTTTAAAAAGATTCAAACAATTTATAAATTGATATTTCCTCCGGCAGTAAATGATGGGATAGTAGATAGGCACATAATAAAGGCGGTGCTAGACCCCGGTCTACAATGTTCTTACTATTTCAATTAATTGTAATTCATTTTAAATTAATGTTTATCGTGTAAATTAATTAATAGGGTAACTTCAATATATCTCTAGTTGTTAACTACTAAGTTAATTTAATATTTATTGTTCTTGCAGACTTTTGATCTTCGTGTACAACACTTTCACAGCTTCAGTAACCACAATGAAGCCGGCCATTATCATCATGACACAACTCCTAATGATGTTGAATATTTGGGATACTTTAATACAGGACAATATATTTACCGGTTTGACCAACCTGTGGAAACTCACCAATTCGGTAGAGATTAGTTGTCTCTAAAAACATAATCACACAAAAAATATGTTTACTTGTTTAAATATCAAATAAAGAAAAAATTATTACTATATTTTAATTCATGATGGTAAATTTATAATTATTTGTGTATTTATTTAACCTTATAGTGTTACTGTGAATTCAACATATAGAAGTAAAATCATAACTTTTTTCTAAGATATGGATCAGACATGTTAAAATTTATTTGCAGTAAATGTTATTTTTTCGGGATTTAATTTTGTGTTTTGTCATCAGGACACCAAGTGGAAAATTCCATTTATGCGCTGTGTAAATTACATGCCTTAAAATTCACAAACTATTCTAGGCAAAGTACCAAAAACAACTTTTTTTAACTATTCAGCACAAATAAGGGTTTTGATGATCTCACTAATAACTCCCCCATGAATCATCTCTTAAAGGTAAAAAAGAGTACAGTGGTAGTTGGTAGGTGGCGCTGAGGAGCAAGCGAGGTTGATGCTGTCTCTGTTACCTGGTGGCCTCTTAATCTTAGTTTAGTTTTTTTAACAAGATTCACTTCTCTATTCAAGAAGCTACTCATTTCTTCTCGCAAAGCTGAATGAATGAAACCCCAACCAGACTTATTCCCCAAAGGAAAAATCTTTGGGTAGGTGAGCCTTTACATCTTGAAAGTCATCAATTAGGCTTCGTATAGGATCGAAAATCTATGAAGTGCTTCATAATAAGAAATTTGGTTAAGCTATGATGCAATTGCCCGCAATGAGAGGATAGAGACAACACAGAGCATGTCGAGTGTTGGTACAGGCTAGAGCACAAATGTAAATTGGCAAGTATAGCTTGTATGAGTCCAACTACCCGCTTTCTATGGTTAGATGTTCGACCAGGGTGATGAAATTGTATCAAGACGGCGAGGGACTACTTTAAATGTACACAAAGATACAAGTTAGTTATAAAAGAAATTAACTTTTGTAAAGTTTTAAGATAGAGAGTAAATAAATTGTTTGTAGATAGTTCACATAAGTGTAGGGAAAATGTAAATATTTTGCATAATATTCTATAAATAGTTATAAGGTAGAGATTAGGATACCTATGTATAAGTCTAACAAAAAATTGAAAATAATAAAACGGGTTAAACAGAATTACACAAGGCACACAACTATGCAGTAAACCATACTGCACCACATGCTTCGAAAAACCCATTGGACTTATAAGCTTACCAGTGAAGGAGGTCCATGAAGGAACCCCTTTTGGGATATCCATCATAGGGGATGTGGAAATAGCACAGGAAGCATAGCCAAGCTATTTTCTTGTTAGCGATTTTTTTAAGAACTTTATCTCTTCCACCAACTTATGCTTCTAGTGATTGAATCCATTTTCAAGTGTTAAAAAATAGTTTTGTATTGGAGGGGTCTCTTGCCGATGTTTGACTGTCAATAAATAAAAACACCAACTTATCCACCCAACATCATCAAATATTTTTGTTTCAAAAGTCCCCGATAGAACAACGTGTCTTTATTGTTGAACATTATCCCAAAAATAATGAAAGTTTGGCGGCCGCAGTTCGAAAATTTCATACAAAATATGGTCGGAATAGTGTATTGACTTCATCGACTGTGAAGAGATTAATTGAAAAATTAAGGGAGACTGGATCAGTTGGAGACACTTAAACTCCCTGTCCTTGTTAATAATACATTTGGCATACCGAAAAGAATTATTGCCGGCGTTCCTCAAGGTGATAAGCTGAACACTTTTTTTTTTATTTTATTTTATTGTTGCGACCTTTTCAATGCCGTGCCAAACAGTGACCATTGTAGCTTCAATCTCAAAGACGAGGACAAGACTGGAAACGCTGCAGCAGAACAAAATATATTAGCGCTGGGTGCGCCCAAGTTCGTCAGGATTTCTCGAATTAGCTTAGATTAGACAATGTTCTCAACATCGCGACAAATAAAATATCTTGCTAAACTACGATCGTCTGAAAATTTCTTTCTTCTTCTTTTAATTAGACCGACTTAGCCAACAACTCTGTTTGTTAAAACAGTTAAAAATTGTTAAAGAACATATTTTTTAATAAATTTATTCATACAGGATTTTTTTTTAAATCTTTCCTTTATTTCGTCTATTGAATAAAATTTATGTAAAATAATTGTTTTGGTCTACTTAAGATAAATATTGATCTTCTGAGTTATTGTTTCTACAACTTTATGACCTCCTTTCATTTTCGTCATTACTTGCTCTTTGTTGTAAAACCGTCTGATCTCTTTGTAGTTTCTTCTAAACCTTAATTTATGAATTTGTATTGAATGTTTCATTATTAGGTATTAATGTTTTAAATGCCTACTACATGTAAGGCAGCCTGTGGGAACAAAGCCATATTGAAGGTAATTAAATATTTTAACTTTCTAATATCTGTTTTTTAGCGTGGTTGAGTTTAATAATTTAAATATTTATTCCCCAGAGGCCCAAAACAGGAGATGCTTTGTGTAAAGAATGCTTTTTTAGTGCATTTGAAACTGAAATCCACTTCACCATTACAAAAGGAAAATTATTTCAAAGAGGCAATACGGTAGCCATCGCAGCGTCTGGTGGTAAAGATTCAACAGTTCTTGCTCATGTGTTAAAATTGCTAAATGAAAAGTATGATTATGGATTGAAATTGGTATTACTTTCCATAGACGAAGGAATAACCGGTATGTTTTCTACTAATATCATTTAATTTTAACTATCGTTTAGCAACACTTTACTGAAACTCACTTCAACAATACTACTGTTATTTTTTTACATGATATATTTGTTATGCTTTTATCACAGGATACAGAGATGACAGCTTGGATACTGTTAAACAGAATAGAGATGACTATAAAATGAATTTAAAAGTATTATCATATGAAGAATTGTATGGCTGGACGATGGACTCTATAGTGAAGGAGGTGATATTTAGCTTGTTTTGCAATTATTTACCTGTCTAAGTGTTTTAAGTTTATAAGGTCTTTCTGAAGTTTATTGTCACGTTGACACCAGAGGTCACAACAGCGAAGACTGTGTATACAGGCCGCAGTCTTGAAGATTTATTTTCTATTTAAGGATCAAATCAATTTATATATTTAGGTTGAGTCATAAGTAACTTCCATTTTTTTTATGAGACATTTATTTTGCTCTCATTAAATAATAAAATTATATTAATTTATTATGCATTCACCACTATTATCTATAACCTTCTTCCATCTTCCTGGGAGTTTATCAATTCCTTCCTTGTTAACTGTGGTATACCTTGATTGACGTGGATTTTGCTCCAATATTGCCTTTAAAAGGTTGTCGTCAAAGTCAGAAGGACGTCCCTCCCTCGGTTTGTCTTTCAAGGTTGTATTTCCAGAACAGAATTTTATAAACCAATTTCTAACTGCCCGATAAGTTATTAGTCCTTGCCATATACACTGCATATTTTTTCAGCTGTCGCCCTAGCACTATTGCCTTGTTTAAATTCCCAAAGCATTACTTGACGAATGTGTACTTTTTGACTCTACATTTCAGAGGTTAAAAAAAAACAGTTTAACGTAATGTGTATCACATAAAACAGTTGACATATGTCTAACTGAAGCCTCGTCTGTATAGTGATAACAAAAACTTGTTGTCATGGTAACTCATAGCGAGTAGATACGAACAATAGATTCTACTTAGCTGTAAGTTATCGGAAGTTACTTATGACTCGACCTGGTATATAAAACCCAAAATGGTGTTGTATCTGTCATTAAATGCCTTTGGTAAAAAAGTTTTTTTTTTATTTACGTACATAAAAGTAATTCAAACTCAACTCATATTTGCTATAATGACATGATATAATGCATAAAAGTTCTTTTTGATGCTTCCTAATTAATCAATAACTGTTACCTAGTAGTTCAAAAATATTTCTATTGCTTCCATATTGAGTAGGGGAACAGAACAGCACGTAATATATGTCATAGTTTTAAGGATTATAATTACAAAAAATGAATAAAACCCTGTTCGAATCACCAGTCAAGTGAAGGGATGATATCTGAAAGTTTTACTTGACGCCCTGAAGATGCTAAAAATAAAACAACCTCTTGAGAAATAAAAAGTCATTAATTAATCAATTACTTGGTAAATAATTAAATAAACATTAGCTTACCATATCGTGTATCAAAGTAAAGATGTCGACTGCAAATTTCTATTATTTGTTGGGACTTTCATAGACTATAATTACAAAAAATCATTAAAATCTTGTTAGTAGCCATAATGAAAACCCTTAATTGTGCTATATTGGATTTGATGATTCACAGATTAGTATTTAAGTCACTGGCCTTTTGTTGAGATTGAGCCCCCCCCACCCAGTTTTAAATCATCAGATGTTCATGCTATTTTGCACGGTTGATAAGAATAGATGAAACATAGTCCTACTCACTAATATTTTATGGTGCATATTATATATATCAGGACTACATATTTATGCTTATTTCTTTTCAGATTGGAAAAAAAAATAACTGCACATTCTGTGGCGTCTTCAGACGTCAAGCTTTGGACAGAGGTGCTGCCCAGCTGGGAGTAGACGCTCTGGCCACCGGTCATAATGCTGACGATATTGCAGAAACTGTAATCATGAATGTCTTGAGGGGAGATATTGCTAGGCTTCAAAGGTGTACGGATGTGATTACTGTAAGTATAATATCGTCCTCAATAATTTACCAATATAAAGGTCATCTAAGTAGTTTCTGAGTGACCTATTGACATCGTTTACTTGGACATGTACAGCAATGGAGCGAAAATCCAGTTTATTCTGGTGTCATGGCTGATAAAGCCACTTCCTAAAGGGAGGGGTCAAAAATGCGGGGTCGGTCGGTGCCAGAGCCTCGTGTGTTTGTTTATATCGTATGAGATCAATGATCACAATTATTTATTCCCCTAACAGGGTGGGTAGGTTGTAATATTGTCTCAATGAAAATATTTTCTTACCAAAAAGAATTAGAAAAATCTAAATGTGTTATTTTCTCACATCAAACAGTAGCTATAACGATATGTATAGTTATTAAAATATAAAATTTGTTTTCTAATGTAATATGAATAGATACAGTCAGTTATACATCAGTACTGTTCTGTTACATCCACCGCTTTATTCCTGAAATATTAGTTTTCCCCATACAGATATAGATCAGATAACTCTGTATACTTAATATTTTTTAAAAAAATACTAACAATGTTGTGGAATAAAAGAGTTAACAATGGCATTTGCTGCAATTATTCTGGATTCAAATCTCTGTACTTTCCAGGGAGTACATAATGGCATAGAACCCCAATTATAAAATATATTACAAATGTGCCAAATGCAATTAGCCTATTCGCTTCATAGGATTCATTCAACCTTGGAACCTTTCTAATCTAATATTGTTGTGTCAACCTCTTTATTAGAAGTTCCCCTCTTCTCGGCTTAGAAAATATCTATCTATGTTTCCATATTTTAATAAAGACCTTAAATACTTAAACGCGTCAAGTAAGAAAGAGGGGGTAGCTAGTGGGGGAAACAGCCGCAGGTGGGAGAACCCTCCACCACGGCTGGCCTGCCTATATAACCAGCCCGTCTTGGTGAAGTTGGAGAGAACTTACTGAACCGGCACTTAGAACACTACTCTCTCTCTCTCTCTCTCTCTGCTTGCTGCTCTACTCAAACCATGGCCTTCTTATTCAACTATCTCTGCATCTCTCTCTCCTAACCTCGCTATGTTTTAGTCCGGCGTTGTCAGACCCCACACCTTCCTAGTGAGATTCTCTGCCTTTGTCTCGCTAAAACTAGCACCTCCATGTGAGAGATCTCTCCCTCGCGGACGACGGTTGCCGTGGCCCTACAAACTTTACCTATTAGCGTCTTCCACGGCAATCCAGTCTGCCTCTCTCCGGTTCACACTCGCCTTTGGGATCCGGACAGTTTTCGCCTACCCTTAGATACCGGGTGTGAACTCTTGGTCATTCCAAGACCACAATAACTACCTATAATACCTACCCTGTTCCTCTTCTCCTGAACATAGTGCACTGTCGGGGCACACCTTCTAAGATCTTATGGAGTCAAAATCGAATAAAGCAGCCCGCTGACTAAGCCGCCAGCAAGGGTGAAAGACCACAGGTCCACCTATCTTATCTCTTTCTTGGCGCTCGCCGGACAGCGGCTAGAGATTGTAGCGACCCTAGCCCGCGGCGGGCGTCTCCTACCCACCTTGGGGACTCACACATCTGAAAAAGCGACAAATATCTTAATTTATGTGCTTCTTGTTTTAATGATTCTAGTTTTATCTATTCTAAGCACGGGCTCTTACTTGCTGAAAAGGTTTCTGAATCGATGGACCATTGCACTTTGGTTAATGAACCACCTGTAAACATGTTCAGCGAAGCGTACATTTTCACCCACCTTTTCTATTAGTTGGTTAAACACCAGATAGGTTGATATATAAAATATGGCTGCAGCGTGTTCATGTAAGGAAAGTTGCAGTTCTGTTGCTGTAGATGATGAGGCCCTTGTAATACCTATGTACATAAATAAATAGAAAAATTGAGGTGTGAATTATCTATTACTTTATAATTTTATGAATGTAGGTATGTCGAAACTGTTATCAGTACAATGATTGTTTATTTCAGTTTAACGTTCTATGTACAATTTATATTAATAGGTTAATAAAGTTACCTATTTTTCCAATTTCCACGAAGGACAAACGCAAGTTCTCTGGACCATTGTAGTTGAGATCACAGGATGTGTTTTTTACTTAGAAACACAGAGCTCTCCAACAAAAACCAATATTAAAACAGGCAGCTATAATAATAATGAAAATAATTAAATTATATTTTATTTGTTTTATGAGCTAAATTATTTAATTAAGTGTTTTATCTACCAGTTAATCCAAGTATCAATGGTCAGTAGTTTTTTTTTCATTATAAAGAGAAGGAACACGGGTTATTTGCAAGTGAGTTTCTTGAATACTTAATAAAAGAAAGACTACTCGATATTTTTGGCCTGAAATACTTCATTTTTTTTTTTTTGTTAAACAAATAAAACATAAACCTGTTTAAATCTGTTTGTTCGATTGTCATTAAAAAAGCAATTTCTTTTTATTTTATCGTTCCGTTTTCACCTCTAAAATTATAGATTACTGGATCATATTTATGGCAGTTATCATAAAGTACGAAGAAAGACGGGATTTTTTGAAAGTAGAGCCTCTCTCCGAATTTAAGGCTAAATACAAAAGGAAAAGGAATTTTTTTTGTAATAGATCAGCCTATTTTTTATCATTTTAGTCTTTACTACTAGTACTATCAAATCTAGTGACTTATTTTCTTGTCTATTGTGATATCTAAATAATAAATAGTACATATTTTTTAATGTTATTTTAAGGTTGAAATATTTAGCATATCTTGAGTAATTTATTGTAATTCTATGCTTACGACTGAGCTGTGAGGCGGGGGGCAACCCCAACCATCAATTGATTTGATACTGTTCTTGAAGTGTCCAAAAGGACTTAGTGTTCCCCCCGATACAGCTAGAGAAAGGCATGTCACCATTGTTGTTAGTTATATTAATGGATGTCGTCATTACACTGCCTAAGTGTAAAATCCTGAAGTTTGCCACAACTTTAAGCTCATACTTCCTGTGAGGTCCTGCGATCTTGGATTGGCAGTCGGACAACGAAGCCTTCTGTTGAAGACAATTGTCCAGAAATTAGTCATATCCGCCAATCCTTCTTTGTCGATTCAGATGTAATTTCATCGATCCTCCAATTCAAATCAGCGATCAAATCCCTTAATACTAGATCCGCCCTTCTGATATGCTTCTTTGACTGTTCTTTTCTTATCCGTGCCAAAAACCTTCGGAACTCTATTCCCATCGATATTTGTTGTTCATAACTCTCCCAATCTTTAAATCTAAACTTTACCAGTTCTTTATCTCACATTATTATTCTGTTTATTCATTTTTCATTCATCCCCGGAATCTTCCACACTCTTTACCCCATTGAAATAATTCCTAAGTTTTCTTTATTTTTTTTCATGTCTACTCAATCATGTTTTTGGGTACAATCTCTTGGTCGTTGGTTCTTTCTAGTTATCTCATATGTACATAGCCCCATTATTATTTATAAGCTTATCAAATCTGTGTAATGTTATGTATTTTTATCATTTTTTTGACAGCTAGACATTACTATTTTGTTCCTTCTTGTTATTCTTAGGGGACAATATCCCAGGATAAAGTGTTTTTGCATTTCATTTCTCCATGTTGATATGTCCACCAACTCAGATGAAATGAAGCTCAGCTTTTTAACCTACTTGCAGTTTTATTAATACCATCATTTCTGATAATTACAATTATACCCATTTATTGTCCTTTATTATTCATGATTTTTTTATTTTAGTCCAGTGAAGGATCAATTCCTCGAGTTAAGCCTCTCAAGTACACCTATGAAAAAGAAATCGTGATGTACGCCTATTTTAAACAATTAGTATATTTTTCTACCGAATGTATATATTCACCTAATGCGTACAGGGGTTACGCAAGAGGATACTTAAAAGATCTAGAAAGGATTCAACCCACTGCCATTATCAACATTATATATTCAGGTGAGCATTCCTAAAAACCAAAACAAATATATACCGCTACCATTACTTTTGTATTGTGTAACTATGCGGGTATTGACAATATATCATAACAAATACTACAAAATTTAAAATAAATTATTAAAGGAACTTAAGTACATCAAATTTTAGGGTCTATGGATTGTAGTGTACTTTGTAAAAGTTGCCAGAATACAAAGCTTTAAAGGAGACTACAATGCAGTCTATTTACATTTTCTGAGGGTTCATTTGCTGTCATTATTTTTTTTCTTTGGCTAATAATTATAAAACTAGCTGGGTATCATTCGCAACTGTAGTTGCCGTCACGAAATTAGAAGCATGAGACCTGTAATACACGGCAAGTCCTGTTGCCGCTCTGTGCACTATTTCTCTTCTATCCATGTGATCCCTTTACTTCAATAATTTCCATCATTAAGCAATAACCAAATTATTGATTAGTCCCCCGCCCGTATGTAGCCAAGTAGCCCTTTCATTGCAACCATCTAATTTCATGACGGCGACTATTGTAATTATTGATATCAATTAATCGTTAATTTAAGAATATAAAAACATAAATTAACTAGCATACAGTATCTATCTTTTCTTCGAAGAGATAGCTTCACTATTCTTCAATAATGCTACAACCTTCTATGAATTCTCTTCTTTATTCAAAGACAGTTCTTTAATAACATTCAGTTGTAATTAAAAAACAAACAAAAACCAGCTACGACTTGGAGACCTATTTCATCATTACCTCGAACGGAGGAAAGTTCAAAAACAATAAATAAGGATTGAGCCTAGTGATATCCTTCCGTGAGCTACTTGTAATTTTTCAGGTCTTATTACTTTCCAGATCATCTTGACTAATTCGGAATCACCTTACGATGTCACCTCAACTATTACGTAAACAAACACAAAACAATGGCAACTTTTACAAGACACCTTTAAACCCTCCAGTAGCTGTTATTATTTATTGAAATCATATGTAGTGAACATTGAGCTCCACACATATATTCGTTCATCACTTACCTACTTATTCTAGCTATATTTAGCTCGAATAACCAAGGCCTCCTCCGATGTTTCCGTTCTCTGCCTGCTGCTACTATTCTGCATCTTGTGATAGTGAACTCATTTCTTTCTTGGGCCTCCAGGGTAGCCAAGGTATTCTGATGTATTCCTAGGGATCTATTATTCCCTCTAGTGTCTCCTGTCTGTCAAATGCTTATTTGAAATCTATGAACAAATGGTGGAGATCAACGTCGTCTCGCATGCATCTGATCAGTGATTGATTATTGATCGGCTGCTCCTGGAATCAGCTGGATATTACCTGATCTTTTTTCCTTGCATATGGTGCCAGTCTTCTGTTGAAAGCTTTAAAGAAAACTTAATAGATTTTGAGCTATGCCATAGATTTCTCGATGGTTCTCGCAGCTTATATTTCTGGTGCTTTTCCTATAGTTTATTTCAGGGACATAATAATTTATTAGTATTACCTCTTTGTCCCTATTAATCCCTGGTAGAGTTCTTCTCCCTACATTCTCTTTCTGGGCATTGATAGTCTTGAGAAAATAAATGACCCATCTTTCTGTAATCTCTTATCGATCCAGTAAAACCTATATTATGACTTTATACCAAATACCGCCACCGCCAATCACTACATTTTGTTGTAAATAGTTCATTCATCAACTCACAAAATAATCCAATAAATTACATTATTATTATCTTTTATATAATTACTATTTTGGTCTAATTTTATACTAATATTATTATGCACTAAATTAATTTAAATTCTCTTTTTGATTTGGTTTAATACATTACTTTTTTTACCATGTTGTTATAAGACTGTACATTTACTATTTCTGTTTCAGGAGAGGTTTTGAGATTGAAAGAAAACGTCGCAACTAGGGAAAGAGGTGTATGCGAGCGTTGTGGCTTCGTTTCAAGCCAACAAATATGCAAAGCATGTGTTCTTCTGGAAGGGCTTAACAAAGGACTGCCCAAATTAGGGATCGGAAAAAGTAGCAAAGTGAACCGGATGAGAGAAGCAAAATTAAATCCTATAATAGATTTTTGATTAAAGTACTTACCAACAAAATAACTGTTTTCAGACAAACCTCTTACCAAAAAAATGATTGATGTTTGCATATTGATTTTATTACACCTAGGAGCTTTATATAATACGCAATCGGAAGTTTTTACATTACCTTATTGCCTATAGCCGTTATATTTATAACAGAAAGATATTGGAAATGTTTTCGCTCAGTTGGTAGATAAGATATCAGACCACCCTGCCTATATAATTTTTTCTTTGGCTAATAATCTTGAAGTCTACATTGAGTTTTTGTACTGTTGGAATAATTATATAATTTCAATTTCATTGATAAATTATTGCTTAACCAGAAGGGAGAGGCTCTACTTTCAAACCCTGTGAATTCTAATTACATATATCTCTCTCTGTTCTACAATAGCAGCATATATTACAATAGACATGAAATTTTCAAGTTGTATTCAACAATGCCATGAATTACACTGATTAACTTTTATTAAAGATGAAAGAAGTTTGCAAAAAAAAAAAATAATAAGAAAAGATGTTTTTTGCTAATTTAAGTTCTAATTTTTATCTTATGGTAAAAAAAAAATAGTCAACTGATTTAAGTTCTCCTCCTCCTGCCGCGCCTCATTATCACCTAGTGAACTATTCGTAAAGGCATAAATCGCTAAATATAAGAAATAATACGTAAATATTTTGCTTAGTAAGTTAATAACAATTATTTGCACCCCTGCTTAACACTGGTTAATTAAGTTTCAAGAACAAAAAAAAACTACATTAAAATTAACAAAGAACTCGGGAGAATATCGAGATCCAGTGAATGAAGTTGACTTCAACTAAAACCGTATCGTTTTACCCAACTATTCTCTGCTGCAAACGTGCTAAGACATTGTAAAGATGAGGATTTACTTGCTCATTTCCATTTTGTAATTGAGCAGAACGAAACAGTTTCTGGTTTTGAAAGTACTCGTAACAGATTATACCAACAGTTTAGTTCCCATTTGACAAGGACTGCATCCATAGTATAATAATCCATTTAAAAATAAAATATATAAGCAGTTTATTGTACATATGAGGGGGGTTAAAGTCACATTTTCAACAGTTCTGGCTCAAGTCCAGAAAGAAAATCTAGAAGGGTTATAAACTTTGGAAAAAAGAGAACTAAGTCACGACCGTAATAGTTTGCTGTTTTTCATCATTCTCAGATGGTTTAAATAAAGCAAAAATATAAATATGACAAATTTTACTTCATTATTATCTTTAATAAAACCTCATTCCAATATTCAATTGGTTCCTGGCATGAATTTGTGGCAAGGAAATAACCTTTTGTTTCTCAAAATGAAGGGAAGAAATGTGACTTGCACCACCCGGGAATTAAACCTGGCAGTAGAAGGTCAAAATAAATTGCATTAAATATAATGACAAAATTGTATTTAAAATGAGGTTATCACCATTTTTCATTGCTTAGTTTACAGTTTGTTTTTTTTTTCAGTTTTTTTTTTTTTAATTATTTTTCTGTACACAAAAAGAAAGACATCATGTCCAGCCCTGGGACTTAAAAAAAATACATTATAAATAATAATCAAACCCTTAGTCAAACTGGAAAAGTTCTCAGAATTATCATCTAGGCACTAAAAAAAACAAACTAGACGAGAACAGGATATAGCTTGACTAAGGTAATTGTTATATTGAGATCATAAAAACATTTTCTGTAAATATCCAAATGATTTGCACCATCTCTCAAAAAATCCATCAAAATAAATGCCATGTTTTCATGCTAGAGGAATGACAATGTCTCTTATCAAATACTAAACTTTTAAACTTTCATTTGCATATAAATACCATTCACTTTGGCTTTTTAACAAGTGAGGAACAATAACACAAAAATAAAATGATATTTATATGCGGGTAATATTATTTTTTTTTTTTACAGGTTTTTTTTTTTTAACATTATGGGAAATCAACATTTAGCTTGAGCATACTCTCTTAATATTTATAAATATATACAAAAAATCCAAATCCAATATGAAGATATGAATCATCCCTAAATGCTCGGTGCGTGTGTTTCTTTCAAAAGTGAAACATGATAGAATCTATAAATATAAGATCACTGTTGTATAAATGTATATGTATATATAAATATCTTAGTTAACAATTTATAATGGAAGATTTGAATACATGACGCACACCATTTGTAGAGTATTCTTACGACTAGTATCAGGTCATCAACGGCATAAGAAGTAAGCTATATAATCTTACTTTACACCAAACACGATCTATTGCTGTCAAACCTTACCACTAACATCCCGTTTAAGCGATCTAATAGAAAATAATAAAAATAAACCTCTACTTGAACAAAGCCTGTTTCAGTCCCAGGGATGTAACAGTACTGACCCCTTCTTATGCCTAATAACAGTATGTGTAAAATTATCAATAAAACTAATTACATTTTAATTTTTTTCAAATTAGCATTGAAAATTAGCTCTCTCTCAAAAAAATAATAACAGTAGAGGTCCAAATCATTTCATGTATAATTCAATAAACAGAAAATGTTCTTGGTACAAAAACAAGGGCCGGAAATAATAAAATACAGAAGATAACGGACTTACTTACCCATCTTTCAAAAATACAAATATTTTTCTTTACACAGGCATTTTTACCATATACACGTCAACATATACATATTTATATATATATATAGATTTTTTTTCTTTTCTCCTTTTACATAATCACATTTGTTTTTAAGAACTTTTTTTATAAATACAATTTAATATATAATTTAATGAACAGACATAATTAATACTTTCAAATAACAAATATACAAAACGTCAATAACAAGAGGGTAAATGAAATAAAATAAAAAGAAGGAAAGAAAATTACACTTAATCACACATAGTATTAAAATAAAAACCATGTATTATAAAAATAAAAAGCATTTACATCAAAAGAAGAAATTTGATAATGCACAAAAATAAATACAAAGTAAGTATCGGAATTTCTGTAATATGATCATATTTATAAATAAATGGAATTTGTATATGTACAAGTTAGTGAGGCATATGACTGTTGCCATCGCAGGTCGGGGGGCTAATATCCACAATCTAATTCACGTTGGACCTCTACCTATTGTCTAACTAGAAGATACAATCCTTAATTCACCAACAGACCAGCCAGGTTAAGTTGTCTGTGTGTGTATGTATAAAGTATAAAATACATATCGACTACAAAAAAATTTATATTTATCTCTAAATAATTCATTTATTACCTAAAACAAAATACTTTGTACACATTTTCTATACTTTTTTTTTCTTTTCTTCTTTTCATTTCATTATATATAATATCTACGTCCTTAAAAGGTACTGGTGGCGATTGGTGTATCTAAGGCATACCAGATTTTTGATCGTAGCGATGTGTGTGTGCGCGCGCGACATGAAAACAAGTGACAACCGCACTTTAAACAATTTCCCATCACTCTCCAATTAGGTGACAAAATTCAATAAGTTTATATATATTTTTTTTAAAAAATCTATACAATATATATCACTTGGGACTTCGTGGCACTGGAAGATCAATGGTTAAGTAAGGTCCCTGTCTTCTAAGTACTTGTATTCAAAGGTAAAGCCCTCTTTTTTCCGTTGACCCCATTTCTCATAGTCAAAGTAGATATACGTCCCCTGGAAAATAAATATGAGACATTTTAATAACAAAAAAGCAATTTGAAACAAAGACCATGTTTTCTTTTCAAATTCAATAAAAGGAGTAAGTTTCACAGCCAATAGATGGCTTATATATAAACAGCACCATCCATTTTACTATTAGATTACTAGATACAGGATAAATAAGAAATAAACAAAAAATCTTAATAATAATTAATTGTTTGTTATAAATAAGAAGAGTAAATTTGGGAGGCACAGGAGCCCCCAGTAGATAAAATTGAGTGATCCCGATGTGTATACAGCTGACTGCTGATTTAAGAACTACGTATGCTAAATACACTATGACGGAGAGAAGCAGCTGGAGACGAGGGTCCTGCAGACGTCGTATCCTCAACAAAGCAAGAGTGTAAATCCTTTATGGATGGGGTAATATTTTTAAAGTAATTTTCCTAATAGGACGGACATTCATGTTAAATTGCACGTCTCTTGCTAGCTGCTGGCTGAATCAATTTAGTTTAGTTAACATTGCAGAAATTATTAGTAATTTTTATCATTAATAGCTTTAGAACTAATAAATTAGACGAGAACTTCGTAGCTAGCATTTAAAAGTTTTCTCAATGACGTGGGCAACTAATGTAAGTGCACTTTTTGACAGGGATTTAAGAAAATGGTCTAAAGTGCTATTTTTGGCTCAGTAATAAATAGATATTTCACCGAGTATAGTATTTTAAAAATTAATCGATCTGTTAACTACTTCTGAAGTTGATATGAAGAGATTCTCGCTCTATGGATAGCCGATGGTTAATAAGGAAGTGCGAGTTATAAATTATTTGTAGAGGAAACAGTTATCGGCATTAACAAAGGAAAATTCCAGCAATCCTTTTGTTGAAGATGAAGTCTCGGTAAATTATTAAGTGGTACTGAACACACAAAAGCCGAGAATAGAAGAAAGAATCTAAATTAAAATTTGATTAGATGACTGACATTTTCAAATAATTGAGCTAAACCTAATGAACCGAGAGGTTAAATGAAGAATTGAAAATTTATCTTGAAATATTTACCTTTTGATTTAAAAACAACATGATTGAGGTACAATATATATCGCAAAAGACTTAATTACCTGTTCATACTCTTCATTAATAAGCTTGGGTTCTTCATGTCGCTGGAACCACATCATATACTTGGTGTGGAACCTCCAAGACTGTTTTTTGAGAGCCTTGGCGGCGAGGTACTGCGCTTTACTTCCTTCCATATAATAAAAGATAAAAAAGAGAGTTTCTGTCGACAGCCTTTGAAAAAATTCCAAAGTATCTGAATGTGGAAGGGGAACCTAAAACAAATAATAAAACAAAATTATAAATAAAAGAAGGAAAAAAAAAACACTACTTTCCGGTCCCCCTATTATAAACCATAGAAAATCAGCTATGTTTATATTTTTCCCATTTATTAGCAGAAATTCTAACCAAAATACCCAGACTAAATAACTAATTTACAATTTGTTAGTAAAGCCCATATTGACTTACACGGCACCTACTTGAGGCTTAGTCTGTCAAACCATTATCCACTTTAACTTCAAAGAATCTAAAATGAGTTAGTAAGATTAATATTTATAAACCAGGGGTACACTACAATAGTTAAGTCGCACGATAATATTCTAGATATTTTAAAAACGATAACCACAATCCTTACAGTGAAATTATCCAAACATAAGGCCTTAAGGCATAATATATTATGAAGACATGTTTTTTTAGATTAGATTAGAAGATTAGCACATTTAGATTTTTGTTTATTAATTTTTTTTCTCTTAAATTAAAATTTATATGTACTGCAATGAAGACTTTATTCATAATCAATAGCGACGAATCAATGTTCGTTTGTTTTGTTATAGACTAGATGTATAGCATATTGGCATAATCTATGTAACTAAACAGATTTGAAACTTTATAAAATCATATGATATTTATGTTAATTATCTTTTATTAGTTAAAATGAAATAAAAAATTGAAAAAGGATAAAACACTGGTATGTTCAAATCGGTGATTCGACTCGTTTTGATGAGCATTACCTGATGATAATAGACAGGTGTGGCACAGGGGGTGCGCGGGAGGTACTGGCGAACTCTCTCGCTATCGGCTGGGTGAGGCATATGGTAGAATGCTGACTCCATCATCTGGAACTGACACTGGTGCTCCTTCTGGAGGGGAACAGGCCCGAGGGGGGCCACCCCCAACAGAGGAGGTATGTGTGCCTCTCCTGTCCCCGCACTGCTGCCGCCCAGGCTGTTGCTCTTCTGGGTAGCACTGTCAAAGCCACCTGACAAATCATTAACAACTAGATAATATACTTTTACTGATTTCTGTCATCCCCTCTGGATTTGCGAGTTTTCAGATAAAATCCACAAAATACAAAATAGAGTTATAACAGTTGGGATACGGCTTAGGTTGATGAATGAGAGATATTACATTTTCATTAGTTATTTATAGACAAAGTTTCAATATCCTACATATGTCTGCGTCATCACCTTGCATGAGATGGTTTGATGAAGGAAGTAACTAACATGTGAATATGTTATCTACTTCCACTTGATGAAAATACAACAGCTTTTATTTATTAACCTGTCACAAATACACAACTTATCTAACACTGCAAAAATTATTTTTTTATTTAATTCTACTTAGTTTTTTCAAGAGCGAAAACAGACAGCAATTCCATGATTTATTGCCTAACATTATATGCTATTACTACCTTTATTTGTTCTTTGCCTTCTAAATTCTCAACAAAAATAAATGTTTGCTTGCATACCGTTTTAAGATGAAACCCCCAATATTTCTTCCGCTTACAGATTAGTTTATGAGCATTTCTTATAAACTTCGGATTAAAATATCTGGACAACTTTAACTGCTAGAAATTAAGAAACTGGTAAAAATGATAATAAGTCAGAATTTTGTTTATCTAAAAATAATAAACAAAGGAACAAGAACAACGTAGCTTTACTTGACATTCAGTACATAAATGTCCCATGCAATTATGTTAGTATTACTATAAACTATAGAACAGCTATGTTGATTGCCCTGGCTAATGTTTATTACTTACTTTGTCGAGTAGGCTCTGATGTTGGAATTTCCAAACCAGCCCGGTCTATAACTTGTTGAGCGATGGATTTGAGAGTGGACAATGGATTATCAGGTGGAGGCGGTGGCTGCACCGGTTGTTGTATGCTCGGTGCTGGGGGAGGAGAGGAAGGAGGTGATGGAGACGGTGCACTGCTCACCGGCGAAGGAGGAGATTCACACATGGAGTTGTTTAACAGTGGCCCACTAGGCACAGGGGTTGACGAAGACGCAGGCTGTGGAGATGCCTCTATCGCGCTAGCATTCATCAGGCCATTTTCTGATACATGACCTGAAATAAATGTATAAATATATATATAAATAAATAGAGCTGTACAATCATGCCATTAAATCATGACAATACAACAACAAAACTATTACATACCAGGTGAATGTTTGTTATGCTGGGCTGTGACAGCTGCGAAATTACTGCCGGGCGTTGATACTGGAGGGATAACTAGCCCCGATGAAGGGGAACTGTTATTTGGAGTAGAGAACGAGGTGTTAGTGGATTTGACAGTCGGCACACCTTTACTACTACTATTGCTACAATTCAATACAGAATTTTGGGTGTTGTTCAAAGAAGTATTGTTGTTGTTCATGTTGGTTGTCGCTCGCACTGCGGTAGGTTTCACAACAACCTAAAATGAAAAAAAATAATAATTAGGTAAGTGAAATATATCTGTACAATAATTTTGAAGACAAGTAGGTTATTAAACAATTTTGTTTATATTTTTTTATTTTAATTTTAAGACTGATTGTTGCCCACAGGCCCCGGGTCTAATGTTGAAGCTTCATCTTCATGCTAGTTTTCCTTCTTTCATTCTATCCGGCTTCCAGTTGTTCCGTTTCTTTATAGCATCCCTAGCAATCTAATACCTTACAGGCATCTGTTGGCCTACCTTTTGCTGCCTAGTAGTTCATATAAGATATATGACCAATATATTGTTCCATTCTTACTCATATCTATAACAACCATATAACACATGGTTTAATGTTAAAGGTAACAGGCGCACATGTTATATATTCCTTGGAATATTGAGGATGGGATTTTGTATTACTGTAAACTCAGTAATAAAGACAAACACAATTGAATACTTAGTAAAAATCAAAATGAATTTGGGATTCTCATTCTCTTTTTCAGCCATTCATTTAAAATAAACAAACCTGCTCAGACGTTCTCGACCTTTTCTCCTCAGCACTGCTATCACTGGAATGATTCTGTTGACCCGTAACAGAAGAGGACGGCGGAGGTGGCGATGCTGGAGGAGACGAGGTAATACTAGTGGGAGAGCCGTTGCTGTCAGTAGTAGCTGATGATGGCTGCCCTATACCCGACAGTTCCACTTCATCCAAACCGATAATATCATCATAAATGTACTCGTTTCCTTCAAAGTCTGGATCTTGTGAAGATTCTATGTAATATTCCACATCATCTTTGATACTCCTTATCTGAAACAAATTAAAATATAAAATAAATCCTGAAATAAATTAAGTAAAATGAATGTCATAATAATGATTTAATATATACATGTGGGCATATAAAAATAAAACCATACCTGTCCCACTTCCACAGACAAATTGTCCAACATTCGCAGTAGCGTTTCTAGTTTTCTGATGTGATACCTGTGTTTTTCTACCTTTCCTTTTAATTCATCCATTCTATCCTGTTTATCTTTATCAAGTCTTTTTTTCTTTCCGGCAAGCAACGATTCAACTTCAGATTCGAATTGGTCTTGCTATTAAAGTGATAAAGACAGTTAGTTTGTAAATAGTAGATTCAAAGATGATACTAAATGTTTTCAATGCTACAATTTATGTGATGAACAAATAAAAAAGCAATTAACTAAGTTAATTACAAACTAACCTGTATATTAAGCGATTCAATAGACTGTATTAACCATGCACTTATTTCTTCTTTTTCTTTCTGAGCCGGGTCCATTTTCTGTGCGGCGCCTAAACCTTCTTTCGAGTAGGCTTTTGTTTTAGTTTCTCTTTCGACCACTTTAAACCTTTCCATTTGCTAAAACACAGATATAGGTAATTAATACATTTACAGATATCCTATATAATAATTAAATAAATTTGAGGACATGACGATATCGTTGGATGAGACTATATTTAACAAGGCTACCATTATTGTGGAGGTTTCAAGTCCAGCAGGGTCCACACTGGCAACATTTGGTAATATATGAAAAATACAATATTTTATAAGTGAATTGAAGATTGCAATTTCATTTTCAAATTTATATAATTGATAATTTTTCCCAATACAGCGTGTCCAAATTAGCAAAAGTAACGGAACTACCTTTTTTTTTTTTTTTTTTAAATCATTATTGTTTTAAGGTTTCCAGTTAAATATAAGCACTGTCTATTGTGTTTATTATTCTTGCCCTATCATTTTTGAGTGATTTGGAGTGGAGGAGACGAGGTAATACTAGTGGGAGAGCCGTTGCTGTCAGTAGTAGCTGATGATGGCTGCCCTATACCCGACAGTTCCACTTCATCCAAACCGATAATATCATCATAAATGTTATAAATGTAATATCATCATGGGTTTTACTACCAACACTGTCAGTGTTTTCTTTTCAACAATGATAAAAAAAAAAAAAGAGCTCAAAAAATCATTCCTTTCATATTAAAAATAACCCTTTGAATTTTTAGTACAGCCGGTCAGCCATCCCCAATTACTTATCGCCATAAAGTTACATTATTATGGAATGCCTCTATGAACAATGTTCTGCAGCAGGAATATGGGTTCCTCCTTGATATTCGGAAAAGGCATAGATTAGATTTTACAATAGAATTCAATACTCCCCCCCCCCTCCCAAGCAAGAATAATAAGATTAGAACTAAATTTACAACATAAAAAAAAATGATAGACAACCAAAACTTTCGAAGAACAAAGAAGTTTTGAAATAATGATAATATTCCTTTTAACTGGACAACATCTCTGCAGAAAATAGTTGAGACAATCGGCTCCAAGGAACGTCAGGCTAATGACCAGTCTTTGATAGAATTGGAAAAAAGTAACCCACTCAAAAAAATGTCAAATTAACTCCTGAATGTATAAAAATTAAGCCACTCTCATACAGAATAAAATATTCCAAGAAACAAAAAGCCTTGCCTTTCCAGAAAGCTATATATTTCGCAAAGGACTCTCAAATGATTAAAGATTGAAAGCCTTAAAAAGTTTTTACATTAAATACAACAAAGGTTACATACAAAATTTAAACTTGTTTGTTACCTAAACTATTAAATTTATTTAAAATACATAACAATGTATTTATTATGTAAGTATGGAATCCCATGATAATAACTTAAATGGTAAAACCTTACTAAATTGTCCAACTCGCACATCCAAACTCTGATCCCGAACATGGTTTCTTCTCAATAAACATAACACAATTCATTATAGAAAAAACATATTTAGCATCAAGGGAATTGATTTGATTGACTTTTAAGAACAATTATACCCATTAATACTTCTTTTAAAGCCCAACATAGAACTGTTCCAGCCCCATAGATACTGCAGTCTCGATCATAATATATAAATAGCAAGCAACATCGATATTCCACGGGCTAGTGATAACATCAAAAGCGATAAATTTATTAAACACTATTAAATTTAATAATAAAAATTAAAAAAAAAAAACTTTATTTGTAAAATATTACAAAAATTTCAATATAAAAAATGAAATCTTTATTCAATGAATTATACTGAAGAAATTTGTGGGGAAATAATAATTTTTTCAATTACATAAATGAAGTACGGGAAGCTTACAAGAGGCAACTAAATATTAAAAAAAATCTCAGATAATATTGCCCTCGTTTCGAGTTTGATAGTAAAGTTTTTTTTACTACGTTGAAGATGACTGCTCATTAAACAGATTCTATAATCAAAGCAATAACCTAGCCACTAACAAATAAAGTTGTAAAACAGTTCAATAATAAAAAGCAATATTTTCCCTGAAAATAGTTATATTAACCAGATCATCTAAAGCAAATTATTATTAAATTAAAAAACCAAAATACTATGGGACCTGATGAAATGATAAAAAGACACTTCCAAATAAAGCATTAGTCCACTTTAGGCTCAAAGTATAGAAAATTTGGGATTTTGAAAAAAAAAAAAAAAAAAAATTAATCCAAACAACTTAAGGACAATTAATCTATTGAATGGGCTTGGTAAAGGACTTAAGAAAATCTTACCTAAGGACAAAAAACGTTTTAGAGGAAAATAGAACAGAAAAAATGGGCTTTCCATTGTTCTGAATAACAATTAAACTGCCGATAAAATACAAAGGAACAATTTATAAAATGCTTGAGACACCTTCATTAAACCTATGCATCGCCATCCTGGAGTATAACCTGTACTAATAACTTCTTTAATCTGTGGAATAATTAAATTCCTAAGAATAATAACAATTTCACCTAGGCCCAACTAGCATCTCCCGACTACATGGTGCCACGAATGATAAAAGGTCCAGTCACTGATACATGTGAAAACAGAACTAGTGTCAGGTAACATAATCTTCCTTCAGTACCTAGTATCAGGTAACAGGATCTTCCTTCAGTATCTAGTATCAGGTAGCCTTCCTTAACAGATAATGGGAAAGGTTAGATATCCCCAAAAAGCCTAGGCAGCCATTAGGTGGAGGCAGTACTGGAAAGGTGGGGGTAATCATATGATCAACTGTACCATGATTTAATCCATCTAATTTATTAAATCAAGTTTGTATATAAGGTAATGTGGTAAATAATTTTAAAGCCTATTTTATCGGTTCTGTGCTTTAAAGCCATCATTTCCATATATTTAGCATAGAAGAATTACAGCTATTATTAGCAAAATTTAAAAATCAAGTATCAAGTTGACAGCTGGAGCACTTGCCCAAAGATGGAGGAAGAATTGGAAGTGTTATCAAGATAGACACATCTACAGTTGTTAAGTTTAATGACATGAGTCAGATGTCCCTTTGAAAAATATTTATCAGTTTTCATAACATTACAAGTTCACACATACATTTAATTATGCATTTTCTATAGTTTTTTGGTAGTACACTAGAATCATTACTTCCTTTGTTAGTTTGTTTTCATTTAATATGCAAGTACTTAATACGTTTTTAGGCCTCCTTAACAATTTCCCTTCATTGGTCATTTGCCTCTTATTGTTATCATGCTTACGACTTTCTCCACATCTTGCAACCAACAGTCCTCTTATCTTCCCCACATCGCCAAGGGGTACATGAAGTATTCTTGCTTGGATTATGCGGATCATTTTAGCGATCCGTTTATTCATACTCTCCCACTCTTTTTAAGTTATGTAGATACTTCAGGTGTAATTTGTGGTGATACGGATCTTACAAAAAGCAGTTTCCAATGAAGAAATAAATGTTGTATGTTTGTAAAAATTTGGGTAATTGCAATTAACCAGAACATGTATGATTATTATATTATGCCTCATAAAAAATTTCCTCTACTATTTTTAACTAACCTTACTTATTATAATGTTATTATTATTAAAGATAGATATAAGGGTTAGAATCTGATAAAGGGTTTTGATAAGGGTAGGAAGATAAGAATAGACCATGATAAGAACATAAGTGGATGTGGGAAATAGCGATGTAAGGTAGCTGCGAAATGTATACGTCCTATTCGGGTAAGGGCCGCTGAAGGAGACCCAGACACTATGAAAAGAAGTATAACGGCAGGCATCGCTGAGAGTTGGAAGCATTAAGGTGTGAGATCCCTTCATATCCCATTCTTGAAGTGTCTCGTGGGTCCGTACTGAAGAACAATCTGTAAGTACCAAACTCATTTAACAATTCTCTGCCAGGCACTTCGATATGATTTTTTAAAAATTATTTCATGTAAATGTTTCCTTGTCAAGGGCCCTCCTCAGATAATTATAAATTTGATTTTCTTTTATTAATAAATTAAAGAAATATTACAATATTGTAACTGGTATGTTGACTGATGAACAAATGTATCACTGATATATTCAGGCTAATGATACAGGGAGATAGCAGATAACCTCACTGAAGGAAACATGCATCCGTTTTGCTTCTGACGGCAGGACATTCCTATGAAAAATAAACAAGAAGTATTATGTATTCCCATAATTTGTATTTCCAGAAACACAGAGCTTGATTTTGTCATCTCTAAAGTCATAATGATATCCACGCTGATTTTAAGCCACTCCAGGATATTTATTGCAGAAGCTTGGCATGTTCATTTAGTCACCGACCATAGGGTGGGTAGGATTGAAACATGTGCCCACAGATCTCACCAGTATTTACCACATAAATCATCATTATTTTCAATAAATTTGTATTTCCATTATCACGTTAAAGAACCTTCTTGATACTTGCATTGTGTGAAAAGGTTTGCTTCACACTCAGGAGTGTACTGGATTGACTGATTCCTGAAGGTCTACGATGGAAGCTTCAATATGGCAAAATTCAGCAACACAGAATTAAAATGTCATCGGGAAGCATAGAAAGATACAATGTTGTTGGTATAGAAAAGATGTGACTGAACAATAAAAAAAACATTAGCCTCAGTATAGCTCCTTGAGGAACACCTGTATTAATTATTCTTGGAGTGTTAAATTTAGTATTTACACAGATATGAAATCGTCTTTCAAACAAAAACGATATGATAATTTGTGGGTTTGATTTTAAAAAAACTTATGTAATAGGCCATCATACCGAATAGAGTGAAATGCAGAAAATACATCTAGGAACGATCCAGTAATGTCCATACTGTCTATTTTCAAAACAAATACAGGTCAGGAAAGGCTGGGTTAACTACAATTTCCCAAAATCATAAATAGACTCCAGAGCCTAAGCAAACAGTGTATCATAGCTAAAATAAATGACAAAAAAATCCTACCTATGAAATATTATTAAAAGTAACGATAATCAGTTAAAATGCTTGATGAGCCAATAACTCCGCTGCTAAAGCAAGAAACTGGAATATCCAATTTCGACTGTCAAGCAAGCAAGTTATGATCCCGAACAAGTGTTGGATGATTACTTTGGCTGTTTTTTGATCTAATCTTCAGAAGAAAGAATAAACATTGAAATAGACAACTTATTTGGGAGACAGAACTCCGGCTTCTTGTCTTGAGTTAGTTTTAAAAATATGAGCTTTTCGATTAAGGTTAGTTTACCTGATTAAGTAAAAAAATTTTTGGAAAGGGTGAAAAGGCAAATAACAAGACATTAAATTGTAATAAAACTTTGTGATTGTATATTCGGGTTTAAATCTCTTTTATAACTTCTTTATTCTCATGATCTTTTGAAAACACATGCCTGTTATCTTCATTCTATGACAATTATTAAATAAATCTTCTGAATATTTTCAGCATTGGACCTCTGAAATGCAAATTTTTATAGAAAATGGGAAATAGACTTCAAAATGGTGATACTTGAGAGTCTGGAGATGAAATACTACAAAATTGCTAACAAAAGAAACGATAATATTATAACTGATACTTTGCAGGCTCAAGTCACAAAACTTTAAGTTTGTTTACATACTCCAACTTAAGGCACTTTGTCCGCAGTTTACCTCTCCTCCCTTAACAATCCCTTATTAATTTCTGTTTGATTTATTTAATATATTTTTCTCTTTTTAACCAAATTTTTATTCTTTTATGTTATTCTTCCATAAATAACAAGAATAGCAATCATTGTAATATTGTATTATCAGACAACTTTATGCTAGCCATCTAGTTATCACTTACTCCTTATGTCAATGAATGGAAGATACTGGTGGCAGGTACCAAAGTCAATAAATCAATATCGAATGTAGAGGAGGATTATGAGGAGACGGAAGGGAGCAGAACAATAATTTTGCTAACTGCGTGAGATGAAGTGTTGCTGAAAGTAGGTACTCCCTATATGAGTCAACAGGCTAAAGACAGCGGTTAAAAAACAAAGTCTCTAATTTTTTGGCCGAGCGCTTAACTTGTAGATTTCACCTCCTATTCCATTTTAATACAGCGAGTTGCCCTCACCTCAGTACTAGTAAGACTGCTGCCCTTTACCAGGATGGGGATAAGATGTATAAGGAATACAAAAGGAAGAAGAAAGATTCCAGGTTTGTGACAGTCAAGAGCTAGAGTGGCAAGGGTCACAGGGACCTAAAGGTCTGTCCTCTACCAGGATCGAAGAAGAGAGAGTACCTACTAGCTACTCAAGGTCCAACTTTCTTTCTTTACTGTTCTGATTAATCTTTATCTAAGAACCTTAGATGAATAAAGCATCAAAAAGAGAGAATGAACCATCTTTGCAACATTCGTTAGATACACTATAAATATACAAATAGGAATTTCAAGAAAAGAATTGTTATCTTTTAAAATGTTGTTGAACACAGATGATCCAAAATGTGTTTTATCTATTACTATCTTTAGAATGGCACACATATTAAGGTCTGAGGGTTCACCAGGTGGGGAATAAAAAGCAGTTTTGCCATTCATGTTTTTTTTTTTTTTAAAGAATTATTTTTTTGAAAGACAAAATTTCGTGAAGAAATAAGGCCAATCTGGGTTTTTTAAACTTAAAGAGCAACTGTGTTTTGGCAGTTAGAACACTAAGCACCAATACACTAAAACCGATTCTTCTGATAAAATGTTAAGTTATAATAATTTAAAAAAATAATACAATATTTCCCCAAGCAAAACACTAGTCATTGAAAGGATATTTCCATGATAGTTCATCTTATAAATATTTTTGTTTTAATGTAATTTACACCTAGTGCTAAAATTTCTAGATGTTCACAACTGCTTTGGGTAATACATATAAATAAATAAAAAGTTGGGCGAATTAACGAAACAAAAAAGTCGAACATATATAACTTGTGATCAGAAGAGTTCAGCATGGCAGGAATAGTTCCATTCCGATACACAAGTGTCTCAAAACGCTTTTACCGCATATTATAATTAAAAACTCCAAAAAAAAAGTTAATATATTTAGTAAGCATACAACAGGTATATGTACAACATAAAAAGACATAATATATTAGTATAAAACAAAATATTTTTTTTACGATAACACTTAATAAAATTATAAGACAGCAAAAATACAATCGACTAATCAATTGGCGAGCTAAAATATACAATAATTACAGAAAAATTGGTACTTGTGTACAACCCAAACAGTATAGTTAGTGTTTGTTTGGATTAAGGAATGTTAATCGCTGATTTCGTTTTAATAGTAGTTAAATTTCATCGAGCTGTGTGGTTGTTTTGTGAACAAGATAAATTAAAATAATAATAAAATCTTCAGTATCTCCCGAATAATAAAGAAAAGGCAGTAAACATTTTCAAGAAATGTGTTATTTTACACATGTGATCTATATTTAAGTAGATGAAATTATTGTTATGATTTTTTTATTGAAAGAAATGCAAGCGATTAAGTCATTACTCTTAGTAATGCTCTACATTACTAAAAATCGTAAGCTTCCTGTACAATAATATGGGGATGTAGATAACACACATACCAAACAAACAGCTTAGCCCTATTCCTAACAGTATACAAAATAGAAATGAGTTGGCCATTTGATGCGACATGAAAATAAAGAAAAGTGAATCTTCTTCAATAATTTAATTTGAATGAAATTGAAATACTCTGTTTAAAAAGGACTAACATAACAATCAAGATCAAAATAACAGATATTAAATGGTTATCCAGTAAAGAATTATAGAAATGAAGTCTATCTAGCAATAAGATTTCTTAAATTCCCACTAGAATGAACAACTTTTGTTTACATTTAAATTTGTGAGTATTTCTTTTAAAGGGGAGAGATCCTAAAATGCTTATAATTCACCAGGTAAACAGAAGAAATATAACGATGATTAAACTATAAATTTAAGTTTAAAAAAAAGCTGCGCGAAATAAAAGATTAATTTAAAACACAAACAATCAAAATCGTAAAAATTCAATATTTTAATGTACTAACAAATATTGAATGTAATTAACAAGAAATGCTAGGAACCTACTTCAAGAAATACATATGAGTTGTAAACAAACAACAATGTTATATAAATACGTATAAAAACACTTTCTTACTGTTTCGATCAGTTTTCTGTAATCCAACAATGTACTTTTATCTTTGATCTCTGCTGATGCGATCCAGCTTTTAATTTGATCTCGAAGCCTTTGAAGCTTCTTGATCTCCTTTTTGAGGTCGGCTTCATATTTTTCTTTCTGGTTGCTATTAGTAGCATTGTGTACCTTCTGCCAGATATCTTCAAAAGTTTCAACTCCTTCGGTCACTTTTTTGAGACACCTCTCAATTTCACCTGTGCAAGAAACAAATTGTATATACAAAGGGAACTGTATATATACTGTTACTAACAACAATGTGCGTGTAAATCCTAGTAAATATCAACTTATCAACACATAATACAATATTTAACAACGCAACAGAGCCATTCTCCTCAATAGAGTTTAAAATACGTTTAAGTTAATGGTAATAAGAACAAATATGTCAACTTGGAAGCAAGCTGATAGGTTACGTTCCGATATAAACACGAGATTACTAAGGAACTTTCCAACGCGTAAATTTACGCGAGTGCGTTAAACAATTGACATAACGGCCATTGAAAAGAGAAAACTGGTCGAGCTAACAGTAAATAGGTACGTATTTTGGTTAAAAAAGGTTGTTCATTAACGGTGGTAGCGACGGCCTCAACTTACCTTGTAACTTTCTCGTAGCAGCCATAGCTATGAAAACATATAATAAGGTGAATCGGACATAGTAAATATCGAGCAGAGGGGACTTTCACGGTGAAAATACGTCTTTGAAGTTTTAAGAGTTTCGCCTAAGCTTTGTCCATTAACAACAAGATGGCACCCAATAAACCCATTCGATCAAAAAAATGGAGGGGATGGAGGCTCCGGTGGACGTGAGGGTTTTTTTCCAGCTTCCAGCTCGGAAGGGATGTCGTCAAAGGAAGCGAAATGGGTTTAACTCTACACCTCTCTATTTCTTTAAGCATTTCTAACGAAGATTAACACTTCCCAATAATGGCTTTACATTTGAGGACGGTGAGAGGTTAGGGCGAGCGCACTGCGCAGCTGCTGCCAATATCCAAACAAACATCAGCTGTTGGGCAGGTTACTCTGTCAACAACACAGATATTTCATAGGGACGTCGCTGCAGGACTAAAATATTTTTAGAAACAAATAAACAATCCAGGGCAATTCAACTCCACTCTTGTCATTGTCAAAGCTAGCCATATCAATGCTAATCATCCTTAATAAACAATAATTATTATTAAAGGAACGAAACTACTCTTAAAGATTAATTCAACTAGTTGGAAACTTTGTTAATGATTGACTGATAATGTAATTGACTAATTAAGGACTGGGATGATATGAGGAGAAACAAACAATTCTCTTATTTGAAATTTAATTCATTATGCATTGCAGTCATTTCATCAAACACTTATACTAAAAAATATATTATCATCTATATGATTCATCATGGCTATAGATATAGTCAGGAGTGACATCTGCCTTGCACACTTCACAATTGAAATTTTAAAATAGTATTCAACTGACATAAATTGTTACAATATAATCAACAAGGAATAAAAAAAAAATGTATGGACGATTTATTTTTAAGTTTCATTTCGAGTTAAAGATATATGTTATTCATTACCCTTGCAATCCTGACCCATTCACTTTACGGGTGACCAATATCAGATATAGATAATTCACAAAAGTTTCTATTGCATCAGATTTAATTTGTTTTCAAAAGGTTTCAATTTAGTGTTTAACACTTCCTCAGATTTCGATCGGGGTAACAAACGATCAAATTCTTTCTTCTGGTAACTCTAGAAACACACAATAAAATATCTTTGAAGTAAACACCGTACAAATATGAATGTCTTAAGTATTGACATGGCCAAAGTATGGATGACAACTAGTTTTCGATAGCCGATGTCATCAGTGACACTTAAAGCCATAGTAAATAAGAGCGTAAAAGAAAATAATCTTACCAAAATAACTTTGTAGCAGTGTTGTAATGTAGCCCCTATGTATAATATTTTTAAAGTGCAATCAGTATTTTTAATGTTCCTTATGAGGGGCAAAGCACTGAGGACTAATTTATGAGGACCATGCCTCACTTTAAGAATCACTATTCCAGTTACTTCATTACAGTAGTTAACTAAAGAAAAAAAAAATATATCACTTAATGAACAAGACACTGTTATAGATAAGGTAGGTGAAGGTCATTTATAAACTTATAATTTACCTTTCAATCCTGGCTTTACAGCATTAAACCCTAAAGTTCCATGTAAATATTTCACTTCATTGACAATTTCATTGTACAGTTCCTGATCTTTAAGAATTAATGGCTGAGTGAACGATTTCTTATTATCAATTTTTAACGCGATATACCTTTAAACAGATAAAATAAAATGAAAAAAATGAATTAATCCTAAACCCGTAAATTGCACTTTAGAATACAACTTTGTTTGCAGGAGTAATAACTATAAATAGTCAACAAACAATTATACGTCTTTAAGTGTATTAATGTAGCGTACGTACCTATTTTTAAAACGAACCATTCTTTAGAAGAAAGGAGTTACGGCGAACCATGACTCTCGCTAGTTGACGTCTTAGAATAAAATGGCACGGTTAAACCAAAACAGTGAAAACTTGTAAAAGTAAGGTTCTTTTCTCAACATTTGTAAATGCCCTATCTGAGAGAATATCAGGTTAGCAACCAGACAAGCAGTCATCCCTGCCTTCTCACTGTCAACAATCGTCTAAATTTCACATTCCATCGAGAATAATCGGTAAAAAATAAAAATATTCAACATTTTATAAAAGGTAAATGAATTATCGCCAGTGAATCAAACAACAATATGAACAACAGAAACAATTTTATACTAGGAGGGGCCCCCCCGCAATGCTGAGCACACATTTCTTATGTTCTTTAACTGCCACACATATGGTCTGTAAATAGTGACACTTTCGAAAATATTGCACGTACTATTAGAAAAGGATAAAGTTAAATACTTTCTTTAACAATTTGCTGGAATTTTTAAAGCTGAGTGTTTCCTATGGATCAGTCCCAGTCAGAAGTTTCAGAAGATGGCGTTCTTATGCTAAAATGCCTTTGCTCATGTTTGAATGATAGTGAAGGAAAAACATTAATAAGAAGGCATATTTGTCTTATGCGTAACTACATGAAACTAAGAGAAACTGGGATTGTAAATTATTAATTATAATTTTTTGTTACTGAATCAGTTTATAGATAAAGAAATTATCTTCTTTTGCCTTTTCTACAGACAGTTATGTGTAATACATTTCTATTTGTTTCAGAAATCGATAGATTTGCCATATCTAACAGTTGCCCTCGAACATTTTTCTTTAAATCTAATAAATGAAAGCCAGTATAACAAAGTAATGTGTACATGTTTAAAGTTGGTCCAAAAACCGATTCTTTTACATAAGTCTTCAGATGCTCTCTTGGCCATACATAATTGTGATATTTTATTTTCAACATTGGGTGTGTACAATTATAAATTTAAAAAAAATGTTTCAATCCATTAATATATATAAAATGAATTTTACTACAGCATTTTGTCATTTATTGTACCCCAAGAATTGAGGTCCCATCTTGCCCTCCAGTCTTGCCAATTCTCTTGCTGTCATAGCTTCCATCCATCAATTATAATTATAGTTTATTTTTCATTTAAATTGAATTTAATTTTTTTTTCTGGATAAAAATACGTAAAATAAATGAATAATAAAGGTTTTCAAACAATTTAATTTTTGTTTAAAATAATTTCAGAGTAAGGGGATTTATTCCTCCAGGTTACACCACTTTAAGATGTTGCTATAAAAATTAACCTACCAAGTGTTGCAAGATAGTTCAGTCTCGTTGTCATTATAATTTAGTAACAACTAGCTTTTTGCCGGTTCAAAAATCTTATCAGAATAAGACTATTTTTATTGCACCCATCTTCATGTTTAAGTTCACTACCCAACCCTTACAAAGATTAATGTGAAGATAAAAAGCTTATATGTTAATGGCCAGTCTCAAGAACATGTCATTTTTCAAATGCATTCAGCAGTTTCTGAGATTATCTCATACAAACAAACATTCATTTCCCAATTATTTATTTATTCCAATATTTTATTAGACATATGTTAAATATATTTTATGTACAGTGTAAAATCGAAATAATTAAAAATATAAATAAAGTATAAAGCAAAATATTTTACGAATTCACTAGAATATTAACTTAACCCAATACTTGATTATAAACATCATTTCTATTCAAGGGGCAATAATAAATAAATTTTTAGGTGATCCCACCCTTGATCAAGCAACATAAATTTGTCAGTGAGGAGATATTTGGCTATCTCAAATCCACTCGGGCTTAAATGTTATCGGGACTGCCACCAATCAGCTTAACAATATATAAAACATAGGATTTGACAATAATTCCTGTCATTTTATTTGTCACCCCTTCTCACTTTCATAATAGTAATGAAGCCTGAAATTGGGGTTAAACAGCATCAGGATGGCCACTAATCATCACATATCGATATAACACTAATGTCGGTCGTTTTTAATTATTTTTACAGAGAGTTCCCACTCAGTATTTTTTTCCAAATTGTAAGCAATATGTGTACCAATATAGTTGAGAATTACTCCAGCCATTCTGCAATTGTGCCGGAATACACAGACACATTCGTTTTTAGGCGTATAATTTAATATTAATATATCCCTTCTAAATATTTATCATTCTAACTGGTTTTAAAACAAATATATAATGGGAATCCAGTCCCATGTCATGAGTCTTAACAATGTGTCTTATCGGAGGCTATTCATTATAGCAAAATTATTTTATTTGTTTTAGGAAATTGTCTACATTTCAGCGAGGACACTGGTATAGAGTTGATGATTCTTGATGTTGTTTATTTTTTATTAACGTATAAAGAAAAAAATGCAAAAGAGGTGCCTCTTAAAATGCGCATAGAAGCTGTAACAAACAGTTTTCTTCCGGAAATCATTGCAGCATATATGTATTTTTCCTCAAGCGACCTGTATAGCTCAATATTAGAAATAATGCACCAGTTAAGCTTACAGACAAATTTTGGTGAGAATAATTTATAATTGTAATTTTCAAACAAATTTTTATCATACTATTTTTAATACTTTTTTATCAATAGCAAACTTTTTTTTTTCACTGGGATGTTTGGACTTCTGGATAAGAAATATACGAATAACGAATACCTTGAGTATCAGGGAAGCTTCTATAAAAGAGACTACAAGCAACTTACTTTGGTCAGTGATACGTGGTCACAACTCCTCTGAAAATTTATATTTGCCTGATTTGAAGTCGGAATCATTGAGGTATTTTCTCTAAGAAATTTTACTTAATTTTTTCCAAGTTTATTTAAATACTTACTAACTCAATGTGTTCAGTAAGGAATACTGAATCAAACAATTCAATCGTTTAACAAGGTGTGCTTCAACTGCTTCAGAACATATAAATTTGCAAAATTAAAGTTCATCTGGTGATTCCGAGCCTTAGGCCACAATCCAATAGCTCCTCAGTGCCACGTCCCAATGATGGTACCTTAACTGATAAGACATGGATTGATTTATTTGAATTTCTGTTTGTGTTAGCTAGAGTTTGATACAGTTTTGTTTTTGTATATAACAAATAAATAAATATTAGCTAGTAGCCAAAACCCTCGCATTAAGCTTTAAAATTTATTTTAGTGTTCTAAGAGGATGGTTAAGAAGAGAAGTACTGTTTGGCC
The DNA here is from genome assembly GCA_930367205.1 of Acanthosoma haemorrhoidale. Lineage (NCBI taxonomy): Eukaryota > Metazoa > Arthropoda > Insecta > Hemiptera > Acanthosomatidae > Acanthosoma > Acanthosoma haemorrhoidale. Next base: position 12,760,678 of record OV884015.1, on the reverse strand, counting down.
AATCATATGAACGGAACAATGTCGCTGCTTTGCTGTTACAGGTCTTTCTCCTTATTCCGAAATTAGAAACTTCGCGATCTGGTATTCTTAAAGGTAATATTTTAATGGAAGGTACTGGGGGAGTCGTGCTTCTTTCGCTTTGTTTGCGCTCTAGCCCAAATTAGTCAACAAAATAGTGAAAAAAAAAGTTTTACACACTTGTTTTGTAATTTGATTAGACTTACACTTAGATCAGAACAGCATGAATTCGGTTCTTTATCTGTGAGTGCTAAATTATAATTCATGACGTCTCTACATAAAATTCCCATTCTGACAAGAAAAGGGTTTCTTCAGTCAAAATTCGTTGAAGCATCCCACTATTATCAGTGAAAGAAAAAAATATACTGGCAGGTTGACACTCGAACTTCCTGATAAAGCATTGAATATCCAAACTGGGGAGGGAGGACCTGGGTACGAGTCTTGACCCTCCGAGTGTATTTTTTCTTTTGGTTACAAAGGAGGGTTTCTACTTTTGAAAAAAAACTTCTTATTTCTAGGCAACATTTTTAATTCCAAGGGAACCCATAAGGTTTTTTTTTTCTAGAGGGGTTGGTCGAGGTTCATTCAGCCTCATGAGTGAAAATAAATCGCTTTAGTAATACATTTCAAATAGCATGTATTCTCCTCAATCAGCACAAAGTATTTTATTGAAAGATTGATCAATAAATGTGCTTATTGCTATATCAGAAAGAATTTTTTTCAAACAGATAGACATATTTAATACTTCAAATATGCAAAACATAATCATCAAGCTTATTACTTTTACAACATTTTAAGGGTCAAATTTAATTTATATTATAAACTGATCGGCTAGTGCCTCTAATCACCTCTGTTTTAAGATTTATTTAAATAGATACTTAATGTTACTTTTATAGATATAGGGCTGCTGGCTGTTGCGACAGAATTCGGAGTCGATAACACCTGGGCTGGCAGAGTAAAATTGAAGCCGACAAATGATAACCTTGAATTTAAAAGGATTCTCCTTACAATTTTGTTATTGAAGTCTGAAGATCCTTTAACAAAATTGGTATTTATTTTTTATAAATTTTAACCCACGTATTATAATAATATTTTATATCGTTATTTCTTCACAATTTCTTAACCACAACCATTAGATGACTTTTTATTTATGAATTTACTCTAATTACTTAGGGTGATTTATGTCAATTCTGTACACTTTTTTTTATTTAAAAGTAATTAATTTACTAGCTTGGCAGTCTGTTATTAATCAATTAATCTGGACCCATAAAATGCAGTTTTGGACTAGCCACAATTTCTTCGACCCTGCGCTTCTTCCAAGTTACCAAGCCATCTCTTCCAAAACATGTCTGTCCTTCTTCAGGGCAGCGTTCTAATACAATCAAGCCTATCTTCTCTCTTCATGATGTCCGCTGTCTGATATGTGAAACAGGAGTACCCTCGTTGGTCTGAATAGTACCTAGTGATTATGTCCTATAACCTCTGTACTTTAAAATATTAATTTTATTTATCAGGAAAGGAATAGATGGTATAGTTCTCCTAGTTTATAGTAAGGATGCTATCAAGCAGTTTCCAAAGACTGCTATCTTCTTACCCTACGGGTCATATATAAATATGGGGTCATCACCTTTACTGGGCTTCTCCACATAAGGAGCAGCGGAGCCATTTTGGGGGGAGACAGAAAAATAGAGACATGCTCACTAGCCACCTCACTATGTAATATACTTATGAATATAAAAAAGAAGAAATAATAAACTCGCATGTGTTAAGAAACTCACCCCTTCCATACCTCCTAAATAGTTGTGGATTCAAGTTTGAAGTCGTACTAAACCAATGTTAAAGTCTGAATCAATATAAATTATTTTAAATGTTATACATTTTTTCACATCACCAATTGAGTGAGTAGCCATGAGATTATTGTATTGTGTTTTTTTAATTATTTATTACTTATGTGTTGAATTTTTTAAATTTTATTAAAATGGATGGACCATTTCGGACTTGGTGCAATTTAGAACTGTTAATAATTATAATGTTTTACTTATTGAGTGTTATCATTGTTACTTTTAATGATATGAGTTTAGTTTTTCTTCATACGCATTGTAAAGATTTTTATCATGCCACTTATCCACTTTAGCAACAGAACATGACAGGTTAAAGCTGTCGAAAATGTTATTGGTGAATAAATATCATATTGTGGAAAGACAGATTTATTGTTTACTTATACCCTTCCATAACTGGCACTAATCCTGTAACCTGATATTTGTTAACACTTTATTAACAAATTTTTTTTTTTCAATTGTTAGTTAATAAAGTTTTGGATAGAAAATTGCCCATCACATAAGCATGATAAAGTATATATATCTAAAGATCAATTTTAGATTATTTAAAAGAATTATGCATAATGAGATCTTAAAAATGATGTGTTCAATAGTGTAAAATACTGAATTTCACAGAAGGAAATATTGTTCCCTCAGTTCATAACGAGCATGTCTATTTTTCAAGGTATACTCTCTTTCTCCACAATATCATCACCTCTACTGAACAGGGTGAACCAACTATACCCACTTGCATCAGAGGGGGGGGGGGAGATTTCTGTTCATAATAATAGATTTTATTTCCTCCGAGTCTCCATGGAATCATTCTGTATTTTCATGCTCTAGCTAAATCAGGGTGGTAGCTTTTGGATAACCTGCCCTAATTTGTATATAAAATAAAGTTTTTTTTTTAACAGAAAAAAAAATTTCAATAAAGCTAATAATGAAATTGTTCTTAGGTTTTAAGGGAGTATCAGCTTCTCAATTCTTTGGCATTACTTCTTGACTTGAATACTAAGTGTTTGTTTAAATGGAACCGAAATCAACATACAGACCTGATAAGCTTTTGCTTATTCGCTTTGCCTATAATTTCAAAAGATTTTAAACAAGAATATACCCAATGTGGGGCAACTGTAAGGTACACATTGTGTGTTATTATTATTAATTAAATGTAAGTGTAATTAAAGGAATTATATCGTATATAAAGTAAAAAATTTGGCAAAAGCCTATATTTGATCTTAACATTTCAACCCAATGTACTCCACAAAATATTGCAGGACTCGTAACTTTGAGCTAATAACCCTTTCACCTCCTACCACACACTAATAAGATAATTTAAAAATCATCCTTCATCATGAAAGATATTAAAATTATTTAATTAAATTCAAAATCAGATTCTTTCTTCAATGGTGATATTATGTTCGAAGCAATTTTGACAAAGACAAAACAACATTGCAAATTATTTTATTTTTCATTCATAAATAACCCATAATTAATAAGATTTGAAATAAGAAAATGAGTAATTATGTGAGAATACATATATATATTTTTTTCAGGATTTTACAGCTGATTGATTACTTCACATACAAAGAACAAAATATGCGAATGGTTAAAAAAAGCTGCCTGTGCCTGCATTTGCTCGTCGCTAACAACATTTCAGTCAGCCATTTTAGAACACTCAATGTAACCCCAGTTTTAATCAGTAAATACTCTTCTACAATAATAAATAAGGGAATTTACAGATAGGCCGTTATTAACCTTGGGGTTACCACGCAACCCGCTGCCGCCAACTATCTACCTACAAGCTCCTCAGTGATGAAAATAATTAGGTTACTAGTGGGGATAAAATTGATCCATGGATTCTGTTTTATTATTTCAAAGACGTTTTTTTTTAACAGTTATAAACAAAATAAATCCTTTTGTTCCTCTACAATCGTGGTGGAGTCAAATCCATGAATGTATTTATTTGGACTGATACATTAGTATTTTACACAAATTTTTTACAAAGCATAAAAAAAAATAATTTAAAAGTAGGTATAGATGGAAGATAATTTTAGTCGGTCAAAATTTATAAGTTCTTTAATCCGTTGAGATATTGGGGACATTCTGACACCTGAAGAACCATTGCGCTCCCAGTGCTAGCCGGACTAGTTTATTCTGAACTTTTTGAATCCTTGTCCTGAACGTAATAGTGCAGTACCGTACAGAACAGGTGTAAGAATCGTTAATATGAGGGTCTTGTAAAGTAATGTCGTACAAGTATGTTTTAGTGATGAATGGGTACAGTTGTTGCAGGCATCTATTAGCATGTTGTTTGTACGTTGTGTTTCCGAGTTAGTCATGTGTTCAGATAGACGCCAAGATCCTTAGTGTTTCAATCGATTGGCAGTCAAATCCAGAAAATTGGCGTGAAATTCAGAAACCAACCCTACCCTATACCCATACTCTCCTTCACTTGTTCTGGTTCTTAGAGAACATTTATGAGTTTAAAGAGATTGTTTGTTTTTTTTATTTAGATACAACCTTACCTACTCCCATTTAAAGCTGGAAGGTAGGCTATCCAAACAGTATTCTTATCTATGTTAATGAAATAGATTCATTTAATATCATCCTCTAAGGATCTGAACCAGGAATGTGTATAACACAAAGCAGCGGAACTAACCACTGAACCATATAGAGTTTAAAGGTATATTTCATTACAACCCGACGAGATGAATTAAATATTTCCACTGTGAATAAGTCTTTCCTAAACTAATTAGAGAGCACATTGTGGCTAAAACCATATAGTATAATAGGTATAAAAATATTATTTTGGTCATATTATATTAGTTATTGTTTAAGATATTTATTTAGGCATAACAAAAGTAAGTAATAGAGAAACTATCAACAATTAACCTTCTTTTTATTCTAATAAAAAAAAAAAAAAAAAATTGATCGAGTTGTTATCTCTATGGTCTTAAGCCTCTCTGCAGCATCATGTAAAGTAATTTTTGCTTATATTCCCAATTTAAACAGACTGGTATCTGATGAAAATTTGTCTATTACTTTTTTTATTTTTGCTTCTGACGGTTTAATAACTTTAAGTAAAAATTCTTAAGATGAGATTGATCATATTCTAAAATAAGTAATTAATGATGGTTTTTTAAAATTTATTGTAGATGTTATCATTCATATACTGAAACATTTTACATTAAATTTACTCATACAAATGATCCTGTCCTACTCCTTTTCCGTGATTACTAGTTTAATTCAAGATCATAAACCGAGTAAAGAATTTTACGGTGAAGAGATGAAAAAGTTATCTTCATCAGTTTTAAAAAGGTTTGAAGAGCCCCTTCCAACAGATTCAAAAATATCTAGCAGGTTAATCGTCAACATTCTATTTTTAAAGTATTATGGTGCCAACACACATTAACTGATGTTAATTTATTTTTCAGCCTCTTGATGTGCGTTTGCGACTTTGTGTGGCAAAGTACTGCTTTAAATAAATCAACGAGCAAACATTTTATCGACGATTTAGGGGTTTATTCATTACTGAATGTTATGGAGGTAATATCATTAGTTGGTTAATTACGTTGTAAGATAAATTAGATATGATTGGTATCAATAAAAAAAAAAAAAAATTAAAATCAAGTATGATCTTGGACTTTGTTACGGTTACGATAATGAATTTATTGACGATAATAATTTTTATTGTGTTCTGAATTCCACAGCCAATAGGCACAATGCAGACACTGGGAGATATAATGTGACCCCTTAATTTTCACTCACCGAGAGCTAGTTTGCCTGCGGTGTGGCATTATACGAAACTATAAGATATTTTTACATATCGTTTTTAAACAGTCAACTTGTTATTATTAATAATTAAGTGACCCATAATTTAATTTTCAAGAATTAGTTAGTCAATATTAAGTCATGATACAAGATATATTTTCATGTACTGTTTTTATATTAATAATTTTTGTTGTGGAATAAATCCCACAATTATTAATAACTAACGGTTGTAGACAAATTTTGTTGACAGGTTGGGACCTACCCGATAGCTCTCCCTACCAACTAGCTAAGTCAGCACTTAATTAATAATGATTTTATTAACAGTTTTGATGACTTATTGTGATAATAGTCCACTAAAACCTTAAGTTGGGGACCTTCTAAGTTGATACTCAAAAATAATATGATTTTAAAAATATTTTGTATTATTACTATACTGTTTTAAAATATAATTTTAATACTTTCTCATTTATCAAGAGGTAAAAGGAAGAAAACTTCATAGCGAATAACAATTTATTTTATAATGATTAATTTAATATATCTCTTGTGCAGAAAGTTATATTGTTAAATGTTTTGTTTAAAAGATGGTTCACAAGTTTTATATTGTAATGTTATTTTATTATATAAAATATTAAATAATAGAAAATAAATTATAAAAAGTTTAAATCCAAAACAAGTAAATGCAACATCAGGAAGTATGAGAGTAATTGGAACAGCTGAGAGCAAGGCTGGGACTGCAGTTGTTTCGAGATACTGGAGAGAGCAGTATTTGAGAGTGGTTATTAAGAAGAGGTCAGTTTTGAAAGTTGTTATAAGAAGAGAGGTGTAGATGATAATTTGTCCCAGTTTGCAGAAGGTGACAATTGATAATTTATGTGATAATTTATGTGACGTTAGGGCAATGTGTAAGTGCACGTTGTTTAACCTCATATTTCTTCATAGCAGCGCATGCCATCATATAACCATATACATCATATGTACGGAGCCTACTGGAGGCCAATGAGGGAGCGTTGTATTTGGAGCATCAGGATCACTTCCTATCAATACTTTGATAGAGCAAGGCAATAATTCGATGGAAAATTTGTAAACAACTCAAAAACTGTATATGATTTATGTTCTTATTTATTTCATGTAAATGTTTGATTGTCAAGGATCCACACAAGATTAAATAAATTATAAGTTAAATTTACATTTTTTTTATTAGTAAATTAAAGATAACAATATAGTATTACGTTTTTAATCTTTTATTTGTTTATATTTAAATTTAATCTGAGGTTCTGTTAATATAAAAAGGAAACTTCTGGCAAAAGGAAAGTTGTTTATTAACAAATTGATTCATGAGTTACACTTATGCTATAAATTTACAATGTTAAAAAAATATAAAGTTACAATGTACCTTGCTATGATATTTACTGGCCAGTTTTACCTAGTTGTGTTCTATATGTGTGGTCTTCTTTGTCTCGAGTGTGGGTGGCCTGGTGCTGGCCTCATCTTCAGTGTACCACGAGGCAGTACACGTACCTGGGCTGGCGTCTTTCCCAATCTTCCTCTCTCTCCTGCCAGGTCAAAGTGAATGAGTGGGCTTCTCTCTGGCTCTCGTCATCCTTGTCCCGTTCCGCTGCCTTCTCGAGTTTCATCTCTTTTGGTTCAATGCCATTTGCTTTAGATTTTAATCTAACTTTACTTATTTTAAAGTTAACAAATCCAATAATAAAATATTTATATTTAATTTTTGATATTATTTATTTGATAACTATTAATATCAGGCATAACGGCAACAAAAAGGTTCATCCTTTCATAGCCATGAACCACAGGTCGTTTTTACATTCTTTTACGCTCGCTAATTTCGAGTTTATATCAAAAGCAACATCAAAACATTAGATTAAAATAATAATATGGATATCTTCGATGTTGAGGAATGTGTTGGCTTCTCCTGTTCTTAAATCTCCGGTCTCAAAAAACAGTGTTCTCCTGGTTTCATGGTCTCAATTTGTGGTAGCCTCTTGTGCCTGGCAACACCCGACTCCTCCTGCCTCCCAAACTCTGCTGTGTGACATCCTTATGGAAAAACCCAAGGTTCAGCTCCACTATCCTTATTCAAATTATTCGAACAGAAAATTCCTTTATATGATAATTCTAATAAATAATTAATTTATAAATAAAAAAAATCTCATTACATTTTATTCTACATATATATACAAAATTGTATGCCTCTAGCTTAATTAATCAGGGACTCATCAAGACTAATCCTGAAATTTTGAAAGAATTAATGTAACCCTAAAAAGGTTGTTATCAATATACATATGGTCGGTAACAGTGTGCGTACAAACAAGCAGTTTTAAGAGCAATTCAAATCTATCCAATTTAAGCCGACTGATGCAAAGACACTTTCTTTTCTTAATATCATGATGGCCTGCTTCACAGACATAGTTCACATTAGAGAAAGACCGAGCTTGAATACGCAGCTTTATGATTATTAAACTGAATGAAAACAAAATAATTATTATTCATGGTAATGCATTCTTCAGTTTAATTATAGAATTCTAAATTGCTTTGATAACTCTGGTTTGTTTGATTGTACTCGAGGTTTCTCTTTTTTTTCTTTAAAATTTCATATTTTAGTGCTATCAAATCTATACAAGATAATAAAACTGTTGACAGGACGCTCAATTCCCAGTGCAAATTATGTTTCTTGGAGTGTTAGCAGATCTATTTATTGATCCACGGAGCATACCACAAGTAGCTACTTGGCGGGGAAGAAAAGGAAATAACAGTTTTTTAAGTCTCATGTGTTCTCTGTGGAGAAAACAGGAAAAACTGAAAGGCGTCAGTCGAGAAGATAACGGGTGCATACGAGGTGATCCACACTCATACTTCCTTCCATGCAACTTTTAATAATTGTTTTTTAAGTTTGCGTTTCTGTGATTTAGAATGCCTGTATGCAAGCTCTAATCTTTAAAACAAAACTTAATAAAGGCAAAAGTTAAAACTAACTGTACTTTTTGGTTATTTGTTTTGTTTTTCTCAACTGAGCCTAACGAACTATTGAGAAACACTTGATGATTGATTGAACATTCGTCATGCCACTTGTTAGTACTTGCACAAGTTTAATCAGACAGCTCTAATTTGAAAGTACTATTTACCGATGCATTAGTTAACTGGCCTTTGAAATTTTAGAAGCAATTAAACTTATTGTTTCATAGTCAAATTTCATGTAATTTTTTTTTTTTCCGTTATGGCAATGTTTCTTTTTGATTCAATGGAGGGGTCGAATATAACAATTATTGTTTTCTTCGAGTCCTCACATGTGTTAAATCTTGATTATTTATAAGTGACATAATTTAAAAATAAAATAGTCCAATGGCTATATACCAATATCCATGAAATATAACCATATTTAAAATAGGAATGAAACTATAAATACCCTTTCTTTTTAATCTAATATTGTAAATGATTCTCGCACAGTTTGACTGACAGAAATTTCACTTGTTTGTATCTCATCAACTAATCATAAACAACACTATATAGGATTTTCCTTTATCATTGCTATGTGTGTTTTGAATATTTACAAGTATGATTTGAACCTAATTAATGATTAGACTAGTAGGTCCTGTTTCAACGATCCGAATACTTGCTGAGCTCAAGCTTGGATAACATTTTTAAACTATCAGTCAGTCTCTGTCCTAATATATTTTCAGATCGTTTGTTTTTAGATATTGAATTTAGCTTAATGGGAAAACGCCAAAGGTCTAATAAAATAAAAGACTTTGAGGCGAGCCCTGCATTAGTCGATTTGATCGGCTGTGCTAGACCAAAAATAGCCGTCTTGGTAGACCTTTTCATGAGAAGACACTATGACAAGATTCAGCTGGCCAAGTCAATTTACCATGTCCCATTTGATGCTATTTCCCCGGAAGACCAGGTATTCCAAGTAAATTATCTATATATAATAATTGTATAATAAAAAAAATTGGACTGCTACAGACTAGCAAGGTTCGCAAGAAAGTTTCTAATAATTGTTAAAACGAACATAACTCTTGAGTGAAGTCCAGGTAGTTGAATATTTCAAACAAATGATGCGGAAGAACTAAGTTCAAATAATAATAATAATATAAAGTTACTATTATCGCCCTAAATAAACAGTTTTGAAAATTCAAATAAACTGGATTAATTTTCAGAATAAAAAGTTATAAAAACAAGATTTTTTTTATTTTGAACTGTTCCTCATAAAATGGCCGACAAAGGCAAATTCATACTTTTTTCCAAAATATATTGTCATCTCTTTTTAGTAAGTTCACTGTAAATTTGTCCAGCTTTTTATCATCTATATTTGTAGAAGACCCTCAGTTTTAAACCACTGAATTTTCTAGTATTTTATGAGCACTAATTTCTCTTGCACTCGGTCTTTAGTTGTTGAAGTGGGAATAGAAAAAAGACAAACGTTAAGATTTTGCTTCAAACCCGAGGGGAAATGATTAGGTGTGGAGAGGCCCTAGAACAAGTGGGAGGACCTCAATTTAGAATTCAGTCAAAATTAAATAAAAATTTTTAAAGCTACAAAAAATTTGCAAGATTATAGAAGCTATGCAATAAAGTCATCATCATTGAATCATTTTATGAAGTGTACCTAATTAAATATTTTGTGATCGCAGATAACACTGGAAATAATCATGTGCTACGAAGAGTTGAAAGAAGGAGAAATATTATCAGAGCTGGAACGAGCCGTTGAAAAGACCAACATTACACTGTTGCCTCTAGACACAACTGTCATACATCAACTGGCCATGAGGCGGAGAGGTTTAGCTAATACAATACAAAAAAAACAAAAACGTATATTACATACAGTTCAAAACAAGGTACGCCCATGTATTTTTGAATGTTTTCTTAAAATGAATGCATATTGGCAGGCTCACACATTCGTTATGGTCCTACAATACAAATAATTTAAAACGCAACATTTTGTATCCAATATAAATCTTATTTATATAATAGTTTGATTAGTTGGTTAGTTACCCAAAAGGTCATCACGGACTGCCAATGCCTTCGCTCACAGAGCTCCTCCACAATTTTTCCCTTATACAGATCACTCTTTATGTTTGGATACCGGAGAGCCTACTGTATAAAATTAGACCCCCATAGTAAAATAGAAATAATGGATGCCTTAAATACGATCCAAAATGGAAAAGTTCAGAGTGCACCGGCAACACTCTTCCAGAGCTAAGGTGGACAGAATTTCATACTTCAGTAGGTTTTATATAATTGGGTGAGTATAAAATAAGATGTGTTTCGAGGAACATATAATAAATATATTTAGGAACCCCCGAACTGCTGATATTTACCAAAACTAAACTGTCAATGATTTAATATTAAAATCCTTCAACTCAAATGAAATGCTCTGTGAAAGTAATTCTCTTATACTTCTTTTGTTTCTAACTTTTGCTTTGATGATTGTGGGTATAAAATTATTGATTTCCTTAATCAAAATCTTATTTTTCACTTTTATTACTTTATTTTCCTGAAGCCCTTCCATTCCCTGCATATAAACAACACTCATTTCAGGAAATCATGGAAGAAAATATAATTTATGATAAAATCAGAGATGTACAATTTACTTTCGAATTGAAAGAAGCATTTGAGCGTGATTTATACCTGACGACTACTAATGCTCATTACAAAAAATTGAAACACTTGAAATATTCAAAGTTCCTAGAAGAAATGGAAATTGAGTTTTATAATAGAGAGAATGATATGAATTTTCATAAAACGTTTACTGAACCGAGAAACTTCCTTTTGGTAAGACATTGTTACTATGAAGAATTTTCAAAAATTATTAGCCAGTTGTTTTTTCTGTTTCTGTTCTGTTTTTTTTAAAACATAAACCCTGTGCTCGTTTATCTGAGACATGAAATTTTTCATTGGGGTCCCGCAATAACATGCAAAAGTAGTGAATGCTTATTGGTCATATATATAAACAAATATTTTTCTGTTATATCGAATAGGGTATATCAAATTAATTGTTCGCACTTTAGCTGATTATAATTACAAAAATGTTAAAACTGTCATACAAATTGAATATCCCGACTCTAGTTTCACATAGAGGGATGATATTTTACATAACAATTTTAATTGAACAGAACGAAAATAGAATACCTGACTTCTGGTATGCAACCAATTGCATTAATAAGAAACTCATCATTTAAAAAAACAACAACATTTTATTGAATATCATTATAACAGTACAAACAAATTAATAATTTGAATGCAGGTTAAAACAGGAAGAAATTGTCACATTCAAAGTATCAAACGGAGAAAGAAAACAAATAATCTTCTACCAATCGTTGACAACAGTCCAGATCCAAGTGTGAAATTACCTCCGTGGAATGAATGCAGCTAATAAATAAAGTTTATCAGTGTGGGTTCAAAAAACATAATTATTAAATGAATATAATAAAAAATAACAATGATGTATGTATTAATTTTTTTTTAAAGTTATCTTTATTTCGGTAACATTTATAATTATTTTTATACATGTATATATTAACATACAATAAAATTATATACATAAATTACACCAATGTTCATTTATACATTTACTGCTGTTAGCGAGCGGTATATACTCAAGACAAAAGTAAACTACAAATAACCCACATGACAAAATCATTTCACCTCGTTTAAAATCTAAAAATGTAGATAATTTCATAATCAAACATGCATACATGGAATATTATATAAACGTTAATGTATGTCCCTTAATCACCAGACTGATTCACTTTAGAAAGAATTAAATATACATCTAAGAAAAAAATAAATAATAATAACATGTAAGATAGTAAATAGCCTTCATCATCTTGCGCATTAAAAGTCGTTATGGAAACACCAAGTTCATTGCATTTTGCAGACTAAGTTTACACGGAGATATATGTATCACATCTTGAAAAAAAGTTTTAATTTAAGATTACTTAATCATAATCATTTCATTCATGTACCCTCTGGAATGTGTATTTAATTGGTTATGCAAGTAATAACCATAGAATGAAGGTTATAGCGACGTATAGAAACAGTTTTGAAATGAATTCATCTTCGTTCGGTATTCCTCTTGCAGCTAGAAAAGAATTAACACTTAAGTAATAATTTAACATGATGAAACAACCTGCATTTTTTTTATTTAACATATTTATTGAATATACTCTCTGTTCCTTTTTGTGCAGGATACCGAGGATTATATCAAACACCGTTTTTGTTTGAAGTCCTAATCATCACTGGATTTTTTTAAAACAATATTTTTTCTTTGGACTTCAAAAGATTAAGAACAACAAGAATTGGATATTTACTGGCAAGTCTGGTGATAAAATAAAGGAAAAATAGTACTTAGTATAACTGTCATGACAAACCATCCGATTGACTACTCTTTCAGAATTTAAGTCTGTCCGTCTTTCAGACTGTTTAAAAGCGAGATAAGTTTCATCTTATGCTATTTTTCATTTTCTAATTGGAACGACTGATCCTCAGTTGCCCAAGATCTCCCTTTATATCAGACACTTAATATTTGTAACTAATTTTTTTGGGGCACATTCCTTTAATCTCAAATTTTGAAAAATTTAGTTTATTGAGGAAAAAAGGCAATTGAATATCAACAATCAGAATAAAACCCACCTTAGTCTTTTTATTTTCATTTAAAATAAATGATTAAACAGAATATTTTATTTAGTTATTAATTAATTAATAACAATACTTTATTTAATGATAAATTCTATCATAAAATGCGATTCTTTTCTCTTAGGAAACCCCTTACGGAAACTTGTATTTATTTGGTAAGAATGCACCCTCCCCCCAAAAGTATATGAAGGAGCAGTGTGATTGTAATTGACATCATTATTAAGATTTAGCGATTGAGAGTAAAATCTAAAGAAGTTGATTTGTACAATTTTTATACAAATAATAAAAAAAAAATAATAATAACAATTAGTAGATATCAATGAAATAAAATACAGCTCTTACTCTCTGCACCTTTAATTTCTGAGTCAGAAAGGAGAGGCTCTACTGTTCGTTCTACTTTAATTCAGAAACAGGACTATCGTCTTTCTCCCGACCATGGCTGAAAAAATGATTTAATCGATTCGACACTGTAAAGGTATATTCAGCTACACCGCAAAATATGTCTTAAAAATAAAATCTTAAAAAAACAAAACAAATAACAAAAACGTGTTAACAGTCAGACATGCTTTACTAACTTTAAACATTTTTCAAGACCCAGCTCAGAATTTATTCAAGATTTGAAGGTGTGATCCCTTATAGTATTTTTTCCACGCTGATTTAATATATAGGCGGATACTTACGCAGAGTCCTGTGATTATCTCTCAATAACATTTATGCAATTTCTATGTCCTTCATTTCATGTGTAATCCAAAAAAGAAAAAATCTTTTACGTAACTTATAATACTAAATTAGAGACCGGATTGAAGGCCACTCCAGAGAGATAGAACCTCATTTTATTTTAATGATATACACACATTATGGCCACAGCTGTTACAATCGGTAGGTATATTGATATTGCACATGATAAAACAAAACTAACAGTAAATTTTTATAATCAGAGTAAAATTAATATACCTTGCGTTGGTCTTTGTTCGTGTGGATTAAATGTCGATGTGATAAATCCGAAGGGGAAAGCTCCAATACCAAAAGACATATGAAAACCTCCATCTCCGAACCCAAAACCAGGGAAGCCCTAAATAAATTAAAACTTACAGATAAATAACAATAATTTGTAATTATTGATATAAATTATAGATAACAGTCGACTACTACATCATAAAACATAACAATATTTTAATTATAAATTTTAATCCGATGATATGATAATGTTGATTGTATTTAAATTAAGAAGATAAGGTTCACGGTGCAGTAACATACATTACTAAATATTAATATTTTGTTTGTATTTAAATTCTGAAGATAAGGCGACAACAGATGGTAACACTACCAATAAATATTATCACAGTCCTAGTAACAAATATTACATTTTTTTTACTGAAAAGGATTAATAACAAATAAATCAATTATTTACTAACAATAAGAATACAGTGGAATCGGAATAAAGTGCAGCGGAATTATTTTATAGAACAGTTTTAACTAGTAATTGGTACGAGTAGAATGAAAATTTCATTTCATTCAACAGTTTTTTTGTGGATTCAAAATGATCATTGTCTTTTAATTTTAGTTATTGATGACATTACAAAAAAACATAAAGCAGTACCTATGAACCCATGAGTTATAAAATAATTCATTTACTTGATCTTAATAATTAGGAAATATTCTACTTTTTTAAAATAGATCTTTATTTACTTTTGTTTCTTAAATGATTTATTAAATCCAGAATGGTTTCTCATTTCAAAATTAAATAAACAATAAATAAAATGAGAAAGTTTGTTTCATATATTTGTATGTTAGAGTAAGTATAAAAGTTAAAACTTATAGAAAGTAATAATATATAGAAATTAATTAATTAATAACTTACACTATTATTTTCAGGCTCGCTCCTCTGCCCTGCTGGTCTAGGTGGAACTTTATTTCTGAAAAAAAAAAAAATTTATTTAAAATAATAACATAGTAGGCATCGCTAACCTATCGGAAGCTAATTTCTTTTAATTCACTAAGATACAAGCAAAAAATAAATTCAATGTTTATCTTGCCACTTGAGGCAACCAACCTGGTGAAGGCGACTACGCAACTTGCTGGAGGGGCTCCCTAAATGAAGTCTGGTCAGCTACGGGTCATAACATTTGTTTCATTTAATTATATGACACACTCCTCACTAGTAATTACATGTTATTTGGCATATGGAAAGAGTTCATCAAAACTAAATGAACAATAAATAATAGAATTGACGGAGAAGCTGCCGTTTATGACTACAAGGCAACCAGAACAAAGTACCGATGATTTTACTGCCTAATCTCCATTTTGATTGATCTTCTGATCCGTTCCAGATGACTGTACCAACACAGACTAAGTTTGGAGTCGGTTTCTGACTGCCAAAACAGTCAGAGGAATTGTGTAGAGTCAGGGACATGGGCACATGTTCTCCCCAAAAAGAAGTCGGGACGATTCCTATAATTAATTACCAAATAACCCATTAAAATAATAATTGATTATTTTTTATGGAGTGGCCATTCTTCGAAAAGTGAATTAAATTCAGATATGGAAAAAAAAAGAAAAAAGTTTGTGTTCATAAACGAACAATAACTTCACTAACATATTGAAAAAAATAAAAACTATGTTAACTAACCTGAAAAAGTTTTGTGAACTAATAATTTAAAGAAATAAAATGTACGGAATCCTTTTCCTTAACTAAATTGGGCAGAGTAAAGGCTATTTATGCTTTATGGAATAATGACAATAAACATGACCATTCTCATAAGAAACGGGCTGCGAGGAAAAACTGGATAAAGGACATGGACAACGCAAGGTAGGCTTACAGATTATATATATGCAAACTTTTTGGCATCTACTGGATAATTTATATTTTAGTAGAATGTAAAAATAATTAAGCGCTTTCATATGGTGTATTTAGAGTCACTGCTTGGCGATACAAAGGTTCAGTGATCAAATCCACAGTCAGAAAGCTAATTTATTTAATTTCGATAAACAGAAGTGGATAGTAGATAGGATAGAATGTCTCTTTCAGCCCTAAACGGGAAGTACATAATGTGTCTTAAAAAAAACAAAAATAATTATAATGCAAGAGGAGATACCTAGGATCCTCCTGTTGGTTACTCCCACGACCGTACAGAGGAATGACCTTGTCTTTGCCTATGGCAGCTTTACAGACAGGACACAGCTGTCTCGTCGGCCGAGTTTCTAGCCACTGATGCAGGCAAGGCCAACTGCACAGATATTAACAGTGTTTAAGAAGGTGATGAAAAACTTGGTGAATACTTTGTCTTCACGGCTTTTTATGACAAACCCTTCGTACAAATATCAAGGTTTTTTCCTTCTAACCCATCCATTGCCATTCTTCATAATTATTCTTTATTCTTACATAGTTTTGTAATTCTGTTAAGTAATTACATCCATCATATCTTAATCGGGACTTGTTCTGATTTGGTGTTAGGGTGAAAGAAAAAGAACCTTGATGTTTACAAGGAAGACTCTGTTCTATAAAAAGCATGAAGATGATGACAAAAAGTAATCATAAATAAAAATCATTTAATAATACTTTATTCCAACAAGAATATAAAATAAATTACAAATATTTTCTAAGCATAATAGCCACATCCATCTGCTAGAGTTTCTGATTTTACAAATTATAAGAATTCTTGTAATTCTTAAAATAAAATTTCTCTTGCAAGCGTGGCATCAGCCGGGATTTAAATGGTGAAAGATCTATAATACTTGTAAATTAAGCCGAACCGATGAACCTAAAAGAAATCGTAGGTGATTAAATTGTAAAGTAGTATTAAATTTCAATGTTTCCACAATCGAGTGAAAATAATAGCTGGGAAAGAATATTAACTTTAATTATAAGATAAACTCTTAAGAATCTCATTTGGCAAATAAGGCTAGCTTTTGGTTCGTAACATTGGATACTATCCCTGCGATCATTGGTTCTTAAGGGGGGAATGACCTCAAATCGAGATGGCGATAGAGTCCTGAAAGTGAACTATAGTCGATTTTGACTTATAGCGTAAGTTCGTTCCAAACTGCCTTTCCATCTATTTTTCAGTTCCTTTCCTAACGTTTATAGCATAATCAATATGCCAAGGAACGCAACTTTACTGTGCTATTGATATAAACTTATGTGTCAGGGTATAAATATTTTTGTGTTAACTAAACACTCCAGAAAACTATACTGTATCAGTAACAATTATTGGTGTGATATCTAGGCTAAGTTTCAGAAAGTGAGCAGTTGCGAATACTGTCTATAGATCTTTTCAAAATATAAAATGTTTCTGATTCCACTGAAACTAAAGAAGATTTTTATTTGGATCAGGTCAACTGAATGATAAAGCAAACAAGACTCAAGGTATAATTTGTATCATTTTGATTCTCAAGTAAATAGATGGGTGTCACCTCCACCTCCACCACCACCACCCAAGCATTACAGTCAACAACTGATATGGAATATAATTAAAAGAAAATTATTGTTAAAAAGGATAATGTAAATCAAATTCAGACATTTTTTTTTTTTTTGATACATGACTGAAGTACACCTATATTAATAACAACCACTGACAGTTCCCCCCAAAATTGATTAATATATTGTTAGGTAATGTCAATAAAAGAAATATCGTTAAAAGATACATAACAGCGATAAATTGATAGCTTCAATCAAAAGTACAATGATAAAACTTTCCAGTTTAAGGAAGATAAATGATAAAGACTTACCAAAATAAGTGGCCACACATACTGACAACTGCATCTTTGGCCGTGTCAAGGCATATGTTGCATTCGAATAATGGGTTCTCCTCTTTCTCTTCTGCGTCCTTGCCACTTTTCGATGGTCCTGGGGCGTTCGTAGTTTCCATTGCAGCGGCAATCAACTATCTAAAACATTAGGCTCCATAATTGACGTTGATAACATTTCGGTCAAGACTTGTCAAAACTACCCAACTGACATACAGAGTAAATTTGGATGATTTCAAGAGAAAAAAAAACGGGGCATACAAATTAAATAATTTATCTTCGATATTTCCCTTACTCACAATTGATTTAATGATGAAACAATAGGCGGGTTTTCGAGTATATTTAATAATATATAAAAATAATACGTCATTCACAGGATAGAGTTTGTATGATAAGTAGAGAAGCAAGTGGTGACGAGATTAGAGGATTGACATTTTCTTTCATCATCTTGTATATATTTGTCCGATCCGGCTTTCAAATTTAATTTACATCATAAAAATAACAATTTAAAAAAACCGAAAATGTTCTACAATATTAAATATGGAAGAAACAAATATCGCTGAAAGTGTGAATTATTCAAGATATATGTATATGTTAACCTATACCTCCTGCCATGGCTGAAGCCGGTTTTGTTTGAGTTCAGTTGAGCCTTCTGTCTGATTTTTACTTTTATATTATCTATCTACTTTCTGGTGTGATGTGCGCGACTTTTGACATTTAGTGGATTATTTGTGGACAAGCTGATTTATCCTTCTATTTTATACTTAATATAACACCAAATAATGTCTCTTTGCTGTGCATGTTAGTACACTTCATCAATTTTATTCCAAGCCTCTTTTATGTTCTATAACTATTAACACAGAATTTTCGAAACATTACTTATGATTAATTTTTTTAATTTTTTGGGATATATTTATATATACTATTGTATTGTTCATTTTAGTATCGAATGAGGTCCCAGAACATCCAGTTGTTTCTCCGGTGTCTGGTTGTGTATTTGAGAGGAGACTGATTGAAAAGTACATTAGTGAAAGTGGGACTGACCCAATCAATGGAAAGGAAGTAACAGTCGAACAGCTTATTGACATTAGAAGTGAGTCCGATTTTATTCTCATAAGTATCTTTTATGAATCGCCTTCATAAATTAATTTGTATTGTGATTTAGCAACCCCGGTTGTGAAACCAAAGCCACCTTCTGCAACTTCCATTCCTGCAATCTTGAAAACATTGCAAGATGAGTGGGATGCCGTAATGCTGCAAAGTTTCTCTCAGCGGCAACAGCTGCAAACAGCAAGGCAAGAGCTTAGCCATGCATTGTACCAACATGACGCAGCGTGCAGGGTCATCGGAAGATTGACGAAAGAGGTGACTGCTGCCAGAGAAGCCTTGGCTACGTTGAAACCTCAAGCGGGCATCGCTCAACCTTCGGCCACAATTCCTCAACCGGTCTGTACATTTATTTTTATGCTTAAACAATTTTTATAAATAGCGCTTTTTGATTTTAAACATTATGTAAATGTTGCAGGCATTGGCCGTAGAAGCAGGAGGAGTGGCCAATCAACCAACTGAACAAGCTGGTATGTCGGCAGAAGTTATTCAGAAACTGCAAGATAAAGCAACTGTACTTACACAAGAAAGAAAGAAAAGGGGTAGAACTATCCCCGAAGATCTTGTCTCCCAAGAATCTATTCGCAATTATAAAACTCTTGCTTCACACCCCGTAAGTTGCGATATTTATTTTGTAACAAAATATTCAGGTGTAGGAACTATTCGTACCTGTGCAGTTAATTTATTGAGCTTTTCTGTTTAATCATATTGGTTGTATGCTCTTAATTAAGTGGCTATGTTTGGATTGTCATTCTATATTTGTTTATTGCCCACTATAAAAATGTTATGACCGAATTACAATTTAGTTGTTCTCAGTTTTCTTTTTAAATGTATTTAATTATGTTTTGTTTTTCTAGGGCCTACACAGTGCCTCAGTACCAGGTATTCTCTCACTCGATATTCATCAATCAGATACTAGCAAGATTTTGACTGGAGGCAACGATAGGAATGCAACAGTATTCAACAAAGATACAGAACAAGTCGTTGCCATTTTGAAAGGTCATACAAAGAAAGTCACCAGGGTCATTTATCATCCAGATGAAGTAATAATTTTCAAATATTTTACATTAATAATAAATCATCTTTTCTTTTCGTAATATTTGAATTGAGATCAGATAAATTCATATAGTATCTGGGAATATGTATATTTCTAATGATTAATCACTTAGCTTGAGGAAATAATACTTGAAGGCTTCCGTTTTCTGTTGAATAGTTTACCAATTTTTACTTGTTTTTGTTTATTTAGGATATAGTTATTACCGCATCTCCAGATACAACTATTCGTGTTTGGAATGTACCGAATTCACAACCCTTGCAGTTGCTAAGAGCTCATGATGCTCCAGTAACAGGACTTTCTCTACATCCAACTGGTGACTACGTATTATCAACATCTACTGATCAACATTGGGCTTTCTCGGACATCAGATCAGGTCGTTTACTCACTAAGGTAATTTATATTCATTGTCACTGGTGCTTGATCATCACCAAACTTTTGCTGTCAGAGCAGAGGGTTTCACTTCATTCATTCCTTCAAACATTTAAATTCTATAACTTTATTAAGATAATTGAAATTCAAAATAAAATATCTATCGTACATCTTTATGGTTTTGAAATGAATAGAAAAATATTGGAAGTGAACGATTGAAATTCACTTGCCAACAAACTTCATTCATTTGTTTCTTTTTTATGAATAGGATTATCTACCTAGGAATACAAGTAAAACAAATTCTTTCAAATATGTAATTCTGAACACCTGCGCATTTATTAATAAGTAGCATATGTTTTTTAATGTTACCGAGTAAATAAACAAAGTACATTATATATTATTTATATTGAACCTACTGCATTATGTACACCCCCGATGTTTAATTCATTTATAATGTTTTTATTTGTGAACATAAAGAACTAATTCTATGCCTGAATTGTTATTTTATTACAAAGTATCAAATTATTGATAGGTTGCAGAAGGTGGGAATGCTGTGGCACTCACTACGGCACAGTTTCATCCTGACGGGCTTATTTTTGGAACTGGTACCTCTGACTCTCAAGTGAAGATATGGGATCTTAAAGAACAATCCAACGTCGCAAACTTTTCAGGTAAACGACTTGCGGATAAATCTTGTACCTTTTTTTTTAACCTAGTTTCAACTGTCGAGCCAGTTCTTTATAAAGTGTTGAGTCGTGTGGATGATGGCCGATTTCGGTCTTTTTCTGGCTTGTCGGCTGTTTGTAATGTCCTCCTCAAGTGGGTTCCTGGAACTTCGCCTGGTATGTTCCAAGTTTTTTGTTCTCGGTTGGGGCTCCAGGGAATAAGCTCAGCGTTATGACCTACAGATATTTTGCCCCTCCTTATCTATCCTGGATATTTTTCACCTTGACAAAAGATTAACCTGGAACCTTCATACGATACTTATAAGATATGAATTCAACAGAAGGTTCCGGCACTGTATAGACTGCTCAACAAGAAATCCCACTTCACAATAGAAAACAAAATCCTCTTATATAAAGTTATACTAAAACCAGTGTGGACTTATGAACTTGAACTATATCGATCAGCAAAGCTCTTGAACATCAATTGCATACAATCTTAAAGTCCTAAGCATGTGTTAATGGCTCTTTTTATGTCACAATGCTCCATAATAACCTTAAAATACCCACTATCCAATATTACATTTCCTCTAACATCTTAAAGTTCCATCAGAAATTATCTGAACATTCAAATCTAGCGAGATCGCTTTCAAGCATCACCCATCCCTAGTAAAGGGAATTGAAGCAGAAGTGACCCAGTGATCTTTTGTGAATATTTTGTCACTGGGAGTTCTACAGCTGGTCAGTTTTTCCACCAGTTACAGTTAGTATATACATAGTTGAATGTATGACAGGGCAGGAGAATTGTTCTATTAATTAATTAATTAATTAATGAAAATTTTAATTATAATTGTGCGAGTTAATTATTGTTATTTTATGTTTAAGGTCATTCTGGTCCGATCACGGCAATATCTTTCTCAGAGAATGGTTATTACTTGGCAACAGCAGCAGACGACGCTTGTATCAAACTTTGGGATTTGAGGAAGCTGAAAAATTTTAAAACTCTTCAAGTGGATGAAGGTTACGAGATCAAGGATCTATGTTTTGATCAAAGTGGTACATATTTAGCTGTTGCAGGGACAGATGTCAGGTAATTTTCCGTCATATTGTCATGATTCCTATTATTTATTATTATTACTTTATTTATACATAGCTAAGGAAGAAAAGACTTCATAAAGTGTAGCAGTTTATTTTAAAATTTAATAGGAGACGTCTCAGGGTTCGTGATGTTTTTAGGTGCATATGTACAAATCATAAATGTTTCATGAGTTTTATATAATAGCTAAAAATAATAGTAATAATAACAACCAAAATTTGGAATGTAATGACATGGATACTCTTTGATGTTAAGGCTTTGTCTTCAATAATGTGTCCGCTTCTCATAACTCGAGGGATCAGAAGAAACATTTAGACATACCGGCTCCAGGCAAATTGAGTATTTAAATGGATCAGAAAATCCTGCCTAACCCCCCTTTCATTGCCGAGGGTTTGGCCAAAACATTTTTCTTTTTTAAAACCATTCCAATAATAATATTAATAATATGTATTATTAATTATTGTAAATTATTACAATATATTACAGTGATATTAATGAAACTGAAATTGTATTAAAACTAGTAAAAATGATGACCTAGCCGTGTTTTTAACTATGATTTAAATAGAGAAGAAATTTTGTAAGTTAACTAAAATCTGTCACACTTGATCCCACCACCTCATGAAGCAGCAGGGCTGACCGAGGTTGTTGCTGTAAATGGCACTGGCATCGTGGAGCTAACATGAATTTAGAAGTATGCTAACCACTAGCGCATAACCGGACAGGGGGAGCCATTATCACCCCATTACCAAAAAGTAACGAATCCGATATGAAATGATCGTGTCAGCTTCTAAAGATTCACACTTGGTTATAGGGCAGAACTGAGGCTGTTGTTAGAATTGGAAGAGAGAGAGAGAGTTAGTTAGCTGTTGAAAAGATAGCAGTCAATGGTGAGCAGCAATTAATATCGAGTGTCATTTGTAAGTGTTTTAGAAATGAAAGTTCAATAAATCGTTTAAAATTTAACTAGAAAATGATGATATTTGTTCATAATTAGTTTGTCAAATATACGACAGCGAAGAGGAAAAAATTCAAACAAGAAAGAAAGTAGTAATGTAAAATTTAATTAGATGACCTATTAAATTTAGAAATTTTTTAATTTTGTAAAGATATTCTCTCAGAGATTTGACAAAAAGACTAACATCATTGCTGTTGATTATAAATAATATCTTTATTGAAGTACTTATAAATTTTAATTTAGGAAAAAATATAAGTTAATAAACCTAACAACATAAAAATATACAAGTAAAAAACTAGATACTAATATATAAACATTCCTTCGTAATACGTTATGGCTTAAGCTTTGGCTAATGTTTGGGTAATTTATCTATATAATAATATTTTGAAGTAATGGTTTCTCGCAATGTTTACATTTATCTATAAAGTTAGTGGTGATTGCTTTTAAAATATCTGGAATATAATCGGATACTTCGTACAACTTAACTATTGTTGTTTGCTAATGACTGACTATGCTCCGACTAGGTGATGTGTAATTAGTATGTTAATGAGTGTTAATAGCAAAATGTTAACTAGTAATTTAGTATTGGTAATAAGCTTAGAATTTCTATTGATAAATAGAAAAATGGCATAGTTGATTTTCCGGCACATGATTTATTATTGTTATGAAAGATAATAAAATGTTGATGGTTTGACGTTGAGGACATTGATGAATATTCATGCCCTATTTGCATGAGGATTTTGTTTGTCTTATAAGCTAATAATATTTATCGGATATTTTTACAATTATTTAACTTTTTTTATTGCTTTTCAGAGTTTATGTTTGCAAGCAGTGGTCTGAATTGAAAGTTTTCAACGACCACACTGCGATGGCGACAGGAGTAAGGTTTGGAAGGAATGCTTCCTTTATTGCTTCCACGAGTATGGATAGAACATTGAAGTTGTACAGTGTTTAAATGTATCTTCCTATTATTGAAAACAATTTTTTAATCAATACCATTCAATATTTATCGGTTTATATTTAAAGAAAACTACAGCCATGAAGGACGGACCTTACGTAGGTTTTTTATTTTTTAGACCATTGTGTACTTTGTTAAATGTTTTTATCATTTATGGAAGAAAATTATAGTGATGATAGACCAATTTATTTGAGTCAAACTGCAAATAAATGATTTTTTTCCCCTTTATGAAAATTGTAGTAGCAATTTCATATTTGATAATGATGAAGACATATTGCCTTCATGTTAATATTTCTGTACAAATGTTAATAACAAAATTGTACGAGATCAATAAATAAATTATTTTATTAAATTTGATAGTAGTATATAATTACTGTTGTTTTTTCTTAATCATTATTTGTTTCACACGTTTAAATTCTTATTGTTAATTTTTTTTCTTATTTTAAAATTTGTATTACAAGTTTTTGGTCCATCTTAAGAAATAATTCCAATTTCTCTTGACTTTTTTAAATAAAAAAAAACTTATAAGTACGGTAATATTTTCTGTTTCCTTATAAAAAATAGATTATTTAATTTTATTCAGCAGTTTATTTATTATTGGAGTTTTTCTTGACCAAAAGAGCTAATGATATGATTTGTGTATTAATTATAAATAAGTGTATTAGTTCATAAAAAATATTTTCTATATTATATAAGCTAATGCTTATTGTAGGTTTATATTGTATTTGAGATAATTATGCTTATCTAGCTGGTGAAACAATTTGTAATTCAATATTTTATTCTCGATGGTCTTCACTCTCTGACAAGACATACATCATGCCAATGTTGTTGTGTATGACAAAACAGAGGTTTGATCTACAATTTTAACCTTGTTATGATCATACAAGACACATGTAAATCTTTTATAAGATTTTGATCATTTTACTGGACATGAGTCTAGTGGGAGCATGTGGTCCAGCCTTAACACTTGTTTCGCTACGTACATCTGAGGCACACTCTTATTTTTATACTTTATTTATGGGCATTTTTACTTCTTTGGACTTTTAGGGGATAAGGTTTGGTATAGGACGATCTCGAGGAAGGAATTGGTATTTAGCACTCCTTGAAATAGGGAAGTATAAGGAAAGAAGTAATTTATTTTTCTAGTTTTCATTTTAAATGAATATTTGACCATGTAAATAAATATCACCTACCAGGCTCAAAGATTAAACCAAAACCTGAATAAACTTATAAACTAAATAATAATATCACATTATTGAGGGTTTCGGTGACCTTTCTAATTACTCTTTCTTAATTTTATTACCATGCATACTCAAAACCAGTGTCACTGTGATTGGCATCGTTCGTGGGAATTTTGTAACAATGGCTACAGCTGTTTTATATAAAAATTTAAAAAAAAAGTCATTAATTGATTTTATGTTTTAGTCTAATTATAGTCCACTAATCACCAATACATTAAACATATTTTTAATCAGTACATAAAGATCATTAATTTAATGCATTATACCTATATTATATTCGGAAAAAAAAAAAAAACTTTTTTCATTACACGTTAATTAACTGATTAATGACACTTGTTACTTTTGATAGAATTAGGTTTATTTTGATCTTCATTGAGGCATAAAATGGAACTACCTAAGGTCTGAACTATCACATTGTGCTGTTATCAAAAAACTGTATAGAATGAAGTAGGTTAATTTTACGTTAATGAAAAGTACTAATGGGATTTCAATTCAGGACAAAAAATAGCTACCTGTGTTATTTCTCATGCTAACCGTAAGGTGTTCAGTTTGAAAACAAAAACATTTAACATCAAATTACCAATATTTATATGCAACACTGTGCTGATTTCTTCTCTCAAAAGAATTTTGTGTCCATCAATGGCATCTTATCTGGATATTAAACAATAGCGATAAGATGTATATGTGATATAATAAAGAACTTCATTACTAAAAACAAAAATGAATTTTAAATAAGCTACCTTGCTCTCTAAGAAACGTAATAATGATAGTGTGTGATAAAAATAATATGACAAATTGTTGAGCCATCTCTCAACTTAAAAAAAAAAAAGCTTTCAATTAAGTAATATTTTAAAATAAATAATGGACCTGTGATCATATGTTAATACCACGATCAGCAGACATTTAAGTTAACACCTAAGCATCGTAGTAAATAAAAAAAGCATTGCTTGGATAAATAGGATAGTAAGTAGAAACATAGTTTAAACAATCAAAAACTGATTCTATCTTTATTTATTAACGTAATATGGACCCTTATATAGTAAAACTTGTGTATATAGTATAATAGATCATCAACATACTAATCTAAGTTTACTTATTATCATAAGCAGTTAAACAGTTGTGAAAAAATTCAATACTTCAGAAATTTCATAAAGAAGCTAAATAGATTGCAAAGTATTAAATGGATTTTCTCATATGAACATATTGTCTCATTTTATGTAGGAAAAGCTACAAACATTTCTAATTTAAGGAGCAAACTGATATAAGGTTCCAACTCAGGTAAATGATCCATGACTTAAAATGTGCAGGTTAAGTAAATTAATCATGATATAGAACTTTGTTTAATTTATATTTAGATAATTATTACATAAAAGATAAACTTCCAAGTATTATGGTGTTAATCACATAAAAGCTCAATAAGCACAAAATGACTTATTTAAATTTATAATAAATACTCCATTCTAAACATTAAAACCTTATTTCATAAACCACGTATAATATAAAAACAAAACTTAGGTTGTTTAACAACTTATTTACTGAGTGTTAAATTTCACTCTCTATATTTTAAATTTCGTGGTCTTAAGGGATTAGAGTAAATAAATGGAATGCAGTACGATCTATTGGTTGAAATTGGAAACATAAAAAATAGCTAATTAATTGCATTGTAGAGCCATCTGTTGAGTGAAAAAAGAACTAGCTCCCGTCAAGAGAGCCAGCTGTTGGCGGATAGTTAAAACTAAACAGCAATATTTGGTATTTTTAATGCACCGTAGTGCTATCTGTTGAGCGGTTAAAGAACTAACCAGGTGGCTGGGCCGCGTCACAAAATTTTCATTTATTTAGTATCAGGTCTTCAGGATCCCGCAGGAGCTAACTAACTAGTTCCAGTTAGTATCGTGGCGCTATCTGTTGAGTGGCGGGAGAACTAAGTATTGGATGTAGTTAGCTCCTGCGGGATCCTGAAGACCTGATACTAAATAAAAATTTTCTGGAGCAAAACGTCCGTACTAGTTAGTTCTTGCGCCGCTCAAAAGATAGCGCCACGGTGCAGTAAAAAAGCCAAATATTGCTATTTAGTTCATACTAGCTGTCAACAGATGGTGCTGCATGTCAATTCATTTAATAGCTAGTACGTAGTTCTTTTCCTACTCAACAGATAGCGCCACGGTGCAGTAAAAAGGCCAAATATTGCTGTTTAGTTTATAATAGCTGCCAACAGATGGTGCTGCATGTCAATTCATTTAATAGCTAGTACGTAGTTCTTTCTGTACTCAACAGATAGCGCCACGGTGCAGTAAAAAGGCCAAATATTGCTGTTTAGTTTATAATAGCTGCCAACAGATGGTGCTGCATGTTAATTCATTTAATACCTAGTACGTAGTTCTTTTCGTACTCAACAGATAGCGCCACAGTGTAATAAATATGCTACAATTATTTACATAAAACAATTTTTTTAAATATTTTTTCATGGGAATCATCTGATTTCATTAAAATATTTTAGAAATGTTCCGATGATTTGAAATAGTTGTTTTTGTTAATAATATTAATGGACAGGGACATGGACGGCGCACAATAGGTCTCACTGAGGCTGGGGTGCACAAATGCTGGAACAAAATAATAATAATAATAATATTAATGAATGTAAATTTATATAAATGGATGTGTGATGTATTTAGCATAATTAGACTCTGATCAATGCAGTTCCCTTCTATTAGTATGTTACAAATTCTAATATTAGTTAGAGGACTGTATCTTGGTTATTTCAGTTTCTATTTTACTAAAACATTTCATTTATTAGTAGTTTCATGACAACCATTTCATAACCTGGGAATTATTTCAGATGCATTACTATACCTGAACCATGTCCACTTATTCAAACTTGACCCATTTCTGACTCTGAAGGGTTTTGGGTCGGAAGGGGGGGGGGCGACTTTGCAAAATATTAAGATGTCCTAAACTGTTTGAAGGGGCTTAGAAGTATTAAAGAGTACCAGAAAGAGTCTGATCTTATTATATATGTATATAAAAACAACTCGTTTTATTAAAATCATGAAATAGGTGTTGAGGAAATCATGTTGTGTCACTTACATAGCTCTGTATTTTGTTTTTCACTTTTTCCATTCTTTATTTGTACTTTAAAAGCAAAATGGCGAGGTCACTCATTTAATTGCTAAAGCATCAACACAGCAAAATATTGCGGAACTGTGGTGCCTTACTGCTTTTATATAATCTTTTTATTTATTTGCATTGGTAACCTTCATTTATTGCAATTGTTTCGGGGTCCTTCCATCCACACTGCCTGCCATCTCCAACAACAACAACAAAAGCCTTAGTATAATCTTCATGCCCATAACATGTGAACCCACAATACAAGTCTATAGAACTCCATTCCTATCAATAGTTCACTCACATAACATTGTATAATTGTATAGAAACGACCAATTTCTTCTTCCCTCTCAATAACGACTATACTTTTATCATTTTCTTCCATTATTACATAACTTTCCGAATATTTTTGTTACATCACTTGGTATTATTTGACTTTTGAGCCAGATAAAATAGAAGGGCAAAATGCATGTGTTCATGAACACTAAATGATGATGTAAATGGTTTACAAGCACCGGTTGAAATCAACTAATGCACGGACTGTGAAAGATGAGGGTTTGGAAGTGTGTCTAAAGGATTTGATAAATAATTGTATAATTATAATAAAATATAATTTATTAATCAACATGTTTTATACAAGCTATTTATTAAAGCATCAATCAAATTAACTTACTTATAAATACTTTTCTTTACAAAAAAAAAAAAAAAATGTACAAAATATAAATCTAATAAAAATCTTCTTCTGATACTTTCTTATTATCATTCTGCTGGTTTTTAATTATGTCTTGGTTGTGATACATGTCAGCGATCTAAAAAATAAATCAATTTCATCAGCGACAGGTAGCAAATAGTTGAAGACAAATAATAATAGCTATTAGGTTTTGGTATGTAATCCTATTAATGGTGTGTATTTTAGTAATTCTATTTTGGCCAAAGAGGGAAAGGAGAGACAAAGCCAGGATTCTGATGTTTCCAGAGACCTAACAAGACCCTCTAGGATAAGAGTTGTTCACATGGCTGAGGTACGACACAGGATAGCCTAGTTGAAAGCACATCTGAACAGCAACCAGGAAGGCCCGGTACAAATCCTGGCTTTGTCAATATTTTTTTCTCTTTAAGCAATAATTATTTAAGAACGTATAATAAACAAAACTTGTAAGTTTACCTGTTGAGCTGAAGTTGCATTTTCTACTGATTTATCTTCCCGTACTCTTAGAAATCTCGGGAACCTCAAAGATATACCTTTCTCTGGATCGACCTATAATATATAACAAAATATTAAGTGAAAGTTTTCCAAAAAAAACAGATTCAACAGTAATGAGAAAAAAAAAAAGGCCTTACAATGCCGATCGCAGCCCTGTGCACTGGTGACAGAGACAAATCTGCACATTTGATTTCCCAGACCTGTACTGCGTCGAACCAGTGGTCTGGCTCAAGAGAACTTTCATATCGGTAATAAGACTTGGCAGAGTCAATGACGTGGTCTTTGAAGAATTCGGAATGTTTTAGTAAATCATCATCACTGAAGCCCGTTCCAATCTAAATGAAATAATAAGACATTTATCAAACAAAAACAAAATTATTATTTTTTTTTATTATTTTTCTGAATATAATAAATGGTCAAATAATGTCTGCTTTTGGTCATTTATCAAGTTAGTTCTAGTGATTAAAAGTTCTGTATACTTTAAGAAAAATAATTGTATGTTATTAATTAAATATATAATACTTCTGGAACTTTAGCAGAGTTATGTAGAATTTGCACAAACTCTGAAACTTAAAAAGAAAACGTGAGGGCTACATGGGCTGCCTCCCTTATGCCAAACTCCACCTGAATTAAGTGCGAAGTCTTGGAAGCGAGAGTAAACCCGAGGGAATTGATATTTTAAAATTTTGATAGTAAGGCAGAGCTTCGTGGTAGAGCATCCGACCAGAGAGTAGAAAGCTCCCGAGTTCAATCCCCTGTTCTATTAAAACCTATTTTCTTTGGTTAGTGGTTATTAAAAAAAGTGAGATCATTACTACAGTTAATAAATAAAATTAGTAATATTTAGTTGATTGTAATTAAAAAAAATTAACAACTTGGCATTGGCTCCTGCATTTTATTATTCTCCCATTGTACACATGAAATAAATGTTGTACAGAAATAACATTTGATGTCTCAATGGCACAAATAATACAACAACCCTACGAAAAATAAATTTTAAACGTTCATCTATTCTTCAATGCTACAAAGAACATGTCACTACTAGGAGTAAGTAATTTGTAATCAACATAACAAATTAGAATTTAATATTATAAGTAATGGCTTCTCTATGATGCTCTGAATTGAGAAAGTTTGAAAATTCCGAGAGAAATGGGACTTCTTTGCACTGATATATTCAAACCAACAGATAATTATTGGAGTTCGATTTAACATTCCAGATCTTATTATAATTAATAATGATAATATTAATATTATATTAAGATAAATATTAATAAGTTTCAATTACCTTGCACAATGTCTGGTATTCTTCGTTCTCTGGATCGTAACAACCCAACAAGTACCCTCCGTAATGCCCTGTTCGTTTCCCTCTCCCTAAATATCCACCCAACACAACGACATCGATGCTGTCTCCTACTCCATCCATGTAATCTTTCTTCAGCTTCAACCAGTTCCTCGATCTCTTGGCTATTTCATAAGTGGCATCTTCTTCTAACGTTTTCACCATAAGGCCTTCGCAGTTACCTAGAATAGAAATGTTCTGTTGATTAATGTGAATATATCCAGAATTAGCAATCGAAACAAACTTGTATTGAGTATTAAGATTCTTTTCTATAATAATAATTAATGACAATCAAACAGGGAATTTCTATTTCTTTTTTTTTTCTGGAATATCTTTGAAATTAATATTTGCGTTATTGCCTCTAATACGCTTTTAACCGTCCAGGAAAAAATTGTAAATGTTGAATAGCTCCTGAGCCGTTCCTTGCGAATGCACAAAAGTTAGGAAAAACTGACTATGGCCATTTTATTTTGACTAAAACCTAATCTGAACATTTCAAATATACATTCAAAATTTCAGGGGTCAATTGCATTCTTTTGTTTAGGGACTTTAATCTAGTCCCTTCATATAGCACTATTTTGTAAGAGAGTACGATAACTTACGAGTTAAATTATCTAAAAATAAAGCATATAAACATAATTAACCTTTGACAGATCCTTCTAAGAAATCTTGCACTTCTTCCATTGTGTTTGTATCAAGGCTTGTAGCGAACGTCCATTGGCCCTCGACTTCGTTGAAGTTCTCTCGGAGTAATTCTCTTCTTTTAACCAGCGGATCTTTTACTAGAGATTCGCCATTTAAATATAATAGATCGAACATAAATACGCACACTTGAACTTTAATTTCTGATTCGTTCGCATCCTGAAAATATTTAAAAGAATAATTTATCAATTGCAAACGTCTATTACTGTACAAGGATATTTTCTGTCTAAATAAATCATGAGGCGAAGGCTAACCTTCCTCTTTCGTGTCGTCAGTATTTGGAAAGGTCTGATTTTATGTGTTTCCAAATCCCAGGCGACTGCTTCCGTGTCTAGAATGCACGATGTGACGCTATCTTTTAAAGCAGACTTTAATCTAGAAACAATATCTGGATATTTGGAGGTATTATTTTCTTGGTTTCTACTGTAAATTGAAATTTTTCCATCTTCTGATAAATGTATCTGAAAAATTAATAAAGAAAGGTATTTTAAATAACTTAAAAAACATACAGAAATTATATTTTGTTTCTGCTCTGCATTTGCCCTTAAATACAACTAAATTTTAACATTAATCATTAGTTCCAGTCCTTCAATAATAACTAATCTCTTTTACTTATTTAAAAACAATACAGTAAAGAAAGTAAAGTAAAAGAAAGAAGGCCACTTTGCTGGTGGCCTAGTCGGAGGGCAGCTTAATTCGTATTTTGTTTATTGATCCGACTCCATAAGATCATAGAAGGGGTGCACCGACAGTGCACTATGTTCAGGAGAAGAGGTAAAAGCCAAGTTTTATAGGTAGTTTAAGTGGTCCTGGAATAACCACGAGTTCACACTCAGTACCTGAGGGTAGGTGAAAACCGTCCAGAACCAAAAGTTGGGGTGAACTGGAAAGAGGCAGACTGTATCGCTGGGGGAGATGCTACTAGGTACATTTTGTAGGGCCCAGAGGCGGTCGTCTGCATGGAAGGGATCCCTTTCAAGGATGTGCTAGTTTTAGCGGGACGTGGCCAGAAAATCCCACTAGGAAGGTGTGGGGTCTGACAACGCCAGAATAAAACATAGCAAGGCTAGGAAAGAGAGGTGCAGAATTAGTTTTTTATGTAGATGCTCAGTCAGTAGAGCCTCCGATCAGAAATTAGATGTTCCCAGTTTCAAATCTATTATTTGAATTTTTATCGTTTAATATTTTTCTCTTTCATTAACAATTATTATTAAAATGAGATTTTACTTCTTAAAATAAATAAGGAAGTCCTATCTTCTCTACTCAGCTCTAGGCTGATGATTGACGCATAAACAGAAGCAACTACTATAAACAGTTTCGCAGTTCACCTTTTGTGATCATTCTCTTTAGACTTTTTGCTTAGCCATTACATTAAAAAAATTAATATTATTCTTGTAATATTTTGGGCTCATTCAAATAGTTAATAAATAATTAAATACATAATATTGGAAAAATGAGGAGACCATGGCACGAGGATGCTTTGGGTCCTAGATTATTTCTAGCTAGTGGTCCTAAACAACATGTGTTTCAGTCGGGTTAGGAATCAGGGACATGGTGACTGTCAGTTGTCTGTTCAGTGTTAGTAATATATACAATCAGTTGTTAAGTGGATGACAGTAGTATAATCAGTCAATATGCAAGAAGTCACGGCAAGCCACTCCCAATGAATCTACATGGTACCGAAAAAAAACTACACATCCAAAAAAAACACTGTTGTAACTATTTATAAATTCTTTATGTATTTACATAAATTTAATAATTCATATTATATTTTTCAGTTAGAAGGTAGGAACCTATCTGAGATAATAAGCTTCAACTTATTAATTAAATTTATTTTTGACAAATTTATATTATTTCTTATTTAAAAAAGCTTAAATTAAAATGTGCATAAGTTAAATTCAGTAATAATACAGGAGGTATTTTGAAACAATAGCTACCTGTGCTCTTTCACCGTCATATTTCCATTCGCAAGTAAATTTCAAACCGTCAAACCTTTTAAGAACTTCCTGA
Organism: Acanthosoma haemorrhoidale; assembly: GCA_930367205.1. Lineage (NCBI taxonomy): Eukaryota > Metazoa > Arthropoda > Insecta > Hemiptera > Acanthosomatidae > Acanthosoma > Acanthosoma haemorrhoidale. The sequence continues at coordinate 12,726,868 of OV884015.1, read as the reverse complement.
ACACCTTTCGTCGGATGCGCAAGCATAGGCTTGAGTGGTACACCTGGCGTTAATTTACAATGTTCAGGCAGTGCAAACAATCCTTCTTTCAAAAGTATAGGTACAATTAAATTGTAATTAGGGCATTCACTGAAAAAAAAATAAATATATGTATACATATGAAATGTAAAAATATTTTTATTATCTATTAATTTTATTTATTAGAAATAAGTTGATTTTGTTTTGGCCAAGGGATTTTTTTTTTTATTGAATACACTGTTAAAAGAAATTTATTAATATTAGGAGTTCAGGTATAAGCCGACCGTAACAATGGAAGAATTGACGCAAGTAAAAGTGAAAAAAGTCCAGTTGGACTTTAGTTGGTCCAGTTGGTCCGGTAGGGGAATGTTGCAAGAGTGAGTAATAAGCCAGCAAGTGAAAGATCACCAGAGAAGAAAGACCGAGATGATTTAAATATGTATAAAGATGATGTACAGCATCAATTAAGAACATATACACGTTATTACGTATCATTGTTTATATTACTGCAACTACTTTTCATATTATTAGTTAAATTATTCATAAGTGTCTGTAGCTATTTATGATATTATGAAATATTTAAAAAAAAAAAAAAAATCGAAAAATGTGCACTTGAACCAATACCCTGGGATCATCTTAAATAAAACGTAAAATAAATTATTATCCATATTTATATTATAACTTTTTATAATATTCCTTTACTCCCTTTGTAGTAATAAAGTAAAATTTTAAATTTAATAATTTACTAATAAAAGTTAAAAAATAAATTATATTTTTGGTTGTTAAAAAAGTTCTTTTGTCCTCCAAATTTGACTTTTTTGTTTACATACATATCTTAGTCTACATTGATTAATTCTTTACACAATTATGCACCCCCTAAACTTTGTGTATCATATACTATTATAATAAGATATTACACACCATCTAGTATTACATAACAAAAATATTACTCCTCGAATTGTTTATTTAATATTTCTTTAAATAGAAAAAAGTTCCTGGAGACGATCCTGCGGACAACTACAACTATATGGCTGTAAATTAGACTGTTAAATTACCAATATGTTGTCTTCAATACCAAAGCGTGTTCTTCGAGTTTAGCTTTGAATTTTTCAGTCGACAGGCCTTTGGTGGCATTGACAACTTCGGGTGGAAACTCTTGGCCAGGTGGTGTCATCATGCAAGCTTGTGCAAGGGCCTAAAATAAGGTGATAGCGGAAAATTAACCAGACACAAGCAAGCCATGTCATATAAATAAAAGTTCAATTATACATATATATTTTTATAATATTAACCAAATTTTTAAAATAGAGAAGGCAATTGCAAAAGTAAAAAAAAAATGAGTTATTTACTAACCTGTAGGACAGACTGCTCCGCGAGTCCTATCCTTAATTTCCCTGCCAATGACCTGATTAGGTATCTCGCTTCCGGCCCTTTGCAAGCGACAAACATCGACTGTATTTTGTCAACTTTTTTCCCTTGCGACTATAAGCACACAAATAAAGTATTACTTAATAACAATAAAAAATATTTAATTAACATTTCGTATAGGATCATTTTCATCTAAAATATAATATAGTTTAATTGTAAAAAAAAAAATGATTTGAATACGAAGTTGAAATAATTATTTGTGAGTTAGTCAGTTGTGATATATTTGCACAATTAAGTATGGATCATGAACAACAAGAAGAGAATAGAAATATTCACCGTTAAAGAACAAATTCTAATAAAGACAAAGTTATTATGTATAAATTCAATAATTTATTAATACTACAAATATATTGTTATGATATTTTTAAATGACGATTTTAAATGGTGCTTGTAAATAATCTCAGAAAAAACGAGTGTTGAGAAATTTAGTAGCTATCCGTGCTTCATGTTTTTGAAATTGAAAGTCAAAAAGGCATCGGACAGAAGCTAGAGCAGTGAACCTCCTGAGAGTCGTCAGTCGTTAGTAAGTCGTCGTTTGTCAGACACCGTTACACGAGGTAGCGGACCCAAGCTGGCCCCTCGTGGTCCTTTTTCACTTTTCACCAGATGCGACAACAAGACATCTTTACTTTCACTCAGCATGAAGACAGCGAGACATTTTTACTTTCACTCAGCATGAAGACAAATCAGATCAAGCATTAGAAGATGAACAACGAAGATACCAACACGGAGAAGCACTGGCCAGTATAATACAAAATTTTAAGTACGTAATTTGTTTGTATGTCAATTTTTAGCTGTTAAATGTGTGTAATAATAAAATCAATATTCCTTTTGCCAAAAGTTTCCTAAAATAATTAACAGAACCCTGAGATAAAGTAAAAATTATGAATATAAAGTTTTTATATAATTAAAATATGATTATTATTAATAAAAATAAGAAAATATTAGAACAATATATACTATACTTACAGCATTTCCGGTCATATGAGCAATTTCTTTGAGCTTATTAAAAACGCTTTGAACCGTGAGAGGCGGTGGGGTGAACATTGTCCTCTGGCTGCATTTGCTCTGTTCTGCGACTAGACCCAGATCTCCAAGGGAGGCAGCGTCAGTCTTTATCTGAGCCACGCTCCGACCAGTTGTCTGCGCGATAGCCTTCAACAGAGATCAGTTAAATAGACATACGGGGCAAATGGAAACAAACGAACTAGTTAATCCAAGAATCAGTACCTGTTGTGTCATAATATCTACAATTTTTTTTTTGAACGAATACAATCTTTTTAAACCAGCTATGAACTAAATTGTATTTATGAAATAATTTGAATTTGAATCCAGTGCTTCTTGTGCTTCTTTCAAAGTACAGAGAATATAACACACAAAAGCCACTAACATCTTTTCAGAGCACCCGAGATAAATCAACACTTTCAACATTACCATATAAGAATTACAATAAAAGCATTATATAATAATATGGTTAAGAATTTGTAAACAATATAAGCCTATTTTGTCTTGTGATTTTAAATGATCAAAAAAATATTATAATTGTATATAAATGATGTATAAAGTGATGGAACAAAATGGAGAGAGATTGTTTGGATGCCAGCTGTACGAGTTTCTTAAATATTTATTAAATGATAGTTAAAAAATCACTCGGTATTTTTGATCAAAAACACTTCATTAAATCAATTTCTTCACTGAAAATTGCTTGTTTGAAAAGTAATACAAATTGTAAACAGCTACAATATTTATATAAAAACCAATTAAACTGTCTCGGAACTTATTACATATGTGATTTTGATTGTTGGCTTTCTATACTTTAATTATTGTAATATTTGTGAATTTCTTTTGGCATTCCCGTTTTTAATGTATCATACATCAACATAATATCATGTATGAGAAAATAATTATGACATTAAATTGTGAATTAGAAAAAAAACAAACAAGTATACCTTCATTAAATTTGTCTCTGCGACTCCTAGTTCGGTTCCTTCGAAGGCTGGTGCAATGCGGTTGAGACATAAGTAAACTGAAGGTAGAAGGTCATCAGGACTCAGTACAATGACAGATCGAAAATAATTAGCAAGAATGTCAACTATTTTCAACCTGGCAGAGATTTCTTCAATTTTCTCAAAAGTACGAGACAACGCAAAATAAGGGGCTCTGTAAATTAAGTTAAATTAATATTCTATGAAATAATCGCTTTAAAAGTAAACAATTTAATGAACCTATTGTCATTCACAATAGAACTCTTAACATAAATATAACTTAGAATCTTAATAAAGAAACAAAGCCTTGATCTACAAATTAGATTAAATATTTTCAATTCGGATTAAACAGCATTGTATTCTATGAATTTACAAACAGCGAGGTTTCACAATATAATAATTAATACAACATTATAATAATGTAATTTTTTTTTTCTTTCTTCCTGTAAGTATAAGTTCGGGAATGATTATACTTAATTTTGCGACAGTTTTTTTTAAATTGAAATCAAAACTAATATTTCAAACCATTATTTCTGTAAAAATCTGATTTACAAAATAAAATGTTTCAGATAATATTTTATAAAAATTAGCACTATTGTTATTATAAATAATATATTTTTACAAGTTAGGCACAAAGATAACTGGCTAATATAAAAAATAATAACTACGTACTTTGTTCCATGCTGCCAACAAGCATCATCGACAGGGTGATAATTAGCTTTCGATGGTTCGTAAACGACAGCGTTAGCCTTCTCTGAGGTAACTTTCTTTGCAGCAGGTCCTACAGAATAGTTTATTATAGCATTTAACCTTATAAATAAAAATATAAAAACTTATTCTTATTATGATAAAGTTACAATCTGCCTTATTGGGCAATATTTGTGATAAATGTTCTCATTCATACTATATTTACAATTTTTATTGACTCGCTCATTCATACAGTATTTACAAACGCCGGTCACGAGGCTACTGCCACTTTTTTTTTATTAATAAAGAAAGACAGTTTTACAATGTTAAGTATTCATACTCAGGGTCGGAATAGTGCTGACCTGTCAGAAGTCTAACTCACTAAGCTCTTTATATCGCGTTGCAATTTATTTCCTAGTGGGACAGGAGAGGCTCCACTTTCATTCAGGCAGGGTGAAACGATTAATCCCCTTCGTCGTTCTATTATTACGGTATTGTAAGTTTTCAAAGGCATAGTGTACATCATGTTGTATTTGTCTTGCCATCTCGTTTAAAAGGCGATTAAATTTAAAAAGCATTTCCTATGTAATTAAGTTAAAAACAGTTAAACTTTAGATAAGACCGGAGGATAGGTTACAGCTAGTTTGGTATGGATTGATAAGAATCGGATTCTCACATGGGAAAGTGAATTTTATTCACCCTATGAAATAAACTCGGCATTCCTAGTCTGCCTAAGAAAACTGTAGATCAGCGGCACCATTCCTGCTGTAAGTTGTGGAGTACTTAACGGTATAAACAAAATTTAATAATTAACTATAAATGAAAGCTCACCAAAGAAATTCATTACTGCTTTTGGACTACTTTTTTCTTTTTCCTTCTCTTTGCTTTCGGGCTCTTTTCCATCGTTATTATTTTCTTGTTTTGGGTTTTTTTCTGTTTCTTCCTCTTTGTTTTCTGATTCTTCAACATCCTCTTCATTTTCTTGTTTCGGGCTACTTTTGTTTTTTAAATTCTCTTTGCTTTCTTGTTCTTTAGCATCTTTTTTCTTTTCTTGTGCCGGGCTTTTTTTCTTTCTTTCTTTCTTTGCACTTTTGGGCTCTTTTACACTTTTTTTCTTTTCTTTCGGGCTTAATTTTTTCTCCTTCTTTTTGCTTTCCCCTTCTTTTACATCTGTGCTACTTTCTTGTTCAAATTTTTCATCATTTTCGGTATGATTTATCTCCTTTTCTTCTTTTTCTTCATTTGTTTCAGTCAACTCAGGATCACCAGTTTTTTTCCTCTTCGGAGACGGAAAAGATAAAACTGTTTTTGGAGAAGAATCTGTCGATTCCTTTCTTTTTTTGGATTCGTTCTTAGTCTCATTCTCTTTGTCTATAAAAAAAAGGAAAAACACATTAATAACAAATCTATACTATTATATAAAACTCTTAAGGATGAAACATTTGTGTTCGAGCATCAACCACTTAAATATACAACAAAATATTTGTTGAGATTCAATAGGCTACTTTATGTACTCAATAAAAAACAAATTTATTTGTCATTGTAACTAATATGCGAACTTCTCATTTTCATTATATCAGAAAGTCTCAGTTGTTAAAACATTTATAATTAGTGATCTTAAGAAACGACATTAGTAGGCTATAAGTGAAAACTATGTGCTCAGAAAAAACTAATTTTTGATATTGATGGCCAATATCTTGAGCAGGATCAGATATGTCAGCCAAAATGAAATAGACATATTTGTAGAAATTAATAATAGTTTTTGAAATAGGGCCAATTAGACGGAAATAAGGATGGCTTTCTGAAAATAATTCATTATCAACTTTGACAGTCGATATCTGTTCAAAACTCGGTCGAGTAAAATAAAATAAATTTAAAGCTGTAAGAAATGTAATATTCTTTTCAAAATATTTCAAGTCAATCTCTGAAATACTAATTGTATACAGAGAATAAATTTTTGAACACCATTATTCACACAATTGGAATTTAAGAGTATTGGACTACTTATTAAAGTGTAAAAACGGTCAAAGACTAATGAAACATTCTAATTTCCGTATGAGAGAGAAAAAACTATCACTGAGTTAAACAATTATAAACAGTTACCTTCTACAGACCCGTTCTCATCGACAATTTCTTCATGTTTATCTGATTTACTGAAACAGTAAAAGAACAGAAAATTAATAACTTTCAAACTATGGGCACTCTTTTAAAAGGACAATAAATCCTTTTTCAAATCATAAATCTACCAAAGGTTTGAGGGGTATAAAACAATAAATAATATAGTACTAACAATTTAAACTAATTATGTCTAAAGACGTCGTAATTTTGAGTCGACTTTGTTTCCTGATAGCAGCATTTATTAATAAAATTGACCTCCATTTAACTTCAATTTATTGAATTTCTTACCATATATATTGTACTAACAGTAAGCTGTTTTTTTTTAACAATGAAAAGGGAATTATTTCGATAAGTCAAAAAAATTATATTTTTAGGACTTGCGAAGACCAGAAGAAACAAAAACATAGGTGAAAACATACAAGTTTCTGGTTTTTTTTTTAAAAAAAACTAACAAAACCCTAAAAAGTATAAGAATATAAATAAAAATTGGGAGTGTAATAAAAGATGATTGTGTTCTCTCTATATCTTTTATTTGTTTTCAGTAACAGTTAAACATTCCAAGGGTAAGAAGAAATGATTCAACTGTGCGATGCACTAAACGATGAAGTACATAGATTTAGTTTAAATTAGGTAGATAGATTTAATAGTTGTTCTCACAAAAATTTTGATATCGGTGCACTTCATGACTTTCAGTGAACTGCAATGTAATGCACTAGTTACAAAAATTTTCATGTAAACTATCTTTCTTTAATAAATATCCCAGGTCGACAGATCGTCAGATAAAGAGATATTTATTATAATGTCAGTCAAAGCCTCGCTTCCTTTAAATAACCAACTATCGACTATCCTCATACCATCCTACAGCATCAAATTTTTTAATGCTTACACTTCATATCAGATTTATTAATATCAAAAATTCATGGCTTCCAATCCAATAAACTTCTAACTACAGTGGTGCCTCACACAACGAACGCCTCGCACAGCGAACTTCCTATTCGTTCATTTCATGATTCATACAACAAACTTCGCTTCACACAACGAAGTCGCCCGAGCTTCGTTTTTGGGAATCAAGTGATTGATCAATAGGTAGACCCTCAATTACTTTCATGCAGAATATTATCCCTCTAAAAGAATCGAAAGGAATTGAGTGTCATTCGCATCATCGTAGCATAAAATGAAACTAATAACTAAAACACTGATATAGTTAAAGTTGCGAATACGATGTTAATGAAAATTTGAATGACTTTTGTAGTTATAGTTGTCGCCAAAATAAAAGTAAAATCAAATTTTCATAGATAGCTTTAATCTGCTACCCTACTAAAAATTATATCTAAATATTTTTCTATTTTAATATCAATGAATTAATTGCTTTTGACGCTTATTAATTGGTTTGTGTAAATAGGAGTATTTTCATTTCTTTCCAATATCAAATGTAAAATTTCATGTAACTATCTTGAACAGGGGACTAGTACAGAGACTTATAAGCTAAAGGTAAAAAAAGGGTTCCTGGTTTTGAAAAAAAAAAAATAACAAAACCTTACTATATATATATATATATATATATATTCCTTTATTATAAGATAAAAAATTTATCTTTTTTTATGTCATCTTAGCATATTTTATGCTACAGAACGAATTATTTTTTTTAACATGTATTTATATAGGAAAACGCGTTTCACATAACGAACTTTTCGCATTACGAACTTGCTCCTGGAACGAATTAAGTTCGTTGTGTGAGGCACCACTGTATTTAAAATGTTCTTTTTTAATTGAGCAAAATATTTCAACATGACTGACTATTGCTTGATATTATTTTTTCACTTTTGACCATCAGTTTCTTCCCATAAATTAAAAAAAAACACACAGTTTAATTGATAATTGATAAAAAAAAATATTTTAGTTGGATAATTAAATAATCTTTAATACATATTTAAAAAATGGAATAGAATTGACATACATATACTGTTGTCAAATAATGACCACTTTTTTTAAGTGTCGGCCACTGACAATAACAAACTATTATTGAAATCACCTAGTGCAATGGAAAAACAAAAATTGGGCATAGACAAAAATACAATACATCCCACAACCAAACTCTTCTAAAAATATTGTTACAAACAATATTACCTCTTTAGTTCGCTGTCATCTTCACTATCACTGAGTATTTTTTGAGATCGTTTCCTTTTTCCGGAGTAAGTCCTTATTGGGGAGTCTCCGATTTTATCGAACATAGAAGAACCATTTTCACTGTTGTACAAGCAGAAATTTTTTTTAACAGGATATTTGTTGTCACAAAAAAAATGTATAAGGTATTGTTGAGATCTCTTAGAGACCAAATTAGATAATAGCAATCGTCTGAACATTTCTTAGAAAAAAATTACATACCGCAATGATGTCTCATCATCAACTTTTTTTTTCTCATTTGCTTTTTTAGACGCAGATCGGGCAAAAAATGACCTAAAAATTATTTATATTATTTAAAAGATGTATAAAGAATATTTAAAATAATAATTTTCTTTGATATAAAATAATTTTAAAATGACAGTTTTGAGTTAATTGTATGAAATAATGATCCATCTACAAAATGACTTGAATTATTCAAATTAAAAAAAACATTATAAACTCATGGTGTCTGGTAGAATTGATAATAAAAAGTAAAAACAATAATAAATTTTTCACATCAAATGGTTTTCAAAAATTCTCGTCTAATTATTTTGAGTTGTACTGTTTTTCTATTACCAGCAGTAAGCTTCATAAATGTTTTGGTAATTTATAGGAATAAATATAAGGTGTCAGTAGTTGACAAAAACATTATGCAAGGCCTGGAACACCTACGTTATTTAAACTTCTACTACCGAACATACATATTCGGGATAAAAAACTTTTAAACGATGTTAGTTAGGATCATGGCCATGGCTCGTGTATGACCTGGTATTATATAATGCAATAAGTACTTTTCTAAGCAGCTGGCATACATTTGTTAAGCTATCATAAATGCAGTCACTCATATGCTGTAATGGTGAAGCTAAGCAGGTCGATATATATCAGGGTTGGGGCTGTGGCCCCGCAATTTTATTTCATATAATGTCCCAGCGCTTGGACATTAGTAAGGGGTAACTACCTGTAGGTAGCCCAGTGTAAATAAGCCGCCACACTACTGACCCTTCAACACATACTTCAAAAATGTACAAGGGTTCATTTCGACAGAAAGATTGGCGAATTACAACAAATTGCATCAGTACAAGTACAAAGTAATAATACTCTTTGACATACTTTGATGAAGTGGCTTTACAATCTGTATATATGTTTAGTAATTACATGTAAGTAATGACTGCTAGGATACTAAAACAGTTAAGTGTGGTTGGCAGCTCAAGAAATAGGTGTAATATAACTAAACAATTTTAGAAACTTTTTTTTTTATAGTGTAATAGGGATGTAGCATAATGGATTATGGATAAATCCGATACATTATGAAAATATAAACTATTAGAAAGGGTTTTCTCGTCTAGGATTTGAATAGACAACAATTAAATTAAAATAATTATTACGAACGTGATACTGCGCTGAGCCATTTCCCGCCAGTCTCTAGTAAACAACTGAGCTGTTGGTTAGTTTATTAACCTAGACATTTGACAAGTCCGCAGAAACAGAGTACCCATCGTTTTACAATTAATTAGCAGACAGTATCCAGTAAAATCCTATCATATCAAAAATTAAATTTAGTTGAATAGCAAATACAGCATTCGTTTTTGTTCCCGTACAGTAATCAAACGAAGTCCATAGAGGTTTTCCATTTTCCAGCTTGGCAATGGATACATGTATTACAACGGTCTCCTTGCACTGCCACTTCATTTTATTGTTTTCTGTCTGCTTAATAGTGTCCACCTCTTTAATAAGTATTCTTTAATGACTTAAAGGCGGACTATCGTATCAGGAACCACTCACTTCTATTTATGACATAAATTAACTTTCCATTTAGTGATTTGAAACCAAAAACTTCATGTCATGAAGACGTTACGCTGCTTATTATTTTGCGGTCTTGAAATTAAATAAAGTCATATCTAGACCTGATATTTGATTTAGTTTTATGGTTTGTTGACTGATTGGGGTTAAATGCCTTATGCACTACAGCTTGACAAAGGGTTTGACATTTACAGGTTTTCGTACTTTTTTAGACTGGGAATGCTGAGTTTCTTTTATCGGGCTGTCACGAAATAAAATAAGTCTCGAAGACGGGAATCAAACACGTTCCATTCCATTGCTACCTCAAAATTCTTCCTCACAATTAAATTAAATTTAATTGTGTAGCGACCGCTAACTACATGAGCTAAATCACCCTATACTCTGGTGCACATATATTGTAAGCAAAAGTAAAATAACAGGAACTAAATGTATGTAAATCATTGTAAAAGTTTTTAGCAATAAATGCGGGAGCTGGCAGTTAAACAAGTCACAAACGTAAGAGGGTCGCCAGCCGTCAGCCATAAACCTGAAAGGGTTAGCCACCTGGCAGCCATAAACCTGAGAGGGTTAGCCACCTGGCTGCCATAAACAGACCCCTTTTAGACCTTCGCCGCCTTCCGGCAGGAAGGGGAAACGATATTTAAACCAGGGCGTTTGGCCCTGTAAATCAGTCTAGTCTCCTCATCAGCCTCTGAGTCTCCTCATCCGCTTTTACTCGGTGACGCTTTACGCCAGGGCCCCTGACCTTGGAAGTCAGTCTCTTAGACTCCTCGTCAGTCTCGCAGTCTCTCCTCATCCACCTCGGAGTCTCTCATCCATCTTTTAGTCTCCTTGCAGACCCTCTGACGACTTGCACCCGTGACGCTGCTGGGCTTCCGCTCGAACTCTGAAAACTTGACTTATTCTTTATGAAACCTCTGTACCTCTTCTCTTGAACATAGTGCATTGTCGGGGCACATACCTATCATAAATGGAGTCAGATAGTAACGCCGTCACGGAACAATGGTCCATGTTATAAACTCAAACAATCCGCACTTGTCACCAGGGCTAGGGTGATTAGGCACTCCCCTAGGCACCCCCTAGTGGCACCCCCCGACAAATAGTTTAACGGAAAATAATTAATATCAGGTATTATCTATTTTAAACGAAACAGACTCTTTTAAAGCAAGGAAAATCAAATAGATGCTTGCGAAAAAGGTAACTTCATACAGACAACCCTCCGTCGAACACAATATACGTCACTATAATAAATTAAGAAATTTTATTAGAGTAATTAAAAGACTAATTAATAATTATATACTTTACAGGTAAAACTCAAGGAAGGAAAATTAGGAAGAAATCATGTTTGCTATGTACTAAAAAAAAAAAAACCTCTAATTGAAATAATTTTCTCACTCGTGACAACCTTTAACTGCCAAGGAAAGACTATTAAGGGGATTCCAAGATACGTCAGAGAGATTACTGTTGCTTGTAATCTTGTCAGGTCTATGAAGCAATTACTTATGGCTTCTTTCAACAATATTTTATCATTTGTCTTGACAAAATATTTCTACAATGTTCACAATTCCATGTTCACGACTGCAATGGGTATTAATGTACGGGTTGACGCCATTAGCTCCCGTAATCAAACTTCTCAGGACGGAAAAAAAAATTTATGAAAGTCTACAAAGTAACAATCGACGAATTTATATTTGTGAAAAGATATATAAAATTGAGTTTTCTTTATTTTGCAAGGTTTTTAATAAATGAAATTTTACATTATTTGATTACTTGGTAATAAAAAAAAATATATCATGTTGGGTAAGGTATCAAATTACTGAAGTGGCTTTTTGCTGATGCACTGATGAGAAACTCAAACTAAGTATTACTTAGAAGCATGGCATTTTACCTAGTAGTTCTGTGCGATGAAAAAAAGTTATATATATGAAATGTCATTCATTAAAGAATGACTCAGTAGTTCAAAAAAAAAAAAAATGATTATCTACTTTCACATTTTTCAATATAGCATATTTAATACTTTCCTATCTTTTTAGGCAGGGCCACAAATTAAAGACCTAATTATACATTTATGTAATATAGATCGGGACTTAAGTGGACTATAAAATAATTACTATATTCTCTTGGGGGTAAAGGAACCCTTAAGCTTAATGTACCACACTTGAACTTTTTTTTTTTTTGGCTTAAATGTTTTTGGATTTAATCATTAAACTATATTTCATGTATCATAAGTGTGTGAAAGGCTAAACAATAGCAATATGAGCAAAAAAATAATCTAGTTTATCTGGTTGTAGAAATAATTGAAAATTAATCGATCCCATTTAAGAAAAATATTGACATTTTAGAGATGTTATAATTTGGAGCAAATAAAAAAGTGTCAAACAAAACTGAATATCTCCTTCTAAAAGTCAGTGTCATCATTAGAAATCAATTGATAAGGCTGCCTTGAAAACTACTATAAGTATTGTTTAAAATTGTGAAATGTAAAGTTTAAAAAAAATTAGTGTTATTTCAATTTACCAAATCGAAACAATACTCCATTTCAATCCTAAAAAAAAATATGTAATGTTTAAATATTTGTTTATAAAACAATTGAAAAAATATGTTTTTAAGATTAAAAATATTTAGACTTAGCTGATTTAAAAAAAAACATTTAAAATATTTAATGGATAGCTGAAATAAATGGGAATAGTTTTTTGAGTAGATGTCATTATTTTCTAAATGTTGGAAATGAAGATGGCTGTGAACGGCTGTCGTGTGATTAGTCAGCCATTGAAGTGCAGTCTCGGTCCTGTGTAGATTTTTTTTTGTTTTCTTCGGATTATTGTAGTAATTATTGTAGTGATAGTGGAGAATAAACTGAGGCTGAATATACGGCCTTTTGTCCGATGTCTAGTGCTCAAGTGGCAAAGAATTCCGTAGAACCTCCAGCCAAGAAGCGGAAAATTGCTACGGGAGAGTCTGCTCTAGCCAACTCCGTTTCAAAGGCAAATTCAGCCATGGCGAATAATGGATCTTTTGATTCCAACCAAGACATTGATGAGGGACTGTACTCTCGCCAATTGTACGTTTTGGGACATGATGCAATGCGGCGAATGGCATCATCTGATGTTCTTATTTCAGGTTTAGGAGGACTTGGTGTAGAAATAGCAAAAAATGTTATTTTAGGTGGTGTTAAATCTGTTACATTGCACGATGAAACTCTATGCACCATATCAGACTTATCTTCACAATTTTATTTATCTGAAAACTGCATTGGTTCTAAGCGCGCAGAAGCTTCTTGCCAGTTACTTGCAGAGCTTAACAGCTATGTCCCAACCAAAGCTTACACTGGAACTCTCACAGAGGATTTTATTAAAAGTTTCAGTGTAGTAGTGCTGACAAACTCTTCAGAAGAAGAAAAGTTGAGAATTTCTGAAATAGCTCATGCTTCTGACGTTTCTTTGATAATAGCCTCCACTCGGGGCGTATTTTCTCAAATATTCTGCGACTTCGGTCGAGAATTCACAGTCGTCGATACAAATGGTGAAAATCCAGTCTCGGCTATGATAGCAAGTGTTTCCAGAGAGGAAGAAGGAGTCGTTGCTTGTTTAGATGATTCAAGGCACGGCTTAGAAGATGGTGATTATGTTACATTTTCTGAAATTCAGGGTATGACTGAATTAAATGGTTGTGAACCGATGAAAATTAAAGTTCTAGGACCTTACACATTCAGTATTGCTAATACTTCTTCATTTTCTGAGTATGTTCGAGGCGGAATTGTTCAGCAAGTTAAGATGCCTAAAATTTTGCAATTTAAATCATACTCGGAAGCTCTGAAATCTCCAGAGTTTATAATGACTGATTTTGGCAAGTTTGATCATCCACAACAACTGCATGTAGCTTTTGCTGCCATAAATAATTATCAGAAAGAATATGGTAAATTGCCTTCTCCTTGGAACCTAACAGATGCTACCGATTTTGTCAATAGTTGCAAGACTGTGTTAACTGAGCTTAGTTTAGATGTTGAACTAAATGAAAAGCTTATTGAGAAATTTGCCAAAACTTGCTCTGGTAATATGAATCCCATTGATACATATACTGGCGGTGTTGTTGCCCAAGAAGTAATGAAAGCGTGCAGTGGAAAATTTCATCCAATTTTCCAATGGTTGTATTTTGATGCAATTGAGCTACTGCCTGATGAAGACCTGAGTCCAAGTGATTGTGCCCCTCTTAATTCTCGATATGATGGACAAATAGCCATTCTCGGACAGGAATTCCAAAAAACTCTTGGTGCCCTCAAATATTTTGTAGTTGGTGCTGGAGCTATCGGATGTGAACTTCTAAAGAATTTCTCAATGATGGGCGTGGGAGCCGATGGTGGTAAAATCATTGTTACAGACATGGATTTAATAGAAAAATCCAACCTCAACAGGCAGTTTTTGTTCAGATCTCATGATGTTCAGAAACCTAAGGCAGCTACGGCAGCAAAAGCTATCAAGAAAATGAACCCGTTGATGAATGTGATAGCACATGAAAACAGAGTGGGACCAGAAACGGAAAAGGTTTATGATGATGCGTTCTTTGAAGATTTGGATGGCATTGCTAATGCATTAGACAATGTAGATGCAAGAATTTACATGGATCGCAGATGTGTATATTATAGGAAACCATTACTGGAATCTGGAACTCTAGGTACAAAAGGAAATACCCAGGTAGTAGTTCCTTTTCTAACGGAGTCCTACAGTTCTTCTCAAGATCCACCAGAGAAAAGTATTCCTATATGTACTTTAAAGAATTTCCCTAATGCCATTGAGCATACTCTTCAATGGGCACGGGATATTTTTGAAGGCCTTTTCCGTCAATCGGCTGAAAATGCTGCTTTATATTTGAGTGATTCTAACTTCATCGATAGAACATTGCGTCTACCTGGTGTTCAGCCTCTAGAAGTTTTAGAATCGATCAAGCAGGCTCTTATCGACGATAGACCTAAAAGTATGGAAGATTGTGTGGAATGGGCCAGAAATCACTGGCAAGAACAATACTCAAATCAAATCCGTCAATTACTTTTCAATTTTCCACAAGATCAAGTTACTTCTAATGGTCAACCGTTCTGGTCAGGACCTAAAAGGTGCCCAACATCATTAGAGTTTGATGTGAATAATGATCTTCATTTAAGTTATGTTCACGCTGCGGCCAATTTAAAAGCCGAAGTATACGGAATCCCCCAGGTTCGTGACAAACAGATTATAGCAAACATGGTAAAGAATGTAGTCGTTCCTGAATTCATACCTAAATCTGGCGTGAAAATTGCAGTTACTGATTCGCAGATGGCTAATGGTGGCAGTGGTCAAATTGATCAAGATAGAATTGGACAATTGCAGAATGAGCTTCCATCGAAGGAAACGTTTAATGGATTGCACATAACACCTCTTGAATTCGAAAAAGATGATGACAATAATTTTCATATGGATTTCATTGTGGCAGCTTCAAATTTAAGAGCTGCCAATTATAACATACCCCCTGCAGACAAACACAAGAGTAAGCTAATTGCTGGTAAAATCATACCGGCTATTGCCACTACAACATCAGTTGTTGCAGGCTTAGTATGCATAGAGCTGATAAAGCTGGCAAAGGGCGTTAAAGATATAGAAGTGTTTAAGAACGGCTTCGTTAATTTGTCACTTCCTTTCTTTGGATTTTCTGAGCCCATCTCGGCCCCTAAACTGAAATATTATGAGAATGAGTGGACTCTGTGGGACCGGTTCGAAGTAACCGGAGAAATGACTCTGAAAGAATTCATAAATTATTTCAAAGAGCAACATCAGCTGGAAATCACTATGTTATCCCAAGGAGTCTGTATGCTTTATTCTTTCTTCATGGCTAAAAGCAAATTGGATGAAAGACTCAATCTTCATATGTCTGAAGTTGTGCGTAGAGTTTCGAAAAGAAAATTGGAACCTCATGTCAAAGCTCTTGTTTTTGAACTTTGTTGTAACGACACTCATGGCAACGACGTCGAAGTACCTTATGTGCGCTACACACTGCCTTGATTGAATTAAAAAAATTAGAATTAAAATTTTTATTAAAGTCACAGGGTTTAACATGTTTCGAGTGTGACAACAGTTTGTTTTTTTATTTTATATTATATAATTAAAGATGCACTGTGAGGTTCACAATTAACATTACGGAACTATGCCTGGTGACGTATTTATATAAATGTTTACTGTGCTTAATGTACCAAGCACATCTGTGATACAAAATCACCAGACATCATAAATTATTTCTGAAGTGCATTTTTCATAGTTAAATTTTTATAATTAATTATCTTAGATAGCTAATTATGATTTAAATAATAATGCAATGTAATGTTTGAAGGAAGTGTTACAGTTATTTTTTTAAATGTTTTTTTTCTTTTTTTTTTAATTCTCATTTTGAGCCGTTTCATTCAAGTGTATTAACATTTTAGAAGCACTTGCTATACTAGGCTTTGTAATAATTATATACTTAAGATGTATTGATTGAAATAAATAGTATTTTAGAGAATAGTCATTATTTACCTTGGCAAGTTTCATTTTATTTCAGTTCGATATAATTTTGAGCATTGACAGGCATCACACCGTTTGTCTTTTATTTCATAAGTTGTTTTTTTTTATTGATTTAAGTGAGTAATATAATACACTGTCATTGAAAATTGTCAATGAAGTTCAAGTAATAAACTTTAAGCAATATTATTAATTTTTATTTGTACCAACGAGGTGTTTGTTGACCTAACACTTGACACATCTTTGATATTTTGGTTTTACACTATTATTTACTCTGTCACTTACTGAAAGGTGACAAACTATATTAAATAATAAAATTTATATTATGTTAATTTCATTGCCAAAATGTTTGAATGAAATCTTATGCAGATGTTTCCTAAGTTTTTGTTAGAGCTTCATAAAAACTTGCTTGAAACCCTAAATATACTTTTTTGCCTGACAGAATTAAGGGTTTTTGTTTAGAAACTAAATTGAAGCCTTTCGATGTAACTGGTACTAGATAACTAAAGTAAATATCTAGTGTATATTGTAACTACCTTATGTTGGAAAGAGTTAAATAATTAATAACTGGAAGTGTCAGGGTTAAATATCAATCAAGCCATCACCTCGTGTGTTTATAATCAATAATACTTAGTACCTGATCATGAAGTTTTATTTTTTATTAAGAGAAACTATAGTTGTTTTGATAATTTAAGTAGGGTTTTGGCATGTGGTAAGTGACACCACCTTTTATTGTTGGTTACTTAGGTTTAACCACCTAAGGTACAATGACGTGTTTATTCACAGTTCTATATTTTTTTAGAGAGAGAGAGAGAGAGTGCTACATTTATTCCTTGGTACAAAATAAATAATTGCTGATTTAGGCGTAGCCTATCAGAAAAATGAAAAAGCAGTGTCATGGTCAATGGACTCTGCCTCATCAAAATTATGAATGAAGTATATATAACGTAATGGTTGTATATACCGCTGACTATGTTTAAATGTTAATTATAATTCAGTGTTTACAATATCTCTTCAAAAAATAATCATCTACCTACCACAAACAAATTCGTTCTGTTTTTTTTTTTTTTTTAAGTCGAATTACTATCAATATTGCTCTTAAGTCTGTATTTACTGTGGATACATAAACTTCCTTACTGCATTTTAACTTGATAAATTTTGTCTGATAATGATAGACCTTCTGGTGGCCATTGAAATGTAACCTATTTTAGCTTGGGAGGGTGCCAAGATTACAAGTGAAGTTGATTTTTAACATTGGCTGAATCTAATTTGTTATAATTTAAATGCCTTTTGTGCTTCAGCTTAGTTATGGGGGTCACAGGGTACCGCGCCCTTTACAGCTGGAGTTAAAACACCAGCCTATTCCATTAAAAATAAAAACATTGTCATAGTTGAGAATTGAACTCCTGGCATTTCTATCTAGGGCAACTATAACCTACAGAATTTCAAATTTGATATTTGTTTGAAATTTTAAAGTATGTTAATTCTTCTCGAACTTCTAAGGCGCACGGAGGTCTGCATCTAGAGCCTAATCATTTCTTCTTTGATGGTGACTTAAGAAAGGCTAAAACTAACTTATTTTTTATTAGATCTTATATTTAATTTTTCAAATGTATGTAATAAATTGGTAAGAGAACACTCATTCCTGTTATGAACATGAGCCAATCAGCTACCATTATTGTCATTTTCGCAGAGAAATAAATTAATAATTTATGTCAGGTTCACAGAAACAATATTTCTCTAATGAACCACCTGACTATTTGTAAGGAAAATCATAATATAAAATTCATTAGCTGCGAGGTCTCGCACAATAAGGGTTTCCCTATACAAAGTTAAATATTTACAAATTCTAAAGTGTTGAAATATACAACTATTTAATAAATAAATGAGCCTTAAATATGTTTTTTTTTTTTTTTACATAGCTGTTATGTTTAGATTGCCTAGGACAAAAAAACTGTATCTAATATTTTTGGTTTGAATAAGATTTTCCAATCACCGTTTAAAATAACTGAAACAAATGTTACATATAATTAATCAGGATGATCAAGACCTTTAATTTGATGAACTACTCAACATGATAAGATTTTTTTAATTACTATGTATGCTCAATTAATGTTCTTTTATTATTATAGAAAAAAACAACCCAACCCCAATTTAAGTAAAAACTAAAATATTTTTAACGATAAAAACTTATCTTAAAACAGAAATCGGTTCTTTTTAAAATCACTAGAAATATTTAGCCAAATTTAAGTGCTTTGATTGGGCTTGTGTAAAATTACTGAATATGTAGCTGGTTTAAAACAAAACGCCACAATTATACAAAAAACACTGTGAGTAAGTTAATAGTAAAAGTAATCTTATAGGATAGCTTACAAATTACTTTATAGAAAGTTTCTAGGAATATAAATTCACAAAAATTTTAATTTATCCTGTAAATATATATAGAATTTTTAAAAAACATTGTTCCATCAGCCTGGATACCTAGGTAACATCTTTCTAACACGAATAATCG
Organism: Acanthosoma haemorrhoidale; assembly: GCA_930367205.1. Lineage (NCBI taxonomy): Eukaryota > Metazoa > Arthropoda > Insecta > Hemiptera > Acanthosomatidae > Acanthosoma > Acanthosoma haemorrhoidale. The sequence continues at coordinate 12,707,636 of OV884015.1, read as the reverse complement.
CTCTTGCTATTTTTAAGGGACAGATAAATAAGCTAACAGATGATTGTCCGGTTAGAAAAAAAAAACTGACATTCATTCATTATATTCCTATTTTATTTAATCATTATTATCTTAATGGAAGTTCAACCTCACCCCTTTTATGGTTATACCATAGGAAAAGAGTAAAAATAGACTGTTATCAACAACTAAGCTATCATCACCACTTCAATATGTCATAACTACTTCTTCAGTTAAGATCCATGATTATTGCAGTTTAGATGACAGATGAGGTGAGAATACCAGACATAAATGGCAAACTGAGATGCAAGATACAAAACAAATAATTGATGAATGGGAAGCAGCTACAGTAAAAAACAAAATGAAGCACATGCAACAATGTCTTGAAAACACACAAGAAGCAGGGTTCTTCTCCACACTTGGGGAGTACAGTGTGTGGAGAAAGGATGTTGTACTAATGTGAAATAGAACTAAAAAATTACATCAAAACACGCAAAGTTTATTAGAAAGTTAACAAAGGAAAAAGTTCATTATTCCGTTGCATAGGCCGAACAATAGTATTCCCACATCACTCTTTAATTTGTATGGGTTTAGCATGCGTTGAGGAGAAAAACATGCAATATCTGTTTTTTGTTTAATATGGTATAATGACCATGTTTTATATACATAATTTATTTAGTATAACGATATAATTTCATAATATCCTATGTATTATGTCATATCGATGTGATTTTGTGTATATAAATCTCTTTATCGCATCCACAGTGTTTTGGACTGTAAAATTCAAATTGAGACATTTCAATCGGTAAATTTTTGTTAAAAGTGGCAACAATTTTATTTCTGTTTCTGCTGTTTAAGGCGGGTTTTCTGTCGTGCAAGTACTATCACGGCAATGTGACAGTTGTGCAGTTTCTTTGTCTAGAGGATAGCAGTTAACCTGATGACAGCCAGTTGGAAAAATGGTAGATATAGGATTAGTTGTTGCAGTAGCTGCAGTTGTTAACTATAAAAATTAAATGGCGTAGAAATAAAAATAAAATAATGTGGACTAGAAATTGTATTTTCAGAAGAAATCAAATTTTTTTTCCTCAATTCTTCCACCAAGATTGAAGCGTTGAACTTATTTTTTTTTCCGTAGCCCATTAAAAATTTTACAGTGATTATTTCAATTATAGATTCTCAGTCGAATCTATTTACATATGGTTTTTATATCTCCTGTAGCGTCGCTACATAATATACAGGTTTTGTTGTTTTTTTAATAAAAATTTTATAATGCAATACATTGTTACACATTATACTTGACTTGATTGAAAAGACTATAAGGTGACGGGGCTCACCTTTTTGATCAAAAACCCGCGTTGAACTTTGGATCACACATTTTCTCCATTAACAGGGGAACCTTGGCATACTCATCCAAGAATTTAGTAATATTAAAACATTGGAACGAATCAATTTCCTTTCCAAGTGCAGACATATTTAAAAAACAATATTCAGTCATTAACGAAACAATCACACACTTCCCCTGAATGAAAACAAAGTTTCCGAATTATGAACGAAATGTTTTTCCGCGCGTAAAATGGGAGATAAATCGCGACAGTTCACTGTCAAACCGTATACACGTGGCAGTTGACCGTACTGTCACGATAGTTCATAATGTCATATCGGCAACTGTCATACAATTACTGCGACAGTTGATAACTTCCGCGCGTAGTGACAGTAAACTGTCACCGTCCAAACCCGGCTTTATTACAACTAATGACAAGGAGAGTAAGCCAATATATATTTTTTTGTTTAATTGTAAATTTGACGAATTTTCTTAGCATTATAAGTTTTTATTCAGATAAGAAAATTCTTGTGCTTATATAATTTCTATTGCGGATACAATCATGTTCCGTAGTCGATGTTAACTAGACATTAAAATCCAAATGGAGAAATTATTGGACCACCTACCGTCCCCCCTCTTATTTTAAGACCATTTATTTGTTATCATAATTACCACTCTGATGAGTTTAAATAGTTATGATAATTGTTTAAATTTCCGTTAGCAGGGTCTTATGTAAGTCTACAGCGACTCTGTAATTACAAACCCTTACAAACCCTACCTGTTGGGATTCGAAAGCTCTGAAAATATAACAAACGGTAGAGCATTCAAGGCCTTATACTGAGTTCTTTGTTGTTTTTTTTAGTCGTTTGCAACGTCTGTAAAAAATGAAGTTTGGACTACATATTTAATGAGAAAATAAGAAAAACATGGAGGAGAAAAAAGCACGCTAAACTAGAACACCCAATACAGCCTGCTGTGGAACAGAAAACTGGAGGCCAACAGAAGAGTGACAACTATCTGCAAAAAAGGGATGTAAGACAGAACTTTCTGCACATTCAGAGTACTATAGGCCCACTAAGCTCCAAGATGAATTTAGTGAGGCCTTCATAACTTAAATCGGATTGCTAAGGTATTGTTAATATCACTGTGTATTTTGTTGTAGTGTAATTAACAATTATGTTGTCTTATTTAATGCCAAGAAATATGATTTCAAGATTTAATATTATACTTACATCTAATTTTATAATTTAATCTAGGCCGGTGTTTAGACAGAGATATGAATGAGTACCTGACCAGAGATTGGGAACTCCGGCTCTGCTACTATGTGTTTTTAGTACTAATTAAGTATGCTTCGTTCATTTTAACTGGTCGGGTTAATTTACCCGTGAGAAATCTAGCCAAAAGTCAGAATCAAAGTTGAAGATAAAGGGCCACGGGAGAGTAAATAGTAAAATTTGTCTCTGAATGACAGGTGATCTTTAAAAAAATAATGTGTGGTGTAAATCTGATCTTTTAGAATTTTCTTAATTACTTTCAAGTTTATTTCGTTTTACATCCAGTCGGTTTTTGTGACACATTCTAATATCATTTCATGATAGCTCTATCTTACAGCTTATTTTTTGCTTATCACCAAGAATGTGGCTGGATTGTGAAATCATGAAATTTGTATTGTGGTCGACTGTTATCATTGCAATTGATAGCTATTGTGGAAGTGTAATTGCTTTTAGTTAATAATAATAATTTAGAGTAGTCAAATTATGACTAGATTTTACTAATAGTTTCTAACCCGTGAACATCTAAATAAATTTTGGTTGAGATTCGACTTTTCACCATTATGCCTCCAAATTAGTTTAATTAATTAATTAGTTTATCAACATTATTCTTAATGTTAATAAGATCTCTATGAATGCTATGGTTGATGGTATGGTGCTATGGTATACCTCTTGTATCCTCTTTCCTTTAATTTTAATTGTATTATCTCCAAAGAATCTTTAAACAGGGATGGCAGGAGACCAAGAATCCCTAAACTTACCACAGTTTATTGCTGTTGAAAGCCGATTCTAGGGCATTATTCTATAATCCCATGATGACTGACTAATAATTAATGGGTTTTATATTAGATACATTACATAGAATCTTCACACTGTTAACATGGAATAATCCATATGTTGAGTAAATTATGGCATGCAAAAATATTTAAATCAAAAATAATGTGCAATATGAACCAATCATTATTTTTTTCCCTTGATCCTCCCTTATTTGCTAAATATGATTAACAAAACAATAAATATGATTAACAAAACAATAAATACGATACTTTCAAAAGTTTACTTTTATTAAATTGGACTTACAATTAAAACACTATACCAATGGTTTCATTTTAATTTTTTGCCAGTTTTAAAAATACAACTGAATCACTGTAAAAGAGAACTTTTTTTAAAAATCAAATGCTTACTATTTTAGTGTCTGGCCGTACGGATCTTCAACAAGTATGAGTGTAACTTACAATTTAAAGGTCTAACGGGATACCCTGATAATTGATCTTACCTTGGGAATTTCTAGGCGCGTATAAGTTTATATGCAGCAATAGTTTGCTTAACGCTTCATAGCTAATAGTCATTAGGAAATATATATTCAGCCTATTAAACAGGGAATAATAGAGGGATTAATTTCTCCTTAATACAATTACAAAATACATTCTCCTTAACTAGAGATATAGACAAAATCCTTTTCGACGAGTTGAGAAAAAATGTTATTTTTGTGATCCTGACAACATTTGAGATATTTTTTTGTACATTTTCACCACATAATTATTTTTATATAAATTTCTTCTACTTATTCTTAGCAATGCATTTAAAGCAAAGAAATAAGGGTCAAAGAATTAATAAATATGTGATGTGACGAGTTCATGGCTGGACACAAAGATACATTGTTTCGTTTTTAGGCTGTTTAGATGTTATCAACTAATATTCTATTCTTATTCAAATGGAATCATAATAAGAAATATATGCATATTTAGTTTAAAGAAATCAAAGAAAAATCAAATAAAGAACAATAAATATATATTTTCAATGTACAATGAATTAGTAAAATGGTGTTTGTTTTTTTTTTTTATTCGAAAGAATATTTCTCAATACTTAAATATAGATTATAGTATATACATGGTAACAAATATTTACAAAAATATTTTATTAGAGATTTCTGATTTATAAACAAAGCCTATGATTACTGAATTGATTCTGTTGTTTACAAGGATTAAAAAAAAAACATCGTCAGAATAAAAAATTTTTTTATGTACAACATTAAGCAGATAGACCAAATAGTACTCTTTCCGCAAGCCAATTCACCTCTTCCCAATTCTTTTATCCAACTCCTTTTCGATTGCTAACGGTAGTCTGTTATACTCTTCATTGCATGATCTGTTTCTATAATTCTGAAATTTTTTATGAATTCATTAATTAAATATTTAATATACATAAAAACAGAATATTATTGAATATGTGATGAGAAAAAAATAGGTTCACAGCGATGATTAGAATCTAAGATTCTCCGAAGTAGGTTTTCATCCTCTACTTCAAGAGTCATCGATGATCATAATTAGGTCGTAGGTTGTCTTCTTTTGGTCTCAAATTTTTAATACAGTTCATCAAACAATGGAAAAGAATGGTGGAAATGTTTTGTGAACGTAATTAGAATTGTTATGATTTTAAACGCAATCTATCTAGTCGATTGAGCTCTATAGTTTATAAAATCTATTTGTTTAATAATTATAATTAGTTCAGATTAGAGGGAGAGTGTACTGCATTTTCTAGCAAGCTTATAAAATAGTAATATTTAATATAAATATTTGCCAAGGCAAATTCAAGAGTAGAGGTATTTACCTGATCTGAATTCAAATTTTGTAAGGATCCGGAATTACTTAGTGAGTTGGGATTGATCCAAATCTGGCTTCCTTCCATGTCTAATGAAGATAAAGATGAATTTAACATTTCTGCAGATAGCGATGAAGGCCTCACAGGAATAATAGGAGATCGACTACACACTCTAAAATGATTTCACGAGATAGCGTTTATTTAAAATAAATATTTAAAAATAATATTTTAATTTGTCATCTTTTTTTTGCTGTTATAAATTCTTCAGTCTTTGAACGAGGGCCTTATTCAGGATTTTCATATTTTCAGGGGCTTGATTCGGTAATCTAAAAAAAGTACCAGTGATTTTACAATTCAATCAGCACAAAATGTAAATAATTTAGAAAAAAATAAAAGAGTATTAAATTTTTTTTCCTAAATATGGCCCGTGTTTACTTTTTAACTGTTAGTTGAATTTTATCATCAGATGTACGTAATATACGATTTACATTCATTGAATCTATTGCATAACTTACAGATCTAAAATTTTCAGGTGAATGGAATTAAAAAAAAAAAAAATAATAATAGAGATAACATAAGTCCTTTATTGAAATGTTGTTTAACTTCGTCAGATTGCTTTGCTGTGACGGAGCATACTAGTCAATCTTTGAAAGTCTCATTATTGTAAGTCAATTAAGTTCTTTGTATCAATATATTTTGAGCAATCATTGATGCCACAGAAATAAATAATACAAAACTAAAAAAAATCTGCTTTCTTTATAATTTTAATATAAGATATAATTTCATAATAAGAATAAAAAGAGATCTTTTAATTAATTTTTTGCAACTTCTACAATAATAATGGTGAAGAAAACATTTCCCATATTAATTTTTCTTCTAGTATATTGTTCGAAAGAATAGCGAGATTAAGTGACAAGAAAGTCATGACATTTTGAAATAGTCACTTACGAGTTTACATCTTCTAGTTTTTTCAAAAGCCTTTCATTTTCTCTGCAGACAAGTTCTTGGTCCCTGATCAAGAGATCGCGGATTCCAAAAAGCTCCGTGTTCTCTTTACGCAAGGCGTTGTTTTCATTCGAATAGTGTTTCACCAGATCTACCAGTTCTGATTTGTCCATTTCACCAATTTGGTTGAAGTCGACATTAGGAGGTGTGGTAAGATGAGCTCTGTTAGCTGAAAATAAGAAGAAAAAAGCATAGTATAGTAGATTAAGAATACCTATATTGCTAAATTAATTAACAATTTCAGGAGATAATAATTGATATTTTTATCAACAATCATACCATCTTCTAGTTAAAATAAACAAAACATTCAGGCTAAACAGAGACTAGAATTTTCAGCTGAATGGATAAAAAAATATCACTTATATCGTTTATGGAAATGTTTAACTTTGTTAGATTGCTATGTCGGAGCACATTAATAAATCTTTGAAAGCCTTTATTTGGTCCATCTCCAATGCTACCAGGAGACAAAAACATCATTTGGGACAGTCATCGTGTATAGTGGTTGTCGATTTTTAAAGAAAATTTCAAATGTCAAAAGTTATACACACAATTAAAAAAAAAATTATAGAGAACTTCTACTAATACAAATTCTTTCACCGGTTCACACTGCTATTTTCGAGGGTTTAAGGTGCTACTGATCTCGGTCAGAAAAGGGCTCAAACATCATTGACGTCTGGGGCGAGGGCAGTGTAAAAAAATTGACATTCATTGCTGGTTGTAGGTGAGTTTTTTTTTTTTTTTAAACAGATAAATGAGAGTCTACCCATTATGTTTTTATGTCGCTATTAGCAGAATCTAAACGACAGTTTAACTGTCATCCTCAGGTGGGTTTTACAAACAAAATAAAAACTACGCAATAATTAAAGTTAAAAGATACATTGTTAAAATGTTATATAAATATAGTAAAATTCTAAAATCAATAGAGTTAAAGAATTGTACCAGGAATGAAGTTAAAAGATTTGTTATTGAAAGTTATATAAATCAAATTCTAAAATCCATAAATATTAACATAAAGTTAAAAGATAAATAAGCTTGCTTATTAAATATAATAAATAGGACGATAAAATCTGTTTTAAATGTAGTTATGCTTGATTTTATGATAGTATATTTCTTGACTTTAACTATTTGGTAAAAAATGTTTCTATATCAATCGTGTTGTTTTTGTGTTATTTTTTTTAGTGCCTTTTTATAATTCATTAATTCTTAGGCAATTAATTTCTATTCTGAGGGTATAGAAAAGCATGTAACAACATGCTGGTAAAAGTGAATTGATTTTGATGGAGCTTATTTCGATTGAGTTTAAGATCCTAAAACCTGTAATTATTTTCGGATAACTAAATATAGTACAAATTTGGGTATTATTAATCACACATATTCTCTAGGAAATTCTGATTCTTGTTAGGCTGCGAATCTAGGTTTCCTTATTGGGGAAGCTTTACCTGATACCGACAGACTGGGGTTGGCTATAGCGTCCGCACTGAGCCTTAGGGCAGCCCGTAAGTGGTCATTTTCGTTCTGAAGAGCTGCTACTTCCCTCTTCAAACTAATTATCAGAGCTTCCCTGGGGTCCTGAACAAGAATGGATATTAATTTAGTAAAAAACACAAAAAAAAACACTTAATAACTATATTGAACAGTGTGTAATTGTTTCATACCATCACTACAATAGGTTTGTTACGTATTTTCTTCGCACGTGAGGCATACCTAAGTGTACTAATAGTTTCAGTTAAATTAGACCTTGCTGGTGAAACACAAGCAACCTGAAATCATTAATAAAATATATCAATCAATAAAGTTTTTTTTTATTTAAACTTTAATTTTCATTTTGTAAAATTCTTTTTTTCACTAATGGTCATTAATTTAAATAAATTACTTTAATTTTGTTCCATGGAACAATAACTCCGAAGAAAAAGAAAGAGTTTGCAACCTTAGAAGCTAGTTATCGGGTCAACGCTCTTTACCTCTCAACCTTTATTAGTGTTTCCTAAACGCTATTTGATTTGCAACATCTTTATTCAAGTAGCTGCTCATTTTCCCTCATGGGGCTGACTGAATTCCTAACAGTCCCACCTCTCATAGAACAATGCTTAGGAAAGAAGCCAGGATTTGACCCAGTCCACTGTCGGTTCAATTCAAGCTGTGTGGTAATTACTACTACACTCTCTATCTCTCAGCTATCTCGATTTGTTAGCTGTTGTATTAAAAAAAATACTACTTTTAGCCACTAAACGATTACATTTTAATGTTTTTTTGTTAATCCAAACAGTTGTACTTATCGTACTGATTAAGTACTTATGATATATTTTTTTATTATTATTCAAATTCTATTTTTAGCAAATGCTCAACATTTTGACTTTCTTTCATTGGGCTCGTCAATGGTTTTTAATGTGACCCATTCACCATTTGGCAAACAACTGGGTACGCTCCACTGATGGGTGTCCCATCTTACCTGGAGGGTGCATGGGACCAAGGAGGATGGTCAGAAATTTAAGTACTTAGCAAGAAAGTTTTGCTTAGTTCTTAGTCAACTTCAGCACAAGCAACCTATAGTGCTTCTTTTGTATGAACAAAAAAAAAACATGAAACCATCTGCTCTTCTATTCAACATACGCAATTTTATTTTTAAAAAAGTATGTATACGTTACTGAATAAATTACATAAAACCTTTTTCGTCCTTCAAGGGTTGAAAATTTAGTACATACCATTAGAGTTACACCACTTCCAGCCAGGCTGTCTGCTAATAGTTTCGTTAGTTTGCTGTCCCTGTATGGGATGTGGCCATTCTTCTTTTTACTGTCACTCAGTGAAGCGATACAATAACCTAAGAAATAAATAATATATTTTTATCAATATTATAATAACATTACTGAAATAGATTTCCAGAGAACTTTGTAAATTAAACGAGGCTTATTGAACCAGTTCTGTCCGCAAGATAGCGCATGAATGATAAAGTACTTTTCATATTGAGAAGGAAGTAGATTAACGGTACAAATGTGTTGTAGATGTAGATTTAAAGCTGCGATATTTAAAAGTAGGAAAGAAAACGAGAATGTACTCTGTTACAAACAAATAAAACAGTAGAACTGTATGTTATGAACCAGAAATTTTTAGAGAACAATTAAAAAACTTGTGGCATATAACTGAAATGCATTATTTTTTTTTTCTTTTACTATTCCGGTTATATGTTTTATCTCATTAGTATTTGTTGGTACCTTTATTAGAAAAAAGAGTAATTTATATTATTAGTTTTAGTTTAGCAATAGACTTTATTTAATGAAATGACCATGGTTCTTTTCCATTAAGGAGATATGAAGTTTGGAATCAATCTTCTTCTATAGCAAAATCATTTCAGCAAACTGTTCTTATTAAAATAATGGTAAAATGTTGAAGTCACTTCCATTAGGTACTGCATTGGTTGACTTTGGTCTCTTTTAACAATCTTTAACACTTTTTTCTAGCAACTTTACAAGACGTATCAATATTGGGTATGTCTTATATTCCATTCGTTTAAATTTATTGAGAGTTACCATGCCTTTCAAATATAAAATATCGGAGATAAAATAAAATATTGTCTTTGGCTAATATTAAAACTACTGGTATATTCCACTCGCAATTACCTGTGATCTACTGCATATGCGAGAAACACAACAGTTCAGGAAATCGTCTGGTGCTAGTCACGAGGCTCGTATGTTACTCACTTATTTATTAATGATAAACAGACAGTTCATTTTACTGACCAAATTCAACTCTTGGAATTCGAGTTAGCCTTAATTACACAATGAATAAATGATAAAGTTCATGGTTTTGTTTGGGAAATGTCACTGCTATAAATATATAATGGCCAACAATTGCTAACTAGATTAGAGAATTTAAAAAAAAAACAAGTCTTTAATGAATAGCACAATTAAGGGTTAATTTACAGTTTTTTATTTTTGAAAGTTTATTGTAGTTATATATTAGTCGTGTATTCATGTGCCCCTTAAACAGGGATTTTAGCTGTGTTTTGGCCCAAGCAGGTAAGTTCTACACATTCGTTGTAATCCTAAATATTTCAATCTTTTCCTATGTTGAAAGTTTCATGATTGATCTGAAGTCTAAGTTAAAATTTTTATTTATCAAAAACAGTTTCACCTGATCAGATATTACTTTTACATAATTTAATTTACCTTTTTGTCTGTTTAATTTCTATTGTATTTTTTGTTCATTGAATGTCAATTATCGCTATTGATTATGTTGTCATTAACACCTTTATTAGGAGTATTTTATAATTATTATTAATAAGGAAGCAATTTTAATCGATACCCTAGTTAAATAAATAATTTATTTATTTATCACTAAGTAATTGGTTAACTATTTACTTTTCATAATGATGTTTGTATTTTTAGCAATTATCTGTTGCATTATTTAAATCCTCCAGTCAAAATATTATGACATGAAACAGGGGCCAATAGTTGTGGAAACGAGTTAAATGAGAATTTTACTCGTTTCTGTATGAGAGAGTACAATTTTGTAATTAGTGCCCCTAACACATAATCTATAATGAGATGTTTTTAATTTGAGAATTTTTTTTTTTTATACATCTTTGAGGGATTGAGTAGAAATATCTTTCACACAAAACAAAATGTATCTACATCAAAACAGGGGTGAAAACAATGATTTTTTGTTTAAAAAAAAAACACCAACTAGGAAAACCTAAAAACTACTAAAGAATACTTCATTTTGACTATGAAACCATTTTATGTGTAATAGTCATTAGCGATTACGTTTGGTTGTCAAATTATTCAGTCTAGAGACATCAGGAACCAGAAACAGCTGAGAAAACGGTTCACGCTTTCGGATCCACGGTGTAATCTATAAAGTGGGCAGAAATAATATGGCAGATTATTGTTTCCGAAAGAAAAAAAAAATTAATAGACCGCTTTCACGCTGAAAATAATTGATGAAAAATGTTTCAATGAAACATAACTTGGGTAAATGTCGAGTATTTTTCTCGAATAAAGTTTTAATTTCTGACAGTGCTTAGTTGTTTTATACGGGAAAAAAAAAATCTTCAGTACGATGCTACACAGGTTATAAAATTTACATTGAATCCCTTTTTCTTTTACAATTAATATAAACATCTTCAGGGTCACAGCAAGGTGCATGTGTTTAAATTGTTCTCAAGGTGGTAAGAATGACGCACTTGGGTAATACCAAATGAATGAGATTCATTAGTGAACTGAACTAGATCAATAGGTCGTTTATGAACGACGACACAATGACTCACTGAAATGAGCTACTGAAACATAGCCATGTTCCACAGAACTATCTTTTTACTGAAATGATAATTACAATCGGTTGACTATAAGCAATTGTCATTAAAGATGCCATTCATATAATATTCACAGTTCCGCGTTCATTCAGTAAACACAATTACACTGTCACCTCTCCTTCAACTGAATAGCTAGACCTAGAGCGTGAGAGCCACCGACGCTCATTAATCTTCAGGGTGGATTATAAGGATGCCTGGAAAGATTGTTTAGGTGTTTTACATTAGTTTATCTTTAAAAGGCACGTTTACGGAAGATATTTCTCATATTAGAATATGTTTAATTATAGTTATACAATTTTAACGTGATGCGTGTAATAGTTACCTAGAACCATTAGGCTTTTATTTATATTATTCGCCTCTTCAAGTGTTTTTCCTTCGCTGTGTGTTTTCTTAGTCATCTCGCTGCCTGCTAGATCGACGAAATTAATTTTTCCTTGTTTTGTTATATACACACCGTTTTCCATCTGAAATGGATCAATTAATACATTAAAATATATTTATAAATATTTTTCTTTTAATTCCTTATAAATGATGTATATTATTATCACCTGTTGTTCTGAGGTTATATAAACAGTGAGTATTGTGTGACTCCTGCTTGAATGCTCATTCATGGAATGGGAACCCATCGCCCTGTTCCTCATACCTTAACAGTACAAATATTTTGCAAATAAAGAACGATAGATTTATTTGATTTTAACAATGACTATTATAATGACCTTCTTCGAGAACTGCTAGGAGGTCATCAAGTTCTTCGCAGTCGACCATGAAGAGGTTCTCTACGAAAAACCTTTGGGATTTCTTCGACCACCGTACCGCTAAAGATTTCCTCCCCGCTCCAGGGTTTAACAGGTCAATTACCTGCAACAAATTGAAATTGAAGAAAGAATGTTTAAAATTTGTTTTCCTCTTGATTATTAACAGGTTGCTTTGACCACAAATAATCCAAATTACTAGACCCATAACGAATTATGATAAATGAGGATCCCGTTACTGATGGAGACTACTAGAGAGAGTATTAGCGGGCGCAATAGTTTGTAACTGCCAAGTATAATCTTCTCCGAGGTTACTTACCTTTTCGTTGTATATTTCTAGAAAGGAAGCTTTGAGGATGAAATGGATGTTACTCTTGTCCTGTAGTAGCCTGAAGAGGTAGAGGAATGACCTGAAGATGAGGCCGTGGTCGGGAGAGTTGACGTTGACTTTTTTACCGCCGAACTGAAAAAATATATCAAAAATTCACCTAACAATAAATCAATTGAAATAACACACACACTTAAATATATTATAAAACATTACATAAAAATATATACGAAATTTATTACACCATTTTAAGGCCTGTTGTGAGTGATCAAGACTGTTTATTCATTGATGAAACGTCTTTCGTTTCGACACGCTACTGTGAGTTATGTTCAGTTATAAAACCAATAGCTTATATTACATTACATGTCTCCGCAATCTGCCTTATTGGGCAATAAGTAATTGTGATAAATGATCTCATTCATACCATATTTACAATTTTCATTTACTCGCTCATTCATACTGAATTTACAAACAGCCCAGAGACCTCCCAAATCCACATGGATGTCACCTCCCTCGCATGCGAAAGAGGAATCCGGGGTCTTGGGAAGTCCCCCACGCTCCTCCGTCAGCCGCGTCACTGGATAAGAGCCAGCGGGGGCTGACCAAGAGCACGAGAGCCACAGACGCTCAGGACATGATTGGAGAAACTGACCATTGCCGGGACTCCCACTGTTACGCATTTATAGCAGTTCACGAGGCCACCGCCGTTTTAGTCTCCGAGGAGGATTATAGGGATGAGTGGTGAAGCGCAATGACTGTAGCTTGTATTAATGACAATGGTTTATTTGAACGCCGAGGTTGTAACCGCAGATGGCGCTGAGAAGTGTTGCCGGTATTAACTAATCAGTTACTTATCAACACGATCCACTACTTTTTTTTTTACTGAAGCAGATACTCAGTTTCCCTCACGGGGCTGAGTCAATCCAAACCAAGCTCTCTTTCCCACAGGAAAAAAAATATATATGTGTGTACACAATTAACGACTTAGATGATCTTACTAATTACTTCCTCTTGATTGAGTTTTATTGAATTGAACCAGTTGCTCTAACAGGCGCAGGCGCTATAGATTGTTAATGTGCACGGCTAACTTCAACCAGGGTCACAGCTGTTTTATGTAAACTTTTTTCAATTGTCCTATTAATTTTAATGGGACGATTCATAATAGATCACCGATTTTGTGTTCTTGGAAATTGTGATCCAGCGATCGGCTTTATTTGTTTTTCAAATCCAATTAAGGTTGATATCGCTTTAATCCATAGGATATACTAAATAAATGAATTAGAAAACAGTACGACTTCGTATTGCCGTCAGTTTTGTCTAGGCATTCGGTTAAAAAACTTGACACTAAAATTTGAAATATTGGTTTTTAATTATTATGCTCTTTTTGGAAAAGTAAGTATACTGCCGCCGAAACGACCCGCCTGGCGTGGCATTTTGAAGAAGAGGGTCCTTTCAGAACGGACTGTGGGTTGATGGTTTCAGAAATCTGAAAGTGGAGACCTCGAGAGGGAAGAGGGTTCAGGACGAAAATCATTAGACGAGGAAGCTCTGTGATGCAGATCCAACAGTTAAATAATCTTTGTAGAGGAGAGTCTTTTAAAAGAAAAGAAAGAAAAGCTTTACTATGGAGTACAAGCAAAACACTGGTATATACAAATATTAAGAGCTATGTTACTACATACTGGCTGGAATGTCTAGACACGAGTGGGGTCTGGGACTAAAGCTGAGACATATATGTATAAGAAAAGGATAAGATTCTGAGAAGTAGGAAGGACTTGGAGGGATACGATTGGCTACTTAAAAATAACAGGGAACCATCAGTGACTTCCATGAAGTGACGAGGCAGGTATACAGTTCTGCTCAAGCCACTTGTTCTTAGCAAGATTATAAATATTATACGATGAAGCAAGCATTATAAAACTCAACGAAAAGTATCTACTCGGGATTCGGCAAGATATCCTGGAGTTTCCCGATCCACCATAAATCGTGGGCTGTACAAGTTGAGAAAAGTGATTCGCTCATCAAGAGTGGTTCCCTATGTGTTGACCACTGAGCATTTACGACGTCGAGTAGAAATTTGTCAACAACTTTTGAAAACCCATAAATGACCATCGTTTCATTAAAATAATTGTTACTTGTAATGAAAAATGGATATATTCCAGAAAACCCTAAGACCAAGAAACAATGGTTGGATTGCAGACAGACTGATGTGCCTAAAGAAAGAGCAATTCGAAAAAAAAGACAATGCCCCCTGTATTTTGGAATTACGAAGGCATAATTCATTCCAGAAGGTTGAACCTATATCTTCAAAACTTATAGATAGTGATCAGTTACAAATAATGTATGATGTGACCCAGCCTTACCCTGGATTAGGAAAAGTAAATCGGGTTGTGTTTCAGCAAGATAACACCCGTCATAATATTTCTCGTTACACGAAACAAAGAACTACAGCAAAGGATAGGATTGAGCTTCTCGCTCACCCTACTTACATTCCGGACTTAGAACTTAACGACTGCCATCTGTTCCGGCCAATTACACACAATCTTCAAGGAAAAACCTTCAACTCTCTGGACGAGTTTCTAAATAAAGTTGAAGGATGATTCTTCCGTTTAAAACCCAAAGAGTAGTATTGTAAAAAATCCGACAGCTGGTCTCGAGATGGCAACAAACCACAGAACACTTTGTATACTTTGAATATTAAAATAAAAATTGTGTTAAAAGAAAACTGTTTTTTTTTTTTTTTTTTCATTACTCAGTAATTAAATGATAAATGAAACTTATTATCTTTCATAGGATTACTTATATTTTTAATATCATTAAGGCAACGCATGGAATTAACATGACTTTGTCTAATTACAGTTCAAAAATTACATATTATTAATCATGGTGACGATATCCTTAATTAGATACCCTTTAAAATATGATAGGATAGGATAATAAAAACCCTTAATTATTTTATGTTGAAAAAATGCTATCTTGATAAAGAAAATTCATGCGTATAGGTTATACCCTACATAACTCAGAACAGTGCCAGGAAATCATAACCCGAAAAATGAGAATCTACTATTTCCTTTCATACAAAAATAGAACTTACAAGCTTCGGGGGGCCTGTAAGGGTGTGCGTCTTTCCACTTCCTGTCTGCCCGTAGCAGAAGGCCGTGGCGGCGAAGCCTTCCACTGCCATCTCGATAAGTCGGGTGATTCCTGAGTACTGGAGTACATCCTCCTGCGTGGCTCCTGGCTCGAAGACAACGTTGTAGGAGAACGTCTTTGTCTTCGTTCCTTTCATTCCCGGCACATTGTGGAGTCCTGTCAACTAAGGAAAGAGAAACACTTTATTTATTAACAAAATAATAAATTATTAAACTTTGACAAAACACTTCCAAGTTCATAAAATTCCATAGTAACCTATCCAACCACCCTGATCTCCTAGCACAAGTCATTGCACTGCGCCACTCAACCCTATAATCCTATACGGAGACTGAAACGGCAGTGGCCTCGCGACTTGCTATAAATACGTAACAGTGGGAGTCCTATCAATGGCAAGTTTCTCCAATCATGTCCTGAGCGTATGTGGCTCTCGCTATCTTGTTCAGCCTCCACTGGCTCTTATCCAGTGACGCGGCTGACGGAGGAGCGTGGGGGACTTCCCAGGTCTCCGCTTCCTCCTTCGCACGCGAGGGAGGTGTCAACTATGTGGACTTTTGGGAGGTCTCTGGGCTGTTTGTAAATACTTTATGAATGAGCGAGTGAATGAAAAATTGTAAAAGTGGCATGAATGAGATGATTTATCACAATTAATTATTGCCCAATGAGGCAGATTGTAATTTTATCATAATAAAGTTGTTGTTTATCCCTCTGGGATAAAACAAATTTAGCAGTTTAGCAGAGTAAAAATAATTTTACGTCCAAGTTGAGTGTATGAGCCAACACTAAAATGGTAAGTCAGAAGAAACGGTTGTGTGATCTTTCTCACACTTCTCATAAATGCGCTTATTTTCATTATCAACTCGATCCGGGGTCAGCAAACCAAATGGAGCTTTCGACATCTAGGCTGTAAGACCTTTTCATGGCATGAAAATCCTTTCTCTGATCACACACACACATCGATCTAGTAATATCTGACGATTAAAAATAGGTGTTTCCGGTTTTGAAATAAAACTAGCAATGAAACATAAAAAAAAAAAAATTTGTAAGTGATATTGTGAATAGTAACACAGCCTATAGTCAAGGGGACTTTGCTTCGTTACTCAATTACAAAGTCAAATCTCTTCGACAGAGAAGGATTATTGTCTCGCCTACAGCTGGAGAAAGCCTTTCCTCACGATTTTTTTTCTTTCTTTATCCAAGTCATTTGTCTTCCTGAGATGATTGATACCGGCCGATGAAGGTGGCGCGGCTACGACAAACATCCCATTGGAGGGCCAAGGCCACCCTTTGAGTAATGCCCCGCTCTCACGCAGGGCCCAGGTCCCTTAGTCATCGTATGCAAATGTTTCATTAACCGCCCTTATGTCGTGGTCGGCTTTCTTCTCGGAACTGGAGACTCTCAGCTAGCTTCGGCTGGACAAAACAGCATTTCACAGACTTTCGAAACTTATTTTCTAAAGGGCTTTTTCAACAATAACCTTTTTTCCTATGTTTGCCCCCTTTTTAATTTAATTAATTACTATCTATCATATTTGGGTTATAAACAATTGTGATCAATGATCCCGACCAACTGAGACAGACCAAGAGTACGGCATACACCATTAAATCCACAAAACAAAGAAACTCAAAAAAAAAAACATGAATAATAATTTTTGTTGTGGTATGGATACTTGCAGGATTGTGACTCGAACCCAAGACACCTTAACTGGGCTGACCTGCACTAGTTGAGCCGACTAGCTCAAAGATTCTAAATCTTTATTGTGCTAAAATTACAATCTGCCTCATTGTGCAATAAGTAATAGCGATTAATGTTCTCATTCATACCATATTTACAATTCTTCATTCACTCGCTCATTCATGCTTACGTACAGGATTATAGGGGATGTGTGACGCAGTTTAATGACTGTGCTAGGGGATTAGGGTGGTTGGATAGGTTACTATGTAATTTCATGAACTTGGAAGGGATGAGTTCGGGAATATAGGGTATATTAAGATCATTATGAAGGGTTTCGTTGCTGACGTAATAAGGGGAATTATTGTTCTCAGGACTTTTGATTGAAAGGATTGGATACGTTTGATGTTCGACTTTTTTGCTGTCCTCCATAGCTCTATTCCGCATGTTCAGATTGGCTTTCTAATTTATTTTCTATTAAGAGATGGGATGTATCGTAGTATTCTGTACAATTGTACAAAGTGTCTGTTTAGTTCTTGTCTTTTTAAGCTTATATATTATTATTTTAATAATTCAGATTTCGCTATAGAATTATGATGAAAACCACTTCCGGAAATGTCCTTTTTTAGCTTCAAGCTTTTTACTGTAATAGTTTTTTTTTTTTCACTTAAAACGTTTTATTTATGCTAACAGTTTCGTCCGTTTAGGAACAATTACTATGGATATTTTGAAATTCGTCTTGGTTCTACTTCGAAACGGTTTCTTTGACTGACTTTCTTACAGTCTTGTGTAATTGTTATATATTGCAAGTTTTCTGGTCTTACCAAGATCTGCCCGTTGCCTGGGAACTCCACCATGGTACCATCGTTTCTGGTCTCCTCCCTGGGACAGAGCGGCCTGACCCTGAAAAACAAAAGTAGGGAAACGTCCTTCATTAGTAAATATAACCGATAAATCAAACATGACCGGTAACTGTACGTCATCTGTGACGTAGATGACTATGCATAATGTAGCAGTGAGACGATCGAAGCCGATAAACCGTTGTGTGATGACAGATAGAAAAAGGTGGGGGGTCGCCTTTCCGCCACATTAGGAATCCCAAACCTACTTTAGATTTTTGATTTTCATTTATATCTACGTATGACTTCATTACTTCTCTTTCTTTTTCTAAACCCCTTTAAATTATACAATGTGAAAATTATGAACAAAAGAATTGACACATTTTCTCCTCTTTCTGCTATGCGCAGATGCATTTGAAGGAGGTTGGGTTACATCAAATCAGATTGAAGTTAATAGGAAAATAACATGAATACAATTCTAGGTGATGGGGCTCACCTTCAGTTTAATATGTGGGAGAAAAACTTACAAACTAAAACCTAAACCTAGAACCTAAGACTAAAGCGTTCCGGCCGCGACAGCGTTCTGCCATCGATGGGGTGGGGGTTATCGTGTTAAACACCGGGTTTGTTAAGTACTGTAAGGATTCAAAAAATTTGATATGTCTACGTTGAATGAATTCATCCACCGTAGGCAGATCAAAGACCTCGTGAAGCTCACTGTTGCTCCGCTGCTCGAATGAAATATGTATGACCACTTTCATCAGTATGTCGTTTTGGAATTGTTGGAGTCGCCGAGCTGTGTATACATAAAACAAAATCCTGCCTCTCTGACCTTTATACTCCTGCCCACAAAACTGGAGCATTCGACCGTTTCTTTCTTGCTCGCTCCACCACTCTCTTGAATTCTCTATATCTTATCGAACCTTCGAAACACTCCTTTTCTAACACCTTGGGAATTGTTTATTTATTTATAATGTTAGGCTTTTTTTTTTTTGTTTTACTGTTCATATCCAGAAGTTTTTGTTTCAAGGTTGCCTTTTAATTTAATACTGTATTTTACTGACTTTTAAAATATTACTATTGTATTCTATTTTTATATAATGTATCATCTATTATTTTTTTTTTTTTTTTAATTTCAAAACCTGTTTATTGATAGTTTTACAATGAACAAATAATTTTGATTTACAATTTTCTCCTCTTTCTGCGATGCGCTAATGCATTCGAAGGAGGGCATAAATGCAATACAATTTCAGATTGAAGTTAAAAAGTCAAACACATACACAACACTAGGTGATGAGGCTCACCTTCAGCTTTCTATAAATCTATTTACCAGATTGCTTTTAAATAATTTTTTGTTTTTATTTTTTATTCCCTAATTATGTTTGCGTTCTATTTTACTTCTTTTATTTTAGAAAAACTGTAAGATAAATAAACGGTAGTAATAATAAGGATATAAAATGTAATAATAAATAATTACCTATTTATTGAGAAGGAGTTGAAACAGGATCGTTTTGAATAGAGGGAAGGATGGAAACACGAAGTATATATAGAAGGAAAGAATTGCATAGAGTGATGGAGTTAACAAGAAAGGAACGGTCGAATGCTGCAGTTCTGTATTGGAAGGTGTATAAAGGTCAGATAGACGGGATTTTCAGGGAGTAAACTGAGGATTTGAACTGTAGGAAATTGTAACACAGGGAGATTTTACGTCAAAGTAAACGTTTTTAGAAAAATTATGAGCAAAGGCAATATTGTCTCCGGAAGGAAAGGAGGAATCACCCAACTCCTGCGGGGGGTCACTTGTGATTTTCTAAAACACCTCAAACCCTAAAATTGTCCAGCCTTAATTCAAATTCGGCCTGATTACACTCCGTGTTTCTGTTCGCATTAAATTATTTATTTTACTTCTTAAATCTACAGGAAGACTCAATTAGCAAAATCTCAACGCCAGGAGCAGTCTGCAAATACTGTTTACAAGACAGCTAAATGTCTTGTCTAACCTCGGGTATGAAACTTAAAGTTTACCATGCAGTCAGTTTACGATCTTGAAACATTGCCAAATGTACAAAAGATAGCAATATCCAATAAAAATCAATTTCGTTATTACCGTAAATTATAGATTGCTAATGTTTGTTTTGCCTCGTTATGTAAAATATCTTTGAATATTTCGCTTGGAAATTATATGCAGCTGAAGAATATTGACGCCTCTTCTTGAAGAGCTACACTTGACCACCATTACACAATCTCTCTCACATAGGGAGCACCCCAAGGAGACGTGTTGTCCTCAGTATTATTTAACGCTTACAATAGAAAATTAATGGAGCAAAAGAACATTAATGCAATAATAGTTATTTTCGTTTTTTTTGCATTTATCTATAATAAATATATTTATATATAAATATAGTATGCAGGTACTTTACCTGACGACAACATTAATGCTGTCTTCTGGTGTGTTAGGTCCCAATTTTGAATCGGTACTGCTCGATAGGATGGAATCATTGTTGGAACTGAAATCAGAAAGAGACGGTACTTATAATTATTTTTATAACAACTTTATTATGATAAAATTACAATCTGCCTGATTGGGCTATAAGTAATTGTGCTATATGATCTCGTTCATAACAATTTACGATTTTCATTCACTCGCTCATTCATACTATATATACAAACTGCCCAGAGGCCCCCCAAGTCCACATGGTTGTCACCTCCCTCGCGTGCGAAGGAGGAAGCGGAGTCTTGGGAATTCCTCCACGCTCCTACGTCAGCCGCGTCACTGAATAAGAGCCAGCGGAGGCTGACCAAGAGCGCGAGAGTCACAGACGCTCAGGACATGGTTAGAGAAACTGGCCATTGCCAGGACTCCCACTGTCACTTATTTATAGCAGGTCACGAGGGCACTGCCGTTTTAGTCTCCGAGGAGGATTATAGGGATGAGTGGTGCAGTGCAATGACCGTGATATGGAATTAGGGTGGTTGGATAGGTTACTATGGAATTTTATGAACTTGAGTTCAAGAATGTAGGGTATATTCAGATCATTATGAGGGTTTTGTTGCTGACGTAATAAGGGGCATTTACTATTGTTCTCAGGACTTTTGATTGAAAGGATTGGATGCGCTCGGTAGTTATAATCAGCTAAATATTTATTAAATTATGTGGAAAAACTCATCAGTATTTTTGACCATAAATAATTCATAGCGCAAAATCAGGATATTTCGAAATGTGGAATATACAATTGAGATAAACCGAGCGCTCCTTGGTGGTACAAGTATTACCTCTTGACGATACGAAGCGCTCTCTAGCTCAAATATGGTAAATTAAGCCACGTTAGAGCCAGACCTACTAAAAGCTAAATACAATGCATATAACTATGGAGAACATATTAGTGAGAAAGCACATTGTAACCCGTCCATCTTTATCATTCGAAAACATTGAGTTTGTAGTTTATATACAGGAAAGTTGTTTGTATCATTACCATGACCCCTTAGCACAACGATACCGTTGATATTTTAGATCAATTGAATAAGTTTTCTACACTACTTTTATCATACAGTATACAGACTAATACGGACGATTGCTCCCTAGCTGTTTGAAAGTATGGCCTCCCTCTCCGCTACCTGGCGAATCCCGAAGCAACAGGTGAGACATGTACGAAACACGTTACTTTAAGTCGGCGATACAAAGTTGATAGTATTGGTGACCTTTTAACTTGTCGGGTGAATGAGTTTAGTCAGCTGTTTGGCACGAGCCTGAAACACTTCATCGATTTTCTGTCAGGTCGCTGAGTGGGAAAGAGATTACACCCACTTTAAGGGTCGGCTGTTTGTATCTTATCAA
Source organism: Acanthosoma haemorrhoidale (assembly GCA_930367205.1). Classification (NCBI taxonomy): domain Eukaryota; kingdom Metazoa; phylum Arthropoda; class Insecta; order Hemiptera; family Acanthosomatidae; genus Acanthosoma; species Acanthosoma haemorrhoidale. The sequence goes on along the minus strand of OV884015.1, from coordinate 12,685,551 downwards.
ACCTTTTCTGCTTATAATTGGAAACCTTCAAACACCACAATTTTTTTTTGTTTTTTCATGGGAAATAAATTTTAAAATCGGCGATATAAACAGTAGGGGCTCTAAAAGATGAATTTTACAAAAAAAAAAATCTTAAAATTTCAAAATATTCGCCAAGGACATCATTTTATTACAATCAAGTGCATTAAAATTACAAAATTGTAGTACATGATACAATTCAAGCCTTGTTTACAGCGTGACGAATTCGGGGGAATGCATTTTGTGCCGCTGTATGTTTTAAGGACAGTTTTTCAATGACTGAGTTCGGCAGTAAGTAAGGTTTACTGTTTTTACCAGTCGTTCTCTCGGAAAACTCTTCAGATTCGATAGGCAAAATCTCAACTCGCGTCCGTTTAACTTTAAGTTTTTGTCATCTGACGTATACGACAACTCGGCAACTCCAACAATTCCAAAACGGTATACTGATGAAAGTGGTCAGACATACTTCATCCGAGCAGCGGAGCAACAGTGAGCTTCACGAGATCTTTGAGCTGCCTACGGTGGATGAATTCATCCAACGTAGACATATCAAATTTTTCGAATCCTTGCAATACCTGACAAACCCGGTGTTTAACACGATAACCCCCGCTTCGTTCCCCCATCGATGGCAGGACGCTGTCGCGGCCGGAACGCTTTAGTTTTAGGTTCTAGGTTTAGGTTTTAGTTTGTAAGTTTTTCTCCTACATTGTCAAACTGAAGGTGAGCCCCATCACCTAGAATTATATTCATGTTTTGACTTTTAAAACATTTCTCAATCAATTAAAACATTACCTCAAATACAATTTATGTAACCCAACCTCCTTCAAATGCATCTGCACATAGCAGAATGAGGAGAAAGCTGTCAATTCTTGTTCATTGATTTTATTCATTTTTCACAAATTGTATTAAATTCAAGGAGTTTAGGAAAAAAAAAAAAAGTTTAACATTAAAAGAAAAACTTGACACGATTAACGCCTGTGTGAAAAAACTTTTATTTATTTGCTCGATTTGACATTTTGATGAACTGAGGTATGTGACGTTTGCTTGGAACAGTGGGAACAACACAGTAATGCTGATGCAACATGTTGATGGTTTTGCCATGCTCGTGCCTCAAACAACTAACCCCTGGTCAAAGCAAAAGCTTTAGAAGTTTCCGGGAATTTGGGTCAAATCGGTTTTAAGGCGGAAATACACGACTTGATAAATTTAAAATACATATTAAAAATATGTGGGGAGAGTGGCTCTGTTGATACAGAATTTGAGAACGATTGATGTGAAAAATTGGAAGATTTCTATCGTGGTTATGATATAATATAATATTATATATTGCTGGTGAAGTTGTATCATGATCACTTTCTATAAAATATATATATATTTATCTATTTTTTTAAATCATTTATATGATTCATAATATATATTTTTTTCAAACTAATTTTTATTTCTAGTCGATAACGACCATTTTTCTATAACGGATAAATTTTAATTGGCTGCAGGTATCCGCTATTGAATACAAATACAGCCAGGCCAGAGACTTCCCAAACCCGCACGCAAAATTGAAGAGGAGAGGAGATCATGGAGGTTGATCAAGAGCCACTGAAGCTTAAAGGTATGATTGAAAAAAACTGACTATTTCCAATTGATTTGCATGTATTTACAACAGATCGCAGTTGACTTTAAATCTTCTCGGAAGATTATAGGGATGTGAGAGGATCTTTAATGCCTGTGGTCGAAGATTAGAATGAAATTTGAAAGGATCAGATCTGACTAGAAGGAAGAGTATCGGGTGCGCTTCGAATTACAAAGATCCGATGGACAGGATCTGAGACTGACTCTTATAGGGTATAAAGCCCTCGTGATAGACGCCTTTATTCATACATGCATGGATACACTGTATCCATATATATATGACATTTTTCTGTCCAAGTAACCCCCCAAGCCTTTTTAAGGTTTTCATTGATTAAACCCTGCTTCCATTTTCACTTTTTTTTTTCCCTCAATCCCTTTATTTAAAAAATTTTACAAAAAAATATGAACAATAGTGTGAACAAAGTGGCGATTAATGACTCCTTTTTCTGCATAGCATAGCATTCATTTGAAGGAGGGTACAAAATACAAAACAATCGTTTTAAAGTTAAAAGTTGCATACAAGACTGGACTAGGTGATGGGGCTCACCTCCGGTTTACAAATTCGGGAAAAAACTTACATACTAAAACTTAAAACTATTGTTAAGCGTTCCTGCCTCGACTGCGTTCTGCCATCGATAGGGGAACGGAGCGGGGGTTTTCGTGCTAAATACTGGGTTTGTCATGTGTTGCAATCGATGTCTACGTTGAATGAATTCATCCACCGTAGGCAAATCAAAAACCTCGTGAAGCTCACTGTTTCTCCGCTGCTCGAATGTAGTATGTCTGACGGCTTACATCAGTATACCGTTTTGAAATTACATTTGTCACTTTTTAATAGTTGTTATTAACTTTTGTTTTGTCTTATGTCCAGTAGTCTACAATGAAATAGTAAGTGGTAGTACGTTTGCTATGTACTGTTGTCACAAGGGCATGTGTTGTTAGCAATCAGTTCTACTAAGAGCCTTCCACTTCCTCTATGACCGGTCGGTAATTGAGTCAATTTGTTGTCTTTTGCCTTTGTTCTACTCAAAATATGTATTCGCAATAATGACGAGGTTCTACCCGATGTTGTTTCCATTTTCCGATAGGCTTTTCTCGCAACTTGGGAATACCCTTACAGACAGAGCGTCACAGAACACCAGTACTTACCTACTTCGTGGTTTCAGGTAGTCATCCAAGTCCAACTTCTGCAGATTCTGTCTATACTTATATTGCTGTCTGTTCTTCTGGTAAAAAAAATACATTTATCAGGTTATAATCCTCCATTCTTTCTCTATATGTAGGCTTGTTCTGATTAAACTCAAATGCAAACAGTTAGGTAGTAAACCATCAGACATTGACCTCTAGTTCACATCCTGCCATTACCTCTTCCTATCACAAGAGTTGAATAATAGATAAAAGAAAGTAGGAAGTGCCTCAATAATACATGAGAACTAACTTGCCTTTCGGAGAAGGCCCCGCTATTGACCGGGTCAAAGCGTTTAATAATACCGCCGTTGTATTTTTCAGGCTAATGGGAGTGGGGCAGGATTCAGAAGTGGTCGCTACGAACTAAGGAAAATATTAGTAATGGCTCATTTCAGTGGAAAAAGGGAAAATTCAAGCTCATGACAGAATTAAGGGTTCCGTTAGGGCTATGCGGGAGGAAAGGTTACCATGTGTCACACTCTGGTAGATTGTCAAAACACAATTTTGAGTAATATAGTTTGAAAGAAATTGATGCGCAATTTAAATTTTTAGATGCCTTTAAAAAGCTCTATTAAATCTCGGAATCGATAAAAGCATAATTTGAATATCAAAATGAAGGTAAAGAAAACCTACAAATAAGAAGATCAATATAAAGTGAAAGTGACTGCTACTACTACTAAATAACGGGGTTTTATTCTTCAGATCAATATCGAAGGATTGAACGAGGAAGAAGAGCCGTCACAGATAGTAGATAAAAAGTAAAGTATAATCTGAAGGGGCCATTCTAATAAGACTCTGGAGCCCCAGAGAAACAAATGGCAGGAATTTGAACAGAAGAATGATCACGATATGAAACTGAAGAAGACAACACCGTTGATGTAATGAACACTTTTTTTCCCCCCAATCCCCTTAAAAAAATGACATAATTATTATTCATTATAGATTCTTAGGCGAATCTATTCACATTTACCACATTCCTGTACCATCGGTACACTCTATACAAGGTCTGAATTGGCATAGAAGTTATATAGTCAATATAAGTACAATGATACACAATGTACTTGGCTTCATTGACAAGACAAGTTGATGGGGCTCACCTTTTTGATCACAACAAAGAAAACTTAAAAACTAACTTACTTACTAATTCTTAACGTAAATTTTCGCCGACAGTCTGTCGATGTTGCCATCGATGTGAGAGGGGTGGTTGGGTCATAGTGATAAACACTGGATTTGTGAGGTGCTGCAACGCGTCGAAAAACTTGATGTGTCTTCGGTGGATAAACTCATCCAATGCAACGGGTGCAGGTCAGCGTTCTTCAACCTCTCGAGAGAGGTATGTCGGACCACTTTTGGCATGATCCCATTGTGAAAACGTTGGAGACTTGTGGCTGTAGCGTCAGTCAGGTGAGTAATATGAAGACTTTTTTTCTTTTTTTTCTAAACCCCTGAATTTATTAACAATTTTACAAATTTCTATTTATTTCTGCGATGCGCAGATGCATTCGAAGGAGGTTGGGTTACATAACAAAGTAGGTTGTCGTTAAAATTACAATTTAATGGATATAATACAAGGTGATGGGGCTCACCTTCTGTTTACAATTTGGGAGAAAAACTTACAAACTAAAACCTAAACCTCGAACCTAAGACTAAAGCGTTCCAGCCGCGACAGCGTCCTGCCATCGATGGGGGGAACGGAGCGGGGGTTATCGTGTTAAACACCGGGTTTGTCAAATATTGCAGGAAGTCGAAAAATTTGATATGTCTGCGTTGGATGAATTCATCCACCGTAGGCTGCTCAAAGATCTCGTGAAGCTCACTGTATAATCAGTTGGTGAAAAGTCAGGTGAATATAGTGAAACTTCTATTTTCAGATCACGTAATTCAGTTTAACCTTTAAGTTTCTGGCGATCAGTCAGATCATGTGGTACCATCTTTTTTCGTATTCTCAATAGCATAACTATGGCTGACGGTCTCTACTTGTCTAATGTGGATACTAAAGCCTTTAATTCAACATCATCTTTGTTTCTGGCCTTCCACGAGATTCATTCTCGAGACTTGTACTGTCGGATTGGTACCTTGAGAACCACTGATGTACAGTTCTTTCATTCACTCAACCACCACTAAAAGCCATATTGATATTTCCAAAGGCTTCGGAAGCATTAAGTCCCAACTCAAGATTCTATTAATAATAAAACATTACTCAAACAGTTCACAATTAACTGAAATATGAGAGCATGAAAACGAAAGAGAAATGTCTACAGATTAATTTATAAGATGTCTCCTTTGAAGTACCACCACTGGAATGTCTTGGACACTAACGGCTCAGGGAACGTCACCATGTTCTGACTGGCAGTGAAGAGACTTTTGCTTTGAAATGAATGTGTGAATCTGTACGTAATTATAATCTCAATAGCAATAAGCATAATGGTGGACCTGTCCTTAAACCGCAAATAATTTGTAGTGATAATAATGTCAATTAATTGTCGACATTAATGCGGTGTTATCCTTCAGGTGTTTTATCGACAACAAGTCATACTTCCGGTGACTTTAGTTTAAAGCACACGCGGGTTTGTCAACCCCATCGCGTGAAATATGTCGAAGGCTCATTTTATCTATCGACACATGTGAATTGTTTGTTTATCGTTATTGTTTATTTATTTATATTGTTTATTATTATTTATAACTTTGGTGAAATTTAAATTAGCAATGCCCGCATTTCCCGCAGTGTAATAATGACTTTCCGATTCGCCAGTTGATGACTTATTTGCATCCTACCCAGTGGTTAGGGCTGTGGATTAGTCGACATGCACCCAAGCGATAACATTAGCATTTATCGAATATTAGAGCGGCAAAGGTTATGGGAGGAAGCGGGCAAGGTTTGAGGGGTGAACTACCCTCTATGGCGAGGCTATACTTTCAGACAGGTCTTTCTTCTGTGTGTATGTTCATCTTCACGTCACTTATCAGAATAGTTTTTAGTGCAATTCAATATTGAAAAGTATAGAAAATAAAATATTCATAGCTGACATACTTATTTTTTAAGTTGTGATATCCAATATTTATAACAAATATTTCTGTAATAATAAAAGGACAACAAACTTAAGTATACCGATCGGATACTTCCTAAGGTACAAACAAGCCCTTTTGTCCCCCTGTGTCATGTAAAGCCAAGAGACCTACTCAAGTATAAGACCTGCTCAACAGTAGTCTTGGGTTCATTTCACTTCCTGTATCGACTGGTCACCCCTCATGTATTAATAGTCTTTAATCAAATTATGCCATCATTGTGAGTAGGTTTTATTAATAAAGGATTTTTTTTATAAGTCTTTACTGTTGTTAGATAATAATTCATCGGCAGAAATCATATTGTTAATACGTTCCAAACCGGGTTTAATACTTATTTTTTTAATATTTAAAAACAACTTTATTATGATAAAATTACAATGTGGGTTAATAGGCAATAAATAATTGTGATAAATGTTCTCATTCATACCATATTTACAATTTTCATTCACTCGCTCATTCATACAGTATTTACAAACAGACCTCCCAAGTCTTGGGAAGTCCCTCACGCTCCTCCGTCAGCCTCGTCCCTGGATAAGAGCAAGTGGAGGCTGACGAAGTGCGCGAGAGCCACATACGCTCAGGACATGATTGGAGAAACTGGCCATTGCCAGGACTCCTACTGTCATGTATTTATAGCAGGTCACGATGCCACTGCCGTTTTAGTCTCCGAGGAGGATTATAGGGATGAGTAGTGCAGTGCAATGAATGTGCTAGGGGATTAGGGTGGTTGGATAGGTTACAATGGAATTTTAGTAACTTGGAAGGAATGAGTTCGAGAATGTAAGGAATATTAAGATTGTTATGAAGGGCTTTGTTGATGACGTAATAAGGGGAATTTACTATTGTTCTCAGGACTTTTTATTGAAAGGATTGGATACGCTTGTTGTTCGACTTTTTTGCTGTCCCCCATAGCTCTATTCCGTATGTCCATTGGCTTAAGTATAACTTTCGTTTCCTTCCAAAAGCTTTACCTCATACATCAATGTTGTCAAGAAGGATTGGGGTAGAGGGGACATCAGCGGTGGACTTATTTGTTTATGTCGATATTTTAGCTTCCGATAAAATTCGATGATTTTAATAAATTAACTTGCCCTGTTATTGGTAAAGGCATTATATAAACAGATTTTTCTTGATACTAAGTGTTTGCCGGTAGTAAAGGTTAGCTGAGGTAGCATGCAAGGTAGGAGGGGTGAACCACCTCCAGTCTGAAGGGTCGAGTGAACCGGAAGTCTTTAAATAGTTGTTCCGAAGATCAGTTATCTCATTTTATTGAATAATTAAAGAGGTCTTATTCAATGTTGCGATGACATGAAACATATTTTCAACGCTATAATTCAGTGATATGTTCGCACATATTAGGGGGTCATCAAGGCCTTAAAGCAAAAAAATGAATGTATTACGTACCAGACTTCTTAAAATCTTCATTTTATTATTTATTTATTTACGAATATTTATGATTGCTTCCAATATTAAAATCAAAAACCTACTCGAAATGTTCCCAGTGTCGGTTTTTATTTATTTACTGGCATGTTCTTTCGGTGTCTTCAATCAAAGGTTAGGTATCAACAATCCATAATGCAACGCGAGTGATTGTTACACAGATAAATTGTGGACAATTATACATAATAATAAACTAATAGACAAAACGCTGATATTCACTAGGAAATTTAAAAAGTACTTAAAAAGTAAAATATATTCCAATAATGCTAATAAGATTGTTTGATCTATAATTCTATTACATATAATAAATTCAAAATTTTCGAAATATATTTTATTATTGAAAGAGTTTTCATATCGATTTGCTTTTCTTTTAAGGGCATTTAGGTTTTGTATTTTAAATTATGGACAATAATTGTCTGTAAATACCGCTTACGTTTTACCTTACATTAAAGGTACTTGAAATGGTAGCTGGTACTATCCACACAGTACTGGTATACAAAAATCCATTTGTGGATTGACAAATATAAACAATTTTTTATTTATCGCTCACTAATTCTATTAGGATGAAAATAACGAAGCTTACCTTGACGTATGAGGTAAAGCTTTTGGAAGGAAATGAAAGTTATACCTAAGCCAATCTGGACATACAAAATAGAGCTATGGGGGGACAGCAAAAAAGTCGAACATCAAGCGTATCCAATCCTTTCAATCAAAAGTCCTGAGAACAATAGTAAATGCCCCTTATAACAATAGCAAAATAACCCTTCATAATGATCTGAATATACCTTACATTCTTGAACTCATCCCTTCCAAGTTCATGAAATTCCATAGTAGCCTATCCAACCACCCTGATACCCTAGCACAGTCATTGCACTGTACCACTCATCCCTATAATCCTCATCGGAGACTGAAACGACTCACTAACACCTGCTATAAATTAGTGACAATGGGAGTCCTGAAAAAGGCCAGTTTCTCCAATCATGTCCTGAGCGTCTGTGGTTCTCGCGCTCTACGTCAGCCTACACGGGCTCGTATCCGGTGACGCCGGAAGGATGGTGTGGAGGGACATCCCAAGACTCCACTTCCTCTTTCGCCTGCGAGGGAGGTGACCACCATGTTTGATTTGGGAGGCCTCTAGGCTGTCTGTAAATATTGCATGAATGAGAACATTTATCAAAATTACTTATTGCCTAATAAGGCAGATTGTAATTTCAACACAATAAACAAGTTTCAATAATAAAAATAATAATATTGGTTATAATTAAGAAAATGCTTTAAAACTTGCGTTGACCTCCGACAACCCCTATAGTTCGTAGAGTTATATGTGATGAAAGTATACAGGCCCTAGTACAGGCATTGCACTGCACCACTCCCAATAATCCTCCTCGGAGACGCGGCTGACTTGGAGCGTGGGGGACTTCCCAAGACTCCGCTTCCTCTTTCTCATGCAAGGGAAGTGACAACCATGTGGGCTTGAGAGGTCTCTGGGCTGTTTGTAAATAATTTATAAACGAGCGAGTGAATGTAACATTGTAAATATGGTATGAACGAGAACATTGGTCGCAATTACTTATTGCACAATAAGGCAGATTGTAATTTCAGCACAATAAAGATTTTTGAATTTGAATTTTGGAAGCCAATGATGAAATGTCTTCATAAAACAAAAGACAGGGGGGGGGGAAGTAGCCAATGAGAAACTAGTAGATTCACTGCCTCTACAATTTGTTCGTTAGGTTATACAGTCACCCTTGCCTGCCTTCGCCAAAAATACAAAAACCTTATTTTGATATTCAGTGGCTTATAATTACACGAAGTGTTTGAAACTGTCAATAATAATATCGTGTTGGCAGTTTTTGCGATGTCCCTTATTTGGCCTAGAGACACGCAATTTCGTTTGAAGGTTCTTTTCTGTGGCCCTACCACGCTATGAATAATTAGTGACCATTAATTAATTACTTGCTAACTTGCCTTGTAGACTTTGGAAAGTCTATAAATTTCAGGTTAACTTGTGGCACCCTTTTTAATTCACACATGACATTTTTTTAATGGCTTCACTATATAATGCTTTATTACTCTGCATGAAATACTGCATTATAATGCCGGTACCGATGATCGAGATCTCATAAATCATTTAAAATGCCAAGGTCATCCCGTGATGGGATCGCCAGATTGTCAATGCGGTTGGTTCTTGTATTCTTTTAATCTGTCTGTTACGTTCGTGTATCGAGCCATGGAAATTTTTTGTGTCGCCCCCTAACGATTGGTTTCTCATTACGGTGAATTTGTCTCTATAGCTCTTACATATTATAGCCCAACTGTTTCTATAGGTCAACAGAACAAATGCCTAATGTATTAGTAATAAGTTATAAACATATTTCATCGATCCATAATCAAAATTATGTATGAGTTATTCAATGCCATTGGACTTATTTCACTGAATAATTTCTTACATCGGAAATAATATTTGCATTTTTATGTTTGAGGACCGAAGGGAGTGGCACATAGGATCGTTAAATTAGTAATAAACAGATTAATAGTTGTAATTATTATTAAAAACTATTAGTTCAGCCATCATCAAGGACTAAAATTTTGAAAACAAGAAACATAATACAAAGTAAAATAACGTTAAAAATTTGTTTAAGGGCATAAAATGACAAATCGATTATAAATGAACAATGGTCAAGTTTATAATTATGATGTCTATAGATTTACTTAAATTATTTTGAATCTCAGTGTGTTTTTATATGAACCATTATTATGTTGCATGGACTTCTGGGAGAGGAATTTTAAGCCTTAATCAATATATGTTTCTTTTAAACGCACAAAATTTGCATTCATCTTGTTTATTTGATGTAATTATATGACTAGTTTTTAGGGTCACATCCTTCATTTTATTTGAAAAGTGAGTAACTAAAAATCAGAAATTTGTTTTGATACTTAAAAAAGAATTTTTGTGTTTGTGTCTGAAGATGACAATTTAGCAGAGTAGAAAGCTTTTTTTTCCATTGAATTCCTTGAGAGACAATTTGTTTCCTTATAAAATCGACGGTCCACAACAACATTAGTTTTCGATACTTGCCCTTTAATCATAAACTAAACATTTTAAGCTGTTGTGAAGTATGCTTTAGAAAATTTCAGATTGGTTGACTAATTTTTACTGGTGCTACAGTTAAACTGACATTAATACTGACATTCGAAAGACCATTGCCTTGAACACAAGAATAGCCAGCGATGTGCTGTTTATTGTATCTAGCCGACTGTAGATTAACCTGCTACAATTTAGGTCGAGTCAACTTCCGTTTTCTTATCAGACATTTATTTTGCTCTCATTAAATAACAAAATTATAGTAATTTTAAAGAGTGCAGGACGCTTTTCATGGAGTTTCTCTTGCACTCTTTGCAACTGCTGATCCCACCATACACACAATAAAATCTTTTTGCCATGGATGTTTGCTTTCGGATCTGGTAGGGGTGGTTGATCCTTATCAAGCCACTGTCTTTTGTGGACTATATTGTCATATATTTTTCATCGCCTGTTACAATCCTGTTTAAAAAAGGCTCAATTATCACCCGTGAGAGCAGACTTGTGGTGATTGACATGCGATCTTCTTTATTCCGTTCACTGAGATTGTCAGGTACCCACACTCCTAACTTGCTGACTTTCCCTAATTTCTCCAGGTGGCGGTTAACAGTTGATTGTGATGTGTTCAACCTTTCTGCTGTACCTCTTGTTGATTGACGTGGATTTTGCTCCAATATTGCCTTTAAAAGGTTGTCGTCAAAGTCGGAAGGACGTCCCACCCTCGGTTCGTCTTTTAAGGTCGTATCTCCAGAACAGAATTTTATAAACCTATTTCTAACTGCCCGATCAGTTATTAGTCCTTCACCGTATACACTGCATATTTTTTCAGCTGTCGCCCTAGCACTATTGCCTTGTTTAAATTCCCAAAGCATTACATGACGAATATGTACTTTTTGACTCTCCATTTCAGAGGTTAAAAAAAACAGTTTAACGTAACGTGTATCAAACAAAACAGTTGACAAAAGCCTCGTCTATATAGTGAAAAGAAAAACTTGTCATGGTAACTCATAGCGGGTAGATACGAACAATAGATTCTACTTAGCTGGATCGGAAGTTACTTATGACTCGACCTGATACTAATAATTCATTATGGTCAGATGATATATTTACGTTAGAATAAGAACAATAAATAATAGCAGTATGACAAAAAAATCAAACATGAAAAATTCGTATCCGTTTCGCTAACGTTTAAGTTTTCTCGTGTCAAATAGCTCAGAAGTTATTTAAATTCACGATTTTTTTTTTTTTTTTGGTTTATTTGAACAAAATATTTCATCACTAATGCTGAGTTGGGTTGAGACGAAGCAAGGTTGCAGATATGATTGCGGACCAGAGGTTGAGAAATGCTGATCTTGGTACTGTGTGATGTCATACCCTGGCCACAGCTGAACACCGAGGTTACTGGCTGACTAACCTAGTTGGTTGGTTATCTGGCTGTGGTTAATTCTTCATACTACGTAAATTAGAAAAGTATGGCATTTCATGGATACTCAAGTAACGAAGAAACAAAATCTACAGTCCACTACAACATTTGTTTTCGATACTTAAACCATAAACTGGCCATTTCGAGGTGTTATTCCGCCATTTTATCGTTGAGTTGAACAATTCACTCGATAAAATGGCCATAAAACCACTCTTCGTTTTCTATGACATTCTTTTAAACAATTGAAGATGTTTTATGCTCCCAATCTATCATCTAAAGAAAATGGTTTATTTAAAAGTTGTTTAAGGATACATTAAAGATAATAATGCAGAAATAAATTTAAAGTTAAACATACTATAACCTAAACTAACAATAAGCTTTTGAATGAGATTTTAACGTTTTTACTTCCGTCAATATTTTAGGTATTCTTGTTTTTATTTTATGACTGCAGACACTTAATAAATAAAATTAAGTAATTCCTTTCAAAAATGTCCTCAGCTTTACCTAATCACGTTCCTATCATATAAAGTTTCTTTCATGTTTACGAATACGTGGATCGATAGCGGAGGTATACACAGTAGTGTATTTTTTTGCACTTAAATATTGAATTTCAGATTTTCTTTAAAGTTTGATCCTCTATATTGATTGCTATGAACGTTTACATTTAATAAATTATTCTTACCTATGAATGTACTCTTTGAAACAATCATGATTTATTTTTTTTTACTTGTCAATCCTTTTCGTTTGATTCACATCTTACGAATTCTAACTTGGCTTCAAACGGACAGAAATATTATTAATGAAGGAAAACAAATTCCGAGATCAACCGTTCGAAAAATGAATCGTTGTTGAACGTTTCGCGGTGGTCGAATAAGCGAAAAAGCTTGTACAATGGTGCTCCCATGAATGATGTTTGCACGCAAGTGACCACCCGTTACAGAATAGGGCGTACTAGGGAGTCCCATGTGTACCTTCTTCTCAACATCATCACATCATCGCTGAATTCTCTAAATTCCGAAAAAACTGTTTATCAAAAGAAAACCATACCGAAAAAAAAACTCGAAGGTTTCTCGATAACGTTCGCAATAAATTATGCTGTAGAAAATAGTCGTTGATAGTTATTACTAATGTGTCGTTAAATAATGATTAATAATAAAAAAAAAAAAAAGACTTCGCATCCTGTTTGGTATGCGAGGGAGGTGACAACCATGTGGATTTGGGAGGTCTATTGGGTGTTTGTAAATACTGTATGAATGAGCGAGTGAATGATGAATTGTGAATATGGTATGAATGAGAGCATTTATCACAATTACTTATTGCCTAATAAGGAAGATTGTAATTTTAGCACAATACATTTTTAATGCAGAAAAAAAAAATAATAAAAAAAAAATCAATAACCTAAGGATATTAATTTCTATTCAGAGAGAATGGAAAAGAGTTTAACTTAAAAAAAAATAGAAAGTATTTTGATTAATAAAATCTTGTTTAATACAGAAACGAGTTCAGGCGTGTTTTGCTGGGAGATCCACTTAGGGTTGATGAAAAATGGATGATCATGGTTTACCGCCTACATCTGCAATACTGAACTGATGTAGATCTCGAATACCATACTATGTCGAAAGGTTGTCGCTGATGAAAATTTAACATCTCTGTTTCATCAGCCTAAGGCGATCATCCCGAAAATGCTTCAACTCACTTTAATTTATTATTATTATTTTTTTTTTTTTTATAGTTTAAGACTCTAATACGCTGCAAAATTATTTACGGACACTACGAGGCTCTCGTACGAGCCTCCCCCCCCCCCCCACGAAAATCACAAGTAGGTCTGTTTTGTATCGACGATGCCTCGCTCAAGAGACCGAAACTATGCGCACACTGCCTGAACTATGGACATATTGGTGCACGGCCACTACTTCAAACAAGTGCATTGCATATACACTGTGTCAGTATGCACTGTGATGATTTATGTACATACTCGCCAGAGCCCGAGGACCTGAGGGGGCTGGCCCTTTGGAGGCTCCCGCTGCTGCTGCCACTGCTATCGGTGCGGCGCGGCATCCCCCACTGGCGAGGGCCAAGCCCCCCACCACGCACGCCCCTAGGGCCGGCCACCCTTCTCGGAAGGGGCCACTAACCCAACAGTCGGCAATTTGTAACTTCAGGATGGAAACGCACATTTTAATATATATATTATACATATACATATATATGTTAATATTTAATAAAACTGCATTACTAGGCTATTAGATAGATATAAAAAATCTTTATACTTGGACCGAGTCCATCAGGTAACAAGAGAACCAGACCGCTAAATGATAGCCCTAGTAGAGCTGTATAATTATCAAGTCATAAGAAGCACAAACTATCGAAAATTGTTATATTTGTACGAAAAAAATGAACAATCTAACAGAGGTGGTTTAAATATCTACAATAGAATATACCGAAAATACACCTATATATGAAATGCGTTAACATTAGTTTCTCAGAAAAAAAAATTTCCCAAAATATATTTTATTATTGATATTGTACCAACTACTTTTCTACTTTACGCCTACTATTTTTACAGGCATCCTCAAGACTACAATTCAGACAAATGTACATAGATAGATTACATACGAAATTCTCTTAAAAGCGATGAATGAAAAATTATAGTATTTTTAAGTTAACCATTCAAGGTTTGTAAATCACTTTTGTATTAGCACAGTTACTTTTTTTTAATGCAATATTTATTTAAAATTTTAATGCAGTGTATAACAATGAATAAATATGAATATTAAATATAGTATAGTATCATTCACAGAGTTGTCGTTTTCTTCTTTTCATTGTCGACAATCTTATTGTTTATTATTTTGAGAAAAGTTGGTTTCTATGTAATTGTTTTCTAAGATTGTAAATTTATGCGTTTTTTGTCATCCTATGGAAGCCGTCGACAGCTTTGTATAATATGAATAATAAGAGAAATTTTCAGACAATATAAATACATTGCATGGTACAGTTATGGTAGGGAGATGAACTGGTTAGCTTTACAATTCAAAGGCCAGAATTAAAGCCTGTGTCCCAAGCAGGGGATAACTCTCTTATCTTAAATAGTTATTTGTATTTAATTCAGCACGATTTTAGTATATGCCTGAGAACAATAGTAAATGCCCCTTATTACGTCAGCAACAAAACCCTTCATGAAATTGCATAGTAACCTATCCGACCACCATAATCCCCTAGCACAGTCATTACACTGCACCATCCTTATAATCCTCCTCGGAGACTAAAGCGGCAGTGGCCTCGTGACCTGCTATAAATGCGTAACAGTGAGAGTCATGGCGATGGGCAGTTTCTCAAATCATGTCCTGAGCGTCTGTAGCTCTCGTGCTCTTCGTCAGCCTCCACTGGCTCGTATCCAATGACGCGGCAGAAGGAGGAGCGTGGGGTACTTTCCAAGACTCCGCTTCCTCTTTCGCATGCGAGGGAGGTGACAACCATGTGGACTTGGGAGGTCTCTGGGCTGTTTGTAAATACAGTATGAATGAGCTATTGAATGAAAATTGTAAATATGCTATGAATGAGAACATTTATCACAAATAATTATTGTCTAATAAGGCAGATTGCAATTTTATCACAATAAAGAAAGTATTATCTAATTATTCAGCACGAATCCTTCCAGCTATTTCTTCCTCCCACATCCTGCGGGTAATTAAGTAATAATAGACTTTTTAAATCGAAATTTTACTTTCTAATAGCATTGAGAGGAATGATTGAGCAGTGAATAAGAAAAAAATGTCGACAGATGGACACCACAATTTGTAGTGGTTCAAATTTATTTACCTATATCCCGACATAAAAATAAATAAATGGATACCTCCTATGAACCCACGATAAGACATAAAAATATTGTTAGAATAGTTAATTAATACGTATATATCATTTTATTATAACTCAAAGTTACCTTTGAGGCTGTAAAGTAAAAATGAATTATAAATTACAGAATCTTCTACTTCATAGTAAGTTCCCACCTTCAAGTCCAATCAAGCTTTCAGCATTTCTTCAGATGTTGCAGAGGGAATCCCTAGGGTCCAAGGCGGGTCAAGTTCGTATTTCCGCCAGTTAAAGTCACGCCTTTATTACCTGTGACCTAAAACTTTAATCGGCTTTAAGTGATACAACAATGATCAAATGATCACATCAGCTCACGCCCGCGCTTAAGCATGATTTGACCACGGACTAACTAAGATATTTGTGGTCTAAAAGAAGGACTGTAACTAATCAAATCGCCTCCGTTCTTTATAAAACTCACTCTTTGTCCCTTTTAAACCCTGATCAATGCATTTCGGCCTGAAATGTTTGTCTTCTTAACGAAAGATATTAATAGTATCTTAATTATTTCATAGCATCCTCAGTTAGATCTTTGTATCTTAGTTTTATTCCTAGACCTGTGACCATAACCTCAACGCGGTAATAACGGGGTCTTACCTTTTGACAAATGAATAAATTATTGTCTCTTAGCCATATCTTATAGCTATGACAGCCATGTCTTCCTTATGACTTATGGGACCTCTGTGTAACATTTCAGCCAGATATTGTGGAGTCGTTTCAGAGTGACATTAGTTAATCGGCCCAAGTGCTTCACTCAATAATGGATGACTTGGCATAAAGCAATTGGCACCCCGCCAGCAATGCCGTGTAACTGATAGCAAGGCCGACTCGAGCCTTGTCGCCGAGTTTAGGCGAGTATTCATTCACCTAAGACCATTATGCGATTATTGTGTTGTGGTGTTTACTAATAAAATGTTTGGCAGTTTGAAAATTTTATACAAAATATGGCCGGAATAGTGTTTTGACTTCATCAACTGTGAAGAGATTAATTGAAAAATTTAGGGAGACTGGATCAGTTGGAGATACTAAACACACTGGTCGTCCAAAAACAAGCCGTTCAAATGTCAATATCGAAGCAGTGCGTGAGAGTGTTTTTGAAAATCCAGGAACATAAATTCGGCGTCGTAAACACAGTTCTTTGTGCCGAAATTGAATGATATTGATGTGGCCAATATGTGGTTTCAACAAGATGGTGCCACATGACATACAGCCCACAAAAATACTAAAAACTGTGTTTTCTATTTAAATCAAATCATGCGTTAATTGAGAGAAACCCTTTATAAGAAGAAAGTTTCAGTACTTCTATGAAATAGTTGAATTGTAGGGATTCCAAAGAGAATATTCAATCGGTATCGATTCCGTTTTCACGGGCAGAGGACAGTCGAGAATTGGGTCAGTGTTCTCGCAGACTCAATAGGTCTACCTGTCTGTTTGTCCTGTGCTGCTAAGTGATCGAATTCGGGAATCTTTTCATGCTTTAATTTTTGATCGAGCAAACAGTTTTGTACGAGATAATGTGAAGCATTGTCCATGAAGTGGCCCCGTATGGGTTTAGTGGGTTTTCTATCAAGTTCACTAGGTTTGAAGATCGATACGCAAGGTTATAAATTCATGGCTAACAATGAATTCTACTAATACCTCCGGCCTTCTTCATCTCTACGATTAAATTCACTATTCAGCGAAAAAAAAATATATCGAAAAATCCTATTGCAACCGGACATGATATAAAATACGCTATTAAATAATCTTTAAAATTCATTTCATATTAATTTAAGTCTTAAAAGCTGTTAGAAGCTGTCTAAAAGCAAAGCATTTTTACAATTATTTGTTTTAATTTTTATGTATTTACCATTACTGTATTTTAAACTACACCGTATTCTGCGGTATTATCTTCAAAACGTCAGCACAATTTTCTGGTTCACTTATTAAAATAATAAATTATAGTCATCATTATGTCAAAAGAAATTGACACATTTACATGAACTGAATGTGAAGTATAGCTTACCCATGATGCAGTAAGGAAAAAACCTTTTTTTTTTTTTTTAAACTAGTAAATTAAAAAAAATATATAAATTCAAATTTCCACATTTTTTTGCGCCTAGGATTTTAGAACTAATTTTTGTCATATTTGGGGCGCTGAATCTAAAAATAAAATCAGTATTTCTCTATTTGCTCCACTTAGTTTTTTAGACGTGCAAAAAATTGAAACAAGGAAGCAAAATTACCTTTTACCGTCCAAGAAAAAAGGGTCTGCTACCCTTCTTCTCCCAGCCTTATATTTTGTCACAAAATTAGAGGACTCTTGGAAAAAATTGGTCTTCCCGACTATTTTCCAGATAATTGGCGCCTATTTATTGACAGCTCAAAACAAAATTTGAAATTTGCCCTTCTACACAATGGGAATAAATATGGTTTAATACCAATTGCTCACTCAACGAAAATGAAAGAAGGCATCAATGGGTCCATTGACCATCAATTTTTGATGGTTTGTGAAGGCTCTTGATAAGAAAGGATCATGCTTTGGGGAAGATGCTTAAGTACGTAAAAAATTAAAGTGGCGGGACTTGGGGACTACCGGTGAGGAACAAGGTGAAAGATTTCACCAGGATATTAAAACTACGGAGGCCCGCTACCACGGAAGATGGGATACGCACATGATGGTAGATTACTGCTCGAGTTTAAAAACGGAATGTTCCAAAATGCAATCAATAATGTCACGAAAAGAAGCTTCTTAAGCGTTCAGTGAGTAGCTGGTTTCATCGATGAGTTTTCCCTCTATCTTTGTATACAATAATATTTGTATGATATAATAATGAAAATTCCGTGTTTAGTCTTTTTATTTAATCCATGGATATTTCACTAAAATATTATGTCTTAGAAATTTGAGCTCCAAGGCAAAAACTAGTGCCATATTTAAATTTAGGGCGTCAAATTCATATATGAGATCCAAACACTGCGACACCTACACACCTGTTGGCCTGTGTTATGCATTGGACTTAAAATAAAGAAATTTATTTATTTATTATTATTTATTTTCTTTATTACATTGATCCTTCATTCCTCGTTTTCCCGAGTTTTTTTTAGTTACTTTTCTCTCCCTATCTGAAATCGACTCTAATAATGGATCCCATATGAAATTGTTTAGGTCAGTTTTTAAGTAAAGGCGATAATTAAACCAGCCAGAAGTCAATCAATCTATGTAAAATTTGTTATTATTATTTTTTTAAATATTTGTTAAGATGATGAAATGTGGTGATTGGTTTATATGAATCCTTAGGACCACCAGTTTATTCACCTAATAGATAGGATCGATACACGTGTCCGAGGTTGACACACGTGTCAATTAGCCAGTTAGTTAGCTATTCAATTTCGTGACGAACGACCAACGCATTTCTTCAACTCCAATTAAAAAAATTAAAAATAGTTTTTAATAATGCGTTCTGGAAATCCATTTTTAAACAAAAGGCTACAGTACAGTTTGAAATACTCATTTGTAAATAAGAGAATTAAAATGGTTTTAGTTTATTGGTTGTGAACTTATTTGTAAACTACATTTACAACCTAAGGAAAGTTTACCTTAATTTAGCAAATATTTGAAGATATGAAATAAAAACAAGTCTTTATTCTGGGACATTCTTCACCAAACTAACAAAAAAATATAACATAAATTACTCATATTATTGGCTTATAAATATCATTGTTCCTACCTGTACATCTCTATTGTGATATCAATGAACCAACGGCATAATATTGAACTAAACATAAAATGAATAGGGGTGAATGACATTTGTTAAAAATTGTAACTTGGAACATAAGTCAAAGATATGAATTATTACCGGAGGAAATGAGCGCGAAAATTTACAGGAATACATTTAAATAGTTAATAGATAAAATTAATGAAACATAAAAAGAATAATAAAAAAATGATGAATTAGGAATTGTTGTAATTGCAATGAATTGTAAAGATCGGGAGAATCGGGGAGAGACGAATGGGAATTGAGTTCCAAACGTTTGCGGCACGGATAAGAAAGAACGGTCAAAGGAAGCAGATTTGTGGGATTGGAAACACAAGTTGAAAGGGCAAGACATAGTATTGCGGGATTTGAATTGGGGGAGGGGTTGTATAGGTTATTAAACTAAAGGATAATTTTTTGATGAAATTCAAAGTTAGCTAAAGTCCAAGATTTAATTGAAAAGAAATACATATAGAGGGAATGTTTAATTTATTCAGTCATCTGCTACGTACGGTCACCGGCAGAATACATTTTAAATAAATAAAATTTTAAGAAAATATATGTCTATCTATCAGATGCATATATTCATCTACCTTATCCTGTGACCACGCCTCTTGTTAGCTATATTCAAATAAATAAGACATTATATTTAATGACATTTTTCTGGATTGCCACTTACTTGTTGAATATCTAACTGGTTTATTTACACTACCAAACACTGAGCATATCGCATTGCCATGAAATAAAATAAATAATATTGATCTATTTGATTTTTCCCCAAAAATAATTGTGTTCCAAAGGTAAATTTCGTGTTGACCAATGTGAGGATTTTCGAAATTGACATTGGAACAAGGTAAAGCATAATTGGATTTACGATAAGATAAGTGATGTATTTACATGAATGAAAATGAAATGATAATTATGATTACATTAAAGTTATAAACTAAACATTAATGTAAATTGTCTCTTACTTAATTCTAAACATGTTCATCTTGAAACGGTCACTGTAGCGACCGCCAACTACATAAGATAAATCTCCCTATACTCTATGGTATATATATTGTAAATTAATTTAAACAAATGTAAATAACATTACCAAACCATAAATCATTGTAAATATTGTAAACAATAAAAGGCGCAGCTGCAAGTCAATTATTTAGACACTGGGGAGCCTTACCCGCTATCCATAGCAGGTAGCGACCCAGACCAGGCAAGGCCTAGGGCTGCCGAGAACAAAGGGCCACCGCATACTGAGCTGGCATTGGGTACAATAAAACCTGATATGATTGGCTACTTACGAAACCAGCTGGGTATATAAGACCCGCGGTTTGGGGCTGTAATTCATTCTCCTGACGACTCTCTAACTGATGACTTGCGGCTGCACTGATGTTCAAGATTTGGGCTTCTCATTAATGAAAACCTCTGGACCTCTCTTCCTAGCCTCGCTATGTTTTAGTCCGGCCTTGTCAGACCCCACACTCTCCTAGTGGGATTCTCTGCCTTCGCCTCGTTAAAACTAGCAGCTCCTTGGGAGAGACCTCTCCCTCGTGGACAACAGTTGTCGTGGCCCTACAAATTTACCGTGTAGTGTCTCCCACGGCAATCCAGTCTGCCTCTCTCCAGTTCACGCTCGCCTTTGGGATCCGGACGGATTTCGCCTATCCTCAGGTACCGAGTGTAAATTCGTGGTCATTCCAAGACCACAGAAACTACCTATAAAGCTACCCTGTACCTCTTCTCCTGAACATAGTGGATTGTCGGGGCACATGCCTATCAAATATGGAGTCAGATAGTAAGACCGTCATGGAACGATTGTCCAGGTCACAGCCTAATCAACCCTCACTTCGTCACCAGGGCTAGGGTAACAAGGCACCCCCCCCCCCGTGACGACCCGACAATGACTATGGAAGGAAGCCTAGTTCCGTAGCTCATCGCAGTGTTCCTCAAGCGTCTCTTTCTTCTCAACCCTGTGTCTTCTTCCTCTCCCAAAACTGATCCTACGCCCTCTCCGAAGGCTTCTAGGAACTGTCCCGTGTTCCGACCCCGTATAAAGAAGTGTGTTTATGGCCATCTTTAATAACTGACAGTGTCTTTACACACCCTTCGTACGTGTTTCTACCAAAGACCGAGACCGGTGTAAAGAAGGGCACTCTCTGCCACCGAAAAGGGTTTTTATGGTGCCCTATCAAAAGATTACCCCATACCCTTCCCACGCCACTTCATACTACTTGGACCGATCGCTTTTCTGTTTTGTCTGAACAATATATAACCTTAAAGCTGGACAAAGTGAACGCTCTAGCACACTTGGCAACACCGGATTGCTGTTTAAGGTGAACTGCCCACGTTGTCTATTAACTGTCTACCATTTCAACGAGATATTTAGGTCACATTCTTTACCTCGCTGAAACGTAAATACTATCATTGCTTCGTTTATTCAAAATGACTGAGGAATAGTAGTCAATTATAATGATGACTCATTGTGATAATTTTGAGGCATTAACTGAAACATGGAATTTCTGTAACGGAAGTGACGAGGAAAATTTATCAAGTTGAAGCACGCGACAAGTGAAGAGTCAACAATTCATAGAAAGAATTTGTTGCTTATGAACAAGATGACTTATACAAACAGATAAAGTCTATTCTTTTATTGTGCGCTGTGAGGATGTGTTGATGCATTTGGCGAAAGATCGCCAGGTAAAAACTATATTTTCGTGTCATATTTTTTTTTTTAAATATTATTTTAATAGTTACATCTTCTTAAAAAAATGGGGTTTGAATCCAAAAAGATTGCTATCAGCCAGCCGCATTATGTAAAAGCTTTGATCTTGTAATATAAATTTAGTCGAGTTGATAGCATGTTGCGGGTAATATTTTCAATAACAAAGAGTCAACGGCACATTTCAGTCGGAATGAAGGCAGTAATTGAATTATATTCATTGTAATGATAAATTATTATAAATAATTCTACTGGAGTAGATAGAACCCTCTGCGAAGGTATAATCATTGACATGAACAAGAATGGATGAATTTTAATATGGCAGACATTATATATGGTGGCTGGATTCCGAAAGCTCAGCTCAATTAGCTGACATCATAGATTGCATTACATAGAATAAATATTGTCGGGTCGTCACGAGGGGGTGCCTAGTTACCCTAGCCCTGGTGATGAAGTGAGGGTTGATTAGGCTATGACCTGGACAATCGTTTCATGACGGCTTTACTATCTGATTCCATTTTTGATAGATATGTGCCCCGACAGTGCACTATGTTCAGGAGAAGAGGTATAGGGTAGGTTATAGTTTATGTGGTCTTGGAATGACCACGAATTCCCATTCGGTATCTGAGGGTAGGCGAAAACCGTCCGGATCCCAAAGGCGAGTGTGAACCGGAGAGAGGCAGACTGGATTGCAATGGGAGACAATGCTGGTAAAATTTGCAGGGCCACGGCAACCGTCGTCCGCGAGGGAGAGGTCTCTCCCAAGGAGGTGCTAGTTTAAGCGAGACGAAGGCAGGGATTCCCACTAGGAAGGTGTGAGGCCTGACAAGCGCCGGACTAAAACATAGCGAGGTTAGGAGAGAGAAATGCAAAGGTTTTTCATAAAGAAGCAGTCAGGTTTTCAGATGTCCAGCGGGAACCACGAGCCAGTGATTAGGTGCCAATAGTTGACAGGAGAGAATGAATTACAGGGCCTAGGGGGCCGCCTTAAGTACCCGGCAATTATTGCCCTTATCCAATAGGGGTCGAGATTGGTGTAACCAATAGAATTCGACCTCATTGTCCTCTGGGTGGATGGCAAGGTTTGCTTAGGGTCTGCGGTCGGTTCCCTCGTGTGTTGGGGTACCTGTGACTGACAGCTGGTGACCCATCTCATGTAACCTTGGTCCCCGCATTTTTTATTGCTTTACACATTTATAATGATTTATATTTTGTTCATGTTATTTACGTTTGTCTATAATACATATAGTTCATGTTATTTACATTTGCTTACAATATATATACAATAGAGTATAGGGTGATTTATCTTATGTAGTTAGCGGTCGCTACAAATATAAAAAAGTATTTTATTCTGGAGAAAACAGTCAGATTTGAAACTGTAATAAGCTCGCACAAGATGGCCGAGTCGATGCTGAAAATAAGCATTAAGGTTTTCAGATGAAAAATTCACATCTGGTAAATATAATAAACTATAACACCATAAAAAATTAAAATGTAAACAAAATAGTAATAAAAACGTAAAATAAAGTGTAAACCTCTATAGGAATGATAATACTAATTATACAATAAAAATAAAAACTGTTATGTACAAACCGGCAGCAAACATTTAGCTATAATAAACAATAAAATAAAAATAATTAAACACCGAAAAAGCGGTGCACCATACAGCAGTGTGGGCCTGAGTACACTCATATATATCATGAGCTTTAGGCGCAGTGATAGATTGGGGGATGCGGGAGTAGCTCCCAAGAGAACTCACTTTGTTGCCAAAGCCCGTCTTGTTAATGTCGCGAGGTCCGGGGTTCCAGCTCTACACCGTGCCAGTCTATTTTTTTCTTCGTTTACCAATTATTACCTCTGCCAAATATTTATATAAATCAGTTTGTAATAAATATATGAAATCAGTAGGGACAAACAGGAATAAATAAACCCTGTTAGTTCGTCCAGGTCTGCCCTAGTAGGTTTTCTCCTATTATTAGCCAGCACCGCCTTGACCTGCGACAATAGTTAGCCGAATACTCCGGCCAGCCCTCACTCCAATGTGGTCTCCCTCCCCGATGACGGGTGTCCCCCAAGATTACAGAACCGGCTCTTAGGACTGGAGGGGGCCTGGAGTCCAAGCCAGGTGGGGATAGTGTGTGCTTCCACGGTCTGGAGTGAGCGTGTCTTCTTATAGCCTGCTCTACGTCGTCTACGCCAGGTAACACAACACACTTACAACTTTGCATGATTGTTGTACCAGTTTCATCTGAGTGTACTATCAAACTGTAACTATCAAATATCTCATTTATAAACAAATAACATAAGACCATCAAGTGATATATTTTGAGTATCTGGTATGAAAAAGCTCTTTATTATTCCATTTTTGGTTTTCGTAATGTATCTATACGTGCACTAATATCCAAAACAGCAATCGAAGTCAGTGTACTGTTTTTGTTGTTTGTCATAACGAGAAATTGACGTTTTTACTAACGTGTCTGTCTGAGTCCCGCGTTTTTTTTTTTGTCGTAAGGTTACATTTGAGGTACAGAATACATTTGATAACCTGGCACTTCTTGACGAGTTAAGCAAAAATCCCTCTATACCCCCCTCCCTAAATAAAACATTAATTTCTGTTAGCTTCCCTCTTCTGACTCTCTTTACAATCGGCTGTTTTTCATAATATCCATTTTTTCTTTTCAACCAATTACAATATAGAATAAAATGTATAAGTGTGAACTAGTATAACTATAAAATTTCAGATCGATTTTATTATTTTTATTAATTACGACCCCTACTGTATAGTGTAGAGTTGTAGAGAAACCGCTACTTTCCTATAGTCAAAGCAAAATTTGTTATTAAAGTTTATGAGCGAGTTCACGCGTTCGAAATTTCACCGAAAAATTTACTGAAAGCTCTCATTACTTCGTAGGAATAAAACAGACACAATTATAAAGACGTTTAATTACCGGCCTGTAACCTTTTCGTAACCTTCCACATTAGATGATAACTACAGATAATTACTAAACAATAATATTTTACTTGTAGCGTCCTCCCGATCTGAAAATACTCCCAATAGCGTATTTATTTTTTTATTAATTATTAAGGGCAATTTATTATCAATTATCGCTGGCGATCAATTGATAAATTTAACTTGAACTCATGAAGACAAATTAATACTAAACGTTATTCTTTCAAAGGTTTTAACAGTTGTATATTGTGGGATGATGTATATGCGGTGAAAACATCTTTATGGGAGGGATCTATATTGTTGTTGTTTATTGTTTTGTGTGTTTTCGACGAACACTTACTGTCATCTTCAGGCACAATATCGATCTTGTTATATCATCTTTATTTCCCCCTCCCCCCCCTACTTAAATCGTCTCTCTTCGATCGTACTAAGTCTCTTCAAATATATACTCATGAACAATTGTTTAATTTAAACAATAAATGTACAATTTTTGTTTGAAATTTGAATGCCAAAGGAGATATAAACAATTTTTGCCTTCCAATAACCTGACGTGACGTAAGAATAAAGTATTGTCACAAAAAAATGTATTTGTTTTTTAAATGTCTTTGCCATTGAAAAGTTTAATTTGTTAGACACTCTCTATAATATGTTTTTTTTACTTCATTTAGTATTCAATGTGATAGGGGGAAAGAAATTTATTTAAAAAAAATAATTTTACAAATAAGTGCGAATGATTTATTGTTTAAAACAAGGACTTAGCATACTTATCAGTCCCACGTTTAATATTAATACACATACGTTATTATTAAATACGAGATACATACATACGAGATACATAAAATAACAATAAAACATATGGCAGTTAATAATTTGTTCTATAGATTTATTAGTTATCGTGGTTCTTTATTGTGAAGAATACTGTTGTGCAGTTCACACTAAGAAGTCCTTCCTCTTTGTCCTTATCCTAAAAATAAAAATAAAAAATGTAAAATTTAAATAAAATTAATATTTTATTAATCAGTTATTTTAATATTCAGTTTATCAGTTTCTACATCGAAGCATTAGTTGCTCTTAATACAAATCCCTTACAGTGCAAAATCTGACTGACATTATTCCCAAGAGTGCTGACTATAATTAAATCATATACAATGTTTTTAGTTACTTTTTAATTATTTCAGAAAATCTGAAAAAAAAACGAAATATCAGGGTCCTGGAATTTATTGAATGGGAGTTTTATTGACTGACCATTGATGGGAAAATTTTTTTATGCATTAAGAAACTTATTTAGCTAACTTTTGATCATTTTTGCCAAAGATTTTCAGGATTCAATATTGTATTTTGTACCATTGTAAATTAATACAATTGAAATATAATAAGGATATTTATTTAAATTTAAGGAGCGTTCCTTAAAAAATTAATTTAAACGTTGATCCCACTGGATTGACTCTGAACTTATATTTTTTCTCAGAATACTTCATATAAACTTCATATAAAAAACAGCAACATATGTGTAACATGACGTATGATGTTATCGAATATTCCTCAGACCGACCAGGTATGATTTTTCTGTACCCGTTTAAAAGCACAGCCCCTTGAAACTGTGAACATCCGAAAACGTACGTGGTGCGGTGCCGCTCTTGTAACCAGAGTAACGACAGTGTTCTTAGATTGCTGCTTCCTGCCGGGGGGGGGGGAATTGTATATATACTATAACTATACTGTTATATAAACACACTTATAAGTTATGACATGTCCTGTCCTGAAATTATTAAGAAATTATAAAGTTTACCTTACCTACACAGAACAGAAAAGGGGGGACTCTATTCCGCAGGAAGGACTGCAAAAGACTCCCCAAAATGTCTAGAGTAGAAAAAATAATTCAGCGATAATGGGGGGGGGATAAAGTATATCAATAACATCGAAATAGAAGATTATGCAGAAATTTCGGTACAATGATAATATGGATATTTTTATGGATACAAAAAAGGGAGAGGGATGCTCTGATATGAATTGGGGGAGGGGTCATAACCAAAACAACCCCAAATGTCAAAAATTTGTTTTGTCGATTTATCCGTGTATTCTAAATCATTTGATAAATGAATTACGTATTGATTCTTACAAAAATAATTCAAGTTGAAAAAAATTTCCCAGTTTGAGCTGAGACACGAACTTTTGCGTGAAAATTCTATTCCTTGTCTCGAATAATAGAAAAATATTGCCAACTCAAAAAAATCATTGTCTTTATTACTTTCTATAAGCCCCGGCAGGGGCCTGAAATAAGTCGGCCTCTCGGCCGGAAGGTCGACCCTGCTTAAACAGGTAGATGGGATCTTGTAGCTTCGGAGATCGGCCTCGATCTCTCGGCTGGGTGTAGATCTTCAGTCTCCGTCAGGGGGCTAGGGTTCGATCACGTCCATCTGTCTCCAGGCTTCGGCGGTCCAGCAGTGCTTCCATCTGACGGGCATTGGTGGTGGTTGAAGGTCGGAGAATAGTGGGTTGTGGCTGTGTCGGAGTGAGTCGAAAAATTTGATGTGTCTTCTCTTTCTTTCTATATGCCGACTTATTTCAGGCCCCTGCCGGGGCTGGCCAGGCTTGACCTGGCCGACTACAAACCCTTGCCTAGGTACCCCTAGGCTCCACCCTCGGTAGACTCTCACTACCTTCCTGATTCCACCCGCCTCCTTAAGGCATACCCCACCCTATATCATTCTCATACATCCTTCAAATGGGGGACTCCCCTTAGTGAAAGGCACTCATTAGCCCAAAGTAATTTTCCCACATCCTATTTTATAAGTTTGAGAGCTAAGGAAAAAAAAAAAAAAAAAAAAAAAAAATTACTTTCTATAATGTGTTGGGTATTTAATTGGTTATAATAAAACCTTTCATAACGATCTTTATGTGCCTTACATTCTTGAACTCATCCCTTCCAAGTTGATGAAATTCCATAGTAACCTGTCCAACCAACCTAATACCCTAGCACAGTCATTGCACTGCACCACTCATCCCTATAATCCTCCTTGGAGACTAAAACGACTCACTAACACCTGCTATAAATTAGTGACAATGGGAGTCCTGGAAAAGGCCAGTTTCTCCAATCATGTCCTGAGCGTCTGTGGTTCTCGCAATCTTCGTCAGCCTACACTGGCTCGTATCCGGTGACGCCGGAAGGATGATGTGGAGGGACATCCCAAGACTCCACTTCCTCTTTCGCCTGCGAGGGAGGTGACCACCATGTTTGATTTGGGAGGCCTCTAGGCTGTCTGTAAATATTGCATGAATGAAAACATTTATCACAATTACTTATTGCCTAATAAGGCAGATTGTAATTTCAACACAATAAACCAGTTTCAATAATAAAAATAATAATATTGTTTATAATTAAGAAAATGCTTTAAAACTTGACGTCCGGCAACCCCTATGGTTCATAGAGTTATATGTGATGAAAGTATAACTTAATACGCCCTCGTGATGACATGAAAAATAATGAAGAATCGTTAATTACATTTGGTAATTAATGAAATAACCATGACTTGACTTGATATTTTGGCATTCGGTGGAACTTTTCGCTCATTCCCTTTTGGTAGTCTTATATGTTTTTTGGTAACTTCGTACTTAGTACATACTAATTTATAAATTAACGGACTGTCAAGATTAGTTATTCACAAGTCACAATATTCATTCAATGATTCTCAATGGTTATGTTTCGCAAGCGTAGGTGGCGGCGGATCGCCTCACAATGCAGTTTAGTTAAACTCTTCCTGGATATTGAGAGGCTTTGAGCTAGTTTTATTTACTATATACTCGATATTATGTCGCTTGTTTCTAATTATATGCACAGGTTATGCGATTCTACCTGTCTTAGTGATATTAAAATTTGGATATATGTGAATATAATTGGCTGTCCTCTGGTCTCGTATGTTCATGACGTCTCATTCCGAGTTTACTATTTCATTCCCATATATATGCTGCACTAATTTTTTTTTTCTTTCATAACCCCTTTAAATTTACAGATAATTATATATAATTATAGATCCTCAGGCGAATCTTTTGTTTTGTTATTTTATAAAAATTATATAATGAATAAACAAGTATAATGATATACATTATACGTGACTTGACTAAACTGACTCTAATAAAGGTGATGGGGCTCACCTTTTTGATGAAACTTAAAACCAACTTACATACTAATTCTTAACCTAATTTTCCCCCGACAGTCTGTTGCCATCGATGGGGGAGGGGTGGTGGGGTCATGGTGCTAAACACTGGGTTGGCTAGGTGCTGCAACCCAATGCTGCACTAAATTTTGTATTGGATGTCTTATAATTACCTGATCTATCACTTTAAAAGGCAGTGGATCTTTAGATATGTATTGCAGATTATTTAAAAGTACTTGATCTCATTAAAATGTTTTTATCTATGTTACCTATTGCACAATCAATCGGATAGACTTGTAGGTCTCGGGGATATCTCGCAATGAGCCATTTCTATCCTTAGACAAAATCGTGTTTACGGAAATATTTTCGTGATAATAATTGACTGATTAAAAAAAAAAAAATACAGTTTCTTGTTTTATCATAGACAAATGAAGCAAGTCAATGCAATGTGCAGATATTCCTGAAATAGAGTAGAGGGGGGGGGGTCTTGATAGCACTATCGATGTATACGTTGTCTCTTGTGGTTTTGTGCTTATATTTGTTATAATACTAATCAGTAGCTGTTCTCTGGCCTAGGAACTACCTGGGGCATGTCTGCGCACATAAATATGGCATATCCAACAAATATGGAAGATTATAATAAGTAAGTAGGAATTTACTATATTACAAATTAAGGAAAGAATATTTTTTTTCGCAAGAGATTTTTTTTAAACAAGGTGTTCTAGGGCTTAATAGCTGACCAAAGGGTCGACGGACTCTCCATACTTTCATTATTCACAAAATTTAAAAAAAAAAGTGACTAATATTTTCGC
The DNA here is from genome assembly GCA_930367205.1 of Acanthosoma haemorrhoidale. Taxonomy (NCBI): domain Eukaryota; kingdom Metazoa; phylum Arthropoda; class Insecta; order Hemiptera; family Acanthosomatidae; genus Acanthosoma; species Acanthosoma haemorrhoidale. The sequence continues at coordinate 12,655,475 of OV884015.1, read as the reverse complement.
AATTTTCAACGGTACAAAAAAAATGTGTGAAATATCCTTCTATGTTACAATTTTTTTAATTCAACATTTCGAGCTAGTTTAAATAACTTCCAAGCAGAATCTTTTGTTTCCACCAAGAAGTTTTGGTCCGTTTCCTCAACTATTTCAGTTTTTTTTATCAGTATTTTGTATTCAATGTCCCGATTTCCTTCGAGACTTGTTGAACTTCTATGAGTCGATTTAAGCGAGTGCACGATGATTGCCTCAGTAGAAGAGGTCTGTCAGTTCGGGACAACTGACCTCATCCAGTTGGAAAGATAGGATGCAGGGGACGGTACGGATAGATTTGAGTTAGATAGGATCAAGTTCGGGACGTGATTCTTCCCTTCATATAGGATGCGGGGAAATCAATAGCTCGCGTGGGTATGGCCGCATTTTAAGGCCCCTGAACTAGATCTGTTCCTTTAGTACACAATCGGGATTGTGACAAGTATCTACCCGCTACCCGTTTTTTTTTTAAAAACAAGGTTATTTATTTTTTTTTAATGTGTTGGATCCACTCATTCCAAATAATTTCTTCTTTATTTCCCCCTTATTCCTCATTTTAAGTTTGAAGGCTTAGGGGAAAAAAAAAAAAAAAAAAAATTAATGTGTTGTTTGCTTTGTTTCACACTTATGAAATATAAATGTGTCCTCCGGCCAGCTCTGCTGTACGGTGCCCCGCTATTTACCCACTTGACTGACAATACAGCCAAATATCTCCAACATTTCCAGAATGGGATCATGCGAAAAGTGATCAGACATACCTCTCTCGAGAGGTTAAAGAACGCTGACCTGCACCCGTTGCTTGGTGTGCCGTCGGTGGGTGAGTTCATCCGCCGGAGACACATCCACTTTTTTGACTCGTTGCAGCACCTAACCAACCCAGTGTTTAACACTATGACCCCACCAACCTTCCCCCATCGATGGCAACAGCCTGTAGGGAAAATTAGATTAAAATTTGGTTTGTTATATGTCTAACTTATATATGTCAAAACTATGATTCATAAGGTGAGTCCCGTTACTTTTTAAACATATCTAGACAATGTATAATGCACATTATACCTTTCGACAACCACAATCGCAAATCGCAGTGTGAAATTGTTAAAAATAGAATAAAATATAGCCAAGCTACAGGACAGGTCATATAATATTGACCTAATGTAAATAGATTCATTTATATAGGATCTTGAAATGGAAAATCCTGACATGTAAATAAATATGTAATTCTCATTCGAATATATAAGACAAGCGTCGTAAATACAGTTTTTATGTTTCTACTAGGTATGTAAACCTAAAAAATATTGACGCGAGGGAAAAAAAAATCAAATCATTACACGGCACATTCGCTTATTAATTTTTCCTTCAGAAATCGTTATAGTGACTATAATTTTTTTATCTGTACATTTTCAGTTGTATCCTTGGTTTATATTATATTAGTCCCATTAAGCTGTATCAAGTAACCTTAACATTTCATGAGGTAGAACGGCGAACGCAGGTAATAAGGTTAACTGCGCTGCTGGAAGTCACTTTCACACATGCATAGATGCACATGGATTTGTCCTCTGGTGCGCATGCACGCCATATATATATCCATATTTGACACGGGTTTATTGCCGGTTTCTCACGAGGCACTTAGCAACTGCTTAATAATCCAAAGAGGACCTTCGACAGAACGCCGAAGATCTCCTCGAGCTAGTGAAATCGTAATGGGTATAGATCCAGCGATAGGAGCTTTTTTTATTCCTACAGGGTACGGGCTGTCCTCAATATGACATAACAGGAAACACCTTAAAATACTACCAGGGCTTACTTAAAATATGGTCGGAATAGTGTTTTGACTTTATCAACTTTGAAGAGATTCATTGAAAAAATTAGGGAGACTGGATCAGTTGGAGACACTAAACACACTGGTCGTCCAAAAACAAGCCGTTCAAATGTCAATATCAAAGCAGTGCGTGAGAGTGTTGTTGAAAATCGAGGAATCTCAATTCTGCGTCGTAAACACAGTTCTTTGTGCCGAAATTGGATGATATTGATGTGCTCAATATGTGGTTTCGATAAGATGGTGCCACATTTCATACAGCCCATGAAACAATTCAAATACTGCATGAGACATTTCCAGGTCGTGTACTCTCTCGTTTTGGCGATCAGAATTGGCCCCCTAGATCGTGTGATTTAGGTTTCTTTTTATGGGGTTATTTGAAGTCAAAGGTGTTTGTCAACAAGCCCACACCCACCCATGCATTAAAAGAGGAAATTCAACGCTGCATCAACGAAATTCAACCACATTTATGCCAAATGGTCATGGAAAATTTCGACAAAAGAGTGCGTATGTGCCAGCCAAGTCGTGGAGGCCATTTGCCCGATGTGTTATTCCATAAATAGCCCTATCATATTTACTTTATAATTCAATAAAAAAATAACAACAAAAATACTAAAAACTATTTTTTCTATTTAAATCAAATCTTACGGTAATTCTTGGACACCCTTTATATAATAAGCATGAAAAAAAATCGTTGTCTATCCAGAAAATAAAAATAATCGCAATACAAACATCGGGTGCATCCAGTCTAAAAACAAAATACTGTCATCATCATTTTTGATAATTAATAAAGTATTTTTTATTGAAGTGCATATAAGTTTTAATCCAGAAAAACATATAAATTAAAAAAATCTAACTACAAAGTGCTAAATGTTTTCTATTGTTTAGCGACATATATAAATAAATAATTCCGGAGGCATTACATTCTATAAATGAATTAAAGGGCCGACATTAAAAAACGGGTATTTAATCTTGTTCCAGCCGATTACAATAGCTTTGTTTTTTTAATTTACGTTTTATTATTTTAAGAATTCTCTGTTGTAAAGACAACGTTCACTGTTTTTTTATTTGTTAGGTTGTAGGTGGAATAGTACTAACTATAAACACTATAGCACTTCGAATAACAAATGAGAGAATTTTGTTATTGTGTCATACCCGCATTATTATAAAAAAAAATTTTCACCTGGTACTTAAATTAACGATCTCACAACACTAATGATCTAAAGACACTTTATTAATAAAATAGCTCGCAAAAATAGCCCTGTTTACAGGAGAGGGGACTGGTTAAGGGCTGCTTGATTAAGCCTCAAGGACAGAGTAAGGAAGTCCCTCACTGTGGACTAGGCAAAGTTTTGTCATCGGGGAGCTTACTGTCTAATGGTCCCTCTTTACTTTAGGCCAAGCCGACCATTGGGATAAAGCGGTTGGTCCGATAACTATGCGAAAAAACTAACTGCGAGAAAACTTATAGATAAATAAAATAGTTTAATTACCTATAATTACATACAATAAAAGTAATAATTACTTAATGTTTCCTCCTTAAACAATTATCCTAATATGCTTTGATGCAGTTCGTCGATATTTTTCTAAAATTTTAAAGGAAACGTTCCAGATACTTTGTCCATTGGACGAAACAAGACATTATGTGATACTCGTTTAAGGCGCTGGAAAAAATGTGAGGCCTGGTTTGGTGTGCTTAGTAATCGAAACGTGATTGGCTTCACTGAGTCCGATGAGTCGACAGAAGTATTGTCGAAAGCTCTGGCGTGAATCACACTTAATGAAGAAATTTATGGAGCCTAAGCAGTGATCATTGCTTTCTTAGTCACGGTTAAAGGTTGCCTGTGAGTGATTCTGTGATAAAGCATCGGTGGTGTCGTAAATATGATTATATCGTTCTGAAATTTAAGACGTATGATTCTAAAATACCTCGGCATGTACGAATTATTTTGAGTCAACTTTTCCAATTTTTTTTTTTGTACCATACAAGTGAATACCGTACCTACACCGACAATCTAACAGTGTCGTGAAGATGGAATAAGGATTGGGACGGGAGTGTAGCTTGACTAAGACCGAATAGAGTAATCGTTCTAGAATATGACATCCTAGGCTGACCCAGATGTACCTTAGTCTCAGTCTTGACCGACCAAAAGGAGCGCGATAATGCACCATTGACCTTTCATCACATCATCACTGAGTGCTTCAAATTCAAACCGGACATCCAGAAGAACTCGAAGGAGTAAAGCACGCAGTAAAATACGCAGAATAGACATTGTTGATAAGACCTTATAAATAAACATTATTTAAAAAAAATACAATAAAAATAATCGGAAGTATGGAAACAAAAATTCGACGCGTTTCACTGACTTGTATGATTTCCTATTCATATATCAAAAGCTACTCAGTATATTGAAATTGCTGTATTGTGCTAAAATTACAATCCGCCTTATTGGGCAATAAGTAATTGTGATAAATGTTTTCATTCATACCATATTTACAATTTTCATTCACTGGCTCCTGGACCTCCCAATCCACATGTTTGTGACCACCCACGCAAGCGAAAGAGGAAGCGGAGTCTTGGGACGTCCCTCGCGCTCCTCTGTCAGCCGCGTCACCGGATTCAAGCCAGTGAAGCCTGACCAAGATCGCGAGAACCACAGACGCTCAGGACATGATTGGAGAAACTGGCCTTTGCCACGATTCCCACTGTCACGCATTTATAGCAGGTCACGAGGCCACTGCCGTTTCAGTTTCCGAGGAGGATTATAGGGATGAGTGGAGCAGTGCAATGACTGTGTGATCAGGGTGGTTGGATAGGTTATTATGGAATTTCATGAACTTGGAAGGGTTGAGTTCGAGAATATAAGATGTATTAAGATCGTTATGAAGGGCTTTGTTGCTGAAATAATAAGGGGCATTTACTATTGTTCTCAGGACGTTTGATTGAAAGGATTGATTCACTATATAGTGTTCTAATTATATTCTTTGATTTCTTTTTGTTAAGGACACATTAATAATAATGATCATGTCTATAGTCACTGTTCAAGAATTACAGTTGCTTATTGCAAAGCAATAAATGATTTTTTGTAGTTGAAGTGACTTAATTATAGAATTTCTGTAGACTGGCCTTCTCAGGATTGATTTAAATCAAAAATGCAAAGACCCTAATAGTAAAAAAAAATGATTTTTTAGAGTCACAGATCACAAGATCTGGCTGAAATACGACCTGTATTTGACCCTATTAGGGTCTGAGAAGTTTAAGGGATTTCTGTTGAGTTTCTGAAGAGACCCTTCTTGCGCAGTCGTGAGAGCTATCTCAGTAACATTTCTCTTGTAGGGTATTATGAAGCGGAAATAAACGGATTTGTTTGTAGTATCTTAGCGGTTGCCAGTGCCTATAAATAAAGTCTACTAATACGGAATTCTATTCTATTAACGAAAAATATATACATAGAACTCTCTAAAAATATACTGTTTATCTGGAGTTGACACCCCTCCTCACAAACCTTCTTCCTAAGACTTCAAGTTCGATTGCTGCACTCATATAAATTAACCTAACAAACCTCGCTAACACCACACAGGATTTCACTCACCTTCAGAACGATCTAACATTTTGAAATAATCTATATTGTAAAGATTTATCACTTTGAAAGGATCTGAATATAGGCGTCTGGAGAAGTGCCTCGAGTCGATACGTCGGGAATAATGTTGACTTCGATTGTACTCGGAAGCCATTGTCCGATTAAAGTAGAAGAACTATCAGTCACTAATGTTCGTTCACACACAATGGATCACCTCCGCTACCTAGCCGGTGCCAACGCCCTCCGGAGCCGATAAGTACTAAAAGATACTCAGGTCACTTTCTTATGATTGCATTCCCAGGATAGGGAGCGGAATATCTCCTAGGAAGAAGAAATCTCACCTGAAGAATATAACGGCTGTTGTCAGCTCCTTTGAATATTTATTGATTATAAAACAACTTTATTATGATAAAATTACAATCTGCCTCGCTGGGCAAGAAGAGATTGTGATAAATGTACTCATTCATACCATATTTACAATTTTCATTCACTCGCTCATTCATACAGTATTTACAAACAGCCAGGAGGCCTCCCAAGTCCACATGGTTGTCACCTCCCTCGCATGCGAAAGAGGAAGCGGATTCTTGTGAAGTACCCCCCCTCCTCGGTCAGCCACGTCACCGGATACGAGCCAGTGTAGGCTGACGAAGAGCGCGAGAGCCACAGACGCTTAGGACATGATTGGAGAAACTAGCTATTGCCAGGACTCCCACTGTCACGTATTTATAGCAGGTCACGAGGCCACTGCCATTTTAGTCTCCGAGGAGGATTATAGGGATGAGTGGCGTAGTGTGGATTAGGGTGGTTGGATAGGTTACAATGGATCCTTTGAATATAAGGAAGTATTAGCATTAATCAGTTTTTTTTTGTAAGTTTGTCATTTTATCATTTACAATTTCGCATAAAACACTACTTTTTTTGGTCACTGAAATTGTATGAATGTGTACACTCCATTATTTTCCAATGCTTGGATTCCCGGAATGACTGAATGCTTCTAAAAAAACAAAACAAAACAAGAGGGGTAAAAGAAGGTGGTGAATACAGGAAAAGGTTGGGGAAGGAAAAATATATGGAAAAAACTACGGTATACCTTATGACAGTCAAGACGAAGCGTGGTGTGCGGATGAACGTACAGCGCGCCAACGGATTCTCTAGCGTCAATATCCAATGAAATAAGAAAGTCCCGATAAAGGGTCAGACGAAAGAGCGAAGCATGATTTCTTGATGATTGAAGAAGAAGATGAAAACGGATAATTAATATTGTTTGATTGCTGTCCGGAGAGAAAATGTCACACAATGTCGCCAAATGAGATAATGAGAGAACAAAAAAAAAGGGAGGTTATCATCACAGAGGAAGGTTAGACGAGAGCTGGCCACACTGGTCTCTGCGCACGGACAGCTGACCTCACCGCAACAATGTTCGTGTTGCCCATGTACAATAAATCATGAAAAGACTACATTTAAAAGAAGATAAAAATACATAATAATACTAAATGAAAGATAAGTAAACAAAATTAATTATACGGACCAATAAAAGTAACACAAAAATTTAAGTAGCTGGGCGAGACTATATGTAACAACGGTTCGGAAAAAGAAAGTATGAAAGAAAGAATCACCAAACTAGAGAGACTAAGTTTTGCAACCAGTAACGTATATAACAAGAGAAACCTTTCCACTAAAGCGAAAATAAGACACTACAACGCAGTCGTTAAACCGGTAATATTATATGGGACGGAAGCCTCATGCCTTCCCAATCTAGAGAAACTACTCAGAATAGAACGAAGAATCCTAAGAAGGATCTATGGCCCCCAAAAGACACAAGAAGGATACAGGCTAAGATCCAACCAAGAAATCTACAAAGACACAAAAGACCTAGAAACGGACATAAGGATCAGGAGACTGAAATTCCACGGACATATGGTAAGAATGACCCAGGAAAGACTATAAATAAGGAAATATTCCGAGGGGATATTTAATAAAGCTCAAGGGGATACACCAAGCAGATGAAGGAAGAAACTGAAAGACTAGAAATAACGGACCAGGATTGCCAGGACGGAGAAAGTTATAGGAAAAGACTGAAGGAAATCAAGGTTCTTGTGGGAAAGAAAAACTCGAAAAAGGGAGTCGCGTGGACAGAGGAAAGAAAACAAAAGCACGCTGAGGTAATGAGGGAAAAATGGAAGGAAAGGAAAAACAAAAACAAGAAAAGAATCGGAAGTAATAATATTCGCGTAGTCTTTAAGGCCTTTCCGTGACAAAAAAAAAATGAATTATAATTAGGTACAAATTGTAATAATTGTTAATTTTATTCCAACAATATATGTTTTGTGCGTTTGCGAATGTATCTTTTTGAGGGTATGTTTACTGTAATTGCTTATTAATGGCTTTTCGAAAATGTAAGTTAGAAAACAGAAGTTCTCTGCCTTGATGATTTAATTTAAAGTACAAGTGCCACTCCAAACCGATACAGCCTATGTCATTGTGGGGATGGATTGCTGTTGTATGTAGTTTTAATACGTTTTCAGGGGGGGGGGGTTATTATTGATAAGTAGTATTGATATGTAGTATTGATAAGTAACTGATTAACAAACCTGCTTCAGTATTAGCATTGTGTAGGATCTTGTTTTTAGTTAAGACATGTGTTTACGACAGTGTGTACCCTAGTCTAGTTAGCTCAAAGTCGTCAATTCAACTATTCCAAATGACTAGGTCCATCCATTGCTCCATTGTGTTTTTGTTTTCGTATTTTGAATACTAGAGGCATTGCTAATTTCTCAATATTTTTTTCATTTTGTATGTTTGCTGTCATGTGAGTATTCTTGCCAAATAGTAGGTATTTTTGCTCAATCTCAGAACGCTTGTGGACTCGAACAAATGTGACTTCTTCTCCTATGTGGGAAAACAAGATAACAAGTTAAATATTTCCAATAAATGTTTCTTTTGAGATAAATAAACCTGTGAATGTAATAACCGTATTCTTATCGATTCTAGATTTATTTATTTCAGATTTGAAAATGGCCTCCCCCTCCCCCGTTTGATTAAGGAATCTTTAAAAATCATGTTTTTCTATGATCGATATAATTTAACAAGTTAAATAAACGATTTTTAACTATGATAACTTCTCACGGAGTTACCGGCATATTGCCATACCGTATATCGGTATTGTTTTTTTTTTTCATTTTATACTTTAATTTACCGGTTATTACAGAAACGCATTTAACAGTTAGTTAAATGCTTTTTTTTTTTTGCACTTTAAACTGGGAGAGAGCAGTTGGGAGCGAAGTGCTGGTGCAAGCAGGTGTGTTCCAGGCAACAGCTGTCTTCCTGTTTCGCCGCTCAACCGTCATCTGTCATTTAAAGTAGATTATTGGAAAAATACTGAAGAATTTCGACGATTAGCTCAATCAGTATAAATACAAGTATATACATCAAGAATACAATCGTATCGATAATTCGTCTGATATTATTCGATTTTATATTATATTATAATTGTGATTGTTTTCCGATTGTACAGAAAGTCTTGTCAGTTTTTCTCCTCTCCTCTTTGAAAATCATCATAAACTCTTTCACTACATTTTTTGACGGGGCGACCCAGAATTATTTTACCCTGTGCTTACCCATCTATGGTTTCTCGGTCGCCTTTCTTGAGCCAGCATAACGACCATGGTGAGCTTGACTCTGTATGTCCATTGCTTCGGTTTTGATACGAATCAGTTCTAGATACCGTCCTCCTGTGCCATCGGTCACATTCGCAACGGAAGGGAACCCATCCCGCACTTCTAGGGGAATAAAGGGGTTTGTATATAGTTCCCGATCATAAGGAGTATCCTATCCTATTATGTCATGTCCAAAACATTCCCCTTTCGTGCGATCTGGAGCAGAATGATAGATTTTCTCCAACTATGTCTACAAAGAGTAAATTTTAGATTTTTACTAACAAATTTTATTTCGTCACGTACAAATTAAGTGCTAACCACCATTCCGATAGTAAAACATCACTTCTAATATGTACCTTATATCAAAAGGTATTTGAGTATTGTAGTGCTGAAATGACTCAGGCAGAGGTTTAGAGAAACACACTCCACTTGGAGGACTTCCCGCCTAACGTCACCCGATATGGCTATGACAATCTTAGACCAACACATTGTGGGTATTCTAGCAAGCAGTTACTCTATATAGAGCAGGTACCGTTCCTTGTCTTTTGTGTGGGAGCTCCAGAATATATTTTCCACTTGACTGGTGTTAGTCACACACACTCTACTGTGAATAACAAATTATTTTCCTTGTGCCTCTGTGAACCATCGCAGCATTTCAGAGTTACCTTGGGTTATTTTTATAGACATTCCTTTAGGATCGACATAGTACCATATACAAACGACATATATACATATATTTAATGCTTAATAGTTAAGAATACAAATAGGCTGGCAGATATCGTAAGAAATAGATACATACTATAAACTCTTCGATCAAAACGCCAACAATCAAAGGCATATGCTCAAAGTTTTTTATGAGGAGAGTAAAAAATGTCGCATTCTTCAATTAAAATACCGAGCATTTGTCAAGATATTTTTAAAAATAATGGTTTAAGTTTATGTTGTGCCAACTTGTTCACCGCAAACAAATAGAAGTTACGCTCTTCTCGGACCAGAAAACACCCGCCTACCTTTTCATATTTTATTACAATAAATCTTATGATACAGGAAGATGGGACTAGTTCACGATTCCGACACCACAAGAGCTTACAAGGGCGTTGGCGTTTTTTTTTTTAATGTTTGGCCAAAATAAAGGATCTTGTGATTGACCGAAATAAGCTTCTCTCTCATTGGCTGAGCGCAGAAATAACCTACCTGTATAAGGCAGACATTCTGAGCTTTTTGTACTGTCGGAATCAGACACTTGAAGTGAACACTGCGCTGGCGCGTGTTGCTCCGCGAGCTTTCGATTACTTATTTAATTATCTCTGCATCTCTCTTTCCTATTCTTGGTAGATTTAGTCCGGAAGTGTCAGCCTCCACGGCCTTCCCAGTGGAGTTCTTTGGCCTTGCCCCTCCTAAACTAGCACATCTTTTAATACAAGGTCTTCCCTGCAGACGACGACCTCTGGGGCCTTGGAAAATGTACTTAAGTACATAAAATGTAGCTTCTCTCCCAGGCGTCCAGTCCACCAGTGCCTCTTCCCGGTTCACACTTCCCTTTGGGTTGCGGACGGTTTTCGCCCTTCCTCAGATACCGAGTGTAAACTCGTGGTCATTACAATACTACCTATAGTGCCTAGACTATACCTATTCTCCTGTGCATTGTTTACTGTCGGGGCACACCTTCCAAGATCTTATGGAGTTAGATCAATAAACACATTCGAATTATGCTGGCTAGGTCGACGAGACCTCTCGTGGCCGACGTACATATTGGATCGAATAATCAAATAGCAGCTAGATGAGACAGAGGAAAAACTCATAAAAGTAAATATAATGAGTGTCATCGCGCCCAAATAAACCAACAGCATACTTTTCCCTATTTATTTTTTTTTCCTTCATATCCCCTTTAAATTTACAGATAATTATATACAGTTATAGACCCTCAGGCGAATCTAGTTACATAATTATTTTGTCTCTATAATTTATTTTGTAATTATAATTTTCCTTATACGTTCTTCGAACCTTTTATCCGGTCGGGTGTTACCATCAGCGCGAGTAAGGACCTTGTCAATATGAGCTCTCATTGGCTAAAATTCCAACCAACCACGTTGGCTGGAAGCAGGGAGCGGTGTTTAAATTAAACCTTTTAATTTAAAGTAGCCAATGGCTAGTTAGCTTACGTTATTGACTTATGTGATATATCATTGTTTGATAATATAATATAGTATAAGATATTAAACTTTTTGATAGCTTTGTTAGATAGAAGTAGACTTAGTAAAACGGGTTCACGAATTGGCTAACAATTTGTAACTCGATAGAATTTAGTGCGTTGTTCGTGACTCATCTTAAAATTGATATTATTATTATTAATAAAGATACTTGAATTTCAGTGAAACTAGTATATCGAAACTTTTCAAAACCTTCATTATAGTTGAGCAGTTGCACCATTTTTGAAGTAACTAATACGCAAAATGTTGATATGCCCCATAGATGTCTCTCTCTACTGATTGGTTGATATCACGAAGGAAGATTGTATTTTCTGATAACCTACAAAAATATCAGTTTACAGTTTGTCCATTAATATACTACCGGAGCCTATCTGGCCCGGCATCAGCAGACCTGGATCGCATGACCCATAGCTCTTGTAATGTTATTTATCGGCGGATCGATTTATGGGTGAAGGGAATATAATTGGCCGGAGACTACGCGGATCGATGAAACATTTTCAATGCGGATATGAACGAGTTGAAATGAGTTGGACTCGTTCATCTGAACCGAAGATCCGATATGAGCCATGAACAAACAACATTCGTTTTATTACACTCTGTTTTTTTCTTGGTATTCCACGGTTCATTTCTTTTTCCAAGAATTCACAATACGTACGTGTTGCTTAAATTTGTGAGGTCTATAGACTCCTGGCATTAAATTTTAAATATTATAAAGAAATAAATGGGCGAAGTCGTATATCATTTACATTTAACAATATCGACCGTCCGATGAAATAATCAGAATACTCGACATCTAACTAACGTACAACGTATCTTTAACTTCTGACGAGTCAAAATTAAAAAAAAGAAAACATGGAAAACATCAAAAAAATTCCAACCATCTACCCCGGGAAACTCAAGCGCCACGCAGCTAGTTACATCCAGTGCAGTTATTGTTATGTTGCCTTTATTGACTAATAACGGATTTATTTCAATTTTAAATATTAAAAAAAAAAAGACTAACGAAATGACGATTAATAATAGACACAATGATGAAATATCTAATGTGAAAAACGTTTTCTTGATTTGTTACCAGGGTTTCTAATAGGTCGGCAAGAAAGTAATTTCGGTTTTTTAGTGAGAAATAAAACGTAATTTTTTCTATACAAAAAATGAATTTTAATCAGTCAAATATATTTCATTCTGTTAGATGACCTTTTGGCATCTTTCAGGTAACTTCATTATCCCACGGTCCTTATCAGCAAAAAAACTCAACCAAGTGCGATTTGAGGCCATCGTTATTTACTGAATTTTTTACAATTTAAGTAGTTTTCTAAACTTCGAAACAAATGATAATCCGATGGTGCAAGGTCGGGGCTGTATGGGGGATGCGACATCACTTCCCAACCAAGCTCCAATAGTTTCGTACGTGTTGCTAAAGATGTGTGAGGCCTCGCATTGTCGTGGCGGAACCCAAATATCGAGCTTCTTGACAAGTCCAAGACGTCTTATATGATTTTCAATTGTTGTGTGTGATGCATTTAATTGTTTTGCAATCTCTCGCACAGTTATTGGTTATCTTTCAGTGAAAAATCTCCAGAACGAATTTTTTTAAACCAATTCTGACACGTGCGTTCTGCTAAACAATCAACACCATAAACTTCACATATCTCTTTGTGAGCCTCAGCCGCTTTCTTGCTTTTATGAAAATAAAAAAGTAATGTTAAAACTGACAGTTGCAAACAAAATTAGACGGAATTTGTCGACTACCAAATATCAAAAGAAAAAAAATTCTAACCTTGACAAAAGAATGACGAAACAAACATAACGCTATCTACTGGTGCAAACCGAAATCACTTTCTTGCCAACCCAATATTTGCTTTACAATAGTTAGGATTATACATAGAAGCGTGTATGTGTTCTTTATATGCACAACAACGCAGGAATGGCGCGTTATCTATGAGATAGCAGTCTTTTATAGCTCTGCCGTATGGAATTCTATCTATGGTAACAATTACTTAAACAATGAGTTTAGATTACAAAAACAACAAAACTGACATGCTATGTTAAACACGATAAGCATGGAGTAGGCTGATTGTTTCCTCTGATATTGAACCTCCTGAATTATTTTGTTTGGAAATATATTTTCCCTGTTTTTTATCAGTTACCGTTCAGGAATGACAATCTCATAATGACAATGGGCCTTTATTTTAATTGTATTACATCCATCATTTTTATTCATAAGGAATATAATCGTTATCAGTGTAGATGTTTATTCAGAGATATCAATTTTTTGCGGAGTTTTTTGTATATATATATATTGTAAAGTAGCCTAATAAATGTAATTTAATTAAACTTAGGAGGGTGTCAGTTTAAGAATATTTTTACGTTGCTCAACTAAACTTAGACGGCCATAATACGTTTGCTTGTACTTTTTTGAAAGTAGAGCCCTTTAAGCCCCCCCCCCCCTAGAGTGCTTATACATCCACGCAACCCCTGACCATTGATTGCCCTAGGCAATGGAGGGAGCAGAGGACGGAGGCAATGCCCTCCCAGCGAGGCCAAAGGCCGCACTTGGGCCAGGCCGAAGTCTGCCGTGCCGGACCTGCAGTGATTATCGATAGTGACTCACAATCGATTGCACTGGCGTAGTAGAATCGATTAGTCGATTTCATACTGCAAAACAATACTAGGTACTCCACTTTCAAACAGCTTGGTTTTTGTCTATATATTGCAGTACCTATTATAGTGTTTTATATATTTATGTTATATAAATATGATATATACATCACTTTTTTTTAAACAGTGAATATAGAAATGAGTTTATTCATTTTGACTGTATTACTCATATAAGTGAAATGATAAGTTTGTCGAAACGATGTACAAAAATAAACTTAATAAAAAATATTTTTTCATCGTCGACCCGATCTGATGTCCCAATAAAGCCTTCAACTCATTAATACGATGACAAAATGGAGATAGGAAGCGTATTTATTACTAGCAATTACTGCTAAATGTAATTCAGCAGAAAATTCTGAATAGCGGTGTGAAAAAGACAACAATAAAAGAATCATCCAAGAAAAGTTTCCTTTTAAATAAACACTTAACTATTATTTCTTAAAGTAAATAAATACCGTTTTTTTGTTTTTGACATAAAAAAAAACATACTTTTTAACTTTTAAGTTTCTTTATTTGTATTTTGCCAATAAAAGTCGTAGTAAGAATTCAATAGTCTATAAAATTGATTTGATAATGTATAATACACATATATATACATTGCCTGATTGGGCTATAAGTAATTGTGATAAATGATCTCATTCATACCAATTTACAATTTTCATTCAGTCGTTCATTCATACTATTTATACAAACAGCCAAGAGGCCCCCCAAATCCACATGGTTGTCACCTCCCTCGCGTGCGAATGAGGAAGCGGAGTCTTGGGAAGTGCCTCACGCTGCTACGTCAGCCGCGTCACTGGATAAGAGCCAGCGAAGGCTGGCCAAGAGCGCGAGAGCCACAGACGCTCAGGACATGATTGGGGAAACTGGCCATTGTCAGGACTCCCACTGTCACGTATTTATAGCAGGTCACGAAACCACTGCCGTTTTAGTCTCCGAGGAGGATTATAGGGATGAGTGGTGCCGTGCAATGACTGTGCTAGGGGATTACGGAGGTTGAATAGGTTACTATGGAATTTTATGAACTTGTAAGGGATGAGTTCGAGAATGTAAGGTATATTAAGATCGTTATGAAGGGTTTTGTAGCTGACGTAATAACGGGCATTTACTATTATTCTCAGGACTTTTGATTGAAAGGATTGGATACGCTTGATGTTAGACTTTTTTGCTGTCCCCCATAGCTCTATTCCGTATGCCCAGATTGGCTTAAGTATAACTTTGTAAATAAGTAGTTTATTTTCTATTGAGAGATGGGATGTCCTTCGAAGTAGTCTGTACAGTTGTCCAAAGCGTCTGTTTAGTTCTTGTATTTTTAGCGTTGTGTGTGTAGTTGTATTTATATAAAAATAATCGATTTTTACATTCGACAATCGATAAGGGTGACTACCCTTACTGCCTCTTCGTAATTTGACTCACGCCATTCATAGCATTAGCATATGCATGAGGATTAAACAAAGAATTGCAAGAGTCACTCGTTATAATTCAAGGTTTCCTAAGAAAAATAAATTAAATTTCACATTACTTCTATGAATCATGGAATTCATTTTACTTTTTAGCACGAACTATTAAAATATTTTCCTCGAATAGATTGTGACGAAATATATATTTAAGGATAAATTGTCATTTGGGGAACTTTAGGGTACATTTCGAATTTGAGAAAACTCTACCTTCAATGCAAAAAAACAAATTAAAAATTCTTTGTAAAAATTTGACCTGGTTTTGACTGTCATCTCCCTAAAGCTTGCTCGAATGTTTAAAAAAAAATAATATCCGACATTTGTAAACTGAAGGTGAGCCCCATCACCTAGTAATGTATATATGTTATAGACTTTTAACTACAATCTGATATTGTTATGTAACCCAACCTCCTTTGAATACATCAGCGCATCGCAGTAAGAGGAGAAAATTATTAATTATTCGTTCATATTGTTTTCACATATTTTATAATAAATAAAAGGGTTTAGAAAAAAATAAATAATAAATAAATAAAATAATATTTTCCTATTACGTTGAGTTGAGTATCAAATCAAAGATTTCAAACTGTATTTATTATTAGTCATTAAAACCGTGAAAAATAAGGAAGGGGGGGGTCATTTGTCATTTTATTTTACTCGTTATACAATAAATATTTTCCATATTATATCAAATTAAATTAAAAAAAAAGGTAGGTGTTATTTGTTAGTGATTCAGTAGATCATTACTACTAGGAAAAAAATCATTGAAACTGCACATGAAATCGCAACAAAGAAAATTTTTCTTTGCTATATTTGTTCCTAAGCTTTACTTTTTAAACAAAAAAAAATTTTAACTTGGGACTGTTCCTACTCAGTCAGTTGTACTCGTTGACAATACAGTGGAATCCCGATATTTCGTATTTCCGGTTAATTCGTACAAAGTTGCCGGTCCCTAGAGAAAATCCTGGTAAGTGGTATAAAAACAATGCATTTCAGTTCCCTCGGTAATTCGTATTATTTTTATGCTCGAGGTCATTTAAAACGTCTTATAATACGTATTTCCAGCTTGAAAACTTCGTTAATTCGTACTGTTTCAAGAAAGGGAAAGAGGACAGTGAGAGACCAGAGAGCAGAATGAGTGCGAGATAAATGTTTTCTAGGAAATCCCATATGTAATTCGTACTCTTTTTACTCAAAGGAAATAAGGAGAGGAGAGAGGGAAAGTTTTAGGAATTGTACGCGTTTGTTTCGTTTCTACAGTTCAGTCTCGTTTTCGTTATCGTTGTGACACGTTACCATGCCTCCGAAAAAAGTTAGCCTCTCTATTAAAGAGAAACAACAAATCATAAAGGCCGCGGCCAGTGTCTTTAAGCAAATTGACGTCTCCAAGCATTTTAACGTCCCTCGTTCCAAGATCACATCAATCCTGAAGAACAAGGACAAAATCACTTCCCAGACATCAAGCAGCGAAGTAAAACGCTTCAAGACTGGTGATTACCCACAACTTGAAGAGTACTTAAAAACGTAGTTCGCGCAAGAAAGGAATTCAATTGTACCAGTTGGAGGAAATATACAAAGGAACTGACAATACCCCTCTGCAAGGATTGCGTCAAAAAAAAAAATTATGAATTTTTTTCTTGAAAATGATTGGTGTTTATTTAATCTAGAGTATAAGTACATATCTTTTGTAGCATGTATTGTTTATTGTTTAGTTTAGTATTAAGCAGTGTTTATTGCATAGTCATTACTATATTGTACATACTTCTTAATACATACATTTTTTTTTTTTTTTCTTCATAGCCCCTTTAAATTTACAGATAATTATATATAATTATAGAAAAGAACGCTTTGTTGATTTTATAATACATAAATGTTTTATTCCCGATAATTCATACTAAACTGTCAGTCCCTTGACAATACGAATTATCGGGATTATACTGTATGCGATGCTAACTTGATATCGGTGAGCTCTGTTAGCTCTGAGAACATTTCAAATTACTTGTTACTTGATCAGTGTTGGCTAAAATTTAGTCAAATGCTCAAAGGCAAAGAACAAAGATTCTTTCCTCCTCTTTGACCCCAGATTTTCCTGTTTTTAACTTGTGTACTTTTTAAGAGGATATTAAAATTCACATCGCCTCTTTTCCTGTTTGTGAACTCCTTAGATAAGACATTTTAATAAACGTTATCGATTCAGTATAGGGATTTCTTATTCTGATGGCTCGGTGACATGTGAAAATTTTTTTGTTTTTTTACCAGCATAACTTTTTAAGGAAGGGTTTCCGGCCAATCAAGAAGGATTTTGAAGTGTTTTTTTTTATTAGTTTATATTTCTAAAGTCTAAAATTGCATTTGGTATATCGTACAAGTAAGTAGGTTGAAGTGCTGCTGATACAAATACTCTACCGACCAGTGGTACCAACCGCCAAACTTCGAAAATAACCTTTATTATTTCTGCTTCCCGGCAGATAGGACCGGAAAATACATTGTTGTATTTATTTGAGAATATACTTTTATTCATACACACCTCCTGTAGTCTATGAACCTGCTGGTTGTCAGTTGGGGGGATGAGATAGAATGTGAAATATATGGCAGTTAGTTGGGTCTTATAACCATTTCCCATTTCTTTTGCTCAATTTGACTTTATCACAAGATGTCATAAGATCATAAGATTTTTTTTTTGAAAATATCCTTCAATGTAAACAGGCTCAAGCGTAAACTATACTAAGTGGTTATATCGTGATATCATCATGATGGCAGTGACATGTAAACAATGTTCAAAGGCTTGAAAAGTACATTAAGCGGGTTATATCTGTTTCGTTGGTAGCACTGTTTGTTAGAGCATTAGTATATTCTTTGATCTGGCATAAAACGAACGAGTACCAAAAAACCTTCCATTCGGTTTCTGGGAAAGATTGAAATATCTCTTTTCAAAGTTTCAAAGAGGCGGTGGATGTTACGTCAAAGAACGGTTTCTCCGCGAGTTACGTCCTAGAGGCTGATCTAGGAGGCATTAGCCGAACTTCCGCTCTCGGTAGTGTTAGCATCCTCCTTGTTTTCCTATTCAAGTCACGGCCCGGAAGTGGGCCGTTATCGCATCTTCGCCAGTTAGATAGCAATTATATAGGTCTACCGCTCCTTTTGAATAATTTATGCACTTTTTTTGTTTGCATAGTTCTGTTTAAAAATAACAAAAATGCATAAACAAACATTCACACGTATGTGAACATGCATAACTATTATTACCTAAGGTTATATAGGGTGTCCCAGAATTAACGCAAGATTTGATATAAATAGAAAACACAGTTTTTAGTATTTTTGTTGTTATTTTTTAAACGAATTATAAAGTATACAGGATAGGGTTATTTATGGAATAACACATCGGGCAAATGGCCTCCACTGCTGGCACATACGCACACTTTTGTCGAAATTTTCCATCACCATTTGGCATAAATGTGGTTGAATTTCCTCGTTTAATGCACCGGTGGATGTGGGCTTGTTGGCATTCACCTTTGACTTCAAATAACCCCATAAAAAGAAATCTAAAGGTGTTAAATCACACGATCTACGGTGACAATTCTGATCACCGAAACGAGAGAGTACACGACCCGGAAATGTCTCATGCAGTATTTGAATTGTTTCATGGGCTGTGTGGTATGTGGCACCATCTTGTTGAGACAACATATTGAGCACATCAATATCATCCAATTTCGGCACAAAGAGCTGTGTTTACGACGCCGAATTGATGTTCCTGGATTTTCAACAAGACTCACGCACTGCTTCGATATTGACATTTGAACGGCTTGTTTTTGGACGACCAGTGTGTTTAGTGCCTCCAACTGATACAGTCTCCCTAATTTTTTCAATTAATCTCTTCACAGTTGATGAAGTCAAAACACTATTCCGTCCATATTTTGTATGACCGCCAAACTTCCATTATTTTTGTGATAAAGACACGTTGTTCTATCGTGTAACGCTCCATTTTTACTAACCCTAAACTGTCAGCTGTCAAATTGTTTTTTTTTTTAGGGTTGCCAGCACTTTATATATGGTTCTAGATAAAGCTGCACTGAGGATATTGCAAAAACCAAATGGATTAGTTATTACTTTCCCACAGGTATGGGTCTCTATAATTGTTCTTGTTCAGTCCATAATTATTTTTATTTATATTCTTAATTATTTAGCATTGGTTCCTTGTACAACATGCAATATTAACATCAATATTTGTCGAAACATACGCTGTACACGAAACTAAAATGACATCAATAAATACATAGAAATGAAAATAAATAATATAAAAATTACTGCACACAAGTAAACAAATTACTTGCTCTTGATGTCATCGAGGACACAGCCCTAAGTTGATTTTCAAAGAGATAATATTAAAAAAATATGAATTGAATTAAAAAACTATGAATTGAATTAAAAAAAAATGTTTGAGTTAACAAAAAAAATAACCTGACAGACAAACGCAGTAGAGAAATAATTATTAAAAAATAAGATAAGGAGGCGAAATAGTTTCGAACAAGTACAACCAATATTAGTTCTTCACGTATCCCTTTTCCCCTTTTCCCCTTTTTGTCCTGTAACCGGTGAAAGCCGCATATTTCTCCCGTGTAGACAAAAATAACCAGAGATATCCAACGGTTTACTGCGCAGTGACAAAACCCTTATTGCGCCGAACATGGTTTTTCCTATTCGTCACACTCCAACTAAACGTTTTCACCTGAATCAACGATTTGTGAAGGTCTCAGTGATCGGATATGAGACTAAATCCCGTAACTTCCAGTCAAGGCGATGGTCAATAAAATTTTGTTGCTTCAATTTTTTTTATTTCTTTTTTAGTAGTATTTCGGAAGGAGGAAATAAAGGAATTTGAAAGTGAACACATTATATTGAAAGTTCTACTACTAAACATTTCATTGTATTGTAACTAGCTGAAATACTTCCTACTCCAGTGAATACCGAATTTCAATTATTGGTTCTCAAAACTTGGGACATGTTTTTGTTTTTGCTACACTTTTCTTCTAACCAATATGCAACATGCATTAAGGATTTGGCAGGCTATAATAAATAACCTGATTCATTATAATCGCGTGTTGGCCAAATTTTGATCGATCGAATAATTAAAATAACGAATTATTGAAATTATTTTCGCACCTTCACTATTGACCAAATGCTCTATAACGTGGCCTTCAAACTTATAGACATCTTTGAGGTTTAATTTTATTTTATATGGAGCATAATCCAGGATTTTGCTGAATATATATATCCTTTATATTTCAGACCTATTATATCATATTTTCGACTGCTATCTACATACCGAGGCGGATATCCGAAAGCCTCTCATTTTGGCTTGACTTAATTATTTTAGTCCAGCAAATTCTTCTTCTTCTTCTTTGTCTTCCTCTTGTGCCTTGTTATCAGCGTCGAGGAGCCTCGATAAATTGGAGCCATCTCTCTCGGTCCCTACATGGCTGCTTCATCTGATGGAGTGTTTTGCCTTTTTTCCCTCCAATCCTCTGGATGTTCTCCTGGTAGGAAATTCTGGGACGTCCTCTCCGTCTATTCCCAGATGGTCGGGCTTCTAAAACTTTCTTTGGTTCTCTTTCATCTCCCATGCGGCACACGTGGCCGAACCACTTTAGCTGTCGGGATTCGAGTGTGGTCTTCAGTTCTGTCACCTCAAACTGTTCTCTTATTTGCAGATTAGATGGAGGTCTTCTTGATCTTCACGGGACAGAACCAGGACCTTGCTCTTAGCGGTGTTAATGACCATCCCTTTACGGAGTAGCTCTTCCTGTCATTCTATTAGGGCCTCCTGCATCTTTTCTTGGAAATCAGAAATCAGGACGATGTCGTCGTCATACAAAAGGTTTTGTACGAGAATGGAATATATATATACTTGTTGTAATAGTCTTGAATAATACGCTGTAAATTTTTTTTTTGGGTACGAATCTGATAGATTCCTTTCAGATTTTTTTTTCTTTTTCGTTTTTTAATCGAGAAGGATAGGCTGTCTAATTGGGCATGATGTCCCCCCCATATCTTTGAGAAGATTAACGACGAAAGATTTGTTTCAGTTTGTTTTTCTTACCATGGACGTTTGGAATGTATGTATGCTTACAGATTGTACAAGTACGCAAAATGTACATATTTATAAAAGTGTTTTGGACTGTAGTAAACTGTATTGTCTACACTGAAGAGTAATATAGTTTACCTTAGAACCGAGGTATAAGAAAAAAAAATTACCGTAGCTACAACTAAAAAAAAACGACGATATTTGCTGAAGTTGTGTCAGCGATACTGTTAATAAATTTTGTCACAAGCAAATCAGTGAGCACAAATCCTATCACGATCAGAGCAGTCAGCTGTTAGAGCCTAGACCCGCTGTCCTAATTGACATACAGTCAACTTTCAACATGAAGGATGAAACCCTACGAGGTCACTGATCCATGGGTCCGCCTTGTAAAGCACATTGTTGTATTAAGATGGATGAGCCCTGTTAAAGATCCCTCCATTGAGGCTCTTCGCTACTTTTGTTACACCTCTGGACAAAAGCCAGTGACAGATCCGTACAATGCCACTAAGATCTGGGCCGATAAAAAAGAAAGATTCGTTCAATTGATCCGTCATAGATCGGGGAATGGAATTCTTTTTTTTTTCTAATACAGACAAAGTAAACGTTTATCTGTCTAATATCTAGTTAGTTATCCTAGAGCAGACTATATATATATATATATATATATAAATAAAAAACAATTAGACAGCTGACATTTTAGGGTAAAAATGAAGCGTTACACGATAGAACAACGTGTCTGTATTGTTGAACATTATCTCAAAAATAATGAAAGTTTGCCGGCCGCAGTTCGAAAATTTCACACAAAATATGGTCGGAATAGGGTTTTGACTTCATCAACTGTGAAGAGATTAATTGAAAAATTTAGGGAGACTGGATCAGTTGGAGACACTAAACACACTGGTCGTCCAAAAACAAGCCGTTCAAATGTCAATATCGAAGCAGTGCGTGAGAGCGTTGTTGAAAATCCAGGAATCTCAATTCTGCGTCGTAAACACATTTTTTTGTGCCGAAATTGCATGATGTTGATGTGACCAATATGTGGTTTCAACAAGATGGTGCCACATGCCATACAGCCCATGAAACAATTCAAATACTGCATGAGACGTTTCCAGGTCGTGTACTCTCTCGTTTCGGTGATCAGAATCGGTCTCCAAGATCGTGTGATTTAACACCTTTAGATTTCTTTTTATGGGCTTATTTATTTACTTTATAATTCAATAAAAAAATAACAACAAAATACTAAAAACTGTGTTTTCTATTTAAATCAAATCTTGCGTTAATTCTGGAACACCCTTTATGTGAAACTATTTGAGAAAAGCGAGGAAAACATCCTGCCAAGGTCTTGGAAGCTGAAATAACAGTTTGTACGCTACAAATATAAATGGCTGTTATTGGTCGGAACTAATTCTGTTCCTAAGCGGAAAATAACTATTGCATTTCCTGTGTGTGAGCAACTGCCGTTAGTCACTTGTCTCTATACGGCCATGTTTGTTTTTACTCCGTGTGGGTTAAACGGAAGTATCGACGTGCCAGCGTCAAAGCTAAATGCCAGGCTGATAATATCAAACGATTTAGTACTTACTTTTCGTGGATATCCGACCCTAGTGAATGGTGAACATCTCTCATGTACAAAAAAATGACAGCTAAAAATACTTATAATGTTATATTGATCGACTGAAGAAGGATAGTCAAAAAAACAAAACACTCTTTGTTATTGTAACAATCAATCATAACAGTTGCGGGAGTATGATGATAACGGCTTAAGATGGATGGCCGAAAACTTGTGACTCAAATGCGTGCTGGAAGTTAAGCAAAGAGGGGTCGCAGAAATTGGCTGGGAAGTGACTTGGAACATTGATTGAAAGACAAAGCAGATAGGAATACATTTATTGGAAAAATTAATTTTTTATATACATAAATAAATGTTACAATAGAAAAATTATATATTACTCATCCCTCCAACATATAGAGAATCATCTTCTTGATTTCTTGCAGTCTAACATTTTTTTTAATGAATTTTTTTCGATTATACAGACAGGTGTCAATTATTTCCGAAAGATGAGTGTGAAATTTGATTCGATCAATTCTAATTGGGAAATACAATGCCTAGGGCTTTGTGCAGGTAAGTACAACGTTATCAGGGTTTACAAAAATAGAAGATTAGTCAAATTGAATATTTATGAGGAGGAAGCAATTTCGCTATTAGCTTTAACGATACTTATTGTATTATTAATAACAAATTAGGAAGGGCATAGATAAAATACGAAAGAAATAAGAACAAATGGTAACAGAATAAAAGCACTTTTAATAAAGTGGTAACTTTTTAATAAGGTGGTTTTAATAAGGTCGAGGTAACCATGACCTTAGTAAAGGGTGGTTGAAGAAATGCCTTTTTAATAAATAATGACACGAATTCAGCTTAGAACAAGAGAGACCCGGATCTTGTAACAGATGTACTCCTTATGGAAATAAAATATTTCCTTGTCGCAGCTCTAAAATGCTAGATTTAACATTCCTCGTGACTTGGTATAAATGCGTGACAGCTAAAGTTCTGGCAATGGGCAGTTTCTCCAATCATGTCCTGAGCGTATGTGGCTCTGCCGCTCTTGGTCAGCCACCACTGGCTCGTATCCGGTGACGCGGAAGAGCGTGGGGGACTTTCAAGACTCCGCTTCCTCTTTCGCATGCTAGGGAGGTGACAACCATGTGGATTTGAGAGGTCTCTGGGCTAAGTAAATATGGTATGAATGAATACATTTATCACAATTACTTATTGCATAATGCGGCAGATTGTAATTTTATCATAATAAAGCTGATGAGTATGTACACAAGAATGAAAACTTAGGGATTATTGTTACCAAGGGGGGAGGACGTGGAATGTTGCTGGGGTGAATGAAAAATAAATAAGAAAAACAGAATGATAACGATGAAATATGAATGGTTAGATCGGAGGGAATGATAGTGGCACGTATAAGAAAAGAACGGCCAAAGGAAGCAGATTTGTGAGAATGGAATACAGGTCGGATGGCCGGGATGTGATCGCTGACTTGAATTTGATGAGGTAGTAAAGGTAAGGAGTCTTTTTAGAAATGATAGTACTGAAGAGGAGGTATCAAGGAAGTTTTGGCGACGGGCGGAAGGATACAGTCATCCCAACTTTGAGTAGTGCAGTAAAATGCGACAGTCCCTGGGGAACCTGAGTAATAAGTCTATGAAAACAATTCATCAGCCTACGCCGATCCCCGAGAACCCAGCGCCTATGTAATGGGAAGATATGCCGGACACGATTGAGCAGTTCGAGGGAGTGGAAACGGATCTGCGGGTGATTTGGGAAATGTAGTCTTTCCAGGATAGAGTTTGGTACCTGAACAAGGGGCAGGCGCACGCCCTGAAGAGGATACAGCGAATGGCACTAGTACGGGTCACGAGGTCCTACAGGACGGTATCTCAGGACGCGGTGGAGGTTTTGGCAGCGGCGGCACCAGTGGATCTGGTCCTCCTGGAGCAGCGCCTCAGGTCGAAGACGAAGAGAGGGCAGATTGAAGATATTCCACCTCCCCTACGGAGAAGAATTGAGGAAGAGCCTGGGAGGTGGAAGGCCCTCATAAGGGAATGGACGATAGAGGCTTGGGGAGCCAGGTGGACTGGTACGACTAAGGGGAGCACCCTGAGGAAGTACTTTCCCTCAGTCCAGGAAAGGCTGAGGGCAAGTTGGGTCTCCCCAGACTACTGGGTGTCACAAGTGCTTACAGGACACGGCGGATTTCGTGCCAGGCTGTACGAATACAAGAGGGCAGAAAGCAGGTCCTGCCCTCATTGCGGAGAGGATGACACCGCGGAGCACGTCGTGCTCTCTTGTTATGCGTTAGAACCGGCTAGAGCACGGCTGCTCCGCTCGATAGGAGAGTACAGCCTGGACGAGTCCGACCTGCCGTCGCTGGTGAATGATGAAGTGAGATACACCGCGTTCTGCAGATTCGTCGGGGAGTGGAGAAGGGTACAAGGCTCCGGGCACTTCAATATATCCAGGGGGGTGGCGCGGGGTGAGCAGCCGAGTCTTCGGGAAGGCTTACCCGAAGCCAACGATGTATCGGCGGTTCTGTAGTTAACGGATCTGTAAATATTGTAAATAGATTAAGGATACTAGCTATAAGGAAAAAAAAAAAAAAAAAAAAAATAGCTAGTAAGGATTGTACAAAGTAGATTTAAGGAAAAGATTTTGTTTTATTTTGTTTTCTTTGTGGTTTTGGAAAATAAAGAACGAAAACAGAATTACTCAAGGTGCGCTGACCGGTGCAACAATCCCATTGCACCGGAATACGCGCACCACAGGCTACGTAACCCCATGAGCTCGCTTCACGGGCTCGTAGGGTAAGCCCGTTTGAGGCTCAGCCTCAGGAAGGGCATTAAAAAAAAAAAAAAAAAAAAAAAAAAAAAAAAAAAAAAAAAAAAAAAAAAAAAAAAAAAAAAAAAGTTTGGTACATGACAATACCCAGATTTTAATGCAACAAGGAATTGAAAGGTATTCCAAAAAAAAGAAGAAATATTATCATAAAATATAGAACTCAGTGGCTAAGCAACTGTTCCATGGTTCTAATAGTTGTAACTGTTGTACTAATGGCATTATGAGTACTCTGCTCAATCTGAAATTATCATAATTTATTTTTAGCCGATGACCGGTGGTTACAGTTACAGAATGCGGTATGTATTAACGGTTACTGTAACTGTTAATTATTTGGAATAGGTACTGTATATCCCAGGAGTTATTATCACAAGACTTTCGATAACTTGCACTCCTGCGCACTGTTCCTGCGATAACGGACACATGAGGTCGGTATCAGTGTGATGTAGCAGGGAAGTAGATATGCAACGCTATCGCCTTGTTTTTTGTATATTCAGCGGATGTTTCATTCAAGTGGGTGCAATTTCTTATCTTGTTTTATTTCTTTAATCGAAATGGGTATTTTTGAACTTAGCTCACTTTTTCAAGTTATGGTGATAAAGAAAAAAAATGATATCCAACTGACCTAGAAAGTTTAGAAGCGAGTTGGTTGGGGTCTTTTCAATCTAGAAAATGTCTTTTCAACTGCCTTTGCCAACATATGGGCAATTGATAATAACACCGAAAATATTCATTAAACAACTTTGATTACTATTGTCGGGAGCAACCGACGGGGGAGACCTCGTCGACCCAGCCACTAGCCGGCGGGCGTCAAAAAGAGATAAATAAACCTGTGGTCGTTTGCCTTTGCTGTCGGCCTAGTCAGCGGCCAGCTTAATTCGTATTGGTCTGACTCCATAAGATCATAGGTGTCCCAACGCTGCACTATGTTCATGAGAAGAGGAACAGGGTAGGTATTATAGGTAGTTTACGTGGTCTTGGAATGACCACGGGTTCATACTCGGTATCTGAGGTTAGGCGAGTGTGAAGTGGAAAGGGGCAGATTGGACCGCTTGGTGAGACTAGTCATATTTTGTAGGGCCCCAGAGATCTTCGTTTGCATGAAAGAGATACCTTCCAAGGAGGTGCTAGTTTTAGCGAGGCGAAGCCAGAGAACCCCACTAGGAAGGTATGGGGTCTGACCACGACGGACTAAAGATAGCAAAGTTAAGTGTACAGAAGTATAGAGGTAATTAAATAAGATAGCCATGGTTCGAGCAGAACAATTGTTTTCGTGGTGAAGAAGTTGCCACAACAACTACTATACAAAATACAACAATAAATTACTTGCACTCTAACCTCAATACATACTTGCAGTCTAACCATGATTCAATGCATACAGAAAATAACATCACCTATTTGAAGTATGTTTAAATTATTATTATGAAACATAACAAAACCTACCTTGACCTGGTCAGATGACGCCATCCTGAATTGTACTACATTTACCGTGATGTTCCGTTTTAAGCTGTGTAGAGACAGTAGGTTAGTTCTTAATGAACTGCCTAGGTTCTTGTTAAGTTAGGGAAATTTAAAACTGTGAGAGGATGAGCACCAGAACCTCTAGACTTCAAGAAAATATTCTATTTTTTAAATGTATGTAAGTCAATCCGCACTGGCTTTTATAAATGATCATATCTGTTCCTTCGGGCTTAAGAAGTTGTGTAATAATATATTTATTCTTGAGATAAGCGTTAATCGTGTCCAAAACTAAAGTACACATAGGTTGTTCAGTTGAAAAGCTATAGTTTCCTTGTGGCATCCTCCGATAGATCGAGATGGACTCTACTAAGGAAGGAGACAGTACAATGGAGGAGTAGAGAGTTGCCTTGGGCGAAGCCCCCACAAAAGAGCAGCCTTGGGCTTTCACAGCAATGGTTCTCAGGGATCGAGGCTGCTTCTGTATACACAGCCTGAGTATACAGGCCATTTACGTGCCATTTTTAGGTGACAGGTGTTATAATTGATTATACTTTTTCCAAAAAAGATATGATTCCAATTTTTATTGATAGTTATTTCCAGATAATTCCCGTTATTCTTTAGTTTTTATTACTATTTCTCCTATGAAAAGGACTTGTACTTTTCGGAAAGTATAACCTCATCACTCAGGGTTGATCACCCCTCAATAATATCTGCCCATTATATCAGTTAATAAAGCGAATTAACTTTAAAAATTTCATGGCTTTCTTCGATGTTTTCGAAGGTACTAAGGTAAATTAAAAATTAATGGTTTCCGACAGATCAGTAGCCAAATTACCAGAACACTATTGTCTAATCCACCAGACCGAGCTAATGCCTTATTAATAGCAATTATTTTCCATTTATGAGCGTTTACAAAAACTCTCACGAGTGAAAGTGAAGATATGGTGTGTTATTCAACAGCCTCACCGATCATCATCGCGAAGAGGGCATTGTTTGAAGAGAGTGTGAACGGTTTTTCTCCATCTTGGTCCTAATGAATACAGACGGGTTGTTCTTCGTCCCACGATCGCCCAAGAACCCCGGGCCAATTAGCATACGTCTATTCCGTGCGAACAGGCTCTCTATCTAGCTTTTGTCCATCGTCTTCAGGAGAAAATGGGAAGTGGGTACGCGAACAGAATGCAACTCAAGCTGTTCGTTCCTCCTGTTTAAGGGTGACCGGACTCTTCCGGAACACTTGGCAAGTAAGTTTCCTCGAACGGTGGAGACTTTAACGCCGAGACACCATGACGCAGTTTCGATCACTTGTAGTTTGCTACCAAGAAAAAAATATGCATGTTTGTTGGGGATGGAAACGATAATTGATGAAATATTATAATTACTTTTTTGGCTGCTGTTTATAATTAATTGATTCTCGTGGGCTACAAATTACTTTTCTTTTTATATTTTATATTTTTCTTTCATAGCCCCTTTAAATTTACAGATAATTATATACAATTATAGATCCTCAGGTGAATCTATTTACAAATTATTTTTGTATTTCCTATAGCATCGCTACATTATATACAGATTTTGTTATTTTATAAAAATTACATAATGAATAAACAAGTATAATGATGCACATTATACGTGACTGGACTAAACTGACTAATAAAGGTGATGGGGCTCACCTTTTTGATCAAACTTAAAACTAACTTACATACTAATTCTTAAACTAATTTCCCCCCGACAGTCTGTTGCCATCGATGCGGGAGGGGTGGTGGGGTCATAGTGTTAAACAGTGGGTTGGTTAGGTGCTGCAACGAGTCAAAAAACTTGATGTGTCTCGGGCGGATGAACTCACCGAACGATGGCACACCAAGCAACGGGTGCAGGTCAGCGTTCTTTAACCTCTCGAGAGAGGTATGTCGGAACATAAATTACTTTTGCAACGAGTTGATACTGAAGTATGGTTGAACTTAGATGATGTGCCGGTAGATTTAAAAAAAATATATATTTCTCTTGTTTTATGTTACACGGCGGCCACGACACTAGACGTCAGAATGTCTCTAAAACTAAAATTTTAACTAAACTCTTCAAACTAAAATGTTTTTTTTAGTTATTATATCTAGTTATTTTTATGCAAGGAAATGCAGAGACAGTTTTTAGTTGTATTTAAAAATAAAATGCCTTTATGCACCTTATTCCTAGTTGAACTATTATGCAGAACACTTTTGAATAAATTATCGTTGTTCTGGATAATGTCAATCTCAGTGTCTTCTATATTCTCTGGAGTTTAAGGAAGTTACTAGTATAGGACATGGAGTCTAGTAACGGACGCTTAAGTTAATAGACATCAGACAGGCATTGTATAAACTACTGCGCTATTTTTTTTTTCAGTTAAGATGTTTTACAAAGGAATGGGGAAACATAAATGAGATGGCAGCCTTAAAATTTACGCTAATATTTTCTTTGATTCTTGAGTCGAATATTACTGCTGTCATATCAGATTTAATACCGGTATGGATATGTGTATGACGAATCCATAAACTACAGGCGATGGTTGAATACAGATGGATAGAAATATTATAACAGCAAGAGCGGTGAGTCACAAGGGAAGGTCGCAGCCTACGACAAAGCACGGCGGGGTCAAGGCACCATCTGACTTGTCTTCCACTTCCTAGGTAGAGGCCTACAAGTCCTAGTCAGTCTGTCTTAGAAGTCAATCGGTCTTAGAAGTCAGTCTGTCTTAGAAGTCGGTCTGTCTTAGAAGTCAGTCTGTCACCCGGTCATGAACTTTGACCCCCCCCCCCCAAAAAAAAAAAACCACTCTTTTCTTGTCGATTATAGGCTCTGTTTAATGAGTTTTAGTTTAAATAAACCTTAAATGATTAAACTCAAGAAATTGATTTAGTGGAGTTAATGTCGAATCATTTTACTGAATAAATCAGATCATCAACAATTTTATTGAAAATAATCATTTATTCCATCAATCACTACTTTCAAATTATTCTAAATTCGTGAACTGGGCACTATTCCTAGACCTGTGACTAAACTCAAAACGCGATCAACGGCTTGCGTTTCGGAAATTATAGAAGCCAGAATTTTTTTTTTTCTTCAAAAATCTGCAGCGGAAGGGCCTAAATGCAAGTTTTTTTTATTACTAAAGCCATTTATTTTTTTTAACTGACGATTTATAAATCCTTTAAGATGTTATTAAAATGCAAGATGGCAGGCTTTTATTAATCTTTATATGACTAAAAAGATTCATTTCATTCAACATCCGGTAACGAAATTGGATCCATCATAATTATGATTAAATGCTAATTGTCTCTTATCACTGAGTTTAATTGATGTTATTAAACGGAGGAATGTACAAGTTAATCTTGACAGGGAACAAAGCGTTAAAAAACGAATAAATTAATCACACATCCTTCATTCATTTATTAAGGAGGTAATTGATGATTTCTCCCTCTCTGGTTTTAATGTCTTCATTTATGTTGCCATGGAGCATATAGTTTTATAGGTTGAAATATAATTGTAGATTATAAATTAATTGTACTGATTAACATAAAAAATTAATCAGCTAAAATATGTCGAACATGTAATGAAAATCTCATAAAATACCTGGCCATTTATGACTTTTGTTATTACTGACGTTCAACAGTCCTTCTTTGGGATTTGAACCGGAGTCCTTCACGTTTTGAAGTCGTGCCCTAAACTGTTAAATCCGACGAGAAGGGACGATCGTTCAACTCTATTCTTGTTGAAATGGAATGTTGCTTACTCCGTCCCTGGTCAACTATTAAGTACAAAGGATTGAACCGAAGGCCTTGGCATTCCGACAGTGCCAAGACCAAATGGAACAAGACATTCTGCTCCTCAAGCAGCTTTCTCTGGTTTCTGATGCTCTTAGTACAAACACCTAACATACAAAAACTAACTATTGGACAGAATTGGAGATTTAAACCTTAGAATAGTTTGCTACTATAGCAAAAGGCATGGCTGATGACATTTAAAAATCCCGATAAAATATATTGCAATAGTTTATAAAATGATTGTCAGACATTGCAGAGAGGATGGTTAACCTATACATCGCCATCTTGGAGTATGCTGTACTAGCAACTTCCTTAAATGGCAGAGCACAGAATACATTTCTAAGATAACAAATTCAACTTGGCGTACTACCATCTCCCCTCTACATGATCTCAATGACACATATGTAATATAAAGCACTCAAATATTTCTCGAAAAATTGTAAGTAGGGAAGAAGATACATAAAGACATTCATTTTATTTTAAAGGGGCACCAGAAATTTTATATTTTAATTGTAGGTTTCTGTTGCCCTGAATATAAGTTAGTGTATAGTTTAGTTTTACATGGTATCAGGTAACTATATGAATTTTGACCGCATTTAACGTGCTTTAAATACAATCTGCCATATTCGGCAATGAGTAATTGTAATAAATGTTCTTATTCATATCATATTTACAATTTCTCATTCGCTCGCGCAATCATACAGTATTTAAAAACATCCAAGAGACCCCCCAAATCCACATGGTTGTCAACCCCAATCGCATACGAAAGGAGAAGCGAACACATAGCCCGAGAGCCACAGACGCTCAGGACATGATTGTAGAAACTGGCCATTGCCAGGACCCCCCACTGTCACGTATTTATAGCAGGTCACGAGGCCACTGCCGTTTCAGTCTCCGAGGAGAATTATAGGGATGAGTGGTGCAGTGCATGACTGCTAGGTGGTTGGATAGGTTACAATGGGATTTAATGAACTTGGAAGGGATGAGTTCAAGAATGTAAGGTATATTCAGATCATTATGAAGGGTTATGTTGCTGACGTAATAAGGGGCATTTACTATTGTTCTCAGGACTTTTGATTGAAAGTATTGGATGCGCTTGATGTTGGACTTTTTTGCTGTTCCCCATAGCTCTATTCCGCATGTTCAGATTGGCTTAAGTATAACTTTGTAAATAAGTGGTTTATTTTCTATTGGGAGATGGGATGTCCTTCGAAGTAGTCTGTACAGTTGTCCAAAGCGTCGGTTTAGTTCTTGTCTTTTTAGTCTCGCGTATTATTATTTTAATAATTCGCCATACATTTATAAAGAAAACCATTTATTTTCGACTAAAATTTTATTTGTAAAACCTTCTTGATAGTAAAAAAATCATTTTGTTGTGTACGCCATTTAAAGTAGTGAGAGAGAACATAAAATTTGAGAAAAGGATATACATACATTGCCTGTAAGTCTTAGCCAAGAGCTAAAAAGTCCAATTTCTATTACATATGTAAAGACATTTCCGGTGATCTCTTCCTGTGCGAAGTATAACCTCCCCTTTCGAGATATGCAACTACAGACAATTTGTCACGAATAACGTTTGAACCTCGCCCTACGCCAGTTTATGTAAGATCTGCCTCTTGGACGAGAATACTGACCTCACCATCTCCCTAGTTCTTGATCGGTAGCTCCTGGCCGCAGACGCTACAGGATGATTCAGATCACACCCACATTCCTCTGAGTCAGGAGGGAATCCCTGGGTGTGCTTTCTAGTCCAGGGTTATCCTCTTAAGAGAGATAATGAATATATTTAACATGTACGTTTCAAGAAAAAAAACAAAAAAACTAATATGTGATAAGTGTTTGATACATTTATAAAAACGAATGATATCACACTGGCTGACTCAGTCAATAATTGTTTCAGAAAATGCAATAAATTATTCTAAAAACGCGTAATTTTTTCCCTGAAAATTTTTTTTCTGGCGATTTCCAGCAAAACAAAAAAAGGCAAATCAGAAAATTACGTAATAAAACAAAATCCCTTTTCGCTATGAGATCACCGATTTACTTTCGAGAAAAATGTTTTCATTTCATTTTTTATGCTTAATAATAGTAAGAGCCTGTTTGATAATTTTAAAAGTAATAAATGCCCCTTATTACGTAAGGAACAAAACCCTTCATAATGATCTGAATATACCCTACATTCACATCCCTTCCAAGTTCATTAAATTCCATTGTAACCTATCCAACCACACTAATCCCCTAGCACAGTCATTTTACTGCACCACTCATCCCTATAATCCTCCTAGAAGACTAAAACGGCAGTGGCCTCGTGACCTGCTATAAATAAGTGACAGTGGGAGTCCTGGTAATGGCCAGTTTCTCTAATCATGTCCTGAGCGTCTGTGGCTCTCGCGCTCTTGGTCAGCCTCCGCTGGCTCGTATTCGGTGGCGCGGGTGACGTAGGGGACTTCCCAAGACTCCGCTTCCTCTTTCACGCTCGAGGGAGGTGACAACCATGTGGACTTGGGGGGCCTCTGGGCTGTTTGTATATATAGTATAAATGAGCGAGTGAATGAAAATTTTAAATTGGTATGAATGCGATCATTTATCTCAATTACTTATAGCCCAATCAGGCGGATTGTAATTTTATCATAATAAAGTTGTTGTTTATGCCTCACAGAGAGAGATAGAGCCTTTAAGGGTCGAATTCAGGTCGTATTTCAGAAAGATAAGGTCACACGCTCATGCCCTGTGACCCTAAAAGCTTATTTCTTGTCACTTTCAGAACCTGTGCAATGCAGCTAATTAATGTAGTTGATAATAAAACAATTTTGACTGAACAGACTCATTTATTTATTTCAATTTTGTATTATGTACTCAATTCGTCGCCTTGGAAATATTCTAGACCGCACGTTCTCGAAATGTCTACTGTCATCGTGTTACTTGTTTTCCTTACGAGGCTGAGTGGACCCGACTCGCATTTCGATTCGCCCTTCTCAGCAAAACTCATGATAGCTTCCGTAGTTGGTTTGTGCCTTGTTCCCACAGTGGTTTGGAAATCTCCTAAATCGAAGTGGTTTATGTGTGGTATAAAAATGACAATATTGCCTCCAAGAACAGTCGTTCACAACATTAACAATACAAAATGTAGAGCTAAATATTAGTTTGATTCGTGTGTTCAATGTGTTTCTAAAAGAGCGGCTGTTAAGAGACGGTGAGGCACCGTATGGCTTCTACCCACACTCACAGCCCACGCTTTTCTTGCAACAGGCCATCCATCGTTGACCTCAAGAATGGTTTTGTATTGAAATCTTTCATCATTGTACTATTTTATTTTAGAATGTTACTTCAAATGTCTATCTGAATTGCAAAATGAAAAAAAATACGCTCCAACATTATAATAGAAAAAAAAAGAAAAAGCATTATTTGGACCAAGGGTTCGATTCACGGCCCCTCTATGGGTTTTTCCCATTTTTCCTGCTTCAATAATGAAGAAGTGAATCCGATTTTGAAAATCTAAACTAAGATCGAGAGAACAAGACTAGTGCCAACTAAACTAGCACCAGGTCTTGTACCGTTGATTGTTTTCTTTGTGTGCAGCTATTTACCAGTAGTTGCCAGTTTTGCCATAAACATCGTCCATCTTCAGAAATAAAGTAAACGAGGATAATCTTTTTCAACATCAGCTTTATTGATAAATCACTTCATATAACATAATTAATATCCTTCACAAATTTACCAATAAATAAGTTGGTGAATAGAATTGATGAATAATTAATTAAAAAACATAAAAAAAAATATAACGAATTATCATCTAAATTCAATAAATTACGTCAGCAACAAAACCCTTCATAACGATCTTAATATACCCTACATTCACATCCCTTCCAAGTTCATAAAATTCTATAGTGACCTATCCAACCACACTAATCCCCTAGCACAGTCATTGCACTGCACCACTCATCCCTATAATCCTCTTTGGAGACTGAAACGGCAGTGGCCTCGTGACCTGCTATAAATACGTGACAGTGGGGGTCCTGGCAATGTCCAGTTTCTACAATCATGTCCTGAGCGTCTGTGGCTCTCGGGCTATGTGTTCGCTTCTCCTTTCGTATGCGATTGGGGTTGACAACCATGTGGATTTGGGGGGTCTCTTGGATGTTTTTAAATACTGTATGATTGCGCGAGTGAATGAGACATTGTAAATATGATATGAATAAGAACATTTATTACAATTACTCATTGCCGAATATGGCAGATTGTATTTAAAGCACGTTAAATGCGGTCAAAATTCATATAGTTACCTGATACCATGTAAAACTAAACTATACACTAACTTATATTCAGGGCAACAGAAACCTACAATTAAAATATAAAATTTCTGGTGCCCCTTTAAAATAAAATGAATGTCTTTATGTATCTTCTTCTCTACTTACAATTTTTCGAGAAATATTTGAGTGCTTTATATTACATATGTGTCATTGAGATCATGTAGAGGGGAGATGGTAGTACGCCAAGGTGAATTTGTTATCTTAGAAATGTATTCTGTGCTCTGCCATTTAAGGAAGTTGCCAGTACAGCATACTCCAAGATGGCGATGTATAGGTTAACCATCCTCTCTGCAATGTCTGACAATCATTTTATAAACTATTGCAATATATTTTATTAGGATTTTTAAATGTCATCAGCCATGCCTTTTGCTATAGTAGCAAACTATTCTAAGGTTTAAATCTCTAATTCTGTCCAATAGTTAGTTTTTGTATGTTAGGTGTTTGTACTAAGAGCATCAGAAACCAGAGAAAGCAGCTTGAGGAGCAGAATGTCTTGTTCCATTTGGTCTTGGCACTGTCGGAATGCCAAGGCCTTCGGTTCAATCCTTTGTACTTAATAGTTGACCAGGGACGGAGTAAGAAACATTCCATTTCAACAAGAATAGAGTTGAACGATCGTCCCTTCTCGTCGGATTTAACAGTTTAGGGCACGACTTCAAAACGTGAAGGACTCTTCTTGTCTTGAGCGTCTGTGGCTTTCGCGCTCTTCGTCAGCCTCCACTGGCTCGTATCGGGTGACGCTAGGGAGGTGACAACCTTGTGGATTTAGGAG
Organism: Acanthosoma haemorrhoidale; assembly: GCA_930367205.1. Taxonomy (NCBI): domain Eukaryota; kingdom Metazoa; phylum Arthropoda; class Insecta; order Hemiptera; family Acanthosomatidae; genus Acanthosoma; species Acanthosoma haemorrhoidale. Next base: position 12,619,249 of record OV884015.1, on the reverse strand, counting down.
GCCTCTGGGGTGTTTGTAAATACTGTACGAATGAGAACATTTATCACAATTGCTTATTGACCAATGAGGCAGATTGTAATTTTATCCCAAAAAAGTTGTTGTAATCTTTCTGAATCCTACTCGCTCTTAATCTATTATAAATTTAAAAGAGTTAGATCAATTGTTTAAAGAGCGTATTAGTAATGAAAGACGATAGCCGATTTCGCTGGATTTGATAAAGGAGGAAAAAGCCCAGCTCTTACTGATATCTTTGTTTGTTGGAATTGTCGGTTTTTTTTTCGTCTTGTTTACACGAAACAGCCAATTATGAGTCGATCGGGACGTAGATTTCAGAAGAGAGGACAGTAAAATCTCTGCTGTTTTCGGAATGGACGACAGCAACAACAGTAGATTATTAAAAGGTCACGCAATAAGATATAAAATAAAAAAAATTAGAAACTATCTTTACTGCGTGAGATAAGACCGAACTGCATGGAGCGATCAGTACAGTGAAAGCAATTACAGACGACAGTGAAAATGGCCGCTTCTGCGGAGAACCCGAGACGTTTGACCGTCGTTTCATACGCCACTACGTGAGTAGACTTGTTGAACGTTGCTTTTTTGACTCCAGCGTTCGTGAACGAGATAATGGCATTTTAAATGAAGTTTATCACTTTTTCGCTATTAATTTATCCTGTAATGGTGCCGTCATAAAATTGTATTTATTAACTCTTCAAGGTCGGGATCATGCCGCTTTGAAGACCAACTTAATGGTACATCACGACGGAAAATAACTAAAACTTTGAAATTAATTAATTAAACAAACAACAACTTTACTATGATAAAATTACAATCTGCCTCACCGGGCAATAAGTAATTGTGATAAATGTTTTCATTCATACAGTATTTACAAACAGCCCAGAGACCTCCCAAATCCACATGGTTGTCACCTCTCTCGCATGCCAAAGAGGAAGTGGAGTCTTGGGAAGTCCCCCACGCTCCTACGTCAGCCGCGTAACCGAGTACGAGTCAGTGGAGGCTGACCAAGAGCGCGAGAGCCACATACGCTCAGGACATTATCACGAGGCCCTGCTGTTTCAGTCTCCAAGGAGGATTATAGGGATGAGTGGAGCAGTGTAATGACGGTTTGAAAGGTTACTATGGAATTTCATGAAATTGGAAGGGATGAGTTCGAGAATGTATGGCATATTAAGATCGTTATGAAGGGTTTTGTTGCTGACGTAATAAGGGGCATTTACTGTTGTCCTCCGGAGTTTTGATTGAAAGGATTAGATACGCTTGATGTTGGAATTTTTAGCTGTCCCCCCATAGCTCTATTCCGCATGTCCAGATTGGATATCCTTCGAACTAGTCTATACAGGTGTCCAAAGCGTTTGTTTAGTTCTTGTCTTTTTAGGCTCGTATGTGGGTTCCAGGTCAGCCGTTTGTCTGTACTAACTGTAAGTACTGTACTAACTCGGATACAGGGAGAGGAATGGAACTAAAAGAAACTAGTGGGCAATACTTGTGGCAGAAGGGGAAGGTGATGTGGGAAGACATTAATAATTAAATCATTTAAATATTTTCTTTTTTTTTTTTTCCTCCGAATAAGCTTGCCTGCTCACCTATACCAGAAATATCTTATTAATAAGAATAGACAATAGTTGATGTCGAATTCCATTATTCTTCACACCGTGCTAGAAACATTAATATCATCACTAAATGATGATTGGTGGTTGTTATTATCAGATAGTTCTTCTAAATTTGTGAGAGTACAATATGCTCCATCCATAGGATTAACAATGTCGATTTCAGAGCGCTCATTCATACCTTATGTACATTTCTGTGCATTTAATATGTACAGTTCACTCACGTACTAATATTCATACAATACCAGGCCAAGATCCCAGGTAGAAGGTAGAAGCCATGAAGCTCCCCCTTTCCTTACTCCCCGATCCTGTTTCGCTTATTTGCTTGGTAGTAATATTTTATTTTTCTCAGTATAGCATGATTGGATTTCCATATGTGTGTTGAAACCTCAGTACCATGGTTCAGAGCCTCCATAAACTCCATGTCCTCACGTGCTGTATTCCCTTTTCTCTGGATAATCCTTCCATATGATCCAGCCAATGTTTCTATCATCATGGACCTGGCCCTCTGGGTATCTTCCCGTCAGACTTGCCTTCTCCAGGCCCACTGCCGTTCTACGGACGTGACCGAACCATTTAAGTGCTGTGGAGGAGAGGTTCTTCATTTATTTTCTCCGGAGCTCCAGAGTTTTGCTCATTCTGTCCAATCTAGTTCTCTCAATTACCCTTCGGAGAAACTTCCTCTCGGCTGCATCCTAGTTTCCTGCATCCTCATTGCAGGCCCAGATTCTGAAACCGGTAGATAGATTTGTTTGTAGTTCTCTTGGTTTCAATCTTTCTTTTCTTTATTATTGTATTTTTCGATCGGGAATACACCTGGATAGATTTATGTAATCTCGATCGATTCTGACATTTCCCGGAATTCTATACCCTGTGTTATCAACTTATTCTACTCTTTCTAGAATTACTATAATATAAAAACCTTATTGATTTAAAAAAAAAAGATATTAAATGGATCGTGTCAGATAACGACATCTCTTTAATAGATGGCTTTTAAATGCTCCTCAAATATATAGCAGTGTTGATCTAAAGGCGGAAGTGTTTTTTAATAATTTTTTTTTTATTATCATGTTAGTTGTTACTAGAATTTCGTTAACGGTCGTCTTACGAAATGCCAGCTCTTAATATCTTAATGGATCCTTTAAATCGTTAGAATATTTATGTTATAATTATGGTTATTTTTTTTACTCTTAACGTTCATTGATTTGTCTATGTGATATAAATAAAATAATCAATAGTCTATAATCCATTATAAAATAAAATTATAATTGAGCTGTTGATGAAAGCATGGTTAGGAAAGCTTCAGAGTCGATATTGCTGTTTTATTCAAAAAGTTCAAATGCCGACAATGCGCGATGTCCGAATTATTGACGAAGGTGAAAGTGTGTTACTAGGAATAATAATTTTTTTAAATTCACCCTAAAACATTGTTTACACACTATTATAACTTTTGCTTAGTTCATTTAAGTCAAGACCAGAAATAATATAAAATTCCATAAACACTTTGGAACACTTGTGTGTAGATGATTGTGATTAAGATAATCATTATATTATATATAAATTATTAGTTAGCCATAAAATACCTCGTGCTATATTATAAATACTACTAAAATATCTGTGGATGTTTAATAATTATTTGTGAGGTGGAACCCCGTTACCGAAATTATTATAAAAAGTAATAAATAGTTTTTTTTAAGGAAAAGTGGTTTTATTAACAAAATTAATTACGTGGTCTTATTTACAGAATTATGGTCTGATTTTTCCAATGAAATCTATTTTTTGAATTTGAGCGTTGTTTAACATCGACTTATGGTCGATGATAAACTAAAAAGGCTTTGCATGGCGTTTAAAAGTGATCAAAAGTGAGTAATTAGGGACACAGATCATGAACGCGAGTTAAAAGACAAATTTGACTTTGAACATAATCTAGTGTGATTTTACGGTTTTAACCGCCAAAATATACTCACATCCTTTCCGAAAGAAATCTTCCTGTCTACGCACTTGCCAAAGAGAAACGAAAATTCTTGGGGAATAAACTTATTCCGGTTTCAAAAGATTGGGTTAACTTTTTACAAATGTTTGAAAGTAGGGTTAAGTACAGTGAACCTTTTTATCTCCGGGTAAGATGTAGGTACCATCTTACCCGGCCTTATACGGTCTGCTTTAAACATTTTTTTTTTTGTGTATTTGTCAAATGTTAATATTTACATTTTTGTATTCAACTTTCCATTTATACGTTTTCCACCTACACATGAAATAAAATTTGCTATAAATTATCAGCAAAAAAAAGCGAGATTGTGGCACACTTCCTTCCCATTGCTGTATCTACAACGGGATTCTATCGATGTGTGTGTGCGGGTGATGTCATTGAGTGAATGGTTTTATCAAGTGTCCGGTCACGGTTATATTTAACAGCCGGCCTTTTCTCTCGTTTCGTGAAAGCGTTTTCGCTCCATTGTTCTTATCACATCATTTATAAATATATATTAATAACTCTGATTTTTTTTTCTTGCTAGCGAGCTTAGTGAGAAAGTAATTGTGATACACGCAGCATAAGCAGTTGTAATGCGAGTCTCAAATTTTGTCCTTTTATTCCTATATTTTAATCAGTCTCAAATCACAGCTAATCTATTCAAGATTTAAATATCCCATTTAAAACTTAGTATATTTAGTAGGTTAAGGATAGGGCATAAGAAATTCAAACATAAAGAGAGGATTTAAAAGTTTTTTTTTAAATATTTAAATGAAATGTTTTTGAAGCAGACATTAGTGAAACATGAAATAATCAAATCTTAGCAATCAACAAACTTTCAATTTGTTTTTCCGCCTTTTTCAAAGTAAAAAAATTATCTTTCCCCCCCCTTTCATAGCCCTTTTAAATTTACAGATAGTTATATATGATTATAGGTTCTCAGGCGAATCTATTTTACAAATTATTTTTGTATTTCCTGTATTTATTTATTGCTTCATTGTATTTCCTGTAGCTTGGCTACATTTTATACAAATTCTGTTTTCTACTAATGGTGATCTGCATTGTACAAAAGTATAATGATGTACATTAAACATTATTGGACTTTTATTAAAAGTGATGGGGATCACCTTATTTATTATAGACTTAAAACTAACTTAAATCAAACAATAAAAACTTCAACTAGTTTTCCCCGACAGTCTGTTTCCATCGATGCGGGAAGGGTGGTGGGGTCTAGTGTTAAACACTGGGTTTGTCATGTGCTTCAACGAGTCAAAAAACTTAATGTGTCTCCGGCGGATGAACTCACCTACCGACGGCACACCAAGCAACGGGCGCAGGCGTTCTTTAACCTCTCTCGAGAGGTATGTCGGACCAATTTTCTCATGATCCCATTCTGGAATAGTTGGAGAACTGTAGCTTTGCCTATTTTTTAAACAGAAAAGAATAAGTGGTAAGGGGAAAAACAATATAATTGCCGGGAGTTTGAGAAATGTCTAAACCCTCGCATTTATTTTATATATACGATTATATACGAACTTGTTATATACATATATTCTATTTTACCTCAAAGTTAATGTTTAAACAATATAAGTGAATCGTATTTTCGTTTTCATAAAAAATTAAAAAATACCGTTTCTCCCCTGAGCCCTTTATTCATAATGGACTAAAACTCGGGAACTTTATTTTTAATTAGCGAATAATAGCATATTTAATATTCTTTAATTAATTTTTATTTGTCGTAACAGCTTGTACAGTGGAAAGTACCGTTTAATCGTTAATATAAAACCAGTGGGTCGAATAATATCCCACAGGAGCGGTTATCCCATTTCAATTAAAACCCGATAATTGTAATAGTCCTGTGGGAAACTCACATGCTGCATCATATCCATTAAAGGACAAAGTACGGTGTTATAGTCAGCTTGGGAAACTTTATGTATCATTTATATTAATTTATTATTATATGTATATATAGCTATAATTGCCCAGCCCGAAGGAGGAGGCTCTACTTTAGTAAAGGGACGAGGAGGTTATCTTCTTTGATCTGTCTGTCTATAATAGCAGTCGTAAAAAATGAAATGATTATCTCTCAACATTTGAGATAGTATTATGTACATTGTAGGTAAATTGTAAAAAATGAAGACAACCAAAAAAAAAACAAATGTTAAACTGTGTCATATGATACAATTTAGTCTTATAAGTTCAACAAATACGTTTAACTCTTAACAATTAATCATTGATTAAACTCTCCTTCCGAATAGGGCATGTTTGAACTTTTAATATTTTAAAATAGTTAATTTATTGTCTTGCTATATCCAGTAGTCTACAATGAAATAATCTGTCAGTTACGTGGGTTACATATGTTAACAATATTGCCACTAGGGCTTGTGTCGTTAACAGTAGTTAGGTCAATTTGTAATTTGTATCTCCTGTCATTAAGGTATATAATATTTGTAGAAATTTCGTCCAATCATACGGTCAACTGTTAAAATATTCTTGACATTTTGCTATTTAATGTTTATAAACTCATTAAAGAAATCTCAAACATAATTTTCAAAATAAATTTCTTCAAATTAAAAAAAAAAAAAACAGTAAAATTAAATACTGCCCAGGCAATGGCTAGTTTCTCCAATCATGTCCTGGGCGTCTGTGGCTCTCGCGCTCTTGATCAGCCTCCGCTAGCTCGTATATTTCGTTTCGGCTCTTTCGATTGCGAAGTGGGTAAAAATAAAATATTTATTATATAATTCTTTTTGGTATAAAGAAAAATAAATGACTAGGGTCCTCTTTGATCGTATGTTGAACGTCTCTCGTTTCATCCGACAAACGTACTACTATCACCTACTCCAGTTAAATCTGTGCTCCTTTTTTTTCTCAATAACTTTACACTTTAAAAAAAAAAATAGACCGAATTCTTTTTCTATTTTTTTTTTCTTTTTAGAAAGTGTAAAGATACAGGCATGACGATGTGTAAAGAAGGTTTGAGTGCACCCATTCGATCGACAAAGGCACTCGACCGCACGGTGTGGGGAAAGGGCGTGAATTCCTCTTACGGCTTACAATGGCGCTATGTTTTCTTTCTGTTTGTCACTGTGTCACAAATCATTACAACGGCTCTTACACTTATTCACTGTCCGGGCTTTCTAAGGGCGTGGTAGCAGTGGCTTCGGATGTACCCGATCGCTTTGTCCCTTATCAGACAGTCCACAGTCATCTGAAGTACACACTATGCCAACAAAACTGAACAAATATATTCGCTTAAAATATATTAAAATTGAGTAGAAATAGTGAACAACGAAATCGAGTATTAGGGAAAATAGGAAACAACATGGTTGTGGATGTAGAAAAACTCTAAATAAATTGAGTATTTTATCGGAAGATGGGATTGAAGTTCAGCAAATAGGGATAAGTCTGAACAATTAATCATTGATTGAACTCTACTTCCGAATATGTCATGTTTTAATATGATAGATTTTTGATTACCTTTTGTCTTGGAATATCAAGTAGTTTACAAATAAATAGTAATGTTCTGCACTCTTGTTATAAGAGATTGTGTTTTTTTTATCTTTTTTATTGTGCATTTATTTTATATATTTTGTATCCTGCCTAACATACTAATTATCATAACTTATGTTAATGGACAAAGTTTCGCCAGTTTGTAAATATGTAATGAACTTGATGAAATTCTAATAATTTTTCAATTTAAAGTTTCATGACACCATTCTTCAACTCATTGATTCAAATCGTCAACCAATGGCGATTACTTATGATAAAATTACAATCAGCCTTATTGTACAATAAGTAATTGTCATACATTTTCTCGTTCATACCATATTGACAATTTTCATTCACAGTATTTACAAACAGCCCAGAGACCTCCCAAATCCTCATGGTTGACACCTCCCTCGCATGCAAAAGAGGAAGCAGAGTCTTGGGAAGTCCTCCACGCTCCTCCGTCAGCCGCGTCACCGGATACGAGCCACAGAATTACCCGGCTTTCGTGGTATTTTTTCCTGTTTTCATTATAAGGGGTAAAGCTCCTGGTGTTCATTTGTGTATCTCTTGACATTGTTCATCTCTAACGGTTTAAGGTTTCTTGCCGAGATATTTTAATATGAAGTTTTGAATAATTAATTACGCTATTACCTCAGGCCTCCCCAATCTATAGAAACTACTCAGAATAGAACGAAGAATCCTAAGAAGGATCTATGGCCCCCAAAAGACACAAGAAGGATACAGGCTAAGATCCAACCAAGAAATCTACAAAGACACAAAAGACCTAGAAACGGACATAAGGATCAGGAGACTGAAATTCCCCGGACATATGGTAAGAATGGCCCCGGAAAGACTAAACAAGGAAATATTCAAGAAAATCCGAGGATACAAAAGCTCAAGGGGATACACCAAGCAGATGAAGGAAGAAACTGAAAGACTAGGAATGACGGACTAGGATTGTTATATAGGAAAAGATTGAGGGAAATCAAGGTTCTTGAGGGAAAGAAAAAATCGAAAAAGGGAGTCGCGTGGACAGAAGAAAGAAAACAAAAGCACGGAGAGATAATGAGGGAAAATGGAAGGAAAGGAAAAACAAAAACAAATAAAGAACCGAAAGTAATGATATTTGCGTGGCCTTTGAGCCCTTTCCGTGACAAAAAAAAAAAAAAAATACGCTATTAAATCGTTAAACATCACATTTATCTTTCGACGTCATTCTGAAAAATTTTAGCACAAACTGACACGACTTGATACTGGATTGGTAAGCTTTCAAGAAAACGAAACGACATACAGTCATTAACCTGCTTAAACTATTGAACCGTTTACTAGAACAACGTTGAGAATTTGCCATGTCTCAGAAACCGCTGCCATAGAAACCAACTTAGACTTGAGCAGCAAGAATTTACGCATGCTCTATGAAAGCTATTGTTTATTCAGATTTTTCAATTATTAATTCTTAAGTTTTATCACTGGCGCACCATTTCACGTACGAATGATACCATTCACACTTGACCTCAGTCATTCACGACAAACTGCACGGACACCCAAACCCATTGATAAGACTGTCTACACCTGACTTACCCGCTAACGTTCAATTACGACTTACAATACGTTGGAGTGTAGATATTCTAAATTAATAACAATAAGATATGTTCAAATTTAGCTTCGACAATATTCGCTGCTTGTGTGAGTCACATCATGTGTCATTGTCAAAAGTCATGTTGTTTTTATCGTGGGTTTCATTTCTTTCAAGACGAAAATTAAGAGAGAAATTAATAGACCATGAACGAAAAATCTCAATAAAATTTCTAAAAAACTATTTTATAAGCGAAAAGGAATTATTTTGCCCCCTATTCTTCGGCCCACTGCCTCATAGAATAGATCTTCATCAAAATTGAGCAATTAAACTCTAATGAGTAATTAACTCAATACTTACTGCATTTTATGCTCACCCTAAAAAGATATCAGTAAAGACTTATTTCACCATCGCACCCGTGTTGTGAAACCGAGTTCAAGTTCAGCTCAAAGATATGATCCTGAATAGCAAAATAAATAAATACAAAAAAATATTATTATTATGTAAATTATAAAAAATCTGAATTGCTAATAGCTCAAGACAAAAGCGTTCAAGACTACAATTGCCGCTTCTGAACAATACAACGCGGCCACAAAGTACTTTCACTTTCTTTGTTGGATAAATACGAAGGAATTAACTCGCTAATTAATTACAGTCTACGTTAATTAAAGTGCCCATCAAAGTGCTTACTGGGATGGATGTATTTCACATTTACCAGGTCAGGGCCTTGCCTTAATGATATTAATCAACTATAAAATCAAGTACAAATTAAACTTAATTACGAACTAATATATAATATAACATGACGTGCTCGTAGACTTTGAATGAGATTAAATGTGCTGCCTACCAGGCAGAAGGGCCGGGGTGGCGCCTGTCGGTCTCAGGGGCTCTGTCTACTCGAATCTACAAGATATATAGTCGCTGTGTTCAATAGTATTAAATGGCCAAAAAACTTTCTTAGCCCTGCAAAATAATAAAATTATCGTTTACAGGTGGGATCTTTTTATTGCGGGTAATAGACGGAGGATTTGAGTTTGAGGGGATTATATATTTATGATGGGGTTTGGAAGGAGTAAGGTCCCGAAGTTGTAGTGCCGTTTTTTTTGGCGGGAAATACCCTTGCAATATGTGTTTATTATTCCGTACTAAATTGGGTTACTAAATAGTGCTACAATTGGGTTACTATTATTACTAAATAGTGCTACAATTGGGTTACTATTGTTACTAAATAGTGCTACAATTGGGTTACTATTGTTACTAAATAGTGCTACAATTGGGTTACTATTGTTATTAAATAGTGCTACAATTGGGTTACTATTGATACTAAATAGTGCTACAATTGGGTTACTATTGTTACTAAATAGTGCTATAATTGGGTTACTATTGTTATTAAATAGTGCTACAATCGGGTTACTATTGATACTAAATAGTGCTACAATTGGGTTACTATTGTTACTAAATAGTGCTATAATTGGGTTAGATAGTGCTACAGTTGCAACTGCCAGTCTATATGATATACCATTATCGGGACAGATAGCAAGATGAGGACTTGCAGATAAGGATATTAGCTCAGTAGTGGTTGACCTGTTGAGTCTGTGGGATCTGTGTTGTGTCTCCATTGTCCAGACAGAAAATGTGAGTTTTAAGTAGCAAGCTATGCTTCAAGATCCGCTTTATGCTATTTGTAATATTTAAGGAAATTTATGCCCCCCCCCCAAAAAAAACAAAAAAAAACGTAGCATTAATTTAACTACCACAGAAAAAACTCCGCTTGACTTTGTCTTCCCAATATCATGTAATTTGTATTACTTAAACTTGAGAATTTTTAAGAGTACTCAAGTATGTTCATTCCAATTGATTAAAATTGCGAAATTCGTTCAAAACCTCTGCCTCACAGATCACATTTACATCAGAAGAAATGAATTCGTACTGGTTGCTCAGCTTAGTTTTACCAACCCTGTAATTTTTTACACGATTTTAAATTCGCCCTGCAATTTCGCCATAACTTTCCATAATCCATGGGATCTGAATTAAGTTGAAAATTCGCGGGGCTTTTTTTTTTTTTTTTTTTCACGTGATTTTAGATATCGGATTCTTAAAGTGACGACATTGCCTGCATATGTACCAAAATATTTCTGTACGAAATTATAGATCGGATGGTACCGGGCGTAGCAACCTCTTGCCCAAATCCGTGCGTTAACCCTTAACTGTATTCTGTCGTGAAAATGTACTTCCCTGATGAAGCCTGCTAATAACAGGGTCCGTGTATGTGTTGTGAATAGATTTGAATAATGTGACTATAATAAGCATTGATGAAATTCCATCACAGAAAGGGTCGAAATACCACCACTTATTTGCGCAATTAGCTTGACTATTCACTGTAGTAGGTTAGACCACAACATCGTTGGCCTTAACATTTTTGTTTTTGATAAATTGTAGATTAATTAGATATATTTTCATTTATTTGTGTCTCCCATACATGGATAGACTATATATATATATATGTCCCATACATAAATAGACTATATATACATGCATAAACAAATAATAATAAATTAAGAAGATTCATTTTGAAAGATCGTGCAGTGCAAGCGAATAGACGAGCTCAGTTGGTATAGGAATTTTTGGGTTCGAGTCCCAATATTTTTTATTTGTCTATTAATTATTAATAAGTACTAATGATAGTCATATCTATACCACAGTTGCTTTCTTGTTTTTATCAATACATTTCTCTATCGTCACTCAAAAAAATATTTCATTATACTGAAATACCACAACTCTCTCACTCGTAGACAAATTGACTGTAGTCATTCACTATTAATTTAGTTAAAGTGATTGTGAAAAAAATAATACTTTAAAATAATTTTCTTTTCATTCATTTTCTCATCATTCATTGAACGATTTGAGTAATCGTTAAATATTTCTTTCGAATGCTTTAGAACTTCTGTTTGTGCTCTATTTTTGATATGCCTCTAACCACTGTGCCAAAAAACAGAAGCTTAAATATTCAGCTGCTTCTCATCAATTCAAGTATATTTTTTTTTTTCCTTTTGCTGGATGAAGCTTTGAAATTTCAAAGGTGTGCATACTTGTGGCGTTTGTTATCTCGGCGTTTAACCGCAATGGCCGCTGATGACGAAATAGTATTGATTTAAGATTGTTCACTATTTTTAACGCACTAATCTCCTCCTTTAGGCTACTATTTACAATTGTTCGATTCAATGTGCTATTTTTTTTGGAAAAGCCAACAGGAACAGACCCAAATAACCCGATCTGACTGCTGTTAGCTTACGCCCTTCGAAAATTAAAACTTGTATTTAATATATCGCACTCTATATTGACTAGTTGAAGCGTTCGTAAGAATTTTATAAAAAAAACAGATTTTAGCTTTCCACCAAGTCTATTTGTGAACAACGTTTCGACGTACTATAAGTACGTATGCGTCAAGTCTTGATCTGAACCAGAAGTACGCCTTCGTTTGCAAGTTAAATTCTTTTGATTCGACTTGAACGTATGTTCGTTGCGAATACACTGAAGAATGTTGATTTTTCTCGATGCCTTCGTCAACTTTCACCAGCCGTTTCAGTGCCTGTCAACAATCCCCGGTCGTAGCCGCTGAACACATACGCTGATGATCGGGGCGATCCAGATGGACACGAATCACCGCGCACATTGCCCGAGGCCCGGACTATTTCTATAGCACTTTCACTTGCCATAGATACCATCGAGTTCTTTTATTGTGTCGTACATCCTCCTGTCACTTCACCGTGCTTTCTTCTTATCTTTAAGTCACACCCGGTGTAAAAACCCTCACCTGTGAAACATTCACACTTATTATTTAAGTTTTTTTTTTCCTTTCATATCCCCTTTAAATTTACAGGTTATTATAGATCCTCAGGTGAATCTATTTACAAATTATTTTTGTATTTCCTGTAGCATTGCTACATTATATACAGGTTTTATTATTTTATAAAAATTATATAATGAATAAACAAGTATAATGATATACATTATACGTGACTTGACTAAACTGACTAATAAAGGTGATGGGGATCACCTTTTTGATCAAACTAACTTACATAATAATTCTTAACCTAATTTTTCCCCGACAGTCTGTTGCCATCGATGCGCGAGGGGTGGTGGGGCCGTAGTGTTAAACACTGGGTTTGTCAAGTGCTGCAACGAGTCAAAAAACTTGATGTCTCCGGCGGATGAACTCACCCACCGACGGCACACCAACCAACGGGTGCAGGTCGGCGTTCTTTAACCTCTCGAGAGAGGTATGTCGGACCACTTTTCTCATGATCCCATTCTGGAAATATTGGAGACATTTGGCTGTATTGTCAGTGGGTAAATAGCGGGGTACCGTACAGCAGAGCTGGCCGGAGGACACATTTATATATCATCAGTTTGAGACGAAGCGACAGGTTGGGTGAAGTTAGCAAGTGCGATAGCCGGTAAGACCTGTGTCGTACTTTTTCTATTTTATTACTAAAATGAGTAATTTCCTATTTACGTATTTTGTTTTACCCTTTTGTTATATTCAGGCCAAGCGTAACAGGCAATTATATAATGCAGGAGCAACGATTATTGCAAAAAAATACCAATCGGAAGGTTTTATAAATAAACTATCACGTAAATGATTTGAGGGATTGAAATATCAAGCAATGGTCTGCGGTTTTTTGAAAATTTAATTTGAAAGAAAAATACGAAACAGAAAATTAAACAAGATTTTTGTTCATTTTTATTGTTTTGTACGTGGGAATAAGCCCTCTCACGTACAAATGTCTCACGTAGCTATTGGTTACTAATCCATGTCCCGATATTAAAACTATTTGCATGTACGAATGTACAGTAGATATTAATTGTGTCCCCTTTTACCTATGACCTTAAACATATTTAGCAAAGATGAACAAATCAATAAAAGATAACAATAATGATAAATAACATAAATATTTATAAAAAAAAAGGATTAAATACTAGATAGCAAAGATTTATTTATGCCAATAGATTGGTATTTCTCGAAAAGTTAGACTGCCTTGCCTTGTTGAGTTATACCGAATGTACTTGCTATTTATAATATACTATTACTGTAATTACCATGTACTTAGTATATTATATTCGATGAGTGTTCTCAAAAAAACAAAGTTATTTTTTTTTTCTTTATTGTGCAATAATTACAATCTTCCTTTTATAAGGCAATAACTTTGTATGCTCTATAAGTACAAAGTTATTAAAGAAATTGATTTTTTTTTTTTTTTACAAAACCTGTTGGTTGTGTAGTCGTAGAAGAGACTAGAATAATTTAAATATAACAGGTGACGCACACACAGGTGTGAATCACAGTTCCTACGTGTGTGAATGTCAACCACAGACCACATCGTTATTCCAAACTAGGAAACGTTTGAAATGTAGGAGAGTGAACTTCTACTTGATATACTTGAGTGAAATATTAATTTCGGATTTTAATTTAATTGTTTTTTGAAAAAAATTGATGTTCGACGCAATTACGGGCTTCGTTGAATTCAATAATAATATAGATAAAAAACAACTTTATTATGATAAAATTACAATCTGCCTTATTGGGCAATAAGTAATTGTGGTCAATGTTCTCATTCATACCATATTTACAATTTTCATTCATATAGTATTTATAAACAGCCCAGAGACCTCCCATCGACCTCCCTTGCATGCGAAAGAGGATGTGGCTTCTTGGGAAGTCCCCCATGCACCTCCGTCAGCCGCGTCACTGAATAAGAGCCAGTGGAGGCTGACCTAGAGCGCGAGAGCCACAGACGTTCAGGACAAAATTGGAGAAACTGTCCACTGCCAGGACTCCCACTGTCACGTATTTATATCAGTTCACGAGGCCACCATCAGTATCCGAAGAGGATTATAGGGATGAGTGGTGCAGTGCAATGACTGTGCTAGGGGATTAGGGTGGTTAAATAGTCTGGTCTCCCTTCAAAGCGAATAAATCTTTCGCCTTTTACTAAAGATTTCCAATAATAAAATATCTTTAAAATCTTGTGTACTTAGTCATGCTCGTATGTATTCACATTCAGGCCAGGAAATGATATTTACCTCAGTGAAAGGTATTAACCCTACATATAGGGCATTGAACCAAGAACCTTCATATCGTGATAAAATCTAATTCATTAGAATGCTGACAATAGTCAGAGTAGTAAAAAAAATGAATAAAAATTATTGATTTACATTCATTGATTTCATCTGGACATTTTTATCTGCTTCTTCTCTATCATAATAAAACCGTTAAATAATAAATTATTATTTTAAGTACCGAGTAATAAATAAAGAAATAAAGAAACAGTGAATTGTTTTTATTACTCGTTGTTGCTTCCGTAGTAAATCCTATAAAAAAATTAATTGTTTCCTATACCATAAAGCTGCTGGGAACATGTTAATGACACTTTTATTGTCTCATTGTGGCCACTGTCCTATTAAGTCTTCGAGTGCAATGATCCGTAAATACACTATAAATTATTTTAATTTTAATTGTTATTTCAATTTCTGTTCTCTGTAGATATATAATGCTGATACAAAGTGTAGACTTTGTCAGGATAACTACCGTCATTACTGCAACAATAAATGAACGGCCCCTACAACTGACATTCCATTGCTGAAAGTAATTATGTAATATATATTTTTTGCTATTTATCATCATCAACTGCTCATGTCTATTACAAAATGTCGGAAAAGACCGTTTTTCCACGACAGGTGAAGAGGGAAAGTTGAAAGTACGGATTAACGACGCAGCTTTATGCGAGTCACCGCTGTTCGTTACTCACTCACTGTTCACCTTTTCCCTTCCTGTCTGCATCAAATAAAAAAGAAATGTATTTCTTGACGAATCGCCTGAGGATTAAATGTTCGCCCTTGATCGTAACGATCTATAGTACGTCAGAAAACTGATTTAAAGTGTTCAACGACCTTATCGACTCATAATTAACGCAATTAAAGGGAATTGTCTACAGATCTTTACCAGACAGAATAAGATTGGCGAATTCTGGTTATTTGTATTTCCACTTCTACTTTTTTTCAATTCCAAATTTTTTTAAAATTGATTTCCAATATTTACGGCGCCAGACCCCGCTAAAGGAATCGAGGGAAGGAAATGTACTCAACACTGACATTGCAATCAACTAATTAACAGTGGTTGTAATGAAACCGGTTACTTTTATAAAATGTAAGGAAAAACTTTAAGACACAACTGTAAAACTAGAAGTATATTGAGTTTAGGGATGTTATGGAACGGTATCATTATTAGCTCCACCGGCGTATTAGGTTCCCTTATACGCTCCAGCTCCATGCAGCTCCGAGTTTCAATTGAATTGATTTGCTTACTCAGTACAAACCATAAACATTGAATCATTAATAAAATGGAATGGAAAAGATATATGAATTCGAAATGAAATAAACACACAAACTACTTTTATTCTATGTTACACTAACAGGTTAACTAAAGTATATATAACAATAATGATAAAATATATACATATAAAGCTAACAATAACCCTAATATCTAATAGAAGCAGGTTAAGTACTCACGTTTACGTAACAAGTCACAACTGAAAACTGTATCTAACTAGAAGTATATTGAGTGTAGTGATGTTATGGAACGATAAAATACCCTTATTAGCTCCAACCGTTCCAGTTCCACCGGCTATTAGGTTCCCTTAAGCGTTCCAGCTCCAAACAGCTCCGACTTCTAAATTTCTTAATTATTTCAATAATCCTTCTTCAATTCCAATATTTACCTAATAATAAAAATAGATAATAAAGTATCCATTGAAGGTATAAATAAAAAACCTAACGACAAAATGGATAAAAACCTAGATGGCAGTAGAAAATCATTTCTTCATGACATATTATTACCCTGAAGCCTTATATTTGAATTAATTTATCAATGCAATAAGAATTAAGCAATATTTTGAAGTAATGGACTCTGGCTACGTTTAAATTTTATAGATAAAGTTTATGATTATAGCTTTTAAAACTACTAGCATACTTAACTACGTGGAATTTAAATATTATAGTGTACCTTGGTATGTTAAGTATAATTATTAGGAAATTATAATTTGAGGTTTGGCTGATATTGCTATGAATGACTAAGCTCCTACTAGGCTTGGCTGATATTGCTATGAATGACTAAGCTCTTACTAGGCTTGGCTGATATTGCTATGAATGACCAAGCTCCTACTAGATTTGGCTGATATTGCTATGAATGACTAAGCTCCTACTAGGTTTGGCTGATATTGCTATGAATGACCAAGCTCCTACTAGGGTGGTTTACTATTAGTATTTGGTATTAAGCTTAGAGCTTCTATTAATAAATTACATTAGGCAGCCACTCCAATTATTTACACCATCTTTTATTATAAAATTTTAGACCTTATTTTAGTGAAAAACATTTATTATGGTATATTGACAACGATTTTTAATTTCTGTATAAATACGTAAAGAATCCTATTTATAGTTGTTGGTTTTCCATATTGGATTCGATTCTTCCTTATTCAGCTAGACAGCAAAATTTCTTTTAAAAAAGCTGACTCAACTATTACTGAAAAATAAGAAAACACTTTTTTGCCAATTTTTAAGAAAATAAAATGAATTTATGCCTGAGCTTTCCCTGTGTGTTTACGCATCCCTTCTTTACACCAAGAGAAAGAAGAAACACTATTAAACAATTTACTTTAGAATAAGCAAGTTTTGACAGAGAGTAAACAGAAAGAAGGGATTAATTAATCGTTTGAAGGCAAATAGACCATGTGGTGAATTCATAAATAAACCCAATCAAACGGAGCTATCAAAATATTTAGTTCGGCTCTGCTCGGCCTGGCTTATTAAAATATATTTTTAGTTATCAGCTTGCTTCATAAGTCAATCCTTTACTGTTATTTAGAATAGAATAGAAAAAAAAAAGTTTATTCCGGGACTATGAATAACATTAATGTTCAGATGGTAAATTCAGATCTAGAAAATAAAATAAAGTTTAAAATCGCAATAAAAATAAAATACTAATAATAACATAAAATAAAGTGTAAACCTCTATGGGAATGATAATAAGGATTATGAAATAAAAATAAAAATAATTCAACTGCTTTTAGTAAAGTCCTTAGGATTCACATATAAAATACAAAAATAAAAGTCAGGAAATATAAAATAATTAATGAGTGAATCGTTCCCAGATCGTTCTTTGAGATGAAGCATGTAGCTTGAACATATTAGGAGGTAGAGAATTCCAGAGAGTAGTAGAGCGAGGAAGGAAGAACCGACCGTACGCTGCAGTTTTGTAGGCAGGAGTATAAAGGTCAGAGAGACGGGTCTTGTGTTCCAGGAGTGTACTGAGGATTTGAACTATAGAGTATTGTATATATTTAAGGGGGTTATGCGAAACGATGGTTTGAAACAGGAATGAAGCGAGGATGTATTGTACTCGGAAGGAGGGGAAGAGCTAACCTAACTCGGAGTAGAGGTTAGGGACATGGGAGCGCTATGGAGTTCCAAAGACAAATCTAAAGAAGCATTTCATGATTCGTTCCAACTTGCCCCCGGGTCCCATCAAGATATCCCCCATACCCCACAGCCATATTCAAGATGAGGGAGGAAACAAGGAGTATACGGGTAGGCTGGGGGAGCAGATAGCGAGAGGAGTAGTTACAGAGTAGCAATTGACTGGCTGGAAATTTGAGAGTTATCTTGGTTCCAGGAGATGTTTTGGTCAATGCTTATTCCTAGTTATTAATCATTAAGTTATTCTATCGTTTCTTTGGTTTTTATCAAAAAGTTTTACTTGAGGTCCCCAAATAAATTCAACCAAGTATGAAACTAAAAACTTTTATCATTCCTCTTCGTTTTAAATAGAATCCCATTTAAAGTCAGCTCGTCTCGTGGCTATTGGAGGAGCACTTCATCAACTCGGTGCTATCCTTAATTTGGCAGTAACCCTGGATACTTTAATGAATCCCTTAATGTGAATATAATTATAGAGTGGTTACATCTGTTATATCACGTAATCAATATGGCGCTGAATGTAAACAATAGCATTGTTCCAACAACAATCCAAACTATCACACGAAGAAAATATTAATTCGACTGCATTATGCATTGTACAACCACATATTTAATATATTTTATAGATATTAGATTAAAACAAAAAGCTTCTCTAATAAAACATACCATCTCAACAAACGTCCTGGAACCTACATACGAGGCTAAAAAGACAAGAACTAAACAGACGCTCTGATAACTGTACAGACTACTTCAAAGGACATCCCATCTCTCAATAGAAAATAAATATTATACTTAAGCCAATCTGGATGTACGGAATAGAGCTATGGGGGACAGCAAAAAAGTCTAACATCAAGCGTATCCAATCCTTTCAATCAAAAGTCTTGAGAACAATAGTAAATGCCCCTTATTACGTCAGCAACAAAACCTTTCATAACGATCTTAATACACCTTACATTCCTGAAATCATCCCTCCCAAGTTCATGAAATTCCATAATAACCTATCCAACTACCCTTATCCCATAACACAGTCATTGCACTGCGCACTCATCCCTATAATCCTCCTCGGAGACTAAAACGGCAGTGGCCTCCTGACCTGCTATAAATACGTAACAGCTGGAGTCCTGGCAATGGCCAGTTTCTCCAATCATGTGCTGAGTGTCCGTGGCTCTTTCGCATGTGACAACCATGTGGATTTGGGGGGTCTCTGGGCTGTTTGTAAATACTGTATGAATTAGCGAATGAATGAAAATTGTAAATATGGTATGAATGAAAACATTATCACAATTACTTATTGCTCAATGAGGCAGATTGTAATTTTATCATAATAAAGTTGTTTTATATAAAGTCCAACAAGAAGGGTCATAAATAAACAAATGAGTTGTTATGTTACTTCCAGTTAACATGTTCTAAATCCGCGGATTTATTGATCATGATCAGGCAACGTTCATGCTCAGTAAATCATCGCAAACCAGTTTAAAACTGATCTGCGATTCTGTGTTGTTACAAACCTTATATTCAAAGGGTGTATTAAGTGGTTGGTTATATCTGTTGAGTTGGTAACACTGTTTATTGCAACATTGGGGGGGGGGGGAATCATTGCATGAAACTAGTTCCATACTTATAATTTTTCGATATTTTTCAACTGCAGTCAGAAAAAAAGGCGATTGCCCCTAGCATATTGTGTGATAATTATTCATCAGAAGAAGGGTTTGCCAGATCACGTATGCATTGTAGCCCTAGACAAATGCTACAGCCGGGGCAGAGCTATGTGAATAATTTGAATAGGCGTCGGTGTTGAATAGAACAGGGTGCTATTCAATCTGTTCCCGGTCAGATGTTATTAACTTGCCCAGAAATAATGACGGGACGGAACGAATCCCCGCTCCACCACTGCCCACAACTTTCTAACAGAACGGAATTGTACGCTGTCGTGGTTTGCTTTGAGACTTATTTTTGGGGATTAGTATGTGGCGGTGCGCCTATATAACCATAACCCCTATAATAACCATAAACCAAAATATTATAAATTAATTACTAATGAAAAGATGAAGAGCTCCAGTCCCGGCTTATACCAGTTACTATACCATTATAAGCAGTGGAATAATCCATAAACATAAAATAATTATTAAAATGTAAGGAAAAACTTCAAGACACAACTGTAAAACTAGAAGTATATTGAGTGTAGGGATGTTATGGAACGGTATCATTATTAGCTCCAACCGTTCCAGTTCCACCGGCGTATTAGGTTCCCTTATTCGTTCCAGTTCCGAGTTTCAATTGAATTGATTAGCTTACTCAGTGTTTTTAAATTAATTTAAAAATTAAAAAAAAAAATATTCAATCAATCAATCAATTACAAACCATTCAATAGAATCAGCACAACGTTCCAAAAAAATCTTAATTTTTAAACAGGCTAAAAAATTTAATTTGACTTTAAATGACAACAATAATTAGAATAAAGCTTTGAAGGTTTTAAAAACATCTTTGCTTTTATTAATTTTATACCTTACTTATCTTTATCGGTTTATCTAGCACAATTTTAAAGTATTGACAAACTTTTTTTGGTTGACAAATAAGAATATCTGTTGTTCAACATAAACAAATGGTTTTAATGTTATTTTCAAATATTTTTGTATTAACCTAAGAAATGAAATGAAAGATTTTTTTTCTATAAGGACAATCAAATGCTGGAGCCAAGTTGGGATTAATCTTTGGTTTGCCTATATGACTGTAACAGTTAATGACTGTGATGGCTGCCGTTAAAACGAACACGTCGCACTCAAATTTTAAATACATGATCAAAAACAACCCTATTTAAGCTGCATTCGTTTTCGTTAACAAATAATAACAGGAAGTATTCCAAAAATAAATACAATGCAAAATGCACAGAAATTTTTTCTATTCAATATTTTTGACGATTTAAAATATTTCGTTCGCTATTTTTAACAGTAAACAAATACCGATGTATAATCTTCAGTCATATGTTAGATTAATCGTATGTCGGCATTTCAAGGGCACAATTTTAATATTTACTCACATGTGTAACGTATTCTAATAAAACTAAACTTAAATCGAAGAAATTATCTTGCATACTTATCTTTAGCTTAGTCTTAGGTGATTATTTAAACATAGCACGACATCTGTATCGCATAAAACGTACACTACAATGTCATATGCATTAATTCATCATGAAAAAATAAGTAGCGTTAATAAACCAATTACACAGGCACGTTTAGTTGACAAAATTACAGCACTATGCTGATGATGCACCCGAAACAATAATCACAACACGTAAGTTATTTTAGACATATAATACAATCATAAACAGTTTGATCAAAACATTAGCGAACTTTGAAATTGAATTTGCAGACAAACACGAAATTTTCAAGAGTTAAAAAAAAGCAATGCTGCCTTACCACGCAGGGAAAACTTTCCAAAAGAAGGCGACTTTGTTAATAACTAACAAACGAAGAAAATGCCGAGATACCTTGCATCCAGATCTCAGTAACTCATATTTATTTCTACTAAAAAATTTTACAGTAATTTTTAAATTATAGATCTTCATTCGAATCTATTTACATATTATTTTTTATATTTCCTGTAGCGTCGCTACATTATATACAGGTTTTTTTTCTAAAATCACGATATATCAGCATAGCTCGGAGTTTATAAGGTTATGGAGATTATGCCGACGTTCACGAACGAGTCGGTCAGCTTTTAACTATGGCTAAGTAATAAGTGCGTCGATCGCTGAGTGAATATCGACCGTGTGAGCTTCATTTGACTTTAAGAATTATTACTTTCTTAGATATTATTTATTGATGATTGTAGCGACCGCTAACTACATAAGATAAATCACCCTATACACTATTGTATATATATATTGTAAATTGGTTATAATATGTTATTAAAATTAATTTAAACAAATGTAAATAATATTACCAAATCATTCACTTCACATCAGTCAGGTTAAAAGGGCTCTGGACCCTTTAGAGGGGCTGGGTCTTGGTCTAGAACATTCCAGCTTCATCCAGGCCTGCAATGCGATTGGTCAGAATAAAACCTCGCCTTATTGGCTGGACGCGATTGGCTACTTGGGGCTATAAATACCCCCTAGTTTTAGCCGATAATTCATTCGTGCATCTGTGAATGGCAGGAAGAGTAGAAATTTGTATTTCAATTATTATTTATTTTGTTCATGTAATAAAGAGGATTTGATATAAAAAAAACAAAACAAAAAAAAAAACAACGATAATTCATTCTAACTACGGCTCTCTGGACTGGTACTTGCTGCTGCACTGATGTTTCTAGATTTGGCCTTCTCATTTATGAAAACCTCTGCATCTATCTTCCTAACCTCGCTATGTTTTAGTCCGGCCTTGTCAGACCCTACACTTTCCTTGTGGGAATCTCTGTCTTCGTCTCGCTAAAACTACCACCTCCTTGGAAGAGATTTCTTCCTCACGGACGACGGTCACCTGGGGCCCTATGAACTTTACCTAGTAGTGTCTCCCACGGCAATCCAGATTCCCTTTCTCCGGTATTCGCCTTTGGGATCCGGACGGTTTTCGCCTACCCTCAGATACCGAGTGTGAATTCGTGGTCATTCCAAGACCACATAAACTACCTACAATACCTACCCTGTTCCTCTTCTCCTGAACACAGTGCACTGTCGGGGCACATACCTATCAAATATGGAGTCAGATAGTACAGTAGTAAGACCCGTCATGAAGCAATTGTCCAGGTCATAGCCTAATCAATTCTCACTTCGTCACTAGGGCTACGGTAACTTCACCCTCGTGACGACCCGACAATGACTATCATTTTATTGTATAGCATTTTGTTTTATTTGTATGTTATTGTTAAAAGAAGATTGAATTGAATTCTCCTGAAGATATATCTTGGCATATTTCTTTCATCTTGTAAAAGTCTTTAATATTATTATATTTATTATCAACCTATTTAATGGTTACTGGTGGTACTTCTTCTGGATTATAATCCGATTGCTACCTCCGTCACGTACAAAAAAAAAACTTGATATCATAGTGTGACAACTCATCCAGCAACTATCCAATGCATCGTAATGTAATAATTAAGCAATAACACTTATTAAGTGATTATTAATAACTTTAAACAAAGCAAGATATAACATCAAGTCTGATTAATGAGCTGTTCTGTTTACATCGCAGCTTAACCCTGTTAATAAAATACTTAACCTTCCAGTAACTTCAGTGATATTTTCGTTTATGGGACGTTCACTTGTTTGAACGGATCGTTCCTTGAATTACACTTGCTAAAATGACTATCAAACTTCTTGCAGGTTTCATATGATAACAGCTAGTATATATCTTAGCTGATTCGTTCGAAAGTATCACTTGACCGCCTGTTTATCAGTTTAATTGAATTGAATAATACTTTGTGTGCAATTTAGAGATTATTTTCATAAAAAAAAAGAAAAAAGGTTCTGGGTCCGAATACTTAGATAGAAATACTTCACCTTTCATCCCTAAATTACTAAACTGAACACAACTTGTGGCCACGAAACTACAAAATAAATATATTAACTTTGCAGTTATTCTTTCAACTCATGGTCCCAAATTAAATAAATACCGAGCAATTTTTCCAAACTTTGCCGTGGTTACGGCAAACTTCTCCCTTTCAGTTGAACTATTCATCTGATAAATTATTTTCATTGTTAGATGATCGAGTATAGCCTGCTAATAAAATAAGCGAATGAATAGAAGTCCCTTGGTCTAATTCATTCCTCCCTTTTTGAAACTCTTTGGAAAATATATTATTGTTTTTAATTTGTGATTAAACTAATTGTATCCTGCGAGCTATCCTATTGGAAGCCGTTCAAATATAATTTAAGAAGAAAGTAATTTTTTTATTACCTTTACTGCCTTTTTTGGCAGTTTTAAACCTCTAAAAATAAACATAAATATGATAGCACCTCGATTTAAATTTTATGGCGAATGGATCGTATGAGTCGGGATTTGAACCAACGCAATATTTCAAGCGATTACTTTTAGCGTTTACATAGAAAATCTTGCTAAATATGAACTCTGTAGATTTGTGTTAAGAAGAGCGACTCGTGGGTTTTAGTGCCGAGGTTTTAATTTTCATCATGCTAGGTCTATTTCCGCTCAGAGGTGCTGACACATCAACAAAAGGAGATCTGCTTGGCACAATTCAGACCAGTAGAGTACCTCTGCGAGTAAAATAATTCCTCGTTGGATTTTTCAGAAGATTTTTGAAGAGAAACGCTACTGCTCAACTGTAGATGTATCGGTGATAAAATCTATAGACGAACTAACTGAAATGAAATTTTTAGACCGTGAAGTACTTAGTTCACATCAATTGAAATCAAATTTATGAAATTCCTGCCAAAAAAAATCTCAAGTATCTATTGGTTTTTTGTTTTTTTAATTGAAACATTTCTGTACCTCGGAGGGATACAACACTATCGCCTTTTCATAACTTTACAGGAGAGGAGTTTTAAACTTTCTATTCTAACATTCTATTTAACAACATTCTACATATTGTTGTACAACATTCTACATATATATTGAACATTCTATTTATTGTTATTTACATCATGCAGTTGTTATAAAATGAAAAAAAACCTTTTTTACCTTAATAAAGTCAATATGGAAAAAAATGGACATAGTGTTGTAACCCTCCGAGGTACAGATTTGAACTGTGAAGGTTAATTAATTGATTTAAAGTACATTTCATTCCTTTCAAGTATTTTATTTCTTCCATCTATTTTAATTTCCCTTCCTCCTCTTCTTGTTTACAACCCTAAATAACAACAATCTATAAAATATTCTTTTATTTTGTTTTTACTTTTTAACAGTGTTCTAATAAAACTTCAAGCAAATACAAACGTAAATTACTCCTATTGGGCTTTTCCATACTTTTGTTTTTATATGTTTTCTTTGAACCGGGTAGATAATAATAAAATCAAGCAATATATGTAAGTAATGAATATAAACAAATGAATAAATATTACCCAATACATTTTATGTAAGTAATGAATATAAACAAATGAATAAATATTACCCAATACATTTTATGTAAGTAATGAATATAAACAAATGAATAAATATTACCCAATACATTTTATGTAACAGAAATTCACCAACATTTTAATTTATTTTCCATATTCAATCAACGCTTAAAACTACGATGAAGTTCGTCCTTAGTGCCTATATGTATGAGAAAAAATACACATCAGTTCGCGCATAATTAACGATTACCCTCGATACACCAAGATTACGACCATTTTTTTTTTGCCTGGTAATTATTAATAATTTTAAAGCACCAAACTTACCCATTATTTTCTAAAGCGGGCGTACAATCATACTGAAATTCCTGTATGACAGAACCTCCAAGTCTGGAAAAACAGTCGATTAATGTATATAAACCATTTAATCCCCACCAAAGTTCCCTAAATCTGTACATCATTTCCTGTCGCAGAACCCCTATTTTGAAAACTACTTCAGAGCCCAATTTCTCAAGAACCCTGCCCGACCCACAAATCAAAACTATGTCACATACGAGCAGAATACTCGTATACCAAACGCTTCCACTAACGGTCTTCTGCCTCACCAATGGAGTGATGAAACAATAGGAAGGGTACAAAGCATTTTCATTCTTATGTGAGCGCTATACTGTCAATGTGAATAGACAGACAATGACATAGCTATGGAGCTAAGAATGTAATCGATCGTTAATTGCTAATAGTAACAACAGACTAGATAACCGATCAAACAGTACTGTATCATCATCGAGGTTCATACAGTGCGTGACGGCAGATGCGAATCTCTCTCTCTCTCTCTCTCTCTCTCTCTCTCTCTCTCTCTCTCTCTCTCTCTCTCTCTCTCTCTCTCTCTCTCTCTCTCTCTCTCTCTCTCTCTCTCTCTCTCTCTCTCTCTCTCTCTCTCTCTTTCCCTCTCTCTCTCTCTCTCTCTCTCACTCTCTCTCTCTCTCTCTCTCTCTCTCTCTCTCTCTCTCTCTCTCTCTCTCTCTCTCTCTCTCTCTCTCTCTCTCTCTCTCTCCCTCTCCTTCTCCCTCTCCCTCTCTCTCTCTCTCCCTCTCCTTCTCCCTCTCTCTCTCTCTCTCTCTCTCTCTCTCCCTCTCTCCCTCCCTCCCTCTCTCTTTCTCTCTTTTTTACAAATACTCTCGTTAATACACTGGTATTATAGATTAATTATGACCAATTAAGGTAACTCCTAAAATATCAATTGCGATTGCTGAATCGTAATTTGAACGCATTGATTTGTGTCACACATTTGTGTCACATCATTTGTGAAATCATCGGACACAATGCTGAGTCAGAATGGCCATTTCCATCGACCAGAAAGAAACACTTCTTCGGAACCTTCCTCCGACAAACCTTATCATCTAAAACCCCGTCATACACACACACATATATAATTTCCTCAAACACAACTCCTCCGTCTATGCTTGAAACACGTATTCTCGATTATCTGACCAACACATATTATGTTCCCTTATAATAAACAGATCCTTATACCACCATCTTCCAGAGCGTTTGTGGCTCTCGCGCTCTTGCTCAGCCTCCGCTGGCTCTTACACAATGACCGGGCTGACGGAGGAGCCCGGATGAGTCGTGGATGACTTTCCTTGGAAGGATGAAGGAGTCGTGGGGGACTTTCCAAGACTCCGCTTCCTCTTTCGCACGCCAGGGAGGTGACAACCATGTGGATTTGGGAGGTCTCTGAGCTGTTTGTAAATACTATAGTGAATGAAAATTGTAAATATGGTATGAATGAGATCACTTATCACAATTACTTATTGTACGAATAAGGCTGATTGTAATTTTATCATAATTAATTCTTTTTCTCTCGCACTTTTCAAATCCTGGAAATTTCATTTTTCCTCTCAATGAGGCACTATTTAAATATTTGAGAATAGCCCCATGAAAGCATTATGATTTTGTTTAGTTTACCTACAAAATATTATTCATTGTTATTATATTATAATTTATAATATCACATGTTATTAAGATGTATAACATTAGGCCAGACTGTACCCCTGTATGAGGTGTTTAGTTCTAAAACCAGCTAGATGAAATTTTACAGGAGATACAAAAACAACCCCAATTTACATAAAAACTAAAGTATTCCTAACGTTGAAAACTTATTTTAAAACGAACATGGACCTCCTTTCCAAAAGAATCAAAGACATTTACCCGAATTAGTCATTGCCTTGATTGGGTTTGCGTATAGAATAAATTCTATTTATTTTTTCTTAGAAGCATTCAATACGTTAAGAATTATATAGAACAAAAAGAAAGATTAACAAATACAAAATAAAACGATAACCTTGCCTCTATCTACCCGATTAAAAATAAAAGACAAATACGGAAACAATGGCGGTTGGAAATGCAGACGATGTCCTTAAGACGTGTGACAATGCTCAATGACATCGCTACGTTCAAAACGTCCGGACCTTGACGCTCTCTAGCTTCAACATGTTCTACGTCTCCACAAATGTATTCTTTTCTTCTATCAACGTTCGGTTCGACCTACTACACGTTTTCATCCGAAAAAGACCGACTAGAAATGGCCAATTGAGATTTTTAATGGGATAATTGAGGAAGTTGTTTGAGGCAGTGGGTTTGACTTTTGAATAAGAGTTAATGCCAGTTGACAAATTAACGACTCGAGCGTCATACTCCTACGATGAGTTACTTTGCTCGTGATCACTTTTTAGCGTTCCAGCCTGTTTCATTAACACTCCGTATGTGAACAATATTACATCTGACAGCTAACGAGTCTGTTTTGGCCTCAAAATACCCACAGTCCGACAGTCATTGGTTACAAACTATGAAATTTTTATCAATCCAATATATACTTTTACTGTGATATAATTACAATATGCCTTATTGGGCAATAAGTAATTGTGATAGAGGTTCTCAGTCATACTATATTTACAATTCTTCATTCATTCGCTCACATGGTTGTCACCTCCCTCGCATGCGAAAGAGGAAGCGGAGTCTTGGGATGCCCCCCACGTTCCGCTGTCACCCGCGTCACTGGATACGAGCCAGTGGAGGCTGACGAAGAGCGCGAGAGCCACATACGCTCAGGACATGATTGGAGAAACTGGACATTGCCAGGACTCTCACTGTCACGTATTTATAGCCGTTTTAGTCTTCGAGGAGGATTATAGGGATGAGTGGTGCAGTGCAATGACTGTGCTAGGGGATTAGGGTGGTTAGATTACCTATAGTAACCTTACTATAGAATTTCATGAACTTGGAAGTGATGAGTTCAAGAATGTAGGGTATATTGAGATCATTATGAAGGGTTTTGTTGCTGATTCACAATTGTTGTCAGGACTTTTGATTGAAAGGATTGGATATGCTTGATGTTCGACTTTTTTGCTGTCCCCCACAGCTCTATTCCGTATGTCCAGATTGGCCTAAGTATAACTTTGTAAATTAGTAATTTATTTAATCTAATCTATTATGCCTATTACTATTATATAACTATCTATAATTGGCGTTGTAAATCCAGCGCTGAGCGTTGGTGTAATAGTTCTTTTTGCACAGGATCAAACACAAATCACGTGTTGCACGCACTATGCCGACAGACTTGAATCTAAAAGCAAACATTACATAGAGCACATCCAATAAAAGATAAACGACATGCTCTCTAGGCGATGGTGGCTTATTAAATTATGAGCTAACTAAGAGGTGGCGCCTTATCGCCCGGCCATATGCTCCTCTCAAGTGCTGTAACCTCTAGAGGCGGGTTCTGCAAGGCCGTCCGCGCTTTCCCACTCTTGTGTATTATCCCTTCGCGATTAACGCGTCGAACGGACCGCTCGTTTGATGTCGGCTGTCATAAGAGACTGTTAGTTTCTCAAGAAATTATTTTTCATGCCAAAGTTAACTCAAGACGCACAGTTTCACAAAAAAAAAAAAAAAAAATTGGTAATACAGTAGAATCCCGATAATTTGTATTGGCAAGGGACTGACAGATTGGTACGAATTATCGGGAATACCAATTATCGGGAGTACAAAATTAAAAATCGTATTAATGCAAACATGTATGTATTAAGAAGTATGTACAATGTAGTAAGGATAAAAAATATGCAATAAACACTGCTTAGCACTAAACTAAACAATAAACAATACATGCAATAAAAAATATGTACTTATGTTCTAGATTAAATAAACACCAATCATTTGTACGAATGTGTAATTTTTTTTTGACGCAATCCTTGCAGACGGGTATTGTCAGTTCCTTTGTATATTTCCTCCAACTGGTACATTTGAATTCCTTGCTTGCGCGAACCACTTTTTTAAGTTCTCTTCAGGTTGTGGGTAATCACCAGTCTTGAAGCGTTTTACTTTGCTGCTTGATGTCTGGGAAGTGATTTTGTCCTTGTTCTTCAGGATTGATGTGATCGTGGAACGAGGAACGTTAAAACGCTTGGATACGTCCATTTGCTTAAAGCCACTGGCCACGGCGTTTATGATTTGTTGTTTCTCTTTAATAGAGAGGCTAACTTTTTTCGGAGGCATGGTAAAGTGTCACAACGATAACGAAAACGAGACTGAACTGAAGAAACGAAACAAAAGCTTAGTACAATTCCTAAAACTTTGCCTCTCTCCTCTCCTTATTTCCTTTCTGTAAAAAGAGTACGAATTACATATGGGACTTCCTAGAAAACATTTATCTCGCACTCATTCTGATCTCTGGTCTCTCACTGTTCTCTTTCCCTTTCTTGAAACAGTACGAATTAACCAGGTTTTTATGCTGGAAATATGTATTATAAGACGTTTTAAGTGACATCGAGCATAAAAATAATACGAATTACCGAGGGGACTGAAATGCATTGTTTTTGTACCACTAACCAGGATTTTCTCTAGGGACCGGCAAATTTGTACGAATTAGCCGGAAATACGAATAATCGGGATACGAAATACCGGGATTCCACTGTATGTGTATTTTTCCGATCACGCATGTTACTTCTAACATGCAACTTAAACTGGGAACAAGTGACATATCAACGGTACTATAGTTGCCGTCACGAAATTAGAAGCTTGAGACCCGCAATACACGGCAAGCCCTGTCGCCGCTCTGTGCACTACTTCTCTTCTAACCATGTGATGTCTTTACTTCGATAACGTCAATCATTAAGCAATTAGGAAATTAAGTGATTAGTCCCCGCTGCGGCGTTTAGAGCTTATAAATGACCACACTTTCTCTTAATATAGAAATAGAAATTGAATTGAAAAAATAAAATCATTATTTTAGGACATCGGGGGGGGGGGGATAAAGGCTGTACTTCAGATAACATTAAAAAGGCACTACAGTAAATAAGTTAATGTATGTAAATAGAAAATATTTAAATACACGATTAACAAAAAAAATTTCAATTTTCAGATCGGAAAACGGGTACTTCAAACCGTGAAGCACTTAGTTCGCATCAATTGAAATCAAATTTATGAAATTCCTCCCAAAAAAATCCCGAGTATCTATTGTTTTTTTGTTTTTTTAATTGAAACATTTGAACTGTGAAGGTTAATTAATTGATTTAAAGGATATTTCATTCCTTTCAAGTATTTTATTTCTTCCATCTATTTTCATTTCCCTTCCTCCTCTTCCTATTTACAACCCTAAATAACATCAATTTATAAAATATTCTTTTATTTTTTAACAGTGTTCTAATAATGCTTCAAGCACATACAAACGTAAATTATTCCTATTGGGCTTTTCCATACTTTTGTTTTTATATATTTTCTTTGAACCGGGTACAAATGAACAAAATATATATAAATATAAACAAATGAATAAATATTACCTAATACATTTCATATAACAGAAATTTACCAACGTTTTAATTTCTTCTCCTTATTCAATCAACGCTTAAAACTACGATGAAGTTCGTCCTTAGTGCCTATATGTATGAGAAAAAATACACATCAGTTCGCGCATAATTAACGATTATCCTCGATACACCAAGATTACCACCATGCTAACAGATATACAATTACCCATAATTCAGCAGTAGGTGCACACCCAGACAGAGAATTTCTTGTTTCTTACTTTCATGTCCGACAACACATTAATAAAAAAAATGGACAATTACAGTAAGCATTCTCTCAAAAGATATATCCAAAAATGTATTAATTTTTTTTTAAATGTATGTTTTTCTACTGTTAATAAATCCACCACTCATTATGGGAAGTAAAAATTTATTGTAAATTATATAAATAATAAAAATCAAAGAAAAATCCAATAATTATAATAAGTTTGACTCCAACGAAGCAGAAATGTTCGTGGTTCTATTTATTTCAAAGAGCCAATGGCTACAATTAAAATGGCTTCTTTATTATCGCAGTAATCCGAGTTGAGTTGGTTAAATGAAACCTTACCCATTTCCAAATCTGCCCATTTGTTCTATCCGTTGTGTAATAATTGGCTGGTAAATAATAACTGGACTGGTCCATTATCCATTGTTTGTTGTTTAATAAATAAATATCTTTTTCAGGGAATCGATGAAAGTTGAAGGAACCGTTGCCATTTTCTCTGCAAATAATACAGAACTTTCTTCAGCTTTGAGTAAAACTTTCGTCACATTCTATAAAACGACTAATTCTTTTTATTTACGGTACTTATTATGTCGGCGGAAGGTTATGTTATAAACTGTTTTATTTTTATTCCTCCGTCGAAACGTGTCGCAACTTCCTCACACCAGCGAATACAACAAGATTGACATGAGGTCAACAGAAGCTATCAACAATATGTGTCTGTCACTAGTCTATAAAAGACTACATGTTACTACTGTATGTTATACAAGTACATGTTACCCCACTCTACGCTTTCCTCTGATTCTTAAGGCTGTCTTCTGCCCCCCCCCTGAAGTATTCTCTTCCATTCGTGGTGGACAAAGAAGAGCGTAGTCTATTGTTAAACACTATATCAATGGCCAGGACAATCAAAAATGAAAATTAAGAATAATTATGTCATTTTATTATGGTTCTCACCTCCCTCGCTCAACCGTCAGACGCGTCACCGGTTACGAACCAGTGGAGGGTGACCAAGAGCGCGAGAGCCACAGACGCTTTGGACATGATTCGAGAAACTGGCCATTGCCAGGGCTCTCACTGTCGCGCATTAATAACAGGTCACGAGATTATAGGGATGAGTGCTGCAGTGCAATGACTGTGCTAGGCGATTAGGGTGGTTGGATAGGTTACTATGGAATTTCATGAACTTGGAAGTGATGAGTTCAAGAATGTAGGGTATATTGAGATCATTATGAAGGGTTTTGTTGCTGATTCACAATTGTTGTCAGGACTTTTGATTGAAAGGATTGGATACGCTTGATGTTCTACTTTTTTGCTGTCCCCCGTAGCTCTATTCCGTATGTCCAGATTGGCCTAAGTATAACTTTGTAAATTAGTAATTTATTTAATCTAATCTATTATGCCTATTACTATTATATAACTATCTATAACTATAATATAGATTTAAACAGTCATCTTCTGTGGCCATTTAAGAAATAGATATGACAGAAAATATTATTATTAAATATTTACAAATTTGCAAATTTGTTTACAGTATCAACATTAAAGCTGAAAGTGCTGTTTTTATGCTTTATTCATTATTCATTTATTTTTGGCAGCCAAGATTCTCTTATTCGTTCGATTACAGGCATTTTTTTACTTTTTGTAACAAAATCTAGATATTTATCAATCATTGAAGCCTAGCTCAATTTCACTAAAAAAATTTAATAAAGTCAAAATTGTATGTGTTAATTTCACACAGATCTAACATAATCTTCTGTTACCGGTTTAAGTTATTTAAAATTTAATACAAACTCTCTGGAAGATACCATCAAGCGCTAGGTTTTCCAGCTAGGATTCCATACTATGACGAGGATTACATGTTCACCGAAACATGAATGTTATGACGTGAATAGCATGATTTTAAATGTAGTATTTAGATCCAGATTTTTAAAGCGCTTCAATTGAAAATCGTTTTTATAAATTATATCTTCATTTAATTCAACCTATCTATGAACCTTTTCTTTCCAGTTATTATCCATACTTTCCAAAATATTGGTGCTTGGCGTATTGGTGCTGGCAAGAAAGTAATTTCGGTTTTTTAGTGTGAACTCAATTTTTTCAATACAAAAAATGAACTCTAATCAGTCAAATATCTTCCATTCTGTTCGATGACCTTTTCCCATCTTTATGGTAACTTCACGATCCTGCACTCATAGAACTTCCAGTCCTTATCAGCAAAAAACTCAACCAAGTGCGATTTGAGGTCATCGCTATTACTGACATTTTTACCATTTAAGAAGTTATGTAAACTTCGAAATAAATGATAATCCGATGGTGGAAGGTCGGGGATGTATGGGGGATGCGACGTCACTTCCCAGCCAAGCTCCAATAGTTTCGTACGTGTTGCTAAAGATGTGTGAGGCCTCATATTGTCGTGCCGGAACCCAAATATCGAGCTTCTTAACAAGTCCAAGACGTCTTATATGATTTCAAATTGTTGTGTGTGATACATTTAACTGTTTTGCAGTCTCTCGGACGGTTATATGACGATTCGATTCAATTATGTCTTTCATTTTGTCATCATCAACTTCAAAAGGTCGACCAGAACGTTGGTCATCTGTCAGTGAAAAATCTCCAGAACGAAATTTTTTAAACCATTTGTGACACGTGTGTTCTGTTAAACAATCAACACCATAAACTTCACATATCTCTTGGTGAGCCTCAGCCGCTTTCTTGCCTTTATGAAACTAAAAAAGTAAAATGTGTTGAAAATGCTTATTTTTTAACTCCATGTTAAAACTGACCGTAAACTGACAGTTGTAAACAAAATTACACGGAATTTGTTTCTATAGCAACCTAAAGGTATCAATTACCTAATCTGAAAAGAAAAAAATCTAACATTGAAAAAAGAATAACGAAACAAACATAACGCTATCTACTGGTGCAAACCGGGAATAATTATAAGTGTATTTGATCTAGATATTTGGTCTGTATCATTTCGTCATTCTTTAGATATAATGTCCGAAAATTTCCATTTAATTTTGACCAGAGCTTTTGTAGAAAACAAAGACAGACAGGCCAAATACGATTTTCTCTCGTCAGTATGAAAGCAAAGCTTCCTTTTTTTTTTTTTTTTTTTTTTTAAATATTTTGACCCAGTCTCAATTTACCATACGCCTACGTTTAAAGGAATAAATAAAGTTAAAGTGAGTAAAAAATTGGCAAGGCTTTATTTAATTCTATTAGTTCAATCGGATTCAAATCGAACGCCTCTTGAACGAATGCCAAGAAAGCGCTTTTCCCCTGCCCAGTCCTACATCTACTCGAGTGATTAAATCATGGTGGCATAAGAGAAACAGCTTACGGAGGCAGAAAGAAGCGTTGATTTTCGTAAGATAAAGAGAAATCGAACTTGAAAAGAACGTGCGAAACGGCTTTCTTTTGTTTTAATTAACTTCAACTTAGTTTTGACTTGGAGATGAGCACGCAAAACTAACAGGCCACTTTTTTTTTTTACGAACGGGATCGTCGGAGCGTTGTATCCAGTATTTAGGCGAAGGAATCGATATTAGAACAATCTATCGAAAAATCGATGTTAGCCTTTCATGATGGATGCCTTTAACAGGCCCTAGTGATAAGAAAGATGGCGTCAACATATTAGGCCGTTGTTCAAAAATTAACTTAATGAGAACTTAGCTTACCCGACAAACCGATGTCCCAACAAATGCTTTAACTTATTGAGATATACTCACGACTGACAATGAGCTCACAATGATAACAATAAATATATTTATTTGGAACAATACAATAGTATTTCACATAAATTGTTAACACGAAAAACTCAACAAAACAGTAGATAGCATTGTGCTTGTTTCGTTATTCTTTTGAGATTTGGTAGTCAATACCTTTAGGTTGCTATAGAAAGAAATTCCGTGTAATTTTCTTTACAACTGTCAGTTTACGGTCAGTTTTAAAATGGAGTGCAAAAAATAACATTTTTGACACATTTTACTTTTTTATTTTCATAAAGGCAAGAAAGCGGCTGAGGCTCACAAAGAGATATGTGAAGTTTATGGTGTTGATTGTTTAACAGAACCCACGAGTCAGAATTGGTTTAAAAAATTTCGTTCTGGAGATTTTTCACTGAAAGATGACCAACGTTCTGGTCGAACTTTTGAAGTTGATGATGACAAAATGAAAGCCATAATTGAATCGAATCGTCATATAACTGAGATTGCAAAACAGTTAAATGTTTCACACACAACAATTGAAAATCATATAAGACGTCTTGGACTTGTTAAGAAGCTCGATATTTGGGTTCCGGCACGACAATATGAGGCCTCACACATCTTTAGCAACACGTACGAAACTATTGGAGCTTGGCTGGGAAGTGACGTCGCATCCCCCATACATCCCCGACCTTCCACCATCGGATTATCATTTATTTCGAAGTTTACATAACTTCTTAAATGGTAAAAATTTCAGTAATAGCGATGACCTCAAATCGCACTTGGTTGAGTGTTTTTTTGGTAAGGAACTTGTGGTCGTTCTATGAGCGCGGAAAAAATTAAGTTTTAATTAACACTAAAAAACCAAAATTACTTGCCAACCTATTTCATTGAGATATTGGTGGCATTGCCAATTCTAAATGAATTTGGGGATTCCACGCAAATCTACAAAGCCAAAATTTGCTGGCAGTGCCAGAACCTAGGGGACTGCGAATGGCCTTTCTCGTGTTTGAGTTAATATTGAAAAGATGATATAATATATATAAAAAACTATTGAACATCTAAAGGGTGCCCCAGAATCAACGCAAGATTTGATTTAAATAGAAAACACAGTTTTTTGTATTTTTTTATTGAATTATAAAGTAAATAGGATAGCGTTATTTATAGAATAACACATCGGGCAAATGGCCTCCACGGCTTTGCTGGCACATACGCACTCTTTTGTCGAAATTTTCCATGACCATTTGGCATAAATGTGGTTGAATTTCGTTGATGCAGCGTTGAATTTCCTCTTTTAATGCACGGGTGGATGTGGGCTTGTTTACATACATCTTTGACTTCAAATAACCCCATAAAAAGAAATCTAAAGGTGTTAAATCACACGATCTAGGGGGCCAATTCTGATCACCGAAACAAGAGAGTACACGACCTGGAAATGTCTCATACAGTATTTGCATTGTTTCATGGGCTATATGGCATGTGGCACCATCTTGTTGATTCTTAATTGGCCACATTAATATCATCCAATTTCGCCACAAATAACTGTGTTTACGACACCGAATTGATGTTCCTGGATTTTCAACAACACTCTCACGCACTGCTTCGATATTGACATTTGAACGGCTTGTTTTTGGACGACTAGTGTGTTTAGTGTCTCCGACTGATCCAGTCTCCCTAAATTTTTCAATTAATCTCTTCGCAGTTGATGAAGTCAAAACACTATTCCGACCATATTTTGTATGAAATTTTCGAACTGCGGCCGCCAAACTTTCATTATTTTTGAGATAATGGTCAACAATAAAGACACGTTGTTCTATCGTGTAACGCTCCATTTTTACTAAGTCAAATTGTTTTTCCTTTACTGCAAAAAATGGCGGCCAATTCAAATCTTGCGTTAATTCTGGGACACCCTTTATATAGTCTCTAGTTAACAGAATGGTTCAGGGTTCAGTTCTCTCGCATTTGAATACATATATAATGAACGACTGGTTTATAGAATTTCTTAAAGCCCCTATTGTACCCGCACATATGATTTCGTGGTTACACTCTCGAGTAATTCATCATGTCAGCCATAACTGGGCTATTTCGGCACAGCACCCCTTCATCTTCCACCGGAACGAGTTTCTTCGGGGCTGCCGTCATATTGCCTTCAAAGAGCTCAAGACATAATTTTCTCTTCGGGCATTCTCGTTGCAATGTACCGTAGAACATGAAACTCGAAAACGGTCGGGCTTTGTAATTAAATAAAACATTAGTCGGTGTAAACAGTGACATAAAATTTATAAACAAAAGAGTCAAATAGGGCTTTTAACATGTTATTTTAATTTGACAGCAATGTTTTCATGCAGAACATATTAAGCGTGTTCGATTTCTTATATAATCAAAAAAATCAAATGAAAAATATTTGGTTATAATTTTTTCAAGCACCCCCCCCCAATTGCTGTAAATCGCTTTTTTATTAAATTGTATACAGTTAAAATATTGACAAAAAAAAAACGTAATAAAATCGACTAGGACAGCTCCCAAAATTTTTTGCGGTTTATCTTCGAGTTTCAGTTTGAATTAGTGTCTTTAGCGTGCCCTTAACCTGAGGGCGGAACCAGAAAGTTTAATTTTAAAATAACTTGTGAGTTGTGATTTGAGTAAGCTTAAAAGTCAGTTGTATAATTTTTAGAGGTCAGACGTTTTTTCATGGTCTTAACCAAAGCACATACACCATAATAAATCGGGACACGGTACAGCATATCTTATCTCTAAAATTTCAAAATAAATTGTGTCCTTTTTTTTCATCCACTATCCTACAATACAGAGAGACAGACCAACAAAAGGTACGCAAAGATACCTGTTTGAAAGTAGAACCTCTCACTTTTGGGCTCGGCAATGAGACCGTTGTAGCTGAGATGCATTCAGTGTATAAAGTGTACTCCCTCCCTTGAGATTAGAACTCACCTCTAGATTATGAAAAGTGTTGAAACTATTTACAAATATAGAAGATATTAATTTTCTGGTTTTGTAAGAAATAGATTATTTTATACTTGAAATGATGTCTAAAATTAACCAGAGCCGGCCCCCCTTCCGTTGACTCGAGAGTTTACATTCTATTTTGAGTCTGGAATTATTTACTTTTCTAACGTTCCTACTTCAAACAATTTCATCACTTATATACAGAAGAATTATAAATTCTTCTTAGCTACTTCGTACTCATTAATAAAAGAGAGCGTTGATATTTTCCAGTTTCTAAGAGGAAAGGTCTGCGAATGACAGGAAAACTATAAGCGACAAATTAAAAACATAACGAAATCAATATAGGGAACAAATCAGTCTAACGATACTTATGTATATCATAAATTGAAAGGTGCTCTCACATGATGTAGAGGTTAGTTACTGAGGCTCCTTCATAATACTGAGGCTCTAAGTTCAAATCCTTGGGTGGAAATTGAATGTAGTTTTCTCAATTTGCTACGCTTATTTCTTTCTTTTGACGTGAAGTTTTGTCTACTGTTAGATCTTCGAATATATTAGAAATATTTGTTCACTATTTTTTTTTCTTTCAACAATCATTGCTAATAGTGCGGATGGATTTGAAATCACAACTAATGATCATTAATGTAATAATTAGAACATTACTGAAGTCCGTCAGATTACTGATTATAAAATTATTTCTGAAGGTGTAAACATTGTAATTCAAAATTACAAAACATATTTTTCATTGATTTTTAATAAATTTTCACAATTAAATGAGTGCTATCTAAAAAAATATCTATTAAAATGATTGAAAATATTTTAGAAATTATCAATCGACTCCTTTTTTTTTATTAGTTAAATAGCGCTGATGTGTAATGTTGTACTAGTTTTTATTACCAAGCATTGTATACGTTCGAGGGTTTAACAAATAAAATGGGTTGCGACCTCCACAGCACTTATCATTAGGTACTAAACAGATATAATTCACAGTTTTTAAATAATTAACTGTCAAGAGGGTGTTACAATAGCTACAATTTTGAGAAAAAATAATTTTTGTTTTTAATTTAAAACAGGGGTTATAGAAACTTCAAGGGAACCCACATGTACACATTTCTTTCTGATTTAAACATAAGGTTAATTCATTGGTTCATTATAGGGGCTGTCAATGATTACATAACATAAATTTTTATAGAGTGTGTTGAAATGAGTAATTATATCTAGTCCATACATTAGAGCTATGTTACCAAGAATTGAGAGAGTTTTATTTGACTAAACAGATCCAAAAAAAAAACACTGATAAAGGAAATTGTTCTATTGACCTAATATAACATTGCTCTATTTTGTTACGTAATGTGAGAGATGGGGTCAAGGTCTGACAGATATATGCAAGGGGAAAGGGGGGGAATGTTCATTTTTTTTCTCCTTTTCATTGAGTAAAACTATATAAAAAAACCAAATGTTGTTACTGATAAAACTTTATTGTTACTGGAATTTAAAAAAGAAAACAAATGTCTGAGAACTTTAAACATTCCCTTTAAGCTAAAGGGAACGGTTTTAAAATAACGAAAGCTTTAAAACCAAAGTGACATTTATTGTACAGTTTACTTCCAGACCAAATGGATCAGAAACTTGAGGAAGATCGTAGTAGACTCTTAAAAAATGTATAGATACATTGAAAAGCGTAATGTAAAATGTCTACAGTAACAAAACTTTAGATAAATCACAATAATTATGTATATTATCACTATGGGTTTTTCATTAAGCTTTTGTCTCTTCAAAATTCTTTTATTATCTCTTTTCAAAATTATTTAAGTATGTCTATATAAATCAAATTTATAAACTAGTTTCTGGTTTTAATTATCATTCATATATATTCAGTAAATTTACCTTCATATAATTTTAAATCATTTATAGTAATGTTACCAATCCAAATTAGGTACATACATCTTAATCTTAATCATGTCATTATAGACAAATATCTCAGGTTTGTTATTTCACTGATTTAATTTTTCGTGTATTCATTATTCCAATCTTTTTATTCGATAAATTGTATGTTATAACATTCCAAATTATAGTATTTAGTCAGTTTAAATTTTTACTTTGTATTCTAATTTTTTAAACACACAAATTTCTATTCACCTTATTTCATCAAATGATTTTTTAATGCCATCAGAATGATTAATTTTTTTTTTTATTTGTTAGAACGGAAATGGAGAAAAGTCTTCATGACAGGGATAGAGTCGGAGTTCAAGATTGCGTCCTCTTAGTCAACTACACCAATGAAGATGCTTTCATCGAAAATCTCAACAAAAGATTTTCACACGACATTACTTACGTAAGTATCATTATACAAATGCTGATAATTTATGAACGCTAATAAAATACAAATTGTATTAGTGATGATTTTTTTTTTTTTCAGACTTACATCGGAAACGTTTTAGTTTCCGTTAATCCTTACAAGCCTCTTCCGATCTATGGGCAAGATGTTATGATGAAATATCAAAAAACGCATTTAATCGAAAATCCTCCACATGTGTAAGTATTGTTTCAAAACCGTTTATTTATTTTATAAAATTAATAAAATTGTTATCTGTAAATAATGTATGAAGTATTTTAAAGAGATAAGATTTGAGCTAAACAACTAATGAATAAAAATAAAATATTCACAATACCATCATAAGAAGAACTGTGATACATAAAACATTGTAAGACATAAGACTTAATTTTCTGTTTGATAAATAATAATTGAGATATTTTGATAAAGAAAGAAAAATAATAAATGGCAAATTTAAAAAAAAAGTACTCGATCATCTTATTGAGTGGGTTTTGATTGATAATATTCAATACGTGTTATAACCATAATTAAGTTATAAGTTATTAACGCTATCAATAATATAGCATTCACAACTCATGTTTGAGTTCATGATATTTTCCATGGAAGTTTCATTTGAAGCCAAAATGATGGTAATAACTAAAGGAAAAAAAACATTATGACTTAATAACAAAATTATTAGTTTCCTACAACGTAGAAAATAAAATAAAATATCATGGGATCCCTAATTGTGTGATTTACAAGGCTAATTTTTATTTAATGAAATTAAACAAAACCGGCCAATTGTATCTGTAATTGCAAAAAAAAATATTTCAGAGAAAATAATGTAATATTTTAGGCGGGCTGTTATGATAATACTATATTTTACTAAGCGATATTCATACTTGATACTAAACAAAATAAATTTTATAATTTTATCAGAAAATGACTTGCGTCATTACCACCTATGTGATTAACAAAAAAGAAACAGGTTTTATCGATCAATTACTTGTTTGAATTAATGCTGTCGGAATTTTACTTGAGAATTTCAGCTCTTGAGACTTTTTTTTATTTACTTACTCGACAAGATACTTCTATGCCGATGCCCCGAATATAGATAAGGTAATTCAAGATAACAGATAGCAGTTATTAATTGTATCGAGTAAAGGAAAAATTGTTTGTTTTTCATTGTGAAATATATTTCTTTCCGGGATCTGCTAAAACAAATAATTAATAATGAAGAATTAAATCATTTGTAATAATTATTAAGTTATAAATTAACATTGCAGTTCAGTAATAATAATAACATTAATATTAAAAGCAATAATTTAGTTATTGCTACCCGGCAACCGTTCCTAATTTACAAAACTGCAAAGTCAAACTGTCTGTGATGATATATAACATACTTACTATTGACAATTAATTTTATTTTTTTTTTTTTCAAAACCCGAAACCCTTATTTTTTGGGTCGTATGTCCGACTGTTTGTTCTGTCGATTTGTTGGGTTGCAAGTCTTCTGAAATTAACGTCCATCATGCAATTTTACATGAAAGTTTCAATATGATGGCCTTTTGACATGAAAACTATTGTCAAACTCATAATGGACCACTAGGTGAAGAAAATGACATAATATCCATAAAAATGGGAATTTTCGGACCCCACCTAATTTTGTTTGACGATTTTTGCTATTTGCCTTGATTTAATTGATCCAAACTCATTCAATGTTCATAAACTAATATAATTAATTGGTGCAATATTAATGAGAACGGAAATGAGAAATTATACGAAGGACTGATTACACAGTTGGATACACATAGTTGAATAAGGCCATTTAATACGATAAACCACTGAATAATTGTTTGAACAATTTTAGAAAACATGATTTTATTTGACTATATTACTTTGGATAATTAGTGTAAACATTGTAAGATAAATAAAATCTTGCATAAAATTTTACATACACAAAATACTAAGTGGTTTTTGTGAAAAAAAATTGCCATAAAATGCATGATGTAAATTTTCTTGACAATGCGAATTCATCACATATAATTAAAGAAGAAATGTAATGTAATTTCATAAATATATATTTAAGAGCATGAAATACAAAAAATAAGGCATTTGGAGGGTTAATAATTAAATATTATTGAATGAACAATCAGATAGTTGTAACTAAAATTGAAATCTCTCATCATGGCGAATAAAGAACTAAACTAGGAGTCTAGTTTTTATGTACAATATTGTACACGGCTTTGACAGATCGTAATTACAAGAAGTCATTAAAACTGTCAAAAGTGTGTTTACATTTTTTTTTTTTTTCAGTACCCGCTCCATCCCTGTTTGACCTAGAGTCATAAATTTTTGCATGCTAGTTCGACGATCCTAGAATAATAACAATCCCTTAAATAAATAATTAATGAGTGATGTATAACATGAGAATGAAATTGCACAACTTTCTTTAACATTAATCGTGTTCTTACAGATTTGCAGTCGCTGAAAATGCTTACAGGGATATGGTCGAAGAAAACAAAGACCATTGCATTCTGATATCAGGTAATAAAAAAACAATTCAGTTTTTTTTACCGTGTTCAAGGTCAACCAACAGCCTTTATTACAAATTGATTTTATTATGGAAGCCATCCTCCCATCCTCAAACCCCCCTATCTATAATAATTGACATACTTACATAACTATTTCGTTTCACATTTACTATTATTATATTAAAATATTTGCTAATTTTTATTCAGCCTTTGTTGTAATTTGTTAATTTTTAGATGGAGGTCCCAATTTATTTACTACATTTTTCCTATTTTTTTTTTTTTGGTTGGTCCTTCTCTATGAAATTTAATGAATTATTTATTTTTCCTAGGCGAGTCTGGTTCTGGTAAAACTGAAACAAGCAAAAAAGTTCTGGAATATGTAGCAGCAGTATCCAAACAGAACGGAGACGCCA
The DNA here is from genome assembly GCA_930367205.1 of Acanthosoma haemorrhoidale. Taxonomy (NCBI): domain Eukaryota; kingdom Metazoa; phylum Arthropoda; class Insecta; order Hemiptera; family Acanthosomatidae; genus Acanthosoma; species Acanthosoma haemorrhoidale. Next base: position 12,576,037 of record OV884015.1, on the reverse strand, counting down.
AATCTGTGAAGGACAAACTCCTGATGTTGAACCCCGTCTTGGAGGCTTTTGGAAATGCCAAAACTATAAGGAATGACAACTCGAGCAGATTTGGGAAGTACATGGACATTGAATTCAGTACTATGGTATGTATATCAGGGAGTAATAAGTCTGAAGATACAAAATATAATTTAGAAATTAAATTAATAAAAAGGAATTATTTAGGGAGAACCGGTAGGAGGAAATATACTGAACTATTTACTGGAAAAATCGAGAGTAGTGCATCAACATGGCGGAGAAAGAAATTTCCACATTTTTTACCAATTACTAGCTGGAGGGACGGAAGAACTTATAAACACCTTGAGTTTAAGCAGAGATGTCAATAAGTATAGTTACTTGAAAAACAAGGTAATTATAATTTGTCTATATTAGTACTTTTTGAAATGTATATTATGTAAATAAAATTATAAACAAGAGAGATAGAAACACTATAATTACAAAAGAATTAGAGGCTGTACAATTTTAATTAAGATGCTAATGCACAGGAAAGCAATCAATTGACAATTAAGAGATGATGATATTAAAGTTGTAAACTCAATTTTTTGTGTTTGGTCCAAAAATAGGTTTTTTGTTTCTTTGTTTTGAAGCCAGCCAGTGAATCAATTCCATTGAGTTCATTAATATGAAACAATTTACATATATAATTCAACTTCACAAAGAGAGAATTTGTTTATTTGTTTTGATATTAGCTCTTTCAATTGTTTTAAACTGATTTCATATTACATCCTGCTTGAATTAGCTATTGAACTCATTGTTGATCAATAATTGGTTTATTGAAGACTTGACTTGTCATCATTCATTAAATAAATAATTGAAATGAACTAAGATTTTTTTTAAATATATATATTGATTTTATTCATGAAATCAAAAGTTAAAAACTGTAAATGTTGGGAAAACTGAGTAGTTAAGTTTATATTTTTTCAAACAAAAAAAAAATGCAAGAAACACTTCAATTACTTCTAGTATGCGTACTTGCCATTGCAATTTCAATATTATCCTTTGAGTTCATGGTTTGATTAGTTCTATGCATTCCTACAGTTTCTTATTCACAACCACAAAGCTGTGAATTGTTGCAAAAAGTTTATTTAGCATTTGTTACAATTATGAAATAAAATTATTATTTAGAGTTATACCGCAAAATAGTAAATTTAACTGTATACAATTTTCAGGACAGTAGAATAGTAGGAGGGCTGAACGATGCTCATCAGATGGGCGAGGTCTGTCAGGCGATGCACGTGATGGGCATCACAGCGAGAGAGCAAGGAGAGATCATGGCAATCGTAGCGAGCATCCTCCACCTCGGCAACATCAATGTGGAAGAGAAGGATGGCGTTTCCCACATAATAGGACAAGACCACTTAAAATATGCCGCAAATGTAATTTTAATTAATATTTTGTCCTTTCAATGTACAATGCTGAGTCTATAGTTTTAAATTTTTATAATTATTAACTGATTAATTAGCCAAATAAAAAAATATACTGCCAGGAAATCGATCCCAGAACTTCTCCAATAAGCAGTCGGTGGCTCTACTAACTGAGCTACCCTAGACTTATCCCGGACTTAGATATTGGGAAGGTCCCGGGTTTGAGTACCGAACCTGCCAGTAATTTTTTCTTTGGCTAATAATGATAATATGAGTCAGATCCATACCATAAAAAAATTTGATTATTTAAAATTTTGATTTTATTTGTCCCTTCATTAAACTGCCCTGCCTCCTATTCCTTCCTCGTCAATCAAAGCAAGGCTTCTGTTACTTTCTCTCTCCTTTAGGTTTTCTTCATTATAATAAAGTCTTCCTTTCTTCCTTCTACCTTCATCCTCATATTCTACCATCGATCTATGGTTCCTACATGCATTCATCCGTCTCACAGGATGCACCATCACAATCTTCTTTCTTCTAACTCTCTCCTAAGTATTCTCAGCCATCCTTTCCTTTATCATGCTATTTCTGAAATGGCCCATCCTTCCCTACAGCAGAATGGCCCAGGTCTAAGTCTCATAAAGCAGCATTACAATACAATTATAGAATTGATATACAATTATTTTTTTCATATTACCAAATATATTCATGCCCAGAGAAGGAAGTTGAACTTATCAATGGCATTTATTGAATTTCAATTACTCATTAAACTAGTCAATCTCCTGACAAAGCTGCTTGCCTAAACAGCTCTATTTTGTTTGCAGTTACTCGGCTGTGGAGAGGAAGAGCTGAAACTTGCTCTGACCCAGCGAACGATCCACGCCAGAGATGACGCAGTCACTTCCCCTCTAGACGTAGAGATGGCAATATACGCCAGGGATGCCCTTTCTAAAGCCATATACGACCGACTCTTCACCTGGTTGGTGTCACGTTTCAACCAATCGCTACAAACAAAAAAGAAATTAAGCACAAAAGTGATGGGGATACTTGACATTTACGGATTCGAAATCTTTGAGACGAACAGGTAAATAGAACAGAATTTGCCATTGAAAACCATTCTACAACCAGTTCTATTTGTGTATATCACCTAACCAACATACTGATTCACTCTAACATGATTATGTTTTAGTTTTGAACAGTTTTGCATAAACTATTGCAACGAAAAGCTTCAACAGCTTTTTATAGAACTGACGCTTAAGTCCGAACAGGAAGAATATCTGAAAGAGGGGATAGAGTGGGAACCAGTTGAATATTTTAATAACAACATTATCATAAATTTAATTGAAGAGAAACATAAAGGTAAATAGATTAAAATTAAAATTTAAATATATTAAATTTCGGTTGCTTTAATATATTGTTATATATTTATTTAATTTGATTTATTTTTAAATTTAATCTGAGGTTTTAAGTTCTGTTAATATAAAAAAGAAACTCTGGCAAAAGGCAAATTTAATTATAACCAAACTGTTAATTAATTTGTGTACAAGTACGTCTTTGATTAACAAATTTACTATTTTACCTTAATGTTATTACCGACAGCCTAGATTTACTAATTTTTATGTATTTTTCTTATTGCTTCTTCACTTGGTCTGCCACTTGGTCCGTAAAAATACAATTATATCACCTCAATTTGTCTTCTTTTCATAAAAATCCTCTTCCGTTCTCATATAAGCCCAATCACCATTAAATAAAAGAATTTTTAAGTTTTGCAACACTCACTATCTTCATATTGTCTCACGGGATGACCCAATAGAACGACAACTCACGCCATATTCCTTTTTTTTTAAAACTCCTCGGTTGTTTACTGCCCTTATATTCCCACTAATTTCGAATTTAAAGTGTTGATAAATAAAATTTACAACTTCTAAATATCACAACAATGTACATTTTAACATATATACATTGGCATCTTTAAGGGTTGTGGATGAATGAGTGGGCATTAATTGTTGTAACTATTGTCTCACACAATTTTGATCATTCATATGTTCAAATTTTGTTTATGTAAGCAAACAGTTTAAGTTGGCCACTTTTTAGATAGTTATTAAAACTTCATACATGATTCGTAAGTAATAATGTGTAAATGACTTTTGTAATTTGGATAGAATTTTTTTTTTTTTTTTCCCCCCCTTTCATAGCCCTTTTAAATTTCCAGATAATTATATAAAATTATAGATCCTCAGGTGAATCTATTTACAAATTATTTTGTATTTCCTGTAGCATCGCTACATTATATACAGGTTTTGTTATTTTATAAAAATTATATAATGAATAAACAAGTATAATGATATACATTATACGTGACTGGACTAAACTGACTAATAAAAGTGATGGGGCTTGCCTTTTTGATCAAACTTAAAACTAACTTACATACTAATTCTTATCCTAAATTTTCCCCGACAGTCTGTTGCCATCCAAATTACAGGGAGGGGGGGTGGTGGGGTCATAGTTCCTTGAGAAATATTTTGTTTAATATTAGATGATACGTTTCTTCTGCAGAGGTTTTCCATGGCCATTCTCTTCTGCTCCTTTTTGGGTTCTGTCATGGCTAGTTTTTTTTTTATTGTCTTAACAAATCTATCACTTCTTCGTTTATTCAATTTAAATGTGATTCTCTGGTTTAAATCTAGATTGTTTTATTTTTTAGCTGTACATTGCTGATTCCTGTACAGTGCCACGCTTGCCATATGATCCCAATGGCGTGGGAGAGTCATCTTTTTTCAAATACTTAAAATTTTTTTGTCAGTAACTTTATAAAAGAACTACTTTTTATTTTATCAGTTTCTTTCTTGATTAGTTGGAGAGTTTTGTAAATGATGATCATCATTAAATATCTATGCCAAAGGATTATAATTATACGATTGTTTCATAATTTAAATTTTTTTTTCAGGCATGATTTCATTGTTGGACGAAGAATGTTTGAGGCCAGGAGATACTTCTGATCAGACTTTCTTGAACAAACTATCCTCTAACTTGTCCGGTCACAATCATTTCATTAATCACACAAAAGCGGAGAGCAAAATGAAGAAAATGTTAGGAAGAAATGTAAAGAATTCAAACTATTTTTTAATTAGAAAATTAACATTTATAAATAGTTTGTTTAGCCCTACATTTAACAATTTTTTTTCTCTTAACTTCAGGACTTTGCTTTGGTTCATTATGCAGGCGATGTCATATATGATGTCAGAGGCTTTTTAGATAAAAACAACGACCAACTCTTCCGTGACTTGCGAGAAGTCATGTCTAAGACATGCAACTCGATAACTAAGGTATTAAGTTCACATTATAGCCAAATTTATAGCAAGTAGGAAAATTTTTATATCATTAACTGAACTTTTTTTTTTTTTTTTCAGTCAGTCTTCCCAGAATACGAATTGAAGAGCAAAAAACGACCAGAAACGGCCATCACACAATTCAAAATCAGCTTGAACGGCTTGATGAATATTTTGAGTACTAAAGAACCGAGTTATATTAGATGTATAAAACCGAATCATACTAAAAAAGCAGGTGAAATAAAAATTTAAACCATAAATAATTTGAAACAATGAATTATATCTTTTTATTTTTTAAATATTTTTCCACTATTATTAGTGATCTATGACCTCAATTTCACCTATAATGTCTCTAATCTCGATGGCCTATTCTCTCTCAATTAAGGTCTGTCATGTTTTCTATAACCTTGTCTATCTATCTTCTTGGAGGGCTTCTACTTCTCTCCCAACTTCTCCAGAAGGGGATCCAATCTTCCTCAAAGATTCTATGCTAAATAATTTTAGTCTACTAGTACTAAAAAAATATAAAGATATCATTAAAAGGATGGTATTTCAATAATTTTCAATGGTTATGTTTTGTACAGGATTGTTTAGTCGGGATGTCGTTCGGCATCAAGTGAAGTATCTTGGCCTAATGGAAAATCTCCGGGTCCGCAGAGCAGGTTTCGCCTACAGGCGTAATTACAACGAATTCCTTAATCGCTATAAAAGTCTTTCACCAGTTACTTGGCCTTTCTATAAAGGGCCAGCGAAGGAGGGTGTGGAGAAAATACTCCTTCATCAGCTGTGTACGCCAGAGGAATACAGATTGGGAAAGTAAGATCTATTTTTTTTTTTTTTTTCTTAGTTAGTTGGTTAACATATGAGTCTTCTATTTGGATGAAAATTCTATGTCAAATTATCTTTTTAGAACAAAAATCTTTATCCGCTACGCTAAAACACTTTTCTATTTGGAAGATAAGTTTCAAGAGCGCAAACATTCCTTGGCGACTCAGATACAAAGTTGCTGGAGGGGGATGGTGCAATGGAGGAAATACAAAGCCTTACGAGCAGCTGCCATCGTTATTGAGACATGGGTCAGGAGATATTTGGCTAAGAAAATCGCAGAGAAAAGAAGAATGGCTGTTCAAGTAATTAGAAGGTATGAATATTTATTCTATTCTATTAACTTGTCTATAATACAGTTTTAATTCTATAATTAAGGATTTTATTAGGGGGACCGGAAAGCAATGTCGTTTTTTTTACATTAAATTCAAACAGATAAATTTTTAACAAGTTTTTGTTTTTGATCAATGATGTAATCACCCTCGTTATCAGCAACCTTTTGCCATCTAGTGTGCAAATTTTCAATCCCTGATCGACCAAAATCAATTGGTTTTTGAGCAAAATATCTGGAGATGGCATTTTGGACATCATCTAAATTTTGAAATTTTTTGCCACTTAGAAAATGTAGCAATCGGAATAAATGGAAATCCAATTTCAGGTGAGTATGGTGGTTGAGGCAATTCCTCCCACCCCAATTCATTATTTTTTCCAGGGTTCTTGCGTAAAAAATAGGCGCAGTGGGGTCTTGCAGAATAACGCCTTTTTCTATTGACAATCACTGGGCATTTTTCAATTAAAGATTGATTTACTCGATCCAATTGTTCACTGTAAAGATCTGCATTCACAGTTTTTCTAGGTATCAGCGATGAATGATCCCGGGAATACTCCACCAAACACACAAAAGCGCCTTTTTGGAGTGCGAACCTGGCTTAGCTGTACTTCGTGCCAATTCATGCGGAGAGAGATTTTTGGATTATCATAGATGAACCATTTTTCATCTCCAGTGAAACTGTGAACCCAAATGAGGGTGAACCCAAATAACGCCATCGGATTTCCATTAATTCCGATCGCTAAAAATTTCAAAACTTGGATGATGTCCAAAATGCCATCTCTAGATATTTTGCTCAAAAACCAATTGATTCTTATCGGTCCGGCATTGAAAATTTGCACACTAGATGGCAAAAGGTTGCTGATAACGAGGGTGATTACATCATTGGTCAAAAACAAAAACTTGTTAACAATTTATCTGTTTGAATTTAATGTAAAAAAAAAAAAACGGCATTACTTTCCGGTCCCCCTATTAAATCAATATGCTAGAAAAAAGTTATTCCATTTTTTAAATATATTTTATTTCTCTACTTAAATAGCTACTCCATTACCCTCTTGAGTTGAGGCTGAGTTGGCCATGTACAGTCTCACCAGAAAAAAAATAGTTCTCAAGAGAAATGGGAATCCAACAGAGATGATGAGTCAGAAAATTATTTTGATATTGATCTAAAAAATATAACTTCTTTCATTCTTTTTGATTTCTTTCTATATTTATATATAACTGACTGTTAGCCAGTGACATATGGCAATACATTTTCAGCTTGACTTCTTTTTACACTTTACCTTGGGTCTCTCATTTGGTTTAGTGCGACGGGTTCGAATCTCTAGGCAGACAATAAATTTTATTTCATTAGCCTAAATACAGTAGACATCTGTTCCTGCCCTTAACAGGAGTATATAATGGCATAGGACCCTATGTATTATTCTATTCTATAAATTGGATCGCACATTTAAAATGAAATGAATATTTTCAGATTCATCGAAGGGTTTATCACTAGACACGGCCCGGCGACAGAATTGAATCAGAGATTCATCCAGACGGCAAAAACTCATTATCTCATAAGACTTTCTAAATCGCTGCCTAAACATCTTTTGGACAAGTCATGGCCTACAGCTCCAGAAACCTGCGCTAAAGTAAGCGCATTTAACAATAAAATATATCATTTAAAGTAAAAAAAAAAACACTTGTACAATATTCGATATTTTAGGCTTCCGAAATTCTGAGACATATGTACTACCAGTGGCTAGCTGGTAAGTATTGTAAGGCGATAACTCCCGAAAGGAAAGCACAAATGGAACTGAAAGTGCTGGCTGAGAGCTTGTTTAAAGGTATTGTAACAATCCGTCATTACTTTCTTATTTATAAGGCTTCAAAGGATATTCATAAGGACTAATAGTTTATTTTTGTAATGTTTTAATTAATTTTATCTCAGGGTTATCTACGGTCTAGTGCGTAATAATTTTGTCCATTTCAAATATTTCATAATAATATAAACGGTTTGAGAGTTTTATCTGATTGAAATAATAGTTACCTAATATAAACGATAATAACATGGGTATTCTTTGATGTTGGGGAAAGGGTTAATTTCTCCACTTTCTGGTGGCTTTTATTCTTCGGTCTCTCTTTAACGCCTGGTCCACCAAACACATTTGACTTTTATGAACTGCTTGAATCAAAAAGACCCTTTGTCTCCTACCCGCTGTTATTCATAGGTCCCCACCCTGAATATCTGGAAATCCCAGAAGGTAGCCGTGATGGCCAAATACAAAACATTACCTTTATAAAAATTATTTCAACCAAAAACTTACTTCCTCAAAATCAAACTGATTCTGATAAATAAATTTAATTTGATAGTAAAAAATATCATTAAAATATGTTTTATGAATTTTTAGTGTTGTATACAAACAACACCACAGCACACATACACACTCATTCATGTAAGGAAATTATGCGCCTTAGTGTCAGCTCACCAAGGATGATGTAATTGTAGAGCTGTTCACTTTCCACCGTTCCTATATGTACATCATCATCGTTACAGGGTCGTCTGTGTGAACCTGAACAGTGCACCGCAAACCGCAGATTTGAAATATACACCATTAACTTGAGGAATCCTCCTTATCCCCCTTACTGTCAAAAACCTAGTTAGCTAGCTATGTTGGCTGTTCTAACAAAAGGAACTGAACGAGCCCTCAGTTTTTTCTATCATAAATAAATTATAGTTTCCAATTTAACTTTTGTTGATATCAAACACCCTTTTGCGTTGAGGTTACTTGGGGGTTTCGGTTGATACTTCTGGTCCCTCAGAGCATATTTGGGTAGCTCTGAACATCAATGTATTTCAATCTGAACAGTGAGAATGTAAACATTGATGTATCTTGTTGATGTTTGGAATCAACATGCAACATGATTTTTAGCCACATCCTCTGATCAATTCTTAAAATTAATAATGCTTTGAAATAATATAAATAAATTTCACTACTAACTACCCATTGAATATTTAAATTTATCACTCTCATTCTCAATACTTAGCCTAAATAGAACTGGATGTCTGTACAAGCCAAAAACAGGAGTATATTACCCACAAATAAATACGTTCACTCATTTTTCCATTCGTTTACAGATAAGAAGAAAAGTTATAATCACAGCATTCCAGAGCTGTTTGTAGAAAACCGTTTAACAGAGACTGGTAACATGTTGAAAAAACAATTTTTCATTAACGATGCACCGGGACAAAACTGTAAAGTAAGTCTCTGTAACATTCTTAAGACGATTATAAAAACGATCGGTTGATTAAATACTCATCGAAATTTTTTTTCAGTACGCTACTTTTGTCGTGAAATTTGATAGACACGGCTACAAACGAAGAGATCGTGTTCTCCTACTGACAGAAAGTTATCTCTACCTGACGACTTCGGGAGAGAAACAGATGAAGATCAAACATAAATTTGCGATCGATTGTATAAACAAACTCGAAATTACCACCGAAAGAGATAAGTTCTTGTTGGTGAAAATATCGGAGGAAATGAACAAAGGAAAGGTATAAGGATTCAGTACTTTTAAACTTATCAATAATTGGGTTATTGTTATGTATTGAAATTTTTCTTTATTCCATTCAGGGCGACTTGCTTCTAGAAGTTCCTCACCTCATTGAGTTTATAACACTTTTTGTCGATGCGACGAAGAAGTTTAACATTGTCAATATGAACAATATAAAAGATGGAAAGTAAGTAGAAAAGAGATAACATCAGGATCTAATAACAAAAGTTTTAATAATTTATTTTCCTACCTATTTCCTGAATTACAGTCCTAGTGTACAGTTAAAAGTTTCTCATTCAGCTTCGATGAAGCCCTATCACAAATTTCTTCACTTTAAAATGGTTCAATAAGCTCAATTACCTCATTATTTTGTATTCCTACTGTTCCGGTTGATTTTACCTTTCCGATTTGAATACAAACTGGCTCACTGCTCGGTAGCATTTGAAACTTATCATCCTACATCGTAAATTCCATTCCTCTCAGCTTCTGTCATGCACAAACCTTTCCCATATTTAAATTACACCTTTTCAACAATCTCCCACCTATGATTGTCATTTAATTTAGGGCGTTAAGCACAATTGAGCATTTAACAGAGACTGAAGTCCCAGAATAATTGAAGATTTTATTATTGTTGTCGCCATTATTAATTTAATTATTTAAATTTAGGATAATGCACAGCATAAAAAATGGTAAGGAGCGGACGATCGATATCACAGTTGGCACTAACGGCCCAGACATTGTCAAGGGACAAGGTGGTCAGCTCGTCGTCGTTGGTTAATCCTACTGGAATAAATGTATCCCTACCTGGAAAGGCTCCTCTTCAATAAATGAAAGCATATTATCTGTTATTTTACTATTGTTAAACTTGTGATATTTTTACTAAGTCGTGCATGATTATATCAATCAATATGACACTCAACAAAATGTATTTATATATATTTAAAATAATGTAAGTAATGACAATTGTATAAATAATTTATTTTGAACTACTTAATATATATAGAAATGTGCCATTAAAAATTGAAATAATACTTATTACAAAGTTAATATTTTGTGATAATTTGCTTGATTTCTTCTTTTTTTTTTTCTTTTTTAGTAAATGTGATGAAAAATGTATAAACAAATTTTCTAAATAAAAAAAAGTTTATTTTTAATAAATAATAACTTCAAATGTTAAAAAAAAGTATTTTTATATGTCCACAATTAATTAACAGAATGCACATTTAAAATGTACATAATGTATAAAATATAATAAAAGCTTTGTAAAAAAAGGTCCTTATCATTGTAGTATATTAACTTTTTATAGCGCGACAACAAGTTACCGATTCTGCACCTCCTTCTCCAATTAGCGCAGTAGCTTTGCGGTTGGCTTTCCTACTCTCCTGGAAGCACAAATATCTTCAGTCATCAGCCGAGATCTAATTGCATAATCACAACTTGTCTCAACATTAATAAATTCGAAGATTTATATATACATTGTAGTAGTGCTCGTTTAGTTCTTCTCAAATGGGTCCGTATATCCTTTACAATTCAGTTCTGTTACGAGAAGCCTGTCAGTTTGGGTGATTGCCCATGACCCTAATAGACCTATTAGGTCCTGTCCGAGAGGGATTTGCTCCTAAAATGGTTGACCGCAATAAATAACACCCATTAGCTTTAGTGATACAAAGTTGTCCATACCCTGAACTTGTATGGACAAGCAATGATGTAGCTGTCTATTTCTTCTTCCAATTCTCATGAACATGGCCTTATTTTCACATGTAAGTCCTCGTTTCTTAACCTGCAAGGTTACAAAGCCGGTAGGCAAGGCAATCTTCCTGTCATGTCATACCCTACATCTAGCAATCAATATTATTCTTTACATCGGGAATGTCCACTGATGTTTACAAATTGCTATTTGGGAAATCCCATAATCTCCCACTGAGAGAAGCCAAGGACACACAATTATTTAGCGGGTACAAATTGATAGAGTTTACTAATCTTTAATTTCTCTCAAGGGATGAACAGATATAAATAAATAAATAATTATTATAAAATAATAATAGAATTTTGTCCTAGTTTTGATGTAAGCCAAGATAAAAAAAGATTAATATTACATAATTAAAAGGAGTAATACGAAATTCATGATGTAAGTTAATATGTTGAAGTGTTCCTCGGGAATCTAGCAAGTTAACTATTGCAGATAAAATTGGCATATGCTTCAGAGATACCATACGATCTCAGCTCCTCGCTCTCAAGAAAAAAAAAACAAAATATAACTAGATAAGGTTGGTTTCTTTAGTCAAGAGTTAATACAAAGAACTGGTTGGCATTCTTTGTATTAACTCTTGACTAAAGAAACCAACCTTATCTAGTTATATATTTTTTTTTTTTTCTTGAGAGCGAGGAGCTGAGATCGTATGGTATCTCACTGTTTTTTAATAATTATTTTTCTAATTGAGACTATCATTGGTATCAAATTGTTGTTTGCATTTAACAACTTTAAATATATGTTAATAATCAAGCCTGTCTTTTTAAAAGAAAGTAGAATAAACAATTATTCTAAATAACATTATTTTGTTTAATATAACAATGGACTTAAACCAAATGAAACCACAAACGTGTTTGTTTATGTTAATCGTACAGCGAATTATGTTTCTTCCTGTTATGCAGTAACAAAACTTATGAATAGATCTTCATAAGGAGAATGAGTTATAGAATCTCTAACCAATTAATTTAGTTTTAAGAAGGAAATAATGTCATTGAACAAGTAAATACGTAACAAGGTAGCCCACTACCCTTTTATTTTGAGCTATAGTTTTTAGCATAATTCCTTTTGAAACAAAATAAAATAATTCAGAAGAACTGTTGTGATAGCTATACGGAATAAACTCATCAGCGAGGTTAGTTACATTTTTGTATTTACTGTCATTCTATCGCTCTTTAAGGTTTTTCTTCTATTTGCTACAAAGCATCACATCTCTAATCAAAGTAAGAAGTTATGAAATAAATAAAAAAAAATTAAGGGATTTGAACACAATAGCAACATTAGTGATAATTGGAACTTGCTAAAACCAACTTCTCTTTCGTCTTCTTTACCACAAATAAGCCATTAAACCCAAGAAGAACAGTTTAAGACAGTACCAAGTATAGGACCTACCACCAGTCCTATAGAAAAAGCCAGAAACATTAGCAATATTTAAAAATACCAGGGTTTGCTAAAAGAAAAATGAACACAAAGATTAATAATAAATAAATAGTTTATTCATATGTAATAAAAACATAAGAAGATTCAACATAAAATGCTTAAATTATATAACACATAAAAACATTTCTCAGCTACGAGACAACATTTGTCAAGTTTGTTTTGGAGGCATTTTATTTGTTTCTGCTGTCAGATTTTTATCATTTTTTTTCTTTGAAAGGTTAACTTTTTGGCCGTCGGACGCTATTCCTCTGACTTGTTCTTCTATTGCTTTGTTTACATTTTTAGTAATAATTTTTTTTAATTTTTGCACTTCTTCGAATCTTGCTTTTTTAGGCTCGATCGGCCGATCTGAAAACAAGACAGTAAACATTATTAAAATCAATCAAAGAAAACAACGCTTTTTCAATGTTTTAAATTGAAAAATGGAATTAGTACAGATAAATAAATTTTCAGTTTTTCTTACCGAAATCCGCTATATGGGCCACTGTTTGGAAATGGTTATACTATAATACCAATCAAACAAAAATGAATTAAGATTCTTGTCGCTTATTCATATTACCATCATTCATTAATCGTTTAAATTGTATAATGCATCCAATACAATCGAAATAATCCAATTTCGGAAGAGATGCAGAGGGGTATGATAGGAGGCCACTCAAATAAAGTGAATCCTACATACAACATTCACATGAGCAGTGATTTGGGCGCAGTTATCGTAGCATAGCAAGCCTGCACATTTGGAGTCAATTCTGATTTAGGAACTGTGAAATTGATCCCAAAATCGGTGAACTTTACTTCTTTCAAATAGAAACCAAGCTATGTAAATGAAAAGAAAACTAGTCGCTTCCCCTTCCGCAATAAGTATTAAAATGTTTTATAAAGCTATTTCGTTTTTCTACCTTTGAATTGGGCTTACCAGACTTAGTCATTACTTATTAACCTAATGTAATAACCCTTAAAACAAGCAGAATCTCTCTCTCTGTGACAAAATGTTTGAATTTGTATCATTGCTAACTGATTTGTTTGTACCCTCTGTTTTTTCTAGGCTCCGCCATATAATTGAAGTTTGGAATTACAGCGGGAAGGATTAATTACATTAATATATCGCTATCGTCATAAGAAAACCTTGTAACTCCATACGAGGTTTTCTTAAGATGACAATATTCTATTGAAACGTCGTTTCTACAGTAGTTGAAGGAATGGAATAAAAAATGTGTAAAATGAAGGAAAGAAAAGCAAGATAAAAGCTAAACAATGACAAATCAAAACTAAACTATAAGCTATTATGAAATAGTTACTGAAAACAGCTTAAAGTATGTTTGATTGATGAGACACATTACTCTACAAGCACGAGATAACGAAGAATAGTATCCATAAAAGTAAATAAATGACTTTTAAAACATGCACTGTTGGAATTATTATTAAATTTCTTAAGAGAAGAATTATACAATGCCTAATAATGATTAGAAATCCAGCAACAAAGGTCAGCTAAACCCTCACAAATAAGCAGTACTGAAGGTTAAATATGTATTAAAAAATTGCCAATAACAACTCATTTAAATGTATTTCTTCAGTTAGAAAAATACTGCTTATTGCTTTCAGATGTCATTAAATAAGGAAAAAACCTAGAGGAAATATGGGTAGATAGATTTAAATTTAACGATACACTGGGGCTATCCTAACGTTTCGGTCTTAACTTAAGAATAGGCTGGGTGTGGGCTATTTATATTAATAAACCAACACCTCCCTCTTGATTATCCACAATTTATTTTATTATGATACTCGTGTTTTCAACAGCTACACCACAATTTTCATCTATGTTTTAATTAGATTAATAAAAAAGAAAATACAGCTGAAAAGTTTAAACAATGTCTCCTGAACTTGTACAGTCGGGTATATTACTAAGAGTAAGCATCGTTTGTGTCATAATAAAATAATTTGTCGGAGGACAAGGGAGAGGCATTTGCTTATAATAAGAATAGCGATGCAAGTCTTCAGAAGCTGGCTTATGAAAATCTGAGGCAAAACTTTAAATTTTGATTATTACACCCTCACAAGTGGTATTCAAGCATATTCTATAAGTGCAGAAATAGGCATTTTAAATCATAGAAAAAATGTGCAAAAGGCAGGTGTACTTTTAGACGCACTCGTAATAGTAAATGAGAAAGTTTTAAACCAAGTCGAGATGTTTAAAGCAATTCATCACACATGAAGACAATTATAAATGTTATTTTCATAGAACAATGTGGTCATGGCATCGCACCTAAGATTATTGAGTTCTTAACACTAAATAAAGGTTTATAGATTCTAACAGTAAATATATAAATTACAGAGCCTACTTACTTTTTCTGGACTGCTTTGGTTTAGGATTGTTTGTTTTATTCTTGTCTGCCCTTTTTTGGTTGCCAGGTCCTAGAACTTTTGCTTTCCCTTTCTTGTATCCCTGAGGCATTTTCTTTTAGGAGAGAAGACGCTAAACTGAAAAATGTGCACGGAAAAAGAAAACAAGTTTAATTAACTTCTCAGAGAGCAGTAGTGTAACTGTGATACTAAATGATTATTTTGAATATAGTGGCGAGGGTGGCTACGAATACAACGCACTAGCAATGATGTAAATATAAACGTGGTGTGAAGGTTACACATAAAGAGCCGCCATCTTACTACGTCATCAGATGGCAGGCATTGTAAGGGCGTCTATTTATGTCTTTGTTTTCTTGTCGTCAGTATTATTATTGCCTTTAAAAGGATTTTATTACTGGAAATTAATACTGTAATTTGATACTTTAGATCATTTAAGTTAAGTTAATCAGTTCAATTTCCCATTGATTAACTAATAGGAATTGAGTAGACTACTCAATCAAACACTCAGATCTCGGCACTGATGATACTTTTCAAAGCATTTGAATTTGAATTCCTTGAATACAGTTAAGAAATGAAATAAACATTCGGAGAATTTAGTCTTAAGAGCCAAGATCAGATGGTAATATAAGCTACACAGGACGTTTAAAACTTCATACTTTCTTAAAGTATACTATCAACTCACAATTACTAGATTTTATATCAAAATAAGTGTTTAAAAGGATAGTTTTCCACGGGCTGGGCAGGTTAAACATTAGTTCGAACGCTTGGAAGACCGACAGCGTAATCTTCTCTTACCAAAATGGGAAAAAATCCTATACTATAGAAGGGCAAGAGAACTCAGCTTTCTCAATGCACTATCTGGGTATGAAAATAGATAGGCATCTCCATTTCTCTACTCATTTTAGTAATAAAATAGAAAAAGTACGACACAGGTCTTACTAGCTATCGCACTTGCTAACTTCACCCAACCTATCGCTTCGTCTCAAATTGATGATATGTGTGTGCCATCCAGCCAGCTCTGCTGAACCTGAAGTCCCAGATGCAAATTGGAGGAGGAAACCTCCTACCACTTTTTGGGAGAATGGGAGGCATTGAGTAGACTAAGGTTTTATCACGTTAGGCTGAGATAGAATCTCTCTTGGAGAACTTAAATTCATTAAATGGAGGCCAATTCTCGATTTTGTTTGGATAACAAGTAATTCCAGGAGGAACTGTAGCGTGGGATTATCACAGGGGTTGATAAAAAGGGCCTTAAGCCTAGTTGTCGGACCGATATGAATTTTGTGTCCCCCCTCCTCTATTGTATCTATAAATTTTCGTTGTTGAGTGTCGGGTTCAGATGAGTCCCCAAGGTGGAGAGGAAACGCCCGCCGCGGGCTAAGGTCACTACAACCTTCGCTACGTACAAGGTCACTACGAAAGATTTAAAAATAGATGAACCTGTGGTCTTTCACCCTTGCTGGCGGCCTAGTCGGCGGGCAGCTTAATTCGTTTTGATCTAACTCCATAAGATCTTAGAAGGTGTGGTCCAACAAAGCACTATGTTCAGGAGAAGAGGAACAGGGTAGGTTTATAGGTAGTTTATGTGGTCTTGGAATGAATACGAATTTACACTCGGTATCTAAGGGTAGGTGAAAACCGTCCGGATCCCAAAGGCGAGTGTGATCGGGAGAGAAGCAGACTGGATTGCCGTGGGAGACGCTACTAGGTAAAGTTTGTAGGGCCACGACAACCGTCGTCCGCGAAGGAGAGGTCCCTCCCAAGGAGTCCTTTTGCTAGTTTTAGCAAGACGAAGGCAGAGATTCCCACTAGGAAGGTGTGGGGTCTGATAACGCCGGACTAAAACATAGCGAGGTTAGGAGAGAGAGATAGAGAGGTAGTTGAATAAGAAGGCCATGGTTTGAGTAGAGCAGAAAGCGCCAGTGCAGAGAGAGAAAGAGATATAGAGAGAGCAGTGTTCCAAGTGCCGGTTCTGTATGTTCTCTCCGACTGCCGCCAGTCTCGCTGCTTATATAGGCAGGCCAGTCGTGGTTGGGGTTCCCCCATGTAGTACTGTTTCCCCCACCAGCAGCTTCTCCACCTCTTACTGACGCCTTAAGTTTATTATTACAATATGGAAACATAAGTAGATATTTTTTGGACCGAGAAGAGGGGAACTTCTAATTATTCATAATTAAGAGGTTGACACAACACAGAGTAACATGACTAAGGTTCTGTAGCCCTAAAAAGGTCGGATAGGTAAAAAGCAAAGAAGTAAGCGTTGGAACATTCGCTCCTCGCCGGTTGTACTTCACCACTTGAGCTAACCGTAGCTGACTTATTTTGGATACTCGAAGGGATAACAGAAAGACCAACCCGAACACTTGCTCAGGCATTCCACTTAAGGATGACTTTGTCCAGGTTAGCCTTGCAACCGGAGTTAAATGCTTAGACGGATGTAAGGAACAAAACAAGCGACATTGAACCCTGCCATCTTCTTCTTCACCCTGCAGAATACCGACCTAGAGCTCATTTTAACAATCCCTCACAATAAAGTCTCTACTGTAAGCTATGTCATTATTCTGAGTTGTTTTTAATGATTAAATCTTTTTACGTCTTTACTGTTATGAGGTCGTTAAATGTTGAAACTTCGACTCATATTATCTAATAAATAACATCAAATTTAGATTGTAGATATATTGCATTTTTTTATAATGCAAATAAACTGGCTTGGATCAGTTTTGTGAGCTTTAAATTGAATAATTTAGTGATACGTCATAATGAACTATCAGATGGAAAGAAATTGAATTGAAAAGCGATTTTGAACAGTTTGCTTCGCTATGCTGTCCTACTGACTTAAGTGGTGGGGATAGAATTTTTTTCATAGAAAATACCCTTAGGATAATAAAGGAAAAGCGAATGAGAGAGAGAAAAAAAATAAAAGAAGACGGAAAGAAAAAGCTGAAATGGCTTGAGGAGTGTCCCCGTGAGATAGAGAGAATCGCCGGCTAAGCCCGGATTTAACGGCGGTCCACATAATGAGGCCAGTCAGTCACAGTGAGCCTTCACCTGCAGCCATTTTAGGGTTTTAGCATCTTTAATGCACCCCGCACAGGGCAGGAAGGGTGGGTGGCCACAACCTCCAGCGAGGAGTACATCAATGGAACACAGCACTCCCTAATATTAAGCGGTATGCGTTACATAATGTTGCATTAATGCCAATCTAAGGATAAACTGAATAAAATGCCTTTGCTAAGAATCGCAACAACAAGTTTCGGGAAAATTCAAATCATTCAAGAAGTAATTCAAGCTTATAAATGGTTATGGTTATGGTTGGCTTATTACAACCTACATATGCATATTAACTATAACCAAATTGGACGAGAGTGCATTTTGGCCACGTTGCCACACTTTGTCCCAACAATGAACGGCCGGAATAGATCAGCCTTTTAACTGCCGGTAGGTGGCAACGTTTATATTACCTTGTTGCCGAATAACGAAACAAACATAACGCTATCTACTGTTGCGAACCGAAATCACTTTCTTGCCAACCCATATATTCATCAGGTTATGCCAGCTTACGAACAAATATCGCCATAGCAGCGCAAATTAGGCGGGTCTGAGAAATCAGAGCGTTGCCAACTCTCTCTCCATAACCTAACCTTATTCACCATTGTGGAATTACCACGTTAGGCTCGATCAAATTCGATATTAAGTTTTATTTAACAATAGTGTAGACATTAAACAAATTGGTTTCGAGCAATCTTTATTTCATTAAAACGAACTGTTAAAGGACAGGTCAAGGTTTCCCAAGTTTTTGTCAGTGAATGGTGAGTTAAGTTAGGTTATGGAGTGAAAGTTGGGAACGCTGCAATTTCTCAGACCCGCCTAATTTGCGCTGCTATGGCGATATTTGTTCGTAAGCTGGCATAACCTGATTAATATATGGATTGGCAAGAAAGCGATTTCAGTTTGCACCAGTAGATAGTGTTATGTTTGTTTCCTTAATCTTTTCGTCAATGTTAGAATTTGTTTCTTTTGAGATTTGGTAGTCGATACCTTTACGTTGCTACAGAAAGAAATTCCGTGTAATTTTGTTTACAAATGTCAGTTTACGGTCAGTTTTAACATAGAGTGCAAAAATAAGCATTTTCGACACGTTTTTATTTTCATAAAGGCAAGAAAGCAGCTGAGGCTCACAAAGAGATATGTGAAGTTAATGGTATTGATTGTTTAACAGAATGCACGAATTGCTTTAAAAAATTTAGTTCTGGTCGACCTTCTGAAGTTGATGATGACAAAATGAACGCAATAATTGAATCGAATCGTCATATAACTGTGCGAGAGATTGCAAAATAATTAAATGTATCACACACATCAATTGAAAATCATATAAGACGTCTTGGACTTGTTAAGAAGCTCGATATTTGGGTTCCGCCACGACAATGCGAGGCCTCCCACATCTTTAGCAACACGTACGAAACTATTGGAGCTTGGCTGGGAAGTGACGTCGCATCCCCCATACAGCCCCGACCTTGCACCATCGGATTATCATTTATTTCCAAGTTTACAAAACTTTTTAAATGATAAAAATTTCAGTAATAACGATGACCTCAAATCGCACTTGGTTAAGTTTTTTGCTGACAAGGACCAGAAGTTCTATGAGCACGGGATCATGAAGTTACTAGAAAGATGGCAAAAGGTTATCGAACAGAATGGAAGATATTTGACTGATTAAAGTTTTATTTCACACTAAAAAACCGAAATTACTTCCTTGCCAATCTATTAAAAGCACGGATGCTGCTACAACTTCAAAAAATGAAACGTTCATGAAATTGTGAAAAAGCAATAATGAGATTAAAACGTTTTAAGTTTCCAAAAATGTTCAATTTGTGGATTAATCGTTATCGATATGTTAAAATGTATTTTTTTTCTTTCTGACTTATTATTCTTTTGTCTTTACATTTCTCATAACAACGACACCCTGAGTTTGGTAAGCGCTGCTCTCATTTCCTCGCACATGCAAACGAACTCTAATGAATTTAAAACAAATTGAATTTGAGCTTAGAATTTTATTTTTGAGGATTTCTTCATTTGATGACAATGGTTCTCTGAGCAGACGGCATAGAATGAACACGAGAGAGAACACATCCTGTTTTAGAGAGAGAGGGAAAGAGAGAAAAGGGCTGACCTCCGACCTGCACAGAGCCAAGTTGGCAGGCCTGTTATATCTTGAAGCGGTGTTGGCGAACAATGGCCGACGAAGCAGGAGTGGGACACTTATAGCTTCGCTGGTGGCAAACTTTATTTTCTCCCCGATAGGGCAGGACAAACTTCCTCCCCCAGACCTCATTGGCATTGTTTCAACTGCCCCCACACGTTTCTTCTTCTGTGGTATCACGTGCTGCGGTTCAGGATGACCACCAGTCCACTAAGGCAGGTTATATTCTAGTAATTATTAATGCTAATTATAACTTAAAGATCTCAAACTAGTTTTTAATTCTAAAAATTTCACACCGCAACAGTGATTTCCTGTTGTAGACAGAAGTTAACGCTGTTTTTTTTAAAACGATTTTAGGACCAGATATGAATGAAAAAAAAAGTTCATTATGGGACCCTTTCGCCCTCTAAGAATAGCATCAAGGTACAAAATAATAATAAAATGTTCTCAATCATACCATATTTACAATTTTCATTCACTCGCTCATTCATGCAGTATTTACAAACAGCCCGCTCCTCCGTCAGCTGCGTCACTGGATACGAGCAAGTGGAGGCTGACCAAGATCGCGAGAGCCACATACGCTCAGGACATGATTGTAGAAACTGTCCATTGCTAGGACTCCCACTGTGACATATTTACAGCAGGCCACAGCCGTTTTAGTCCCCGAGGAGGATTATAGGGGTGCAGTACAATGACTGTGGTAGGGGATTAGGGTGGTTGGATAGGTTACTATGGAATTTCATGAACTTGGAAGAGATGAGTTCGAGAATGCAAGGCATATTAAGATCGTTATGGAGGGTTTTGTTGCTGCCTCATTGGGCAATAAGTAATTGTGATAAATGTTTTCATTCATACCATATTTACAATTTTCATTCACTCGCTCATTCATACAGTATTTACAAACAGCCCAGAGACCTCCCAAGCCTACATGGAATAATAAAGAAGAAATGTAAATTTGAGATGACTACAAAGAAAGAACAGGAAATGAAAAAATAAATAAAGAAACCAGGAATTATAATATAAATAAACAGAATAATAATAGCGAATTATGCATTGCTAGATTGGAAGGGAGGTGAGGAACTGGTAAAGCCCATATTTAAATATTGGTAGAATCGATAATCGACGAATATCGATGGGAATAGAGCAAAGGTTTGTGGGATGGAGAAGAAAAGAACTTTGAAAAGAAGCAGACTTGTGAGAAGGGAAATACAAGTCGGAATGGTGGGATTTAGTATTGTGGGATTTGAATTGGAGGAGTTTATGTAAATGCGAGAAGGCATTTTAGTGATGATAGCACTGAAGAGGAGGCATAGAATGAAGTAGTAGTGCGAAATGTCATGTTATGGACATTGCTAAAGAATTCCCAACGACAAATCCACAAACCATGTTTCTCTCTCCATCAGGTCTAGGTTTTCGGGAATTTTATTTTTATTACCATTGGTTTATAAGCACTCATTAATGTATGTATAAATAAATATACGTCTGGTGCCTCATGAGAGAAGCTAGTGATAATTACACGGGGGGGGGGTTACCACAAACAACCCTCAAATTAATTAGTAGTATGTTTTGTACAGCTAATTAATTAACCTCGACCTATTAACATCATTATATCAATTGAAATTTTTATATAAATCAAAATTAATAAAGACAAATAAATTGAAGCAGAAATATCTGTCATTTTTTAAACCTATTTTTGTATAAAAAAAATACAAATAATATAAATTAACTGAAATATTGTCGAAAACAATAATATTAGCTGGAATGATATTTAATTAAAGTGATTTATTTTCTTAGCTCCCAGTAATGATTTTGACACGACGTACGATATTTGTCGACACATATTTTACAATAAAACCAGGCTTGATCTGGCCGACTACAAACCATTTCCTAGGTACCCCTAGACTCCACCCTCGGTAGACTCTCACTACCTTCCTGATTCCACCCGCCTCCTTTAGGCATTCCACACCCTATATCCTTCTCATATACCTTCAAATGGGGGACTCCCCTTAGTGAAAGGCACTCATTAGCCCAAAATAATTTTCCTTTATTTTTCCCACATCCTATTTTACAAGTTTGAGAGCTAAGAAAAAAAAACAAAAAAAAAAAACAATAAAATTTTTAGGGTTTTGTGTTTTTGTTTTTTTAAAATCAGATTACCCGAAAACTTGAAAAATAGTTTCAACTTTATTGAGCATAACCTTAATAAATTAATTAACAATAAAAAAATAAACATTTTCCTATCATATCGAGTAGGGTATGAGAATTAAAGATCTCGTTGCTCTAATAATATGTAATTTGGTATTTTTGACTATTTTTTTGAACTGTACTTACACAAAGTTATTTAAAGTGGTGATTAAAATTGTTTCCGTAACTTATGCTCATCCGATGATATTTTTTGAGGCCTGACAGTTTCATTTACAGTGAAATCTGAACTAATTGTTGCTAGAGGATATTCGGATTGGCTAGGGGAAGAGAGGTGGTAAGGATTGGGGGAAGAGAGGGGGTAGGGTTTAGGGGAAACTAAACGACAAAATGTATGCATATTAAAATATCGCAGTTTAATTTTGAATTAATTAACAATTAATTTACTCGGAGCTGCTGGAGAAAAAGAATCTGCTACCATTGCACATCGTTTTGCAAAGCCCATTTGGTTGAAATCTCCAATAACTTCTTGTTGCACTGTAGCGGTAGAGGATGGGTGCTTGTTTCATTATTTTTCTTCTTTATTTGATTTTTTTTAAGCGCCTTATACCGCATCTGTTAACTCGTTTGGTATATTTCCTTCGATCCACTTGAGTCACATCTTATTCCTTCATAGTAATAGCAGGATTTTTTTTTTTTGATAAAGTGGGAAATTAGTTCCGATCGGATTTATCGACAGGAGCTTATTCAGAAGAAGCACATTCCCCAATAAGTCGGGCACGCCTAGGGGGGGGGAGGTCTCGTCAACCTAGTCACTGCCCTGTAGGCATCAGAAAGAGATACACCTGTGGTCTTTGACCTTTGCTGGCGGCCTGGTCGGCGGGTAGCTTAATTCGTGTTTGTCTATTGATACGACCCAATTCTGATATCTTAGAAGGTGTGCCCCGACAGTGCACTATGTTCAGGATAGGTAAAGGCTAGGTATTATAAGTTGCTAGCGTGGTCTTGGAATGTCACACTCGGTAGGCTATGGGAGACATAGGCCATTTGTAGGGTGCCATAAGCCATCGTCTGCAGTGACAATTACACCTGAGTACAAATATTTTTTTTAAAAAAGTACTTGTCACAATCTTGATACTTAAATTTTACATTTTTTGTTTAGTTTTCGTTCTCTGGTGGAGCCCATACATACCTTCTTCAAGTTTACGGCTACATACCAAGAACACAGACAACATAGCCGTTGCTTCTCTGATCCAGAGCCTTGCCCCACTTAACTGTGCTGTTAGCACTCTCATCTATTTTATATTCAGTGCCTCAAAGAGTAACAATGTGAGCGACAACCCGAAGTCTACCTTTAAGAAGACTAAAAATGGTTGTACACCGGTATTTTGAATTCACTCCATTATGGTGTAGTTTAATATTTTTTTGTAAATATTTCCATGTTATATTATGACAAAATATCTGCTGATAGCTGTTACAATCTCGTCATAGAGTAGTTCTAACTTTCTCAACAAAATATATTTAAGAGCTTACTATTACTTGGACAAAAGTAATTGTTCTTTAGAATGTGCATGTATGTTTCTGTGCTAAGCCCTTTCTTTAAAAAAAAGGGGTCTTTTTCCAAGGATGTGCTAGTTTAGCGGGCAGGTGGTAGGAAAGCCGTGTCGGCCTAAAGCTAGCAAGGTTAGGAAAGGTGCTGAAGTAATTAAATAAGAAAGGTTCGCGCAGAGCAACAAGCGCCAGGGCAGAGAGTGAGCAGTGTTCACTTCAAGCACTGATTCTGACTGAATAAAAAAAACCTCGTAATTTCTGCGCGCAGCCAATGAGAGGCTAGCTTATTTTAACCAATCAGCAAGGCCGTTATTGTGACTAATCAGGGATCGACTACGCCAGAGCACCTAGTGAGTGTCAGGACAGTCCCATCTCTTGATATAAACATATGGGAGAAGTAGGAGGGTGTTTTATGGTCCGTGAAGAGGGCATCTTTTACTTGTTCGTGGTGAAGTCGGCACGACAAACTAATTCCATGAAGTGCATATGAGTTGTGGGTTAATCGACTCCAAAGCTGCGTCAAGGAAAAACACCACTTCTTTTAGATTCAAAGCTACAGTTTGTCTGTTCGGATTACTGGAATGTTCGGATTAGCGAGATTGTAATCCCCCAATGTCAAATTAAATAAAACAGCTGTTAAAAACCTGAGTTCAGTACCTATCATTAGAGGGTGTTACATAAACTGCTTTTGAATGTGTGCATATTAATAAAAATAAATGAATATAAATTAGTACTCTAATTAAGAGGGAGTGATTAGTAATCACATTGATTGTCTGATTAATTGTTCGAGCACACTTTTCCGCATTATTATTTGCTCTCTTCTCCCTGCAGTGAAATAGAGAAATGTCATAAAGACTAAAGAAGAACTAGAAGACTTGAATGACGAACGGCCATCATCACGAGACCGCAACAAGAAAAAAGTCCAAGACATAAGACATCATTCATCCCTAGCACCGCTAAACGTAAATCAGAGCCTGGGTTTATCTCGAAGCCTCAGCAACAGATATCTGTAAATTATCCCAGCTCGTAAACTGCGGGATTATCTATCGATAGTTTTATCACATCCTTGTCTGTGTCACTTAATCATTTTTTTTCATGAGGTCATATTTTAAAGAATGAAATATCCTATGAACATATTAGTCAAATCAAACACGTAATAAGACAAAGAATTAAAAGTGCATTTTTTTTTTTAATGAATTAGTTCAGAAGTGTTGGAACTGCAAACTACTTCCTATAAAGTGATTTATGAGAATTATTATGCAGCCATTATATTATGCTGTCCGGTTGTTAAAACAGTTCCTGAGCATAAAATTCATTACGAAATGAATATAATTATGGTGGAATTTAAACGCGTTTACTTTCGTGTGGTCACATCCTAATCCCGGATTACATCCTCGAGTAATTGATCACCACCGACAACTGAAGTGCGAACGGACCGAAGCTTCACATCATGAATATACGTTCATTGACGTACAAATAAATTTTAATTTGGAAAACAATTTTTTTAGGGTGCTAAAATTAAAATCTGCCTTATTGGGCAATGAGTAATTGTGATAAATGCTTTCATTCGTACCATATTTACAATTTTCATACACTCGCTCATTCATACAGTATTTAAAAACAGCCCAGAGAACTCCCAAATCCACAAGGTTGTCACCTCCCTCGCGTGCGAAAGAGGAAGCGGAGTCTTGGGAAGTCCCCCACGCTCCTTCGTCAGCCGCGTCACCGGATACGAGCCAGGGGAGGCTGACCAAGAGCGCGAGAGCCACAGACGCTCAGGACGTCTTTGTAGAAACTGGCCACTGCCAGGACTCCCACTGTGACGCATATATAACAGTTCCTGAGGCCACTGCCGTTTTATTCTCTGAGGAGGATTATAGGGATGAGTGGTGCAGTGTAATGACTGCGATACGCGATTAGGGTGGTTGTATAGGTTACTATGGAATTTCATGAACTTGGGAGGGATGAGTTCAAGAATGAAAGGTATATTAAGATCGTTATGAAGGGTTTCGTTGCTGACGTAATAGGGGGCATTTACTATTGTTCGCAGGACTTTTGATTGAAGGACTTAAAAGACATCGAATCACAATGTTTTATGCAAGTCAAATAAGGATTTAAAATAAAATTTTCAAGGGAATGTTTTCTTGTCTTCGTAACGACTTAGTTTTATTTAATTAAAATAAACATTATTAAACAATTTTTATTGATTAATTATTATCCTAATAGTACCTGTTAAATATGTTTTAGTTCTTAGTTAAATTGTGTAGGTATAGTAGTTAGAATAAAATTCACCCAGTTAGTCCCACACATCACCAAAAACATCACGCTATTTTTTAAAACAAAATTTCGGTTTTAATCGATAAACGATCGTTTCAAAAAACACTGGATTACAAAGAGCTAAAAGAATGACAAAAAACAGAACTTTAATTTTTGGTCGGATCTGGGAATTTATGTTTATACCATCTTCAACTTGGCGATAAAAAAAAACTATAAAACTTTAAATACTAGATAACTCAAATAATCTTTGAGATATGACTTAAAAAGTAGATCCATGGCGTATGAAGCGGTATCAAAAGATGTTACTATAGTTGCTCCGAATTTGGTACCTCTCAGCTTTCCGGGTCCGCCGAGTCATTATTCATTTAGCTGGTTATTTCCCTTCATGAAGCTGAGTGAGTCCCGACCGAAGAATCGAACCCGGGCAAGCTGACAGCCGTACCACATGAAGTACCAGCTATCACGAAAGATTATGGCCTGTAAAATTTTCAGAGTATGCGAACGTGCTCTGGAATATATGTTTAAAATCTCATCTTGGCCCGATTATGTCTAGAAACACCATTAGAAGAAATCCTTTATACATACATACGAAAATTTACTCTTCAGATGTTAAACAGTTGCTAATGAAGCTGCTAGTTTATTTTAAGCGCAATTACTAACAATTAGGAGACCTGGTTCGATTCTCGGCATCCCTTAAGACTTTATCTACGAGGGCTAGGTACTTATGTGATCAAAAAGGCGAAAAAAGAAATTATAGATTTTTTCATAAGTTTAGAAATTACAATTTTTGAAGCGAGGGGGGGGGGGCGTGAAAGGAGCGAGAGTAATGGCTGGCCACCAACAACTATGTATCTGTAATTTCCTCCAGAATATTCACCATGGAATATTGATCAATCGCCATAGATACCAGGAACCTACAATCTGCCACCGTGGCATTCCAGAAGAATTGAATTTCATTCTATATATGTTATAATTTCCACTTTTTTTACATACAAGTTCACAAACTAAAATCATTAACTCCAACGCATATTATTTTCGGCCTTCATTATTGTCGGGTTGTCACGAAGGGGTGCCTAGTTACCCTAGTCCTGGTGACAAAGTGACGGTTGATTAGGCTATGACCCGGACAATCTATTCATGACGGGTCTTACTACTATACTATCTGACTCCTTATTTGATAGCTATGTGCCCCGACAGTGCACTGTGTTACACTTGTACATAGTATAGTTTTTCCGTTAAAGATATCTAATTAACCTTATCCGTCCTGTACCCAGTTCACAAATACCATTCATACAGTCCACTATTTATTATCAAAGTAGTACACATTCAACGTTGAGACCGACTGAGTGAATATTTAAAAGTTGTAAAGAAATAAGAACTGGAGGTAATAACCTAGCAGCTAATTGAACCGCAATCTATATCGCGACCACCTATGTCTTGTTTTAATACCTACTTCAAAGTCCCTACAAACTCGACGGAAATTGAAGGGTTTGCTGCAAAAAGGAGGTAGCTCCAATTTTTCCATTTGTTGGAAAACCAAACAAAACGTTTAAAAAATTCAAATTTTAAGTTATGTAAAAATATTGTTGTTGCTTACTTTCAATTATGGTGTTTACATATTACGATTGGAGCTGCATCCTTTTTGTGCCAAATAAAAGAGGTTTGTTTTTTACACAAGAAAGTGTTTCTCACTCCCAACAGCTATGGGATGGAGCTACCTCCTTTTTGCAGCAAACCCTTCAATTCTAAAAATTTTTCAAATCGATAAGATATAAAGCTAATATTGACTTAAATCAGAAAAACTTTATATATGGAGGTTTCATTTCACTTTTTCTATATCAAATTGGATCATTATTTCTTTTATGTTTTTACCCCTAAGCTCTCAAACTTGAAAATGAGGAATGAGGGAAAAATAAAGAAGAAATTATTTGGAATGAGTGGATCCTTGTACTAGGAGGGACCTAATTTGAGTAGAAGTGTTACATAAATGCTGAGTTAAATTGACCCAATACAATTAAGGATTATATAGCTAATAATCATTTTACGTGTTTAAACTGCAATGAAATATCACAGTTGGAGGGGGGGGGGCACATAACCTAGTATTATTTTGACCGTGCTTAGTAATTAAATTTTTAACAATCGGACAACACTATGGTTTATAACATTTTATGCTGATTGAAAATATCCAAGCTCTGATATAATTATAATAAACATTATGGAAGTAATTTATTGATACATTACCAAATCAATTTAAAATTTTGTAACGTGTAACCTTGATTAAGGTGAAATGGTTTGCTCAGTTTTCTTCTTTATAGCTGTTTCAAAGTAAAGCCTCTCCCTTCGGGCTTAGCAATGATTATTTCTGTTCACGTATATAATTATAATAACTACTGAGAGACCCGGGTCCGATTCTCGGCACCTCAAGAGACTTTTTCTTTGGAAGGTTAGGGGTGGCGAATAATCTATTAATAACACATTTAAATATTGTACCACCAGAACTGGACCATTCGACCGTTCCTTTCTTGCTTGTTCTACCACTCTCTAGAATCCTCTCCTTCCTATTCCATCAGCTTACCACTCAGACATACATACGCAACCTAATAATTAAAAAAGGTTTTTCAAAGGAGAAATGGACTCAGAATAAAGATTTTATTTCTATTTTCTATTCTATTCCCTTTAAACACAACAGGAATTATTCTAGTTTTACAAAGCGCCAGACACTATACAAAAGGTTCAGCTCGTCAGCTGTTTCAAAGTAGGGCCTCTCCCTTCGGCCTCTAAACCCTATATTAAAGGTTTATTGAAGCGATGTATATTACGCTAAAACGGCTAGGCGTTATAGAATTTATTATCATAAGAAAACATACCCCAAAAAGGGGGCGGACTGACAATTAAGTAATTTATTCCCTTCGGCCCTGTCTCATTATTTATTCGCTGCTCCGAGCCAGCAGCGGAGGAGAGAGTGAGGGAGAGAGAGAGAGACGACAGTAAGGGCCTTGTTGCCCTGGAGCGCCCTTAAATAAAGGGATGATAAAGCAGGCACTGGCACTTGAGGCGCGAGATTTTTTTCTTGTTCGTCTAATAAATAGGGCCTGTGGAGAGGGAAGAGGTTGGCAGCCCTGGCTGAGGGGCCGAATTGAAGTCTTCATAGCGGCTCGAGCCATTTATAGGGCTTTAGGGTGCCATAACTCGGGGAACAGGTCGACGGGAATCAGACCAAGGAGGGCATTAGGCTTATTGTTTTGTCCCGTTCTGTTCCAGGAGGGTGGCTCCGGAGGAGTCGAGTATAATAAGGAACTGAAGAGAATTTGTCAACGTCACCTGGGAATAAATCTGAGGACACCAAGAAGACGTTTTGAAATTGAAACTCTTTCGTTCCTGGGGCTGTGAGCTTTTTATCGCCCAGGGAAATGACATATATTTTTTTAAACGTTTTAGGGGTGTCGGCTGGTCACTAGGAGGTGCCTGATCACCCTAGCCCTGGTGACGAGTGCGGTTTGTTCGAGTTTATAACCAGGACAATCGTTCCATGTCGGCGTTAATATCTGACTCCATTTCTGATAGGTATGTGCCCCGACAATGCACTATGTTCAAGAGAAGAGGTACAGAGGTTTCATAAAGAATTAGTCAAGTCTTCAGAGTTCAAGCGGAAAACCAAACATCACCGAGTAAAGGTCGCCAGAGAGTCTGCAAGGAGACTGGGAGACTAACGAGGAGTCTAAGAGACTGACTTCCAGTGCCAGGAGCCCTGGCGTAAGGCGTCACCGAGTAAAGGTGGATGAGAAGACCCAGAGGCTGATGAAGAGAGATTTTCAGGGCCAGAAGCCCTGGGTTAAATATCGTTACCCTTCCTGCCGGGAGACGGCGAGGGTCTAAAAGGGTCGCTAAGTTTATGACTGCCAGGTGGTACCCTTGCCCACCTTGCTCTTAGGCCGGTGGGTACCTGGCTGTTTATGACTGCCAGCTGCTGGCCCTTTTAGGTTTATGGTTTGTTTATGACTCGTGGTATGAAACCGGGCTCTTAGGCCGGTGGGTACCTGACTGTTTATGACTGCCAGCTGCTAGCCCTTTCCGGTTTATGACTGCCAGCTGGCAACTCTTTCCGTTTGTGACTGTTTGGCTTCCGCGTTTTATTGCTAAACACTTTACAATGATTTACAATTCATTCAGTTCATGTTATTTTACTTTCGCTTAAAATATATATGCAATAGAGTATAGGGTGATTTAACTTATGTAGTTAGCGGTCGCTACAAGGGAATTACAGGAAGGAAAATCGAAATAAAAAATGACATAACATCCTATATAATGCCTACATACTTATATTCGCAAGGCAATGGAATTGACCACAATTTCATCGTTTAAAACCAAGATTAGGATTAGGGAAGACCAAAGAAGAGACCGAGTTCAGAGTATTATGTTTCTTATTATTATTTATTCGAGAAGGTATTTATTTGTCCTAGAAATCGCTCTCGAGAGAGGGTCCCTTTAGAAAGAGATAAAAAAGAAAGTTATAAAGCTTTCAACAGAGAATTCTAATGGAACAGATTTAAGATCTAGTAACTTCGGGGGGGGGGGTCGAATCAATCGGGCTAATGGCTCACCAACTTCACAATTGGACCTGGGTCGTGGGGGGGGCGAACTCCGGTTGCCGGGCAGCACCCCTTGGTAAGTCAACAGACTTAGCCCAACTGGCGAACGGGTATAAGTCATACTACAGGCACACACTCAAGACTATAAGTCACCAGTGTGATTTAGTGTGCCTGTTGGGGTTAGTAATTAGGCCTCTCTCATAGTTAGCTAACTGGCCCTGGCGACGGTCGGGGACGTCGAGTTTTGAGTTTTGAATGACAGCATGGCGAGGGGGTGAGTGAGTTATTGGCCGATCTGTGAGCGGCGTCATCTGCAGCGATGGAAAACAAATAAATCTGAAGTATAACTAAGGGAGTTCTGCCACCACCTAGTCGCCTTTTAAAGTCTCATTCTTAACTTACCTGCAAGTCCTTCAGAAATTCCTTGAAAACTGCCGAATCAAATTATATTTTAAATGCTTGGATTGTTTGAGTGAATACTGACCAAAGAAGACATGAAGGCGGAAGGAAAAGAACAAAAGTCTGATACCGAAACAATGCCCAAACTATTTATTTTGTTATACTTACTCCTATAACTAACTGTTAAGCCTAATATCCATGTGCCTGATCGAAAACTTTTTATAGTCGATAGCCAGTTTGGTTTACAGCCTGGACTTCAGCCCAATATCAGGATACGGGTTTCAATGATCTTCGAAAGGAATAAGAGGAGAGAGAAAAAAGAACAACCCCAATCCACGTGCATTTGAATTTGTTTTTTTTTTTGTACTTTTGGAATGAAACGAGGTCCGTGATTGTTTTAAGATAGTTTTCATCTTGAAAAATATGTCAGGTTTTTTATATAAATTTGGGTAAAAAAAAATAAAAATAAAAAAAAATGAATTTTTGTAATTGTAGTCAACTAAACCACTGACAAATTAAGTATATTCTTAGTGACAAAACACAACTTCATTACACAGTAATTCACTTGTCACTGGAACTTAGAAATTCAACCAGTTATAATTGCGAACACTATTTTAATGTCTGTGTAATTACAGTTGAATAGATAATACTCATTATTAGTCAGGATCGCCATACCTTTAATTCAATACCCTATTCAATTGTTTTTATTACCTAGTAGTTGAATAATTAATAACCCCTAATTATGTTTCATTGAGTTCGAAAATATTTTTGAGGCTTATTAATCAAACAGAAGGACTCACAATCTCTAAGACAGTCAGAGCGACATGTGAAAATATTTTTCCGATTTAAAAAAAGTGGACAATTATAGTAACTTCTTAATTTTGATGGTGACTCTATAAAAGTTTCTTGTATGTATTGTTATTACTCCACGGTTGTAAGCTGAAGGTGAGCCTCATCACCGAGTGGAGTGTATGTGTTATTGACTTTTTAACAACAAACTGAAACGTATTATATCTATGCCCTCCTTCGAATGCAGAACGAGGAGAAATATGTAAATCAAAAATTATTTATTTATTTATTTTTTGTTCATTGTAATTATCAATAAAGAGGGTTAGAAATTAAAAAAAAAAAAGTTATTATTTTTTATCTTTTCCTCCAGACAGTATGCCTGACCTAAGGTCGTCTGATGAAGAATTCGTAAGAGGAATTAATTGTGAAAAGATTTAATTCTTGGAGGACGAGATCTTCGGGCAGATATTTTGGCTTGTTCTATTTTCTGGTTTAAGAGATTAGAAAAAAAAAACTTAGATGGTTCTCGAAACGGGTTGCTTGTTTTGAATAAATTACTTTTTACACTAGAGGATTCGGTGAGATGTAATATCGAATCTATAGTTTCCATTGGAGAATGTATTCATGTATCGTGTTATAAGGTTGTACATGTAAGGGAGTGGCTCCTCTACGCCCGTTAATATATAATATACGAATCCTGACATGAACATTGAGGAAATATCCTGTATCAAATTTGTATATAGCTGTTTTCTCTCGAACGCTAAATATCAACTTTTTCAATTCCCATTTATCTAATCAGGCATAGATTTCCTTTTTTTTAAAAATATATGCAACGCAGAAGTAGCTTAAAATTCAGGAATAGTAAGTAAAAAGTCCAATTTTTCGAAAAATGTTTTTTGAAATAACTTCTGACATACGGAATAGAGCTATGGGGGACAGCTAAAAAGTCGAACATCAAGCGTATCCAATCCTTTCAATCAAAAGTCCTGGTCATGTAAATGCCCCTTATTACGTCAGGAACAAAACCCTTCATAACGACCTTAATATACCCTACATTCTTCCAAGTTCATGAAAGTCCATAGTAACCTATCCAACCGATCCCCTAGCACAGCCATTGCACAGCAGCACTCATCCCTATAATCCTCCTCGGGGACTAAAGTGGCAGTGGCCTCGTGACCTGCTATAAATGCGTGACAGTTGGAGTCCTGGCAATGGCCAGTTTCTCCAAACACGTCCTGAGCGTCTGTGGCTCACGCTATCTTCGTCAGCCTCCACTGGCTCGTATCCGGTGACGCGGCTGACGGAGGATCGTGGGGGTCTTCCCAAGACTTCGCTTCCTCTTTCGCATGCGAGGGAGGAGACAACCATGTGGATTTGGGAGGCCTCTGGGCTGTTTGTAAATACTCAATGAAGGAGCGAGTGAATGATAATTGTAAATATGGTATGATTTATAATTATGACAATTAATGATAATTGTATTTATGATGAGAACATTTACAATTACTTATTTCCTAATAAGGCAGATTGTAATTTTATCATGATAAAGCTGTTTTCATAATAAAGATGGTTATTTAAAACTTTAAAAGGTGATTATGAATATGTTTCAAAGTTGTAAAATAACAAATTGGCAATGAAGACATCGAGATATGAAAGCTACTCAAAAATTATATAAATTTTGTTTTAATACATAGAATTACTTTAGCAAGCATACATATTCATGTTTTATGGCGGTGGTTACGTTTTTCATGAACTACCAAATGTCAATTGGACTCTCGCTTGAACCCGGTCACCGACAACCACAGTGAGTACCCCCCCTCCCCCGATCTAAATCATATGGTAATGAGAGAGAGAGAGAGAGAGAGAGAGAGGCACAAAAAAATGATTTGCATAAGCCAACAGACCGATGTAGACTGTTCGGGGATTATTCAACGATCCCCTAAATATATTTTCTGCTCTTAAATAAATTTAAAATGTCCTTTTATGCAAATAGCTTTGACTCAACGCCCCCGGTACAAAACGGTCTGCTATCGTATGTTGTGTTTTCCAAGTAAATATTGGACGATACAATGAGCAGCGAATGTATTCTAAATCAGGCTGCAATATTTATGACCGGCTGTTGGGGATTCATCAAGGCTGCAGCGTTAGTGGAAGCCATTTTGTTTTTTTTCAGTTTCAGCAAGGGGGGGGGGCAACAAAACGAAATAAAGTTATCGATTGTCGCAAAATTGATCCTTTTCAGTCGTCCAGACAATCGAAAATGCTGTTTATCTTCAGGAGAAGACATAATAACTCGAAATTTGTGGGAAAAAATACTCGTTAACATAAGAATCGTCGGGAACGGTAACTCGAAATTGTTTGGGGTAAACTCTGCCTCGGGAGTACATATGAGTAGCTACTTCAATAAATTGATTAGCAAAGCTGAAAAAATTGAATTTAAGGTTGAGAGGTAAGAGCCTAGTACTTACCACAATAGCACCTCAGTCCCACCGGACTAGGAGCACTATCAATGAGAGCAACGTGTCTTATTATGTTTTTTAAAATTTTTGTTCTTGTTAAAACAAAAATTGGCTCCGACCTAATTGGTTTAAAAAATAAAGGATTTTTGTTTATGTTAAAATAGATAGTAATAATTTTAATATATTAATTATTAGCAAAAAAAAAGAAGCAGCGATAGCATAGTTCTTTGCGGTTAGTAAAGCTAATTCGCTCGTGACTAAATCATTGTCACGTCCTAACTACATAAGGAGTTTTTGAAGTCAATATAGACAATTAGGAATCACAAATAAAAAGAAGTACAACAGTAAATAAATTTATATTTGAGATTTAAAGGAGATCAAATTATACCTTTTAAGTTATAAAGTAAAAAAATAAAATTTATTAGATAGATGAGCCGGCCCACAGTTGTGCCAAGTGCCCGAAAAGCGGAAATAGTCCTGTTCGAACTTGACTGTTTGTGTCCTATTGACTTGATTTGGTCTCATTCGATTCAGCGAACAAAAATAAGTTTGATTATGAATATAAATGGCTCGGTCCATTGAAAATATTGGGTTGGCAAGAAAGTGATTTCGGTTTGCACCAGTAGATAGCGTTATGTTTGTTTCCTTATTCTTTTGTTAATGTTAGAATTGCTATAGAAAGAAATTCAGTGTAATTTTGTTTACAGCTGTCAGTTACAACATGGAGTGCAAAAATAAGCATTTTCGACACATTTTACTTTTTTTATTTTCATAAAGGCAAGAAAGCGGCTGAGGCTCACAAAGAGATATGTGAAGTTTATGCTGTTGATTGTTTAACAGAACGCACGTGTCAGAATTGGTTTTAAAAATTTCTTTCTGGAGATTTTTCACTGAAAGATGACCAACGTTCTGGTCCGTGACCTTCTGAAGTTCATGATAACAAAATGAAAGCCATAATTAAATTGAATCGTTTGAGAGATTGCGAAACAGTTAAATGTATCACACACAACAATTGAAAATCATATAAGACGTCTTGGACTTGTTAAGAAGCTCGATATTTGGGTTCCACTACGACAATGCGAGGCCTCAAACATCTTTAGCAACACGTACGAAACTATTGGAGCTTGGCTTGGAAGTGATGTCGCATCCCCCATACAGCCCCGATCTTGCAACATCGGATTATCATTTATTTTGAAGTTTACAAAACTTCTCAAATGGTAAAAATTTCAGTAATAACGATGACCTCAAATCGCACTTGGTCGAGTTTTTTGCTGACAAGGACCAGAAGTTCTATGAGCACGGGATCATGAAGTTACTAGAAAGATGGAAAAAGGTTATCGAACAGAATGGAAGATATTTGACTGATTAAAGTTTTATTTCACACTAAAAAACCGAAATTACTTTCTTGCCAACCTCAATAGTTAGGTTAGGAAGTAGGTAAGCATATACAGTTGTACAGGGTGATCCCTAATTTAGTAACAAAAATCCTACAACTATAATATATTTCAGGACGATAAATAACATTTTTTTTTTAATAACTGAAAGTATTCATCCAATAAAAATAATTTTATTAGCAGAAGCATTGGAAGTCACCTGATCCAATGTTTTAGAGCAGGTAACTTAGAATCCAAAGTCAGTTATTAATATATATATAATTCCTTTATTGTGCTAAAATTACAATCTGCCTTGCTAGGCAATAAGTAATTAAGATATACGATCATTCATACCATATTTACATTTCATCATTCACTCGCTCATTCATTCAGGACATGATTGGAGAAACTGGCCATTGCCAGGACTCCCACTGTCACTTGATTATAGCAGGTCACGAGGCCACTGCCGTTTCAGTCTCCGAGGAGGATTATAGGGATGAGTGACGCAGTGCAGTGACTGTGCTACAGGATTAGGGTGGTTGGAAAGGCTACTGTGGAATTTCGTAAACTTGGAAGGGATGAGTTCTAGAATGTAGGGTATATTAAGGTCGTTATGAAGGGTTTTGTTGCTGACATAATAAGGGGCATTTACTATTGTTCTCAGGACTTTTGATTGAAAGGATTGGATACGCTTGATGTTCGACTTTTTTGCTGTCCCCCATAGCTCTATTCCGTATGTCCAGATTGGTTTAAGTATAGCTTTGTAGATTAGTAGTTTATTTTCTATTGAGAGATGGGATGTCCTTTGAAGTAGTCTGTATAGTTGTCCAAAGCGTCTGTTTAGTTCTTGTCTTTTTAGTCTCGTATGTGGGTTCCAGGTCAGTCGTTTATCGAGATGGAAGCCTAAATACCGTACTGTCTCGGATACAGGGAGAGGAATAGAATTAAAATAAACTAGTGGACAAGACTTGCGACAAAGGGTGAAGGTAATGTGGGAACATTTTGCTTCATTAACTTTGATCCGCCATTGGTTGCACCAATAATCGATCTCGTCAAGGTGTTTTTGAAGGTTATGGGATGCTATGTCGGGGTCTGGGTTAGATGACAAGACTGCAGTGTCATCTGCAAATGTGGCCAAGAAGGTATTGGGAGTAGAGGGGACATCAGCGGTGTATAGGTTGTAGAGGATGGGGCCCAGGACACTGCCCTGTGGAACTCCTGCATTTATAGGATAGTAGTTTGAATATTCTAAACCACAGCGGACTTGGAAGAAGCGGTTTGAAAGGTAGGACTGTAGGATTAGGAAAAGGGTCTGTGGTAAATATCTTTTGAGCTTGTAGAGTAAACCTGCGTGCCAAACCCTGTCAAAAGCTTGAGCTATATCAAGAAAGGCAGCAGTGCAATACTGTTTGGTTTCAAGGGCTGAGGAGATGTGATCAACAACGCGAAGGCCTTGTTGAGCAGTGGAATGCCGTTGGCGGAAACCAAATTGGTGTGTAGGAAAAAGGTTTTTGGATTCAATAATTGGAAGTAGACGTTTTAGTAGAAGTTTCTCAAATATTTTTGAGAGGATAGGGAGTAGGCTTATTGGACGGTAAGATGAGGCGTCATTGGGTGGTTTACCGGGTTTGGCGAATAGGACAATAATGGAATGTTTCCAGAGGAGTGGGAAGTGCGTAGTTCGGATAATGCAATTATATATATAGGTTAGGAAGATTATGGCTTTAGGAGGAAGTTGTTTGAGAATTTGAGGAGTAAGGAGATCATATCCAGGGGATTTTCGGTAAGGTAAGTTTTTCAAAAGGTATTTGACCTCAGAGGGATTAACGGCTTTTGGTGGAAGAGAGAGAGGAATAGGTGAAGTGAGGAAATCTTCCACAGTTGTGCTGTGAGTATGGCTTTGATGAGAAAGGTTAGGTGTGAAAGTATGGGTAAGATGCAGAGCAAATTCCTCCGACCTATCCCCATCCGAAGCCGCCCAGGACCCATCATCACGACGGAGCGGATGTGAAACAGGTTGATACTTTAGGATTTTTTTGGTTACATTCCACAAGGAGTTATCCCTGGTAGACAGAGAGGAGAGGTAGGAATTGAAAGAATCGGAACGGAAGGATGCCAATCGCCGCTTTACCAATCGGCAGTACTGATTGTACGAGCGGCGATCGGCAGGATGCCGGGATCTTTGCCACACTGTTCTGGAGCGGCGTTTGGATAGGATTAGATCTTTGAGATGCTGAGGTAAACTATTATGATTATGAATTTTTGGGTGACGATGGGGTGACGATGCCTCCCAAGCCGACCTCTGGACCAGAGTAGTGAAAGAATGCACTGCATCGTCTAGGTCTTGGGATGTTTTCAGGGATAATTTGAGGTTTACGGACTCTGTAAGAAGCTGACGGAAGTGGTCCCAATCGACTGGGCCCCTAATAAATGAAGGAGGAGATAGTTTGTGAATTGGTTTTAGGGAAATGGTTAATAATAAAGGGCTATGATCGGAGGAGAGGTCATCGAGGCGCTTGAGTGAATAGTTTAGTGTTCCTAAACTATTGTAGAAGAAGAAGTCTAGGAGTTATTAATAGCTATTAGTATTAACATTCATCAACGATAATTTTTTTTTTTTTTTTTTTTCTTAGCTCTTAAACTTATAAAATAGGATGTGGGAAAATTACTTTGGGCTAATGAGTGCCTTTCACTAAGGGGAGTCCCATTTGAAGGATGTATGAGAAGGATATAGGGTGGGGTATGCCTAAAGGAGGCGGGTGGAATCAGGAAGGTAGTGAGAGTCTACCGAGGGTGGATAATTATTTTTAGAAGTATTGTTTTTAACAAAATAAATTAAAAATTGTTTTCCGCGGGAAGAAAAATTATAAAAATAAACATAAGATAAAATTAAACTCTTAGCGGCTTCAACGAGTTGAAGATGTTTAATTCTTGGCACCGGTCTTAATTTTGCTACGTAAGGATCTGAAGACAACAACATCGTATGAAAAATATCTTCGTTTGTAGCACAACGGTGGATATTTTTCTGTCTTGTTGAGTCCAGTGTTCGTTCGACAGAGTAACAATCTGCAAAATCGCATTTGCTATTATAGATTTATCATAAAGCAGGGTTTTGTGGACAGGTGTTGGGAGGGTGTATCAGGTAACTTCCGATGCAGCTAAGTAGAATCTATTGTTCGTATGAGTTACCATGACAACAAGTTTTTGTTTTTACTATATAGACGAGGCTTCAGTTAGTCTTTTGTCAACTGTTTTGTGTGGTACACGTTACGTTAAACTGTTTTTTTTTAACCTTTGAAATGGAAAGTCAAAAAGTACATATTCGTCATGTAATGCTTTGGGAATTTAAACAAGGCAATAGTCCTAGGGCGACAGCTGAAAAAATGTGCAGTGTATATGGTGAAGGACTAATAACTGATCGGGCTGTTAGAAATTGGTTTATAAAATTCCTTTCTGGAGATACGACCTTAAAAGACGAACCGAGGGCGGGACGTCCTTCCGACTTTGACGACAACCTTTCAAAGGCAATATTGGAGCGAAATCCACGTCAATCAACAAGAGGTATAGCAGAAAAGTTAAACAGGCCACAATCAACTGTTAACGCCACCTGGAGAAATTAGGGAAAGTCAGCAAGTTAGGAGTGTGGGTACCTCACAATCTCAGTGAACAGAATAAAGAAGATCGCATGTCAATCGCCACAAGTCTGCTCTCACGGGTAAAAATTGAGCCTTTTTTAAACAGGATTGTAACAGGCGATGAAAAACGGGTTACCTATGACAATATAGTCCACAAAAGACAGTGGCTTGATAAGTATCAACCACCCCTACCAGATCCGAAAGCAAACATCCATGGCAAAAAGATTTTATTGTGTGTACGGTGGGATTGTCAAGGAATAATTCACCACGAGTTGTTGAAGTCAAATTTAACGATTACTGCGGATAGATACGTTCAGCAGTTGCAAAGAGTGCAAGAGAAACCTATGAAAAGCGTCCTGCACTCGTCAAAATTAATATAATTTTGTTATTTGATGAGAGCAAAATAAAAAGTCTGATAAAAAAACGGAGTTACTTATGACTCGACCTAAATATATATTATTTGGACAAATATGTGGCAAGTTCCACCGTTTATCGGACAGATATGTCCAATTTGTCAATGGCTGAGCTGAAGCAAATTTACCTCTAACACCACAGCTAATATTTTTATTAAAAATAACTTTAAATTATTTTTGAGAAAGACAGTTGATTAAGAAAACACGGACTGTTCAGTTACTTCAATGCTACAATTAAAACTAATCTACACTTGAAATTAGGAAAGAGACACTGAACCAGACCTTAAGACATTGTAGCTTTTTTTTAACGACCGCAAAAATAAAACAACAACAGAAAATACAATAACTTTATTTTTTACGATACTTTCAGGGGATCGCACTGATAAAAATATTACTCACTTATATACTAAACAAATATGGATTTCACTTTCAACAAAGGTCGTTTTTAAAACAGGTGCCATGTACTACTAAAACATTTCGTAAAATAAATGGAGCATAGACGATCATTCTATGGTTAATATAATACCGAAAAATAATAGCTTTCGTGGGGGAAAAAACAAATTCTGATTTTGAGGGTTTTTTTCTAGTACGGCACCACTGTGCCCCGTGATCCACGTGACAAAACAAACCCTACTTTATAACACTAAATATATAACAATCATTTTATTACACTATAAATAACTAGCTGAGCCATTTAGGCTATAATAAAATTTTCATCTTAAGTGAGATTTAGTGTAATCTACCCTTTTACTTGTTGGGTATAGAGGAAATTATTCGTTGAATAAATTAGTAACAACTGTGCTTGCTCGGAGTAGTAATCCGAATATTTTATATTTTAATAGAATTGAATAGAAATTGAAAGTGAGAAGAGGTCTCTGCTTGAAGAGATTGTAGGATTGTGTTTATTTAATAAGGTGTCTGAGTGGGGGGGGGGGCGAGAGAAGCCTTCGTGAATATTCATAGTGTAGTGGTGTTGACTTCGTATTTGTTATGCTGTTGGTATATTCTTAGTTGAGAATATTACAGATAGTTTGTTGCGCTGTAATTCGAGTCGTTGGGTAACCAAATGACAATGTATTCTAATGTTGTCATTAGTTAGATGCAAAAGTTTTTTTTATCCGTGCCTTCGAGTAAGGCTGTTAACGAGTAGTGAATTACCAATATATATATTTGACAAATTAAAACTTACAAGTACACTTTCTGATCACCTTTAATGGACTTGTTAGCTTTTGAATAACACTACACTTTTCGTTTATGACTCAAAGTAATCGTAAGTTTACAAATTAACAATGATTTAAATAATAGGAATAGATTTTAAGTTTTACGTATTGTATTCTATATGTATTGAAAATATTCATAGCATATATATTCCTTTATTGTGCTAAAATTACAATCTGCCTTATTAGGCAATAAGTAATTAAGATAAATGCTCTCATTCATGCCATATTTACAAATTGTAAATATTAGTTGCAGAGTTTGTAGGTCAGGATTATAGGGTACGTAATAATATATAAGCCTTTTTTTGAATTCTGTGATAACATTTATTATTGGTTTGTTCCATACAACTTTATAGTTTAATGATTTCTGCGTTATGCTACAATTCAACATATTATAGTTTAAGTAGAACAAATGTCATTTATTTCCATTAATAGATGTTTCTTCGTAATAAAAAGTTTTGTTTATAATTGAGTTTATTTTAAATCCTTTTATGTTTCCCCTTCTTTTTAATTATGATTTTATTTGTATATTTATTATACGGAACCAAGTTATACTTATTATTATTCCTTCTTGTAGTACGATTAGTGCATTGAGATCAACTTACGAGTACATTGAATATTTTACTGCCTATAATACTGATTGAGATTTGACTGAGTTTCTATACTTCTGTATCGGGTGACTCGGGTCTAGGAAGTGCCCCGGTGAGAGGTATGACGCCTAGTGCCGATCACACTAGCACATCAGCACCACACACCAACCTCTTTGTGCATTTAATTCTAATTGAATCATTCAAATTAGTTCTCTTAATTTGTATAGATCAGTGTTAAGGCTTGATCAGTGTTTTATATAAATAGGTGTTTAAATTAGTAATGATATTTTAGTATCGAACTTAATTTTACAACTTAATTTATAAGAACTTAATTTATTAGAAGTAGACCGTTTGAAGAGAGTGAGCTCAGGTCCCAAGTAACAGATGCGTTCTTTCAGTACTTTAAGTTAGACCTGAGTGTTTATTTTAAAGTGGTTTTCAGACATCAGAAACGTCTTATCTTCCCTTAATATTCACTCCTGACTCCCTAAACATCCTTACATCCAATGTTTACCACAGGTAGGAGATTAAACTATAGATCTTTAGTTGTTAAGATAAGGAAATACTTTTTTAACTAGAGTGCCTACAAAGAGTATGTAGTTCACGAATGGGTCCTTAACCAACTCTCACCACTGAACT
This sequence comes from Acanthosoma haemorrhoidale, assembly GCA_930367205.1. NCBI lineage: Eukaryota > Metazoa > Arthropoda > Insecta > Hemiptera > Acanthosomatidae > Acanthosoma > Acanthosoma haemorrhoidale. The sequence continues at coordinate 12,533,800 of OV884015.1, read as the reverse complement.
GTGACATTTCCACCTCTACCGAGGTCTCCCACACTCCTTAATTCCTTCACCCAACCTTCAAATAGGTCCTCCTAGTAAAAGGATCCCTTTCACCCCAAATAAATTTTTCTTTATTTTTCCCTTATCCTACATTTTCAAAGTTTGAGTTCTAAGGGGAGGAAAAAAATATATTACCCTTTTCGACGGCTGAATTTTTATTTATTAAGAAGTTCCAATATTCAGTTATTTCAAGGCTTCTATAATGTTCTTTAGACTTCCGATAATGTGTTACTAGCTCTAATAAACGAGTCCGGGATAATGGGAAAGTGACTGAAGGTGGTAGCCACTCGTGCCCTGATGGGATCCAAGCTAGAGGGGCCGCTAATGGCCTAGCCCTCTGTATAAATCTTCTTAAGGACGAGTCCAAGTTTATTTTTAACGCTAATACCTCCCCCCTCCTCCCCTGTCCTTGTTTCTTCCCGCCTTCCCGCCAGTAGCACTTATCGGCGGGAACTAAAGTCTCTTTGTGTTGTAGCTTTGTCCACGTGCTCTTTTTGTACACTTTGGCGAACTTGCAGAATAAAAAAAACGATATGACTGATTACTCACTCTTGATTGATTACATATATTTTATTATTAGAGGAACCATTCGGAGTTTGAGGACTTTCCGTTTCCGTGCATCTACTACATTCAATTCAGGTCCGCTTACAGCTTCCATAAATCGAAAATACCCTAAAAGGAAACTATCAGATAAATAAATTTATTGTGCTAAAATTACAATCTGCCTTATTAGGAAATAAGTAATTGATATCAATGTTCTCATTCATACAGTATTTACAAAGAGCCCAGAGGTCTCCCAAATCCACATGTTTGTCACCTCCCTCTCATGCGAAAGAGGAAGCGGAGTTCTGGGAAGTCCCCCACGCTCGTCCGTCAGTCGCGTCACCGGATACGAGTCAGTGGAGGCTGAAGAAGAGCGCGAGAGCCACATACGCTCAGAACACGATTGGAAAAACTGACAATTGCCAGGACTCCCACTGTCACGTATGTCAGGAAGCCAATCCCGTTTGAGTCTCCAAGGAGGATTATAGGGATGAGTGGTGCAGTGCGATCGATGACTAGGAGATTAGGGTGGTTGGATAGGTTACTACGGAATTTCATGAACTTGGAAGATAAATAAATCCCCAACCCCGCGAAACAAAAAAAAAAAAATCATCACAAAAGCGTAGTAAAGAATTGATAACACCTTGCCGTTTCGCTGTTTGTAGAAATGTAACTGGGTTTGTTCATTGCCGTGAGAGGCTAATGAAGTTTAGAGCCTTCCAGTGATTAATGAGACAGAGAGAGCCTGACAACAGGTTAACGAAGCACAAGTCCCCTCTTTTCACATCTCAAATACAACTGTTCAAACATCCGAATAAAATTTTCTCTCGACCCCTTTTAATTTTCGTCATTATCCGAGGAGGGTTGCGACAGGCGCCGGGGAATTGAAAACGGAGTCATCACTCTCCCTCTTACAAATGTTGGATCAACAACTCACGAGCATTAGTCAATTTTGTTTTTTGACTTACGGCAAATATTTAATTTATTTTTGTTTTGGTATCCTTTTCTATAATTGAAGTTATTATTTTTAATTTTTAATCCAATCTAATTCACTGACTTCAAAAATTATATCCAATTAAAAAACCCAAAAATGTTTTTTTTTTAATTCTATATTGCTAAAATTATTTATCGAATTAAGTTATAGCACTGGCTCTGGTATGCTTTATTTTGTATTATTATCTTGAGGGTAGATACCTGTACAGAGTGAGCACTTAGTGATGTGTTGTGGCCACCTCTTAATTACGAATAGTTACAAGTTCCCCTCTTCTCGGATCAGAAAATATCTATCCATGTTTCCGTATGTTTTTAATAAAGGCTATGACGTAAGTCGGAGAGGGGGGAGGAGCTAGTGAGGGAAACAGCCGCAGGTGCGGACCCATCCCCACCACAGCTGTCCGTTTATATAAGCCGCGAGATCAATGAGCAATGACCCTACATTCTTGAACTCATCCCTTCCAAGTTCATGAATTCCATAGTAACCTATCCAACCACACTAATCCCCTAGCACAGTCATTGCACTGCACCACTCATCCCTATAATCCACCTCGGGGACTAAAACGGCATTGGCCGCGCGACCTGCTGTAAATACGTGTCAGGTTAAATGCATTGTGTATATAGTTGACAATAAGAAAGTAGGTTATTTCATGAAAGCGGATTAATCTTTAATTTACAATAAGCGTTAGGGTCAGAGAACATACTAGGTTGAATAGAGAAAATACCCAAATACTAGTTCACATATAGTAAATATGTTGGTTATATTGTTATACTAAATGTGTGCGATCAAGCTTAAAAGGGTTTTGAGTTGTGTATTTTCCCGCGATTCCATTAGTGGAACTGAGGAATTTTCATGGACTGTCTTTGGTGCAGTTACAATATTCTTTTAACAACAAAATCAGAGGAAAATACCTAACTCCATTGTGTATATGGAATAAAATAAAATATATTTTTGAATTCGCACACTCGATTACCCCTCAGCCAAGGTGTTCATTAAAAAAAAAAAAAAAAAAGACACATTAAAATATTATGTACCGGAAACAGATTTCGACGAGGAGAGGGTAGGGAGAAGTATATCCAAGTGGCACTGGCTGGTAATGGCTAGTTCTGGCTCACCGGACCGGAAGCAGCAGATAAGACTTCCTCTTTCTTATTAGGGCTACCACGCAGTTATTTTTTTTTTTTTGTCCCGGAAGGGAAGAGAAAAAAAAAAAAATGTAATAGAGGGGAAATATTAAGGATAATTGCGAAAATATTACGTTCTCATGCTCATTTCTTGGCAACATGGTTTCAACTACGAGGTGGAGTAGAAGTAGAGAAAGACATGAAACAAAATATTTTTAATTTGACATTTAAATCTTGACTAAATGATCACCTATTTGAGTTGTGATATTTTTCTCTTGTATATATATAAATATTTAGCCATAGGTCCCAAGCACTTAGTATTTTGACCGTGGATAAGTTGAAACAGTAAAACATTGTTCATGTCTGCTTGTTCCACTTTTCTAAGATTTGCCAATTTTGCTTCGGAAAGTGTACCGATAAATTCCTAGAGCTTTTTTTTTCAATTACTAAACAGCAATACCGCGAAAAATTCTTTAAATAAACATTCATGACCATTGAATAATAATATTGAAACTTATTTATTGCAGTGAAATTACAATATGCCTTATTAGGAAATAAGTAATTGTGATAAATGTTCTCATTCATAGCATATTTACAATTCTTCAGTAACTCGCTCATTCATACAGTATTTACAAACAGCCCTCCCAAGTCCACATGGTTGTCACCTCCCTCGCTTGCGAAAGAGGAAGCCGGAGTGTTGGGAAGTCCCGCACGCCCCTCCATCAACCGCGTCACCGGATACGAGCCAGTGGAGGCTGTTCAAGAGCGCGAGAACCACAGACGCTCAGGACATGATAGGAGAAACAGGCCATTGCCAGGACTCCCACTGCCACGCATTTATAGCAGGTCACGAGGCCACTGCCGTTTTAGTCTCCGAGGAGGATTATAGGGATGTGTAATGGCTGTGCTAGGGGATTAGGATGGTTGGATAGGTTACTATGGAAATTCATGAACTTGGAAGGGATGAGAGAAGAATGTAAGGTACGTTAAGATTGTTATGAAGGGTTTTGTTGCTGACGCAATAAGGGGCATTTTAATATAATAAGGGGAAAGGATTGGATGCGCTTGATGTTAAACTTTTTAGCTGTGCCCCATAGCTCTATTCCGTATGTCCAGATTAGCTTAAGTATAACTTTGTAAATTAGTAATTTATTTTCTATTGAGAGATGGTATGTCCTTTGAAGTAGTCTGTACAGTTGTACAAAGCGTCTGTTTAGTTCTGGTCTTTTTAGCCTCGTATGTGGGTTCCAGGTCAACCTTTTGTCGAAATGGAAGCCTACATACTGCCCCTGAAGAGAGATGGAATTGAAACTATTGGGGAGGATTTAAGCGAGAGAGTAAAGGTAATGTGGGAACATTTTGTTTCATTAACTTTGACCAGCCATTGGTTGCACCAATACTCTCATCAAAGGCCCATGTAAAAACATTTGTTCTTGAGCAGGTGGAGGAATTAAATGATTGAATACCTCATGTCACGATATGTTCTTGTGTTTGAAATAGTTTTTGTAAGATATCGACCAATAATTATTCCGAATTAGGCAACTGGTCATTTAACTAGTTAGCGCATTAGCAGTTATTGCATCGGCCGCTCATATTATTTCTGTAATATGATTTCATTGTCAGAGTTTGTCGAAAGATCAGCTTGTGTTGATTGATCAAAGCGAGTTGTTTGGTTTTAATCAAATTTATTAATGGACAAAGTTTCGACTATCCATGCCTGCATCAGGACCTGATAAGAATAGAAGTGCGAGGGCGTACAAAGATATTTAGATAATAGATGAAACATACATTTTTCATTTTTTTTGTGTCATTTGGATTAATTCTTACCGATCTTGTCTAACATCCACGGTCATTTCTTGTTATCAGGACCTGATGTAGTCGTCAACACAACAAACGTCACAACGTTGTTGAATTACGAATAAACTCCCAACAAACTTTTCAACTTACGTATTATTTATAAATTCGTATTTTTATCTCCTTTAATTTTTTTTATTTTAACAGTCTTAAACATATAGGTATACTATTGTCGAAAAATCGACTATATAATAAGATCGAGTCTGTTTCTGTTTTTTTGCATGTCCTCCAAAATGTTTTTTGAAATTCTACCCTCCTTCAAATGCATGTTATGCAGGAAAAGGTGCCACAAATCTGTAAATTTGTTTGTAAAAAAGTCTTTTCAAATTCAATAGAAGTTTTATATATTTTGCAGAGCTCGTGATAATAATTGGTGATGTGACCATAAAAATTCATTTATTATTATGTACTTTATTTATAGTTTGTGCAAAAGCATTTGGTTTGAATCGACCCTAATAAAGGCCTAACATATAATTTACTATTTCGTCAAAACACGGACAAGGGCATATACCTCGTAAAATATTATAAAACTATAATAATAAATTATAATTATGGTGTGAAGGGATGTGTGCGCGACTGCCGATATATGTACCCGCCATTCCGGTTTCGGAATGCAGGCTTATAAATGTGTGAATACATTAGACAAATTTGAATTAGTGGCTAAATTTTTGCTCACATTGCACCCCCCCTCCATCTATATAAATATTATAAAAATGCCTCGAAATTGTTATTCAGAAATTTTTTGGATCATACGAGGGTGGGCTGAAAAGTTTCCGACCTAACAAAGATACAAGACGTTTTTTCAGAATTTATTTTTTTTATTTTTCAACATAGTCTCCTTGCAACTAACTCTATACACTTCTCCCAGCGATGCTCCCATCTCTGTAACCCGTTCAAATAGTACTCGGCGTTTTCCTCTGCAAAATAATCGTTCACGAAGGTGATTGCCTCTTCATTTGACGAAAATATCTGTCCTCCGAGCGCAACTTTTAGATGAGGGAACAAAAAGAAGTCGCTTTGGGCTAGATCTGGTGTGTAAGGCGGATGGTCAAGCAGTTCAAACCGTAATTCATGGATTTTCGCCATGGCACCCGCTGAGGTGTGAGACGGTGCGTTGTCTTGGTGAAACAGGATTTTATTTTTGTGCAAATGTGGCCGTCTTTCCGCAAGTTCTGCCTTCAGCTTGTCAAGTAATGATGCGTAGTATGCTCCTGTAATGGTTTTTCCTTTTTGAAGATAAAGAATTAAAATAACTCCAAGACTATCCCAAAAAACAGTCACCATCACTCTCCCAGCCGAAAAAACAGTTTTGCTTTTTTTGGAGCCGGTTCCCCCTTTGCAGTCCACTGTTTGGACTGTATTTTTGTTTCGGGCGTATAATGGTGTATCCAAGTTTCATCCACAGTAATTAATCGGCGCCAAAACTCGGATTTATTGCGCCTAAACTGCGCCAACAGAGCGTTGGAAATGTTCATTCGAACACGTTTTTGGTCTAACGTGAACAAACGCGGCACCCAACGTCCGGACAGCTTTCTCATCTCTAAATGTTGATTTAATATGTGTCAAACACGTTCTTTTGACATGTTCATAACCTCCGCTATCTCTCTCACTTTAATGCGGCGGTAGTCTAGCACCATTTGGTGAACTTTGGCGATGTTTTCGTCGGTAGTTGCAGTTTTTGGACGTCCCGAACGTTCATCGTCTCCCAAGCTCTTACGACCACGTTTAAATTCAGCTGCCCACTGTGGTAAACGATGGTACAGAGTCCCCATACACAGAATCCAACTCATCTTTGATTTGCGTAGGCGTATTTCCTTTCAAAAACAAATATTTAATGACAGCTCGATACTCGATTCTGTCCATTTTCATAAAAACACTCACATCGACTCACTCAAACGACTGTTACACAACAACTGCGCGTCCAAAATGGCTGAAACTTTGGTGAGTAACTGTCAACAGATGAACAACGAAATTCACTAGCTTTTATTTACGACTGCCCCTATCTTCATGTTGAGGTCGGAAACTTTTCAGACCACCCTCGTACATATGCACTGCTAATGAATGCTAAAGGCGAACGATTGTCGGAGTCAAACTGTGCAGGTTCGAGAGAATGATTCAATGGAGATGTGAGGACAAAAAGAGGACAAGAGGTAGAGACAGAGACTCTTTGTGCCGCCGAACTGGAGGGCCGCTTTGGAGAAGAGTGCCTGAGTCAGCGCTCTATTGTAGCCTGCACTCGACAGCCACTTGCCTTCTTAGCATACTCTCTTCTTTCGGATCGCCTCCAGTCTTCTGTCATCGCCCGTTTAGTCTTCTTGTATTATATTACAACCTGGAACTGCGACAGTTGTTTGAGCAGAGAATGAGAAAAAAATCAGGCGTTTTCTCTTAAAATATCAATTTTTACATTTTAATTAGTTAAACTGAATACACATGACGATATATTTATAAAGGTACGACCAGATCACTTCAGGTTAAAGTTTCGCTCTTTGCAGCGAGAAGTGATTTGAATTATTGCCAACACTTTTGTGAGTGGAGCAAGATAATGCTTAAGAATTTCATGAAATAGTTTACTTATTTATAAAGTTAGGCATACCTTTCTTTATTGCATTTAATAGTGATATAATTATTGGAGTAGGTTGTGCTTAGGGTGTTCAACCTTTCAATCTCAATTTATGTTTTTTTTGCCGGATTCACTACTTCTCAGCTCAAGTCAAGTGTCTGATAATTTCTATTCATGAAGCCGAGAACCCCAACGAGGCACAATCTCCAAAGGAAAATTCTCAAATATCAGAGACATCGGCAAGTAATGTTATTTACAATATGAGCTCGTACAGGTTTTGAATCAGTTTAAGAAATTATTACAAAAACTGGAATATTGGGCTCACAACGTACAAACCAACGGGCCCAAGGAAGCGGTACTTATTTTAGTATTTATTAAAATATCTTTTGACTAGACTGCGTCTAATTGTGCTGTGCTACGAAAGAGGAGGGTGATTGAAAGAGCAAATATTTCGTTGTAGTGGTTAAACTGTCAAAGATTGACGTAAATGTCTATCCATATATCCGTAAAGTATAAACAATGCATTTATTACGCTGTCAAATGAATGAAGAACGTGGTATGTTAATTTCACCAAGTTTTCAGGAACAGTCTGTTGCCATCGATGCAGAAAGGGTGGTGGGGTCGTAGCGTTAAACACTGGGTTTGTCAGATGGTTCAACGAGTCAAAGAACTTCGATTCGGATGAACTCGCCCATCGACGGCACACCAAGCAACGGGTGCAGGTCGGCGTTCTTTAACCTCTCGAGTGTTCTTAACTTTTCTCATGATCCCATTCTGGAATTGCTGGACACTTATAGCTGTATTATCAGTCAAGTGACTGTTATTTATAAAATACTGAGAAATAGTTTTACTCAGAGAGGTCAAGAGAAGACAGTGTGGATTACATTGAGAGAGAAATGAAAACAATTTATTTTGATGAAGAAGGTTTAATGATTTATATTTAGAACAAGTAATAAAAAAAGATAAGATGGTTGAATCCACACAAAAGAAAGAGAATCAACTAAATTTAAAACATATGCGGAGAAGTTCATGCTTGAGAAGTTTACATGCAAACACTGAAATGCTAAACAGTGGCTAGAGATGTTTGAGAAAGAATGTAGAAGATGTGGAATCAGTGAAGACAATAATAAGATTGAGATATTAAGGTTATTTATGGAAAAATAATGTTTAGGCTAGCACTCAGCAACCCTAACAATATTAACAATGGACTCTGTATGGTCTGAATGGAAAGAGAAATTTTTGGTAACTTTTTCAGACCAAGGATGGAGTACAGGAATGCATGCTATATCATATAGGTGTAAAGAAGGTCTACTACTGATGGAATACGCCATGAAGAAAGAGAAATTATTGTTAGATATGGATGAGAATATTAGTTCAAAGACTTTAGTGATGCTTATAGCTGCAGGTTTACCTGAGTTCATTAGAAATAAGATACATAGTGGGGCACCTTAAGCAGATAAAAACTCCGCTATACGAGAGCCTGAGAATAAATTGAATGAGAAATCGTTTGTCTCTTCCCTAAAGGAAACTTTTGGCGAGTGATGGATAGTTCTCTTCAGAGGAAGCATTCCAAAATGTCTTTGAGGGTTTAAAGAGTGGTAGGGCGATCTCTTCAGACCCTCTGAGAATCAATCATACATTATCATAACTATGGGGACTAGGCCCTTCTATAGCCAACAGCTCTTTCTGAGTTTGCAATCGAATCGAACAGTATTTAACGTTTCTGTGAACGCAGGTAATACAGACTGCGTAATATTTCCATTGGTGCCCAACCCTGTGCTTCTAGAAGGTAACGGAACTCCTCTGGTCAGAAAGGACCTCGCCGAAGAGCGAAAATTACCATTAGGGTGGCTAAGGTGGATGACTTTATGCAACGTATGTATGTCAAGTTCTTCGACTCGTTGAGCAATATGATCTACCCGGTGTTTAACACCGTCACCCGGAGATCCTTGCCTGAGTCTAGTGACCGTTTTATTTTATTAGTAACAATTTATGTAAGATTCAGTTTTTAAGAGTTATAACCACAAAGTGAGCGTCATTCTTATCAGATCAAACATTTTAACATTTGCTAGCTTCATAGACTGTTGTAGGATTTTTTGTCGATGTGACTTATCTTTTCATATGAGCCAAAGTTATTTTTATTAAATAGGTAACCTGTGGTAATATTAATTATCAGCTTTTAGCAGCCTACGTCCTGATCCTACGTGACTGATCAGTATAACTCAAAGTTGAACAATCTCTAACGCTGTTTCTATTGGAATTAATGGATAGGCATCTCCATTTCTCTACTCATTTTAGTAATAAAATATAAAAAGTACGACACAGGTCTTGCCGGCTATCGCACTTGCTAACTTCACCCAACCTGTCGCTTCGTCTCAAACTGATGATATATAAATGTGTCCACCGGCCAGCTCTGATGTACGGTGCCCCGCTATTTACCCACTTGACTGACAATACAGCCAAATGTCTCCAACGTTTCCAGAATGGGATCATGCGAAAAGTTGTCCGACATACCTCTCACGAGAGGTTGAAGAACGCTGACCTGCACCCGTTGCTTGGCGTGCCATGGGAGAATTCATTCGCCGGAGACACATCAAGTTTTTTGACTCGTTGCAGCACATGGCAAACCCAGTGTTTAACACTATGACCCCACCACCCCTCCTGCATCGATGACAACAGACTGTCGGGGAAAAAATAGGTTAAGAGTCCGCATGTAAGTTAGTTTTAAGTTTGATCGTAAAGGTGAGCCCCATCACCTTTATTGGTCAGTTTAGTCCAGTCACGTATAATGTGTATCATTATACTTGTTTATTCCATTATATAATTATTATAAAATAACAAAACCTGTATATAATGTAGCGATGTTACAGGAAATAATTTGGAGATAGATTAGCCTGAGGATCTATAATTGTATATAATTATCTGTAAATTTAAAGGGGAAACGGGGGGGGGGAGAAGAAATTGATTAGTTTGGATTCTCAAATCCACAAATATAACGTTTACTATTACTTCGTTTCGTTACAAATATTCAGTGGCCATTTTCAATTATATATGCTCTTGCCAAAACCCGTGGTTCGTCGATTGAATGTTTTTATTTCATTTTACCGCCGTTTGCTGTTCCATTATTATTATTATACGTCCGTTTGTTATCACAAGTTGTAAGAACAGCAAATACGGAGGTGGGGCATGCTCCGTCCCTCTGAGAACTGACCCTATATTAATTAATTCATTCTTCACCTCGCTCTGCTTAGTTTTATTTAACACATTTCTATGATTTAGCTCATTTAAGCCATTGCGAAGACTTATGATTCTCAGTCAGAATTATTACATATTTCCGTAGGCCGTTTGAAATGTCTACTGTTTTGCTTGCCTTTTTTATGAGACTCTTACAAACTAAACATTTTTTTTACCTTGAAATGTCATAATATAAGCGGTTGTAAATGACACAGTTGAAAAAGAGAGAATTTTCTATTCCATACCTGAGTCGCTGTATTGGGCTATTTATATTCATTTTCTCTTTCCCGGATATAATCAAACTGTACATAGATTTAAGTTATATATACATATAATGTATATAATGTATATATGTATATAATGGCCCCGAGGCCACTACTGCTTAAGTCTCTAAGAAGGATTGTAGGGATGTGTGGTGCAGTGCAATGACAGTGCTAGGGGATTAAGGTGGTTGGATAGGTTTCGATCGAATTTCATGAACTTGGAAGGGATGAGTTCAAGAATGTAAGGTATATTAAGATCATTATGAAGGGTTTTGTTGCTGACGTAATAATGGGCATTTACTATTGTTCTCAGGACTTATGATTGAAAAGATTGATGTTCGACTTTTTTGTTGTCCCCGTTCAGTATAACTGTCATTGTTAAGTAGAGTTTTCTAACGTTCAGCAGCGTTGTGTTGACATTTGTTTAACCTAGATTTTATAATTCTAAAATGTGTCCTTTCAGTTACTTCATGCACTCCCATTTAGGTGTGAAAAGTGGTACATCATTTCAGACACTATTTATCAACCTTTCCTTATAGTAGAGAAGTGTAATTAATTCACTTTCACATATCGGGATGTGAACCCAGAACCATAATATCACTAAGTGGTTAAAATTACACCACGTAATCCTGTCTATGGATTAATGAAGTACCATATGGAATAATCCAATCGTCAATCTAACCTTTGTTTTATAATAATATGGTGCTTAAACCTTACCCGCCCTGAGAATAGGCAAATATTGAATAGTTTTTACTTATTAACTAATTGGTATCGAATCATATGAGTACTCTTGGGAAATTTGTCAAAAATTCACTGTTTCATATTGTTTATCTACCATAAGCTGTTTATCTTTCTTTTTTTTTTCATTGCTTCAAACATTTTCATTTAGGTACAGAAATAAAACCAATTTATCAATCATTATCGTATGTTAAACACTGTTTTTTAGTTGCCCGCTAAATTTTGAAACTTGTTTCGTACGAATTCGCATGCAATTTAAACGCAGTCTAGATAATGTGTAAGTTATACTTTTCTAATATAACTTTCCTCTTAACATTTCGTTTTCCTACCCAGCCAGAATAAAATCAGTCAGGTTCAATTTCGCCATTATATATATTTTTACTTACCTTTAGAAATATATAAATACTCTATTTCTATTTAATTTTAGGTTTAGAGTAAAGCAAATGCTCAAAGTGCAAGAATAAATTGTCATGCTTCATGCATATAAACTGTGACACATACTGATCAATACTACTGACATTCAACAAGTTTTTTCCCCTTACTACTCCGTAACAACTGTTTTAAATATTATTGTTTTAAATATTATTGTTTTAAATATTTATTGTTATAAATATTAATATTAAATATTATTAAACTGTTTTAAAGTAAATTTCTGTGATACTTACCTTTTTATATATTTCCATTCGAAATGAATATTATACAATAAATTGATGTCTTAAGTGACTTCGTATTCAAATTTGAAATTCGCTTATAGAAATTATGCCGGACAGTAAAAAAATGTCCGGTGTTCATTGCATTTACTACGAATCTTCATTTGCAAACAATTTAAAATTTTATGAATTGAGATAACATTATTTAAGTATTTATTTTGAGTTTTTTTTTTAAATTCATTAAAATACAAATCATGCTCCCATACAAACCATGCGTCAAATTGTTTAATGGATTATGATCACATAAACTGATAGTTCTATCATCAAGTGTTTTATTAATAATGAACTCACTATGCTCTAATGTTAGTTTTTTAGCGAACATATTACAATGAACTCACCTCAATAATTAGCCTTTTTTGTTTACAAATTTTTCTCCACTGCATTTGGAATTTTCCAAGTACTTTATCAAAGCCCCGGTTCCCGTAAACTTCGCCAAAAATAAACCAGCAATCACATTTAGGTTATTCGTGTTTCAAATTTTTCTTTTTAAACATGTCAAAAAAGTCTCACTCTAAATATAAAGAGAAGTTTTTTTGGTTTTGTTTTTATAAATCTTTAAGCTCCAAACAATTTCGGTTTTTTGAAATTTTTCCTAGGACTAGCCGTTATCAATATAAAAATTTCTGATAATAAACAGGAATCAAACAGGAAGATGTTGGATAGGTAATAAATATAAAAATAAACAACACAGACACAAATTTGATTGAACAATGTTCTTATATTTTCCACATATACGGCACATGTGACCCATATCCTTCGATCAAGTATATGTTTAATATATAGACTTATCTTTATGTAATAATAGTTTAATTATATAATGTAATAATATGTACAATGGTACTAAACTGTACACACAATTGGCAATAATTTCAGCGAAGCTAGATGTAGACACAGCGCTAGCAAGTGAGACGTTGGGTGCACTTTTGAGTGGATTTTTATTGATTATTATTTGTTTATTTTTTTTTTTAAATATTTTTTTTGTTTTTGTTTTTTTGAAATCCGGCACACAACAAATCAAAGCTGATTTAAAGTTACCAAAGTTTTTTTTTTCATTTTGCAAAAAAAAAAAAAATGCATTTATTATTGCTTTTTTTTCTTTCTTTTACTTATTGCAAAATCAATCTACTTAGATACCTTAAATATGTAATTTTTTTTTTTTTTGTCCTTTTAAATAATTTTTCATCAGTAAAAAACTCCATTGCATACATAATGTAATAGGCTCTCAGCTACACAAACTATTCGCATTCTACTAATTTCTTCTTCATCTTTGATGTCTCATGTTTGATTCTCTCATGCTATTTATAATCGCAATGGCACGAGATGTAAAAACTAATTATAGACTACCATCTCTCACAAGTCACAAACTTGTATTTTATTTTACAATAAAATAACACAACAATTTATTTTTTTTTTAAAACAGAAGAGAATCAAACTTTGACGAATCCGACAGATAACAATGTGTAAAAGAACACGTGTTTTTTTTTTTTTTTTCATTTTATTATCATTTTCAAGTTTTACCTTTCGGCACAAAATGAGAAGTATAACCTAAACAAGGTAGATTGGTGTTCAGCTCATATGAATATAATTATATATAGTTAATATAAAAAATGGTAAGTTTTTTCTTTCTAAATAGAGGTCCATACATAAGAAAAAAAATTTCTTTTATATATATAATACTGATAATATATATAAAAAATATGCCCAAGCCTTCTCCAAGGCTTTTTAAAATTTAATAAAACGGTTCTGCAAAGTAAATGTTTTTTTTTTTTGAGATTGACGTGTATTAAATGGACGTAACTTTTAAGAAAAACAAAAAAAATAATAGCGTTAGGAGGTGGACTGTATAAGACTACTTCATCTAAACTGGAGAGAGGTTTTTTTTTTAAAATTTAAAAGCGCCAAATACGAACAGCGGGGCACCGAGCACCTACATCAGATGGACATTACAACGGAAATGTAATAAGGCCAATGAATTTTTTTATTTTCTTTCATCATATTCTTCTTCATCTTCACCGTAATGGAACGAAAAAAATTATTTTTTCAAAAATCCTTTTATATATTTATATATATATTGTCAGAACCCTCGGCAGGCGAGGTAAGACCTAACCACGGTGGGTGGGCCCTATATTTTCCAGCTAACACTACATCTTATAGACCACATAACTAGCGACAGACAGTCAAGCAGAAAGGTACAATGATAAACAAATAGAGAAACAAGAGAAAAATTGAGTTGTTTTTTTTTATTTATCTTTTCTTCTTCTTGCGGAAACTTATGCGACTGTGGAGGAGCCATAATTTTTACAAATGGATATCAATTTTTTTGATATGTATGTTAAGTGTAAAAATTATTTCGTATCTATTTTTTTTTTGTCTGGATCAATTAGTGCTTAGCCCAGTAAAAATTGGAGGAGGTAGATGGAAAAGAGGGATCGACATAAAACACAACCCCTCAACAGTTGGCACCCCCTAAGTCAGTCAGTGTGCTTTTCGAAAAAAGTAACAGGTACGAGGTTCGTGAAATATCCTTATATATAATACAAAACTACTATTATTTATATGTTGGTTTTTTATTTAAAAAAATAAATAACAAAATATACACATACATTTAAACTATATAAAAGGACTAGCTTTGCCGGATCCGACCTACCTAAACAACAACAATAGGATCCATCAACAAAGGCCCAAAGCAACAACAGGAGGCAAAAAACTGATTCAACAATGATTCGGTTATTAACAATTGAAAAGGTTTTCGTTTTGTTTTTTACTGGACTAAGTACAGTAAACCATTTTATGGCTGTAGCGCTAAGCTGCTTTATTATTCTGCATAATGTTCTTCTTTCTTTATTTTTTTTAAGAAAAAAAAAAATGCTACCACAATTAATATTACAAAAACAACTATAAAACAATTAGAATCGTAGGATAACGATGAGTTTATCACAATCGTTTCCGATGTCTTTTTATCCTATTCCTATAAACTCTCCTAGGGATGAATGCACCGATGAAAAAGATTACAACATCCAAAAAAATAATATTAAAATATAACGAGTAAAAATTGAAAAAAAAAAAAAAAAATTACTATAGAAATTAAACTATTCACAACTTCGGCTAAAATTATAAAAATGATTCTATTTTATATTTAAAATTTATTCATTATATAAATATGGTTCAAATATGAAAAAATATATATATTTTTTGTTATAATTTAATAAAAACAATTTGAGTACAAAAACACCGTTTTTTTTTTCATTTAATCATATTGCTCGATTCTAACGATTACAGTACTTTAAACATACATTTTTTTCTTTAATCATATTTTTTTAAAAGTATTAAAGCTGCCATAGAAAAAGTGAGATCAAATCATATCATATCATTTGATTTATCATCATCATGTAATCTATATATGTGTGATTGTAAAATGTAATCGGGCCTAATATCACATACATCATGTTCAAGTAGATATAACATCAAACACAAGAAGTATTCACTAAGCGAGAAGGTTTATAATGTGCATCAAGGAAGGAAGATTAGGACAGTTGAGCCCACGCGCCGATATTTTGGCAACATGGGCGCACTTATGCCAGCATGGGTAGCGTCTCTCTAATAACATGTCACCAGTTTTTTTTTTGATTCGTTATTCACACTACAGGGGGCGACAAGTTTCACAGAAACGATAATTCTTCTTCAGATATTGGGAGAGGGGAGGGGATAATTTGCATACATCTGATTACGTCACTAGCCCAGGGCTCTACAGACCGCTAGGTTTAGTATGGCCTATATCATATAGGGAAGCTACTCTCCTCCGACCTAACAAATACTCAACAATTATAACTCTTTTTTTATTATTATTTATTTATTAATTATTATTCTTTATTAACTCATAACAAAATAAATTACTAATCCCTGGTCTAAGGCTGGAAATAGGATTCGAAAAAGAGGAAAATCATAATTGATTTTACAAATAATAGACATTTCTCATCATAAAAAAGTATACAGACGTATGTACACAGATAGGCTACACGCAATCGTAACTCAAAATATTCAAAAACCACTTTTTTTCTCATTGCTCCATACATACATTATTATACGAGTTATTTGTGATTATAAAATATATATTTGTAAGGAGTATATTTTTCATATGCTTACATGCAAAAAAAAAGTGTTAGAAATGTATCCATATGTATATATACATATATAATTAAAAAAAAAAAAAAACTGAAAAATTAGTCTATATATAGTTATATGTATAATCGACAGTCATTGATAATATAGTGCTCTATAAAGATTGAAATGAGACAGTTCTAGTCTACTATTTACAGTATTACATGTGGAGTATGCTGTATACAGACGGCAGTTGTGAAGCCACCTTTTACAAAGGCAAGTGTTACAACATGAAAATGTAGCTGGTAAAAGTTAAATAGATTAAATTTTATTTTAATTTTTTACAATCAGACAATTATCAAGGCAGAAATACATATTTCTCTGTCCTTTTTTTTTTTTTAAAGTACATTATTACAATCTATAAAGGAATAAGGCTTAACTGTTAATCTTAAGTATACAATATATTCTGGATTGTTTGCATTATTATTTTATTTATTATTATTATTATTTTTTTATTCATTCCTATATAAGTACTATAATAATTATGTGGTAGGCATGATTCATTGTTATCTTCTTTGTACAAGTACTATATTTATATATATATTTATGTGTATATATATATGTATATATACATATACATATATATATTTATATATAACAGATGATTACTATATAGCATCGCCCAGAGCGGCGGGGGTAGGCCGAGTGGTGGGGGAAGGCCAGGAGTGGGGGGTATAGCTTTCGCCGGTCATGTTCTGACATGACAAGACAATACTAACTTTCTTCTTAATTTTTTTTTCTAGGTAACTTGAACGAAGCGCGCGATTCAGACAGGAAAATTCTACTTCCGACTGTCCTGTATTCTTCTTTATTAATTAATTTTTAACAAAACAACTTGGACCAGCTACACAGAGCCTCACAATACACATTAGGAGAACAACATTACAATATTTTCTAAACATTAATCCATTGGTATCAAAATACAATATTTGTCATTTACAATCGATCATGGTTTTTTTTTTTTTAAGTTTTTTTTAATATTAATTTTTTTCACAAGCTGGCTACATCAAATGACGGTAATCCTTAAATATATATTTATGTATTTATATATATATGTATAGTATTATATACTAAAGTACATTAAGTATTGCTTTTGTTCTGAGTTTTAACCCTCAATTAAATGACAAAGGATGAGAGATGAGACAGAGATAGAAATAGGATGGGGTCTAGAACCAGGAAGGTTATGTATAAATATATATAATATATAGAGCTATGTATATATGTATATATATGTATATAGGCGTGCTCACATAAAAAAACTTGACTTCTATCTCCATAATATTGCTCTCTGCCAATGCATCCAACCGATAAAATATGTGTTTCATTTTTTTTTTTACCTCTTAAATATATTCCTATATAACAAATCCAGTTATTTATCAACAATTATTTTTAATTTATTATTATAGTATTTAGCGCATATTATAATGTACGCCAAAAGGGAGAGAGTGAGCTGTGAATATAATACATTTGGGTCACACTAAAAGCTACATTTAAAGGAGATTTTTTTTTGTAATATGTACATTATTATATTAATATGATTTTTTTTTTATAAAAAAAAAAAAAATCAAAACAATAGAAAAAATTGCCCACTATAGTCTGAGTCAAACATCCCCAAAAAATCTATTTAACTAAATTTGTTTTGTTAATAAAATTTAAATATGTACAAAAAATAATTTAATACTTATGTAGAGTATGCCATTTTTTCTTTTATTTATTATTTATTTATTTTTGCAACAATAACAATAGCATACATTATACTTTATGGGATATCAAAAATCAGAGGCTGTGGAGAGGTATACGTACAGTATTTAACATTTTATGATTTATATAAATAATTTCATATTTTTTAAATTTTAATATTTAAACAATCGTTTAGGCCTTCTAGTAATAATTAAAACGATTTGCCCAAAGTAAAACAAAAAAAACAACAACAAAAAGCAATAAATGAAACAAAGATCTCAACAACGCGTAGTCATTTGTTTTACATGAACCTGCTTGCTCGCCTGGAAGAACTTTCACTATGAGACAAATACATTTTCTGCTCATTTTTGCTCATTGCTACAAATGAATTCTCCTTATTAAATACCGTGTTGGTCCAACGTGGTTTGATTATCAATGGATATATTATTGATAGGATTAAAATGTCTCCTGTATTCCCATGGAAATATTTAATAGGATACCCTGTAAGTATTAAAATATCAATTCATTCTCTTAACAAAAAAATTAACAACGCTTTATATATATATATATATATTTATATTTATATCCATATATCCGTCAGTAAATGGCGTAATATATATAAAAAAAAATTAAGACCCGATATTTAAATATTAATTTTTCCAAAAAATATAAATAAAATAAAAACTGCTCGAAGAATTAACATGAGTCTTCAGTTCAGATTGATCAGTTAAGTCCTCATATTTGTTACTACCGGTTCCCTACCGAATAAAAAATGTGTCAACAATGTACAAAATTAAAACGAAATGACTATATCAATTACTATTCCAACAAAATCACAAAATCAATTTGTAGGAAAAAATTTATCCGTCAACAATAATAACAATTCATAGCGATAATCGATTAAAAACTTATTTTTTTTTTTTGTTTTTAATAATAATAAACGGTATAAGTATTTTTTTTTGTTTATATATAGAGTGTGCACTTAGATTATGCGCCCAAATATTTTTATTTACATTATACCTTATTTTTTTTTTTTTTTGTAATATATATATATATATGGTAGATTAAAATATTCCATGCATGAAAGTGAGCTTTGGCGCCCCAGCCAACGGAAACAAACTGGGGGCAGGGCGCCTTTTACACGCCTAAGAAGGACTCTCTTATGAAAATAAAGGATAGGTGGAACAATTTATAAATTTATGTTTATAAAATAAAGGCGCTACTTATAGGACATACTGGGGTATATAGTGTGAGGCTGAATATTACCTTAACATTATTGTTATTATGTTTTTAGTACTTTTTCATTACATTATACAGGAGTGAAACAAATATATACATAACTTTGAATAAGTTTTTTTTTTTTTTTGGTTGAATGTATGTATACACTTATAGTGGCATTTTTTTTGTATAGATTTTTTAGTAATGTTTGTTTTTGTTTTGAAAAAAAGCTGATAAATATTCAGTATACACATACATCGTGAAAACACATGAGACACAGGCTGCGGTCGCAGTATAACTGTACATTCAAGGTACATTCCTTATGCACTATATAATATATATTTATATTATCATTATTATTATTATAATTATTATTATGTATTTAGAGGAGTGTGTTTTGACGCCGAGGAGCTGAACCCAGACACACGCACACACACACACATGGGAGAGGCAGAGGTTACTTACTACACCTTTACTACAGTTTACTAATCGGGGACTGGCCAAGCCAGCTACTGCTGCGCTGAGCAGTCACCTCAGTGGTAGCCATTGGTGAAGGCTGCTGGTATCAACGGACCCTGCGAACAGAACACACACACCTTCATTAGTCAAGCCAATAGGCCTCTTTAAGTCCTCTCAAGTCCTCGGCCGCAACAACTACACTACAACACTACGCAGCAGCTGTAAGCCTCTTCACCGCCACCAGGGAGTCTTCCTCCGAAGCCTTCGTATCTTCCAAGCCCTGCTTATGTAATCCTAAATTATACCAAATTAAACCTGTGGAAGACAGTCACAATCTTGTGGTCATCATCGCACATCTTAAATAATAAAAACATCACACTGTTCTGTACAATTAAGAAGGATTCCCAACCACTCCATTACGTGTAAGTCTGAAGTACGACACAGGGTAACAGGAGCAAAAAATAAGGGTTGCTCAAAAAGAATAGCATTGGTCAGGACCACGAGATTTCTCACTGAGAAATGTCGAGTGAATTTTTCCTGAAAAATTGGGAGACCGTTGTTCCCATTACGCTTACTCGGTTAAGCCCTTTTTAGTTAGCAACGGACTGGGTCCTGACCTCCAACAGTCGTTACGTTATGACATGTCGTCTTCCTAAACATTCTCTGTCCATAACTGCCACAGGTAGGAGATAACATCAGAACTACAAAAAAACAGCGACGATGACCGGAGGGTTTCGCACAGAAATGAACCCCAGTGAATCTAATTCTTGAGCACGCTGGTTATCAAGTGGTTAGAATGTTTAGAAACTCTTTAGAATAAAGACATTTAAGTAGGTTAAAATTATAAATATTGTTTTAAAAAGAAAAAAAAACTAAGCTGACCAGTGAATATATATTGAATGAAAATAATTCGTCAAAAGAAGCTTAGGGTAGCGTACTTAGTCGAAGGGCATTAAACAACAAGGCTGTTAACAAATGCGAATATCGAAACAGCTACGTGTGTATTAGCGGCAGTGTTGCCTTTGCTGTACTGAAGATATTAACATTCGGACTATAGCAAATCAGATATTGTAATCATCCCAACAATAATAGTTAACGGAAATCTATAGGACAAAATATTGCCCACGATATTTAGTGTCTGTTATCTCTGGGTGGACGGCCTGAGATGTATTAGAGTCAGCGAATCAATATGTATTTGACCTGAATAATTCGATACTGAAATAGTTTAATTGCAATATCTGAAAATGCGTATGAACAATTGGCAATGTTCAGTAGGTTTTTAGGATTAAAGCTGTAAGATTTCCAAGACAGAAAGAACCAATTTTATGACGATTAAAAAACGATAGATTTCATGTGAAAAATCAAGCATGCTAAACAAATCAGCAGGCGACAAAATATTAACAAAAATAGAAACGAACTGAATATCAAATAATTTATTTTGGCGGCCTGTACTTAAGTGGTTCGAAGCCTTGAGAAAAGGCAGTAAGATCTGAACGCTTTTACAAAATATATTTATTTTATAGTAATGGCCAAAGTAGAGAAAACCAACGTATTAAAAAAATACATTATTTGTGCATCCATATATTCAAAAATGAACTGTCAAAATTATGAGAAAAAAATTGACTTTGATTTTAAAATAATATTCTTTCGAATATCTGACGCGTTTACTATCATTATTGTTACATTATCTATGTTTGCATGTAAGATTAATAGTAAACACATTAATAATAACTCATCATGTTTCACTTTTTCACTCCAAAAAATGTCTATAGTGGGTTTAAAGTGGCCCGGAAGATCAGTTGGGTTGGCCAATCCTGGCTTACATGTTAGGGAGAGAAGGGGATCAGTTAATATGGTTCGATTTAAAAAAGAAATATTGTAGGTATTATATGTTCATGAAAACATGTAGTGTGCTTAGCCCATTTTTTTTTTTAATGGCCATTATTATAAATGAAGGGTGTCCCAGAATTAACGCAAGATTTGAATTTGCCACCATTTGTGCAGTAAAGTGCTGGCAACCCTAAAAAAACAAAACAATTTGACAGCTGAAAGCTTAGGGTTAGTAAAAATGGAGCGTTACACGATAGAACAACGTGTCTTCATTGTTGAACATTATCTCAAAAATAATGAAAGTTTGGCGGCCGCAGTTCGAAAATTTCATACAAAATATAGTCGGAATAGTGTTTTGACTTCATCATCTGTGAAGAAATTAATTGAAAAATTTAGGGAGACTGGATCAGTTGGAGACACTAAACACACTGGACGTCCAAAAACAAGCCGTTCAAATGTCAATATCGAAGCAGTGCGTGAGAGTGTTGCTGAAAAAACAGGAACATCAATTCGGCGTCGTAAGCACAGTTCTTTGTGCCGAAATTGGATGATATTGATGTGGCCAATATGTGGTTTCAACAAGATGGTGCCACATGCCATACAGCCCATGAAACAATTCAAATACTGCATGAGACATTTCCAGGTCGTGTACTCTCTCGTTTCGGTGATCAGAATTGGCCCCCTAGATCGTGTGATTTAACACCTTTAGATTTCTTTTTATGGGGTTATTTGAAGTCAAAGGTGTATGTCAACAAGCCCACATCCACCCGTGCATTAAAAGAGGACATTCAACGCTGCATCAACGAAATTCAACCACATTTATGCCAAATGGTCATGGAAAATTTCGACAAAAGAGTGCGTATGTGCCAGCAAAGTCATGGAGGCCATTCGCCCGATGTGTTATTCCATAAATAACCCTATCCTATTTACTTTATAATTCAATAAAAAAATAACAACAAAAATACTTAAAACTGTGTTTTCTATTTAAATCAAATCTTACGTTAGTTCTGGGACAGCCTTTACAAATAGAACGACTAAATAGGTTTTCCCTTTTACCTTTTGGAATGTTTACGTAAGGCTAGGCCACAATTTCATAATTTAGAGGTAAATCCTGATCAATAAATAAAGGAAGATCTTGGTTATAAAAACCACAAATTAAAAAAAAAAAATGTCTTTATTTAATATGGTCAGTTGGGGGGGGGGGGGCAAATTAGTATGCGAAATGAGTTATTCTCAGAAAATAAAATGAGAATGTCACCAAGCAGTAGTCATAATTCACCGTTATAAATTAATCCTCCGAGGCCGGACTATATTAAATAATCCTTAACTGGTGAGGATTTGAACCTCGGCTCGGAATTAGCAGGAAGATCCTCTTTCAAATATAGGGATCCTGACTGGAATACATTAGAGGAATGAAATTATACAGATTTAGGGAGAGGCAGTAAGAGTGTGGCTGGTGGATTATTGCGAGCGCTGGGCGGGACCACTGTCTCTTGAGGGAACAGACTTATGTACCTTAATGTACATGTACATAACGGATTTTTGAATATTTATACTTCAATATTGAGGTTGGCAAGAAAGTAATTTCGGTTTTTTAGTGAGAAATAAAACTCAATTCCAATATCTTTCATTCTGTTCGATGACCTTTTGCCATCTTTCTGATAACTTCACGATCACGTGCTTACAGAACTTCCCATCAGCAAAAAACTCAACAAAGTGCGGTTTAAGTTTGCTGTTATTACTGAAATTTTTACCATTTAAGAACTTTTGTAAACTTCAAAATAAATCATAATCCGATGGTGCAAGGTCAAGGCTGTATGGGGGATGCGACATCACTTCCCAACCAAGCTCCAATAGTTTCGTACGTGTTGCTAAAGATGTGCGAGGCCTCGCATTGTCGTGACGGGACCCAAATATCGAGCTTCCAGTCCAGAGAAGTCCAAGACGTATTATATGATTTTCTTATATGATGAATTGAATTTGGATTTCCCAGTAAGAATAAAACTTACTTAACGTATTAACGTAACTCTACGACCACGACCAGTGAGCCTAAGCTTCCTCCAACCAGCTATTCCTGATTTGTTCTAGGGGTCTTCGGCAGACTCCAGTCTGCACGCTCTGAGATCATGACTGTATTGAGGCTGGGGTGCCGCCTGGGCTATTGGTAGGTATCCTGTTGACTTGGATTCAATCTCTTTTTTCTCTTCTTGGATAGTAACATCCAATAATAAAAACTCGCTAAGAGGAAGATGTAGATCTAGACCAGCCGTCAAGTTCGCACTTGAGAATATGCTCTTATGAGGATTAGTGGAGTTCGAAAGGAAGAGATCCTGTACCGCTGATTAAGAACCCGCTTCGGAAACGACCCCGAACATCCGCCGAAGACCACCTATAGGTATTTCCTCGGAAGGGTCTTGCTATCTTGGCTATTGCTGTAGGCATATCTTGGTGATTCATTTGCTTTTGGAGCGAGAGGAAGTTGTCCGTAAGATAAACAGAAGGAGCGGAAGTTACACAAAGACCCCGACGGTCCAAGTTGGCTGCAGATAATTGGGCTCGGACAATAGAGCTGGCTACTTCGCCGCTTAAACACTCGGGCTGGAGTTAACAATCTCCTTAGTTCGGCCGGCGATCGATCCAAGATTCCAGCCGTTCACGAAGAATTAATCAATTGCCGAAAGTGACGTGTAGAACTTTTCATTTCAAACTTGTCCCTATCGATCTCCCACTATCGATTAATTAACTTGCTTCTCCCTCAGTCGTTTAAGCTTACTCATGGAAAGGATCAGCGGTTTCAGATTTGAAATTCTTATATTCCCCGTGGCTGGTCAGCAAATTAAAAATGATTATAAGAAATTGTCAATGACCGATTTGATTTAACAAAACAAATGAAGTATTTTTGGACAATTTCAAAATCATTGACTAAATTTGGCTCATGCCTCAACCGGACACCGTTATTTCATAGTCTTCTGATGACTCCTCCACCCTTCCCGCATCGATGGCAACAGGCTGTCCGGAAAACTTAGGTTAAGTTAGCCTCAGTTCGTAATCTTCCTTAAGGTTAGCCGTATCACCATTTAAATTATCAAAAAGAGTTGTATTACGTACATCAGGTTTTTAACAGAACAAAGCCTGCATCTACACAAACAATGTATACATTGTAGCTACAGTACAGTAAATACAATAATCACATTATGCAAATTTTAGTTAATTGATTTAAATTGCTGTAGTTTCTGTAATATATATTAAAAATTGTGTGGGATGTACTTAAATACTGAAGCCTACCTAACAAATATCAAATTCAATTTTAAATCTAATTTCACTAATAAGACGACCAATAATTTTACGTGCGTCCGAAACGATTTTCTTCTTGTATCTTATATTTTAATATTTTTGAATAAGATATAGTGCATTGTAAACTTAAGGCTCATATTTAGAACACCTTGAACCTCGAATCAATATAAGTATCAATTGCCTCAAGAGAAATAAACGAAGATTTTTTCTTTCCTTTTCATAAATAAAATTAACAGTTTGTAAAAGGATAGTTACCAGCAAGAAGTGTAAATAAATTTTCAAAGACTTGGTGAACTTTTGAGTTAATTTATAAAAATGAAATAAGTCCGTGGTGTCCCTTTTAAATACTGGGGAGCTGAAGTTGTCCTAACAAAACCGGCAGCAATAATTATTATAGCGTTAAGAATTTATTACATTTGAGCAACAGCATTATTTTCATTACGCTAACTAAAACCATGACAACATTCAAAGGATACCAAATAGCCATGAAATTTTATTAAGGTTAATTCAACATGTGATAACTAGTACACAGTTAAGTACTTGGAAACAATATCACTTTACTGCTTATTAATTAACATAATTAGGGTTAAGGCGAGATAAGCAAAGTAATTGAAAATCACTTTAATACCACAATCTAGTTAGGTTGACTTTGTAACTCTTCGTTTCATAATCCCTGAATTAATTTCGCTAAGATATAGTTTCCTTCCGTTAATTATTTCATGAGCTCATGTTTTCCCTTTATCTTTTAATAACACGGATATATATATATATATATATATATGAATGATAATGAAAATTCTTTAGTCATTTTTTTTTCTTCGAAAAGCCTACGGTGGTGATAAGACGTTTGGAACGACATCTAAATGACACGATGCATTATAAGTACAAAAACATATAACACTCAAACATCTATGCATGCCACACTTAGAACATTTATTAAATTGTAAACTGAACGGGTTAAAAGCAGAGGAGAGTATGCGACAAAATGATATATTGAAGAATACTTTCTTAATATAACCTACCTTAAGAATCACTGAGGTAATATTTAAACTGATCTTAAGTTGTTCTGATGTTTGTGAAAAATAATGCTACTTATACCCAATTGATTCTAAGAATATTTTAATCGGCCAGTTCCGAAACGAATTTATCCCCTCTTGCCTTACTAAACAAAAAGAATCTTAAAAATTGCAAAGAGGCATTTTAAAAATATTGGAGAGGATATAACAAGAGTTTTATGTATTGTACTAAATTTATAAATAAATACAAAGTGTAAATTGACGAAAAACAAAAAAAAGTCGGAACTGAATTCTTTGTCGTTTTAAGGCTTAGCTGTTTTCAAAACAAAATAATGCCCAGAATATGAATTGATTCGTGTAAAGTATAATATGTAAGAAGATGACAAAAAAATAAAAAGCGACCCCATCATAGCGGAATCCCTCACAATAATGGTGCATAAATTAGTGAACAGAAACAGAAAGAACATTTAAATAAATATAATAAAAGTATAATGCTGTAACTAGTAAAATAACATAGAACAATAAGAAAATGGAAAGTGACATAACTAAAGAAAAATTTGCAGTTAATAATAAACTAGTGGGAGTCTTAGCAACGGCAAGTTTCTCCAATCATGTCCTGAGCGTCTGTGGCTCTCATGCTCTTGGCCAGCCTCTACTGGCTTGTATCCGGTGACGCGGCTGACGGAGGAGCGTGGGAGACTTCCCAAGACCATGCTTCCTCTTTCGCATGCGAGGGAGGTGACCACCATGTGGATTGGGGAGGTCTCTGGGCTGTTTGTAAATACTGTATGAATGAGAACATTTATCTCAATTACTTATTCCCTAATAAGGCAGATTGTAATTTTAGCACAATAAAGAAGTTTCAAAAAATAATAAACTGCTTTTTTTAGTGTTCCTCCTATTTCGCGGTGCTGCACAACACCGGATAACCGGATCATCCTGAAGTCTCCTTCAATCTGAGAACATAGACCAGAAAAACCCTAAATCCTCCTCGTTGTCGACGTCTATTTTGGTCGTTCCGTCTCCTGCAGACAGGAGGGAAATTTCCCATGAGCCCTTCAACCTGGAACGTAGGCATTGTTCTTCGGTGCGTAGCCTAACCTGAATACCTTTTCCTCCATTTCGTGATGTTTTTCGCTTTTATTTGAGAAAGTGTTTCCAGAGAAGTAACCTGTAGATTTTATTCCTTCTAACTGGAAGACAGCGTGATTTTATCTAATTTTTTAATACAATAAAGTCAATAGTTTTTTCCCCAAAAACGTAACGGCACAGAAGCCCATATACAGACTTAGAAAAAAAGGGAAATCGGGAAGACATTTGAAAGTCCTGCTGCTTTTGCTTTAGACGTTATGGCTCTTCCTGCAGGAAGAACTATGAAGGATAAATAAGATGAAGGCAACAAATATAATCCTTTATGATTATCAATCCGTCAGTAATCAGCTGTTCCGTATCTAAATGCATGAAATAATTTTGCTAGCCATTTTATCATTAATTATTGAAATTGAAATCTTTCCGATCACCTTTTATAGAATCGCTTGTAAACCGTGACACCTTGGCAGTGCATGATAAGAATTCTGTATGGGGGCGCAGCCTGGTATTTAAAATTATATAAAACATTACACTGGGCGAAATACAAATAAAATTAAAAAAACATATTAAGTGGGAGAAAAAGTATTCCACGTGCCTTCAGATAAGGCTACGCACCGAAGAACAATACCTACGTTCCACATTGAAGAGCTCATGGGAAATTTCATTTCCTCCCACTGTCTGCAGGAGACGGAACGACAAAAATGGACGCCGACAACGAGCAAGGTTTAAGGTTATTCTGTTCTATGCTATCTGATGGAAGTCGACTTCAGGATGATCCCGGAACGTCCAGATATCCGGTCCGTCGTGGAGCTCCGCGAAAGAGGAGGAAGACTAAACTAAATTCACTGCTTATTATCAAAGACCCAGTGATCCGAATGTGCTGAAGTAGTGAGAATGGTGTGATGAACCCTAGGTGATAGTTGGAAGTCAATTCGGACTGAGGGTAGTGGTTTGTCATATTTATTTATTATTAGCCGCTTAGGGGCTAACCCCCACCCCACCCCAAAGTGTGTTCAAGTGGCTACGTGCACTGTTTGAACACATACAGGCTTATGACAGATGGGAGGTCCTTTTCGAAGGAAGGATTTTAGAGAGGAACCTCCTGGAACATTAGTTTTATAATCAATTTCATCTTTTTGAGATAGTATCTGGAATATAGAATGGAGATAATGCATAGTTTTTTTTTTAGTTTCGTCACTTTTCCATGTATAATTATAATAAAAACATAGATAAACAGATAATAATCACATAGATACATATAATAAATAAAAGAGACATATATATTTACATGTATATACATACACAGAGATGATATACTCACAGGGTTGTAGGTGATGGGTGCCCTGCTGACTGCGATGGTCGGGAAGGCCGAGGACTGGGGGCTTGCCGCCTGGACGTACTCGGGCTGGGGCCCCGGGGTAGAGGTGTACATGTCCAGGGCGGGCCCTGGGCTGTTGGCACCCGGGAAGCCTGCTGCCCGCGGGGTGTGGGGCGAGGCCGGGGGCCCGAAGCCTGCGGCCGCTGCTGCCGCCGCCGCGGCCGCCTGGTAGTTGTTCATTACTGCAACACCAACACCGACAAAGTGTCTCTTAGTGTCATTCTGTCAATTGTATTTCTCTCTGTCTTAAGGCTACAAGTGACACTTAGTCAGGCCATTAAGGGTGTGTGTACAGCTGGAAAGTTTAGGGCGAGTTCTAATCTACGAGTTTTACAAAAAACTAATTTTATTCTTGTCCAATAATGGCCAATTAACTATGTATATCAAATTAAACTAGACGTCAATATATTTTAATTGCAAATGCACAAGAAAAAAAATAGTTTTCAATCTCAGAATCAAAACGAAAAATTGAAAAGAGCACTTCAAAATAAAATGCGACGTATCAGAAAATTTTCCAGGGAACAACTTAATCATCCTTTAATGACCGGACTAACATCATTAAAATATATAAAATACTAATTCCTCGTATCCCATACCTTCTAGTTCTTCTACGTAGGTTATACACCTCTACCAGGGCTACTGTTTTAATAGAATATTCAAAAATTGAAAATATTAACCTGTGGAAAATACGCTGCTCATAATTTCACCATATTACATTCCGCAATAAATAATCTCTTCATTGAGGATCCATTTTTTTACACTATCGATTTTCATTTTGTTCCTAATACAAAAAAAGTTATGATAATATAGTTCTAAGGATAAGTTCTACGGTCTATTAATAAGGCTTTACTACAACTACCAAAATTATACTCATATGGTATTTTGCGATAACCATTAATCAATCTAGTACACCCTAACAAGGTCCTGGTACGCCTAAAAAGTATACAAGTAAGTCATATTAAGCAAAATAATATTAATTAAAGTATAAAAGAACTACAAATTTAGTTAGAACTAATAAATTAAGAATAATGGCGAGTCTCGTATTTCTCTAGAGTTTTTCCTATCGGATCCTACCGCAAAATATTTATCCAAGTAGTGAAGTGTTTTCCTCCACAGCAAGAACCTAATGGACACGAAAAGTTCACGCAAGGCACGCTAACCACAGCTTCGCGGATAATTTCGCCGAGATATGAAAACAGATTCCATGTAGAGAAGAGGAATTGTCGGATTTTAAACGGCCTCGAAACCTCTTTGGTGCATCAGCCAAAGTCTGTGGAGGGAAGATGTTCTTTAGCTCAGCCACGAAAACTTGGAGTGTTCTTAATGCCACTGCAACCTCTAAAGGTTTACCCAACTCAAAGGGAAACCCCTTCGCAATATCCGAGCGAGCTGTCGGCAAATGTGGCCAGAAAGTTTCTCCAGCGACCAAAGGGATATTACGTAGGATTTAATTGAAAGAAAAAGCGTCTTCTCAAAGATTACCATGGATTATTCAAAGCAAACGCGCTTTCGGCAGCTCACAATGGCAGCTGTAACTCGAATCCCGTCAGTCCTAATTAAACACTGTAGTCTTCTCGGGGAAGATTCAGTATTTTTATTTTTTTTATTTTATATTTATTATTATAGGAATTGCAGTAAAGTACTGTATTGTAAAGTAAAGCATAGCGTAGTATAGTAAAGAATATCATATTATAGCATAGTGTAGTTTAGTAAATCATAGTATAGTATGATATAGTATATTGAATAAAAGCATATTATATTGCAATATAGTAAAGCATATTATAGTATAGTAAAGGAAAGCGTATTATAGTATAGTACTGTATGAATGAGGGAGTGAATGAAAACTGTAAATATGGTATGAATGGAAACAATTATCACAATTACTTATTGCCCAATGAGGCAGATTGTACTTCTATCATAATAAAGTTGTTTTATCAGTTATATTGTAGTATAGTAACGTAAAGCATATTATAGTATATTAAAGGAAAGTATAGTATAGTAAAGCATAGTATAGTACAGTATAGTAAAGTATAGTAAAGTAAAGCATGGTGTAGTATAGTGAAGTAAACCATAGTATAGTTGTTAAAGTAAAGCATAGTATAGTAAAGTATAGTACAGTAAAGCATATCATAGTTTAGTAAAGTAAAGCATTGCATCGTATAGTATAGTAAAGCATAGAATAGAAACGTAAAGTATAGTATAGTATAGTAAACCATAGTATAGTATAGTGAAGTAAAGCATATCATAGTTTAGTAAAGTAAAGCATTGCATCGTATAGTATAGTAAAGCATAGAATAGAAACGTAAAGTATAGTATAGTATAGTAAAGTAAACCATAGTATAGTATAGTGAAGTAAAGCATATCATAGTTTAGTAAAGTAAAGTAAAGCATAGTATAGTTGAAGGTTCCGTCGGGAGATCGATTTAGGTTGATGAAAACTAATACCTCTTTATCATCTGGCCCGAGGTGATTATATTTTTCTCTTTCTGTCAACAGGGTCTACTGTTATTTAAAATTTTAAATATTAAATAAATTTTAAATATTTTGTACCACATTGTGCTCTGTGATTGTATGACAGAACATCGAACACAATCACTATGGAAATGACAGTGTGAGCTGGGCAAAAGCCCCTAAAATGTGAATGTTTTTTTTTAAAAACACTGCATCCTCAAAGAAACTATCACATTTGTGTCCATAAAAAAAGTCAAGTTTTCACGTTTTAGTGCCGTAATGAAATTTTATTCCAATTTATCCCAATTACGACTATCCATCTGTTCTGAAGGGCGCTAATTGACTTAGACAACTAATTTACTGAACGGATGCACGACATCCACGTACCCTCCACATGATAGAACTGTAAAAAAAAACCAATAGCTCAATTCAAATGAACTGTGATGAATTACGGCGTAACTAGCTTTTTCAATTTGTCTGCCATACGCCACTGTATTCCTCATCCTCTCAAATTATCATAAGTCGTAATTAATGCTCTGATTAGTTCCAGTTTAAAATAAACATCCATCGTTGACGAATCAGATTGTTTTCCCAGGCACGTTAAACCCCCCCCCCCCCCGGTTGCCATCATTTTATTTATTTAGCAGGGAACTAATCCATCAGATGAGAGCCGTTGATTGGACTACAACATATGCAAACAGACACGGCAGGCGACTGATCAATGCTAGGACCCACTAGGAAATCACTGCTTAATCATGCACGGGACTAGTGCAAAATAAATCAACTGTTTCATTATACATGGGCAGGTAGGGCCAGGGACCTTTTGTGTACTCATCGGCATAATTATTGTTCTGAATGAATTAATTAGGCACAGGGATGAATGATGACTCAAATTTATGATGATGCACTTGTTAAATTCACAATCGCAACAGCTGTTGATGATACACCTCTGTGATATTCTCTAAGTCAGAGGCGAGCAGTCAATCACTTGCGACTTCCCCTTCAATTGCTCCTGTATTCTCCCGATTCAAGAAGAGTTTCGTTCTTCTTGGACGTTTGGAAATCATCGTTAACTATAATTATATTTGAGGAAATGTTAGATAGTATCATTATTACTATGTTTGCATTTTAATTGAACAATATGTCGATGGATTCATTTATTTCAAATCCGGGAATCAAATAAAGGTCTCCAGAGTGGTCCGTTTTGATTTGAGTTCGACACTTTAAATATTTCATAAAACATGATTACGTGTAATCAATAAAATAATTTATCAGACATATAAAAGTATCCTGGACGATAGTATATTACTTGTGTTTTGTCTTTGTAAACTACAATGACAATAACTTATTAAAAAGAACCGTCGATTTTATGCGAATAATTAAGGAATTTTCATGTGCTTTTGTAATTATTGACATTTTGATAATTAACAAAATTGTATTAAGCATTATAGTAGTTCAACGAGTTTGTATTAATGAGCTGGCTTTCACAGAGGAAGTGACAAAGAAATTCTTAAATCTACATTAGTCATATAAACCTGTGTCTTGTTTAAGTACTTTTAAGTTCATGGGAACTCTTCAAATTTTACTTAGCCTACTTTTAAGGTCTCAAGATTATATGCCAGCTGAATAAGATCACGCCATATGCGTGTGACTCTGAGGCAATGTATTTTTTGCATTTTAATCAAATCAAAACAATTTTACTAAAAAAAGTCATTTATTTTATTTAGAGAGTATTTATCCACTCGCTACATAGTAACTATGTGATAACTAAATTTTAGAACCGTATAATATGATAGAATAAAACACAGACAAGGACTCACGCCTTGATAAGATTATGGTGAGAAAGTGTGATCGGGGCAGTTCGGGATTATTCGCATGAATCCGATAGAGGAAATATCCCCAGAGAATGGTAGTCATTCGCAGTAATTGCACAGATGCTGAGTAGTTCGTCACATGTAGGACTTCGAAACAGTTCATCCTTAACCAGCTGGTAGTAAGGATCGAAGTAAAGATCATGCTAGACTCCACTTAGCCTCAATTACCATCAACTGTAATGGCCGAACCACATTCTACAGCTCCATTATAATCTATTTATCATTCAATAAAATATCCATTACAGACAGACAAACTTAATAAAAAACAACAATAAATAACAAACCATTTACTTAAAAATGTTTTCTATTTATTATTCAACTGGAAATTTTTCCGGTTTCTCAGCATCTACGTAGAGATAATTGGCGAGATATATACGGCGCTAAGCAATACTATTTTCTTCACTACGCTGGAGATTGTAATTAAAGATTATATGATTGTTTACTACGGGGTTTGATAGATATATAAATTTGATAGTTTTGTCTTGGATGACTTCTAGTAGGACTCTTCGATGAGGCACGATTGGACCCTGTTGTACATTTCGTCGTAGCCCGACTCTTCCAGATCTAGGAGCTTCTTGTTCTTAAAGTCGTTACCGCCTATAATAATATTATATTAGTCATTTCAATTTAATCATAATGCGAAGCTATATAATATTATATATGTCTATGTGATGAATACGTGTCTAATAGCACAACGTATCCATATTTTTCATCTTGAAATAAAATAACATTTAAAAGGCTATTGTCGACCGAAACAAGAACGATTTATGGTTAATCATAACTGTGACTCTAGAAACCTTGAAAATTAACTAACCGAGGTCTTAACATTGACTGAATACATTACTGTGTTCAGAAGTAGAGTATTTCCAGGTGATGTGGAATCTACCTTAGCAATTTCAACAACACTGTGATGGAGCATAAATAATATACATACGTACTCACAGAAAAAAATCTATACATGTGTATTTATATGTAATACATTCTATGTTCTAGAAGATATGAGGACACATCAAGTTCTTCGACTCAATGCGGCACTGCAATCCTCTCTTCCGTGACCACTACCAGCTAGATGGAACTCAGCAGGTGAGGGAAAGCAGACAAGATGGTGGACATTACGGCCCTTGGCCAACCTGTCCAACTGAATGAGCCTGCACTGCATGCCTAGAGAGACTCTAGGCTCAACCTTCAGCGGACTCTCACCACTGTACCGCGACATTTACACCTCTACCGAGGTATCCCACACTCCTTTTTCCTAAGTATTTTAGGAACTCGCCTGAAGTATAAGTAGCGTTAAAGGAATTGTTGTAGCATATATATATTTATATAAAAATATGATATTTAAAATATGATACGAATGAGAGGAAAACAAAATAATTTTCCCCTATGCCTCTTTTCATATTTCGAGAGCTTTCAAAAATTCTAGAAGGTAACAAGACTACTGACGAATGTGTCATTGAGAACTAGAATGCCTAGAATCATTTAAAGGGAAGTTAATGATAATTATTTATTGAAGAAGGCACTTATACTTTGGTGGAACTAGTATACTTTGATGGAACCATTATACTTTGGTGGAACCAGTATTAGGAGTATTTAATAGAAATAATAGAAACGGCAAATTTTCAACCACTTAATGAAAAAATTCTAAGTAAAATCTTGTAATGCCATGATAAATCAACTTGAGGAGAGGTACTTTGCCTTGGCACAGCCGTTTTCTTTTATAAGGAGAAATCATCTCTGGGTATTCTCCCTAGTCCATCAAGTAATCAACGGATTGGTAATTACAATCTTTTCTTTCTCTCTAATTTTTTTACAGAAGAAAATGTTGTAAACGCCGAGAAGGAAAAAGACTGAGAAACAGACATTTGTGAAGTCATCACCGACAGTAGACAATGGTGATTATAAAGAGGAATAAAAAGGAACAACCAGAGTGGGGACAAAGATGGCGGCTGGGGGGTGGGGGTGGTGCGGAGTTCAACTAACCATGAAATGATCTTTTTAATTGTCTTTAAATGTGTAATTGTCGTAAAAGTGGAAGGAGGAATCTCAAATGAGTCGGTTAGTTTGAATGTGTAAGTTTTAATAGAGAGAGCTCTCAAACAATGACCGTTCATGAAGTCTTCCCATTCCGGCCAATTTAACAATTTAAGTAAAGTTGAGAGTTGTCTGCATAACCGAAACATTTCTACAGAACACACGGACCGAAACGATCGGCTTTGATTCAATGCTCACCAACAAATAGAAAATATTTATTTAAAAAAATAATTATGATCAGCTGATAAATGATCTCATTCGTACCATTTTTTTCCTTATTCATAGCCCTTTTAACTTCACAGATAATTATATACAATTATAGATCCTCAGGCGAATCTGTTCACAAATTATTTTTTTATTTCCTGTAGCATTGCTACATTACAGGTCTCGTTATTTTATAAAAATTATATAATGAATAAACAAGTATACACATTATACGTGACTGGACTGAGCTGACTAATAAAGGTGATGGTGCTCACCTTTTTGATCAAACTTAAAACTAACTTACATACTAATTCTTATCCTAATTTTTCCCCGACAGTCTGTTGCCATCGATACGTGAATGGTGGCGGGGGCATAGCGTCAAACACTGGGTTTGTCAGGTGCTGCAACGAGTCAAAAAACTTGACGTGTCTTTATATTTCAAATATCAAGTTTTATTTGTTTTTTTTTTTACATTAATTAGTCGAGAGAAGACCAAAACTATTGTTTTTTAATATAAATATATATATGCTACAATAATTCCTATAACGCTACTTATACTTCAGCCGAGTTACTAAAATACTTCAAATAGGAAATGCCAAAATATTTTTGATCAAGAGTAAATTAATATGGAGCTCATCGAAACGGAATGGTGAAGATCATTTAATATAAAGGACTATTATCCGATGTTACAATTTAAATAATTTAACTTTAAATAGCATTTCCTACGAAATTTAATAAAAAAAATACTATTTTAAAACTACTTTAGCTAATAGTGTTTTCTTTTTTAATCATAAAGTCTTATTGGATATCTTGGATCGAGTTGAAATGCTATAAGAGCATATTTTTTCTAACCATAGTTCATTTAAAATCGTAATTACAAATAAATTTAAATAGATAAAATATTCACTAAAGACACCTTGAATAGAAATTGGCTCGAATTACAATAGATTACAATATTATATCGTCTTTGATGTTTCTTTAACCGACAGGGGGAAAAAAAACTTTCACCTATCCCCCCGTAATTTCCATTTATTGAATCTTGACCATCCAAAAATACATAAAATATGAGGCTTCTGATGGGATAGTTTAAGACTGCTTCCAGCCTGAAGTGATGATCATAAAGGAATTAAATCCAAAAAGAAAAAATTGATATTTGAATAAAATATATGTGCCAATAAAGAACAGTTGTAGAGGGGGGGGGGGGGGAGAGAAAGAGACCTTGTTCATATAAAATATGGCAAGTTAGGGCAAGTTTTTATCATCCTACACGGGCTTGAAGCCGAAAACAAGTTGGATGAAGTTACAATTGAACACAATTATAACTGTACTTAGTCATTAACTACCGTGTCAAACTATTGCTCATAACAGTTCATATAGTTAAATATTTACAGTTTATGTACTGTACTTGATATTCCAAGCTGACATCAATCACAAATGATGTAAAGTTATGTGACATTATCCTTCATAATGTTTATTTTATTGACAAAACAAACCCTGAGAGAGATCGCCTCGACAGAGCGAGTTAGGGGGGCGACTGGTCCACGGACTCAGCAGTTTGAGCCCTTCGTTAGGGGAGACAATCCCCCAATCGGATCTATCTTGCCGGCTCAGAGGCCTCAATTTCCCCAGTCCCGACAACACACCTCAGGCTCATAATTGTTTCAGTTGCGGTGCCGTCAGCAAAGTTCGACTGGAGATTACAGACGAAGAAAAAATACGAAACATCACTTAATCGAGGGAGAGAGAGAGAGAGAGAGAGAGAGAGAGAGAGAGAGAGAGAGAGAGAGAGAGAGAGAGAGAGAGAGAGAGAGAGAGAGAGAGAGAGAGAGAGAGAGAGAGAGAGAGAGAGAGAGAGAGGGACGGAGGGAGGGAGATTAATTCAATACGAAACATCTCTTAATGCAGAGAGAGAGAGAGAGGGAGAGATTAATTCAATACGAAACATCTATTAATGCAGAGAGAGGGGGAGAGAGAGAGAGAGAGAGAGAGAGAGAGAGAGAGAGAGAGAGAGAGAGAGAGAGAGAGAGAGAGAGAGAGAGAGAGAGAGAGAGAGAGAGAGAGAGAGAGAGAGAGAGAGAGAGAGGGGGGATAGAGAGAGATTTTAATTCAATACAAAACTTATATAACATGATAATAAACCGATCCGGAAATTTATCATCAAGACATAATAAACTCACTCATAATAAAGTTATAACTACTCTGAAATTCTGAATTGCTACCTGTATCGCTGCTTGAAAATATATTCCTGTATTTACACGCTAAAATTCTGACATAAACCAAGGATATTTTCTCTAAACCAAAAACAAAAAAGAAAAGTATTAGCCTGTCCAATCCTATTGTAACCAGGAGCGCTTCTCTTAGCCAGCGAAAAATCCCTCAAACCATTTCAAAAACATAAATCAAATTAACCAAAGAAAATTACTTATTCAATTTTTTAATAACATTTTAAATAGAAACAGGTTTTTTTAAATTGACGATTTAAAGTCGGTGGCGTTTAATTATGCAAATAGGGTTGTTCCACGGATCTAGTCACGCAACCCTTTCTTATTCAATAAAAAAAAAAAAAAAAAAAAAAAGGTTTAGGGCTCCATTTTGTAATTTATTTTTTTATTTCTGCTCTCTAGTTGTCGGAGTAATGAGGGAATAGGTTAAGTAGTTTAATAAAATATTTCGAGAATATATTTTCAAAGGTTATAAATTTTTATTTTTTTTTGTAATAGTTCTGAGATTGTTTTGAACTAGGTCTACACCCCTTTAGGAGAATATACTATATAAAATATAATACCTCTAAGGGAGAATATACTATATAAAATACAATACCTCTATGGGAGAATATACTATATAAAATATAAAACCTCTATGGGAGAATATAC
The DNA here is from genome assembly GCA_930367205.1 of Acanthosoma haemorrhoidale. Taxonomy (NCBI): domain Eukaryota; kingdom Metazoa; phylum Arthropoda; class Insecta; order Hemiptera; family Acanthosomatidae; genus Acanthosoma; species Acanthosoma haemorrhoidale. The sequence continues at coordinate 12,496,183 of OV884015.1, read as the reverse complement.
TATATAAAATATAATACCTCTATGGGAGAATATACTATATAAAATATAAAACCTCTATGGGATAATATACTATATAAAATACAATACCTCTATGGGAGAATATACTATATAAAATATAATACCTCCTTTTAATTGATTAAAATTAGAAATTCTCCCTTCGTAGTCGACTACCATTATAATTTTCGGCTAATGACCCGATAACAATTAGCGGATCTGCTTAACTAAATTGCTTGGTATGCACGCTCAGGATTCGTGCCCTCTATACGATTAACGGTATCCTATTGGAATTGAGTTACTGTAGCGGGGTCCCATAGCAACGATACATTTAGAGGCGGTTCAACGGCCGATGTTCCAACTGCAACAATGCACAGGAATACGCCAGGAATGCTGTGTGATCCCTGCCGTACTCTTGACTGCTATTAGCCACGGTCGGTACGCAACGGCAGCGGTAGAGGCAATACATCACAGACAGACAGACAGACAGACACTTAACATAAATAAATTCCCTTTTGCGGCTGACTAAGCAATAGCCTTTGACCGCACCGTCAGTTTCCAATAGTTCATAACTGCCTGCGGTCCAGCCGACAACACCTGCCCAACAAACTTCCATCTCCGTATTTCCGTTTCAGCTCACCCAGGCCATTGTTATACAGTACTATATATCATAGATTATAACTTTTAAAACATAATATAAGTTATTCTCTAGACCAAAGGGAAATTGATAAGACATATAATAATGATAAAAAAGTCCTGAGAACAATAGTAAATGCCCCTTATTACGTCAGCAACAAAACCCTTCATAACGATTTTAATATACCCTACATTCTTCAACTCATCCCTTCTAAATTCATGAAATTCCATATTAACCTATCCAACCACCCTAAACCACCTAGTACAGTTATTGCGCTGCACCACTCATCCCTATAATCCTCCTTAGAGACTAAAACGGCAGTGGCCTCGTTGGAGCCCTGGCAATGGTCAGTTTCTCCAATCATGTCCTGAGCGTCTGTGGCTCTATCGAATGGGAGACATGACAACCACGAGGGTTTGGGAGCTCGCTTGGCTGCTTGTAAATACTGTACGAATGAGCGATTGAACAAAGAACTGTAATTTTATCGCAATAAAGATCGTTGAATATTCAATAGAACGCAAATGATCATTTACTGTTTTTTTTTTAGCTCTGTGTCCGGACGAAATTTTTTCACTCACTGTTGAAGATACGTCGAATTAAAAACCACTCGAGACTGCTATAGCGAACTTTTTTTTGCCTACAATTTTTGTAAATTCTCAAGAAAACTTATGGTGAGAATATAACATCAAGGGACAAAAAATACCTAAGCATGGAGGGTAGATGCCGTTTAGAACAAATAAATAAATTAATTAATAACAAACACAACATCATGAACAATAATTACGATCATGTGGAATCTAATGCAAAAACTAGAAAAAGAAAAAGTGATCATATTTTGTTTGTCGTGAGAAGCAGTTCTGCAAAACTAACACAACATAAATATAAATAAAAAATAAATTGATAAACATGTAATAAATAATATATATTTAAAAACAGTTTTTACAATAGTTACAAATAAAATAACCCTTCTCACCTTACTATAGGGAAACATACCTTTGTAAATATATTATAGGTAATTAAAAATTTCGTTTATCTGAGAAGAAACGAGGTGCAGTCGGTTAAGTTAGTAATCAAGGACACGGGAAAAGTTTTTATTTTAATGAAAACAATTAAAAAATACCATGATAGTTAATTCATTGTAATTAAAATTAAGCGTTAAGATATTTTACATTGCCAACCATTTATAGATTTTTCCCAACCTGGTGCATATAACATATACCCACATGTAACATACATTACTTACATCCATAGGCATTTTGTCTTACAAGCGATCCATACACATAGGCTAGACAAGTACAGACAAATATATATATATAAAAAAACAAAAAAAAAAACACAACGAGGCGTGTTAGAAAATTACCTGATAAAGCTTGAGTTAGAAGCGGCGTGTTATTGTTTGGAGTAAGCTGTCCGTTAGTGAGGTCCACTACACAACAAACACAAAACAGCAATTAGTCATCTGGCAACGCCGAAACAAACTCAATCAAACAAACAAATTGTACAAGGTAAACAACATTTTAGTCAGCAGTATATGTTACTGGCGACAGGCTCGTCGTAGAGTGCTACATCTCCAAATTATTTTTTTCGTTTTTTTTTATTTATTTACTTTTTTTATTTTAAAACAATTTTTGGTCACTCTCTACAACACAAGATATGTACATGCACAGCCAATATATATATTTACCAATCACCTGTGAAAATTTTAAAAAGTACACAAATAAACATATGGGGCAAAAGATTAATTATAAAAAACAATATTCTTTCGCAAAATATTTTTTCTTGAAATTATAAATTAAAAAAAAAAAAAATCTTTACTTTAGAAAAAATAGCAAGCAGACATAACACTTTCGGTCTTGTCATATAAACTTAAGCTTTTTTTTTTTAAAGGCAAACGCATTGCATGCATATGGTACCTCACAGAAAACATACACATATCATATTACTGTTAGACAAATTCACAAACTGTCAAAATAATGCAAAAGGCTAATAAGCGCTAAAAAAAATTGAGTACAACAAACACTGAGATGGGTTGTAGGAACGCTATGCCGGGTAAGATGGTACCCATAAGAATTCTAGAAGTGTATACCATCGAGGTGTGTACTATACTCCGTATAAGTCGCTCTAATTTCAAGTAAGTACGTATTGTCAGTAAAAATGATTTAAGGTATATCAATCTACAATTATGCTTTAAGAAGCGTTGTTTGAAATACAATACTTATAAAAGAAGAATAAAAAAAAAAAAAGTTATATGAAGATATTAATACCCTGTAATTTACAAAGTATTTTGCATATATGTAGTTTTGGTTACTAACATGCCATTGCAAAGTTTAGCCTGGTGGTACTTAGGCAGAGGAAGAAGCTAGTGAACTATTTTTACGCCTTTTACTTGAGAAACCCCGAAAAAATTATTTAGTTTATGATTTTTTTTTTAATGGGTCTATTGCTTCTGTTTTCTTGTTTCTTTAATGAAAAACCAATAGTGTTTCATTCATCACGCTTACCTCTACACAAAGCACCATTTTTATAAAAAAAAAAAAAAAATGTAAGTATCCTCATACATCGCATCTCTTCTTTAATCCTAAGACAAACGTTAACCTAAATGTTGCGCGTTTATAACAAATGATACAGACGCCATTTTGTATAAACGCACAGGCAATCGCCGACAGCTGACCGTTGCCAAGACAACGCCGTCTGACACACACACACAAAGGTCACAAATTAACAGCTGATATTTTCAGCGGTGGAGGGGATGATTAGAGGCGGTTCATTCACCGGCCGGCTGATTGGGGCCTTTGTGCCTGGGTAATCACTAATACCAACACGCCCTTTGATTCTGACAACTCAGCTCTGCTCTGTCAGCGTGTGTGGCCGCTGCGACCAGTGTTTACGCAACTGACTGAGCTGTGGCAGAGGGTCGGGGTGAATAAACTCCATATTAATAGAAGAGATGGATTATTAGTAGTCAACTTGTAGAGTGTTAAAACAATACGCTTTCATTCAGACGAAAAATTCTGTTACTAGCCAGAAGGTGGAAAAAAGGTGCGGACATTGAGTGACATACGGCGGAAGTATAAATATCAATAGTAACTCGCCAGAGAATAAAAAAAATACTCGAACCCTGAATAACTGAGCGGCTCTCGCAGTTACCGGAAGTAGCAATCGTACAGGCTAGCTCAGAAGTTTTTTGACTTGTTGCAGCACCTGACGAACCCAGTGTTTAACACTACGACCCCACCACCTATTCCCGTATCGATGGCACTAGACCGTCGGGGAAAATTAGGTAAGGATTTAGTTTTTATTGTTAGACGTTAGTTTTACGTTTATGATAAATAAGATCCTATCACTTTTAAAGAAGTTCAATAACCTATGTTTGATCTATTTCATCGTATAATTTGTAGAATTTATATTGAATTATGTAATGATTTTGTAAAGAGGAGATATGGGGAGGGGGAAAGGTACGAAAACCTTTGTATCTTACAAAGAATAATTTTAATAAGGGCATTCACCTAAAAATCGAAGACACAACGCGAATCAGGGAAATCTTCACTATTGCATGGTTTTTATAAAATTTTGGATGCCTGTTTCGAATTTTGAGGTAGTATTGAGCGCAGCGGGCCAGTCGTTGTATTTCCTACTTAAACCTAAACGGTGTCACGTTATTTCAAGGTCTACAGAACTTGATCATCAGGTAGGTCATTTCTCCCCGCACTTAGTTTAACATGGACTTCTGGCCGACAGACTAAGTTTTACCCATGCTTTAAGATTAAATTAAAAAAAGAAAAAAGAAAGGTAAAGCTTTCGAAGAGAAGTATCCGAGTCCTGACCCTAGCAACGTATATTTTATTTGACTAGTAATTACTAATAGCACGACTGAATAAATCACAAATATATTACTCAAGAGTAATAACAATAGTCTTGGATGAAGGCCTCAGGCGAAACTACCCAAGTCTCAGCTATGCTCAACACAGGGACATTATATACAAATATAACATTATATTATTATTTCAAAATGGAATTTAGTGTTACGAAGGTTTGGTAGGATTTGCTATTAGACAAGACAAGAAAAAAATAATGCAATTAACAGCGATCCGTGAGGCCAGCCAATATATCTGCAATAGGTTGGGATGAGTATTAGAGGACATAGAGAGAAATAGAAGTCTACATCCGCCGGATGTGGTCCCCCAGCACGTCTGATACAGTCGGCAGTTCCAAACTTTATATAAACTTGTGGCTGCCGGTGGGGGTGGGGGGGGGGGTGTATTTTTCTGCCGTACCATTTAACCAGTCCCCAGGCCTCTGATGACTTCCCCTTTAACTTAGAGTTAAACTTCTCTACGCGAAATGTGACCGCCTCATCCGAACCCCCCCTACGCCGACAGTAACTTAAAAGTCAGACTTCATGAATAAATTCACTTTATCCCCTCTCCCCCCCTTCTCTTTTAGTTTATAACGCTTATGAAAAATAAGAGGGCAACTTTCGCCGTCTTACTTCGCCACATTATCTTCTTTAGTAATATTTCCAGCAAAATGCCTTCGTAATAATAATAATTAGAGAAACTTATATTAACTTAGTGGACTTAAAAGAGATTTTTTTTTTTACCCTTAACTGTACTTGCCAACTTAGATTTTGGATTGTCGAAAAAAGATAATATTAGAAGTAGGAATCGAAAAAAGGTAGTAAAAAGATTATTTACTAATCTACTTCTCGAAACTCTGTGCACTGTGTGCCAAACGACATCGTTGGCGATATATATGAAATGTATCAAATATTAGGGGGACCGGAAAGTAATGTCGTTTTTTTTTTACATTAAAGACAAAAAATAAATGTTTAACAAGTTTTTGTTTTTAATCAATGATGTTATCACCTTCGTTATCAGCAACCTTTTGCCGTCTAGTGTGCAAATTTTCAATGCCGAATCGATAAAAATCATTTGGTTTTTGTGCAAAATACCTGGAGATGGCATTTTGGACATCATCCGAATTTTCAAATTTTTAGCAATCGGAATTAATGGAAATCCGATGGCGCAATATCGGGCGAGTATGATGGGTGAGGCTCGCAAGAATCGGCACGAAGTACAGCTAAGCCAGGTTCAAACTACAAAAAGGCGCTTTTGTGTGTTTGGTGGAGTATTCGCGGGTTCCTTTATCGCTGATACCTGGAAAAACTGTGAATGCAGATCTTTACAGCGAAACATTGGGTCGAGTAAATCAATCTTTAATTGAAAAATGCCCAGTGATTGTCAATAGAAAAAGGCGTTATTCTGCAACACCATAATGCAAGACCCCACTGCGCCTATTTTTTCCGCAAGAACCCTGGAAAAAAATAATGAATTGGGGTGGGAGCTATTGCCTCAACTACCATACTCGTCCGATATTGGTTTCCATTTATTCCGATCACTAAAAATTTGAAAATTCAGATGATGTCCAAAATGCCATCTCCATGTATTTTGCACAAAAACCAATTGATTTTGATCGATCAGGTATTGAAAATGTGCACACTAGATGGCAAAAGGTAGCTGATTACATTGTTAAAAATTGATCTGTTTGAATTTATTGTAAAAAAAAGGACATTAGTTTCCGGTCCCCTTAATACAATAAATATTGTCACAGATATAATAATAATGGAAGAGTGAATAAATTTATAATGTTGCTGTTAAGCGACGAGATCCTAAGATATAAGGGGGGGCCACTAGTGGAGTAACTGTTCCCCCCCTAAGCTCTTTCTCAGAGATAATCCCATCATTAAAATGAACTCCATCTCCCTTATTATCTACTAAAGGAGGAGAGGGCGAGGGAAAGCTCCTCGGAGAAATAGTTAAGTCGGATTTAAAACAACAAACTAGCGAAGATAAAGCTACAGAGACGAGAAGAGGGTGTAAGAGGATAAAGCTATTAAGCTTTCTAATCCACGGTACCTGATGTCGCCGAGTTCACGCCGCTTAAAGCCTCCCTACTTACAGTTCATATTTTCTAATATAATTCAAGAACGGTTCCGACGACACACGAGTTTCATCTAGTAAACAGCGGGAGCCACAGATGTGGTTTTTCAATTTAAGAACCAACTTAGCAGGTCCTTTTCTGACGGAGCTTAGTTTATTTCGATAACGAAACAATTTTCATTATAAAGTACACTCGGCGATAGTGGATTTGGGACTTGGAATACCCAACACTGGCTTATTTACTTCACATGATACACTATACACTCGACTAGATCACAAAAACCCTTGACTAGCCCAAATAAGAAACGGGACAGTATGGGTAACGAAAAAACTAAAGTTAAATACGAAAAAAAAAAAAAAAATGAAGACCATTTGAAACAGTAAAAATCACAGTTTAATTAAGTAAAATTAAGCTGTTTCATTTCTTCAGTTTCTAAAACAACGCTGTCTAGTTTCGAGCACTCAGACTCACCTGTAATTTTACATGACTTAATTGTGATTTTTACAACACTAAACTAATAAATATATTCTTTTGTTTTTTAAAGTGATAATTAGTATCCTTAGTTTTCTGACTGCGATAATTTGATCGGTTAAGAAATTGGATTGATTTTAAAAATCCGCATACAAGGAGGAAACAATTTGTCAGTCGGTTTTGAGTAAAAGAGTTGAGTTTTGAGTGTATTTAACTTTTAAGTAATGTTTTGAAACGATATAACCGCCCATCTGTGGTTTTTGTCACATAACCCCTTTATTAATCCTGCATGTATGCTGTAATATGCATATATGTATAACTTGGTCTGCATCGATGACAAATACACTATGCTAAGCGAAGTGTTAGCCAGTTTACTTAGGCCATGTCGGAGTCAACATGAGACAATTTAAGACAACAACAATTTAGATGGAGGCCAAAAACGTTGGGAATTTACTTGATATTTGCGGGAAACAGTGCGCCATTAAGAATATTTCGTGTTCAACAACGATATGGGTAAAAAAAAATGTATGTTTTTTTTTTTTTCTGTGGACTTAAATTTAGATGATATAAACAAACTATGATGTGACATTTTGACGGAAATAGTATCCTTCGAAAATCTTTCACGAAGGTTTTAGTGAAGACACGACATTACAGGAATTAAATCAGTTTCTGACAATGGTGTGATTCCGGCCGCTACCCCCATCATATTAAGAACCACGCCATTAACTTAATGAGTTTTAGTAAGGATAAAAACATTTTTAAAGGAAAAAAAAAGTGCAGGATTTTTCTATACCATTCTACAAGCAATGCGTGCTTTACAATTTAATCACATTACTTAATAGCGGGCCATTAAGTAAATGATCAATTATGTCTCTGAGAGTGAGGGCAGTAGGGGGGGGGGGCAAACGGAAGCGGAAGGAAGTCAACTGCAAACAGTCTAAAAGCAATGTGAAATAATGAACACTATTTATTCACATCACACAGAAAGCTCCTGAAAAATAATTAAATTTAAGTGGCAATTTAAAAAAGCCCTTTTTCTTTCTTTGGCTCTCCTCTCGACTCCGTAATTACAGTAAATCGGCCTGTTCTGATGGCGACCCCTTCCTGAGATTTCTTCCTCTTTTTTTGGTAGAGAACAGAAGCCTCTTTCCAGCCCTGAAGTCCCGGATATACCACATCGACTTTGAAGTCGAGTGGGAATTTTTGCATTTAAATGGGTTCTAGAGCTGTGGAAGAGAGTTATACCGCCAGTCTAGGATTATTAAGGAGTAATGGAAGCAATGAAGGAAAATCCTTTGTTCTAATTATTTCTAGCAAATATAATACTTCTTCAAGAGTTCAATGTACTTAGAACACGTCAAATGTCAAGAAAAATACATTAAAGAGTTACGAATCAAATAATACTTAAATGGTGGGGATACGTGAAAAAGATGCTTCCAAAAAGATATTATGTTCAGGAGAGCAGGAATGATAAATATAAAAGATTTTGGATCCTTATGATACAATTGAATATCATCCAAGAATAAAATGGTGGAAAAGGGATCTTAGTCAAGACTAAACAGTACCTGGTTTGTTTGTCAAGCTTACAGACGACGAGTGGTTAGAAAACACATTCATCTAAAAACCATAAGGCTTGTCAGGATTTAATTCTAAAGGGAATGTTTTCGTATTTATGGTGATGCGCTCCCTAAACACATAAATTCGCAGAAGGGGTGAGATTGGTGGAATTCCGAAGGGTTACAGTCGGATGGATGGGGCCGGGGGGGGGGGAGGGCGAAGGGAGGGGGGACAACTTTTGTCACGTCCTAATGAAAACGTAGAGCCCGCGACGTTTTGTATCTCGATGGGTAGGGCGTCATTTCTTGTTTTTGTTACGCGGGCCCTTTTAATCAACAAGAAAGATCCTTATATCATATTACATGTCACATTATCTCGTGTTCGTGATTAAGGTCTTGACATGAGTAGAATACACCAGAGGGGCTGGTGATGTCACAGGACAAGCTCACAAAGCCGATGCTGAGAAAATAAGGTCCATTCATGGGTAGAACGTGGGGAATTTTACGAAGAAACGGTTCACAGTATGTGGGTACGTAATGACGCTGTCTATGGTTTAGAGAGACAATTCCAAGAGACACTCGTGAACTCTTAGAAGAATCTGGGAACGACAGGAAAAAGCTTTATCTGCAGATTGAACATATTATTGATGGCTGTATAGTAATCATCAACTATATGCATATGACTGGAAATGTGCAAAGTACGCTTCAATTTGCACATCGAATTGTATTTAATGTCTTTCTCTCCCATAGATCCTAAACAGGAAGTGGTTCAGGGTCCGCATTCATCTACAAGAGCATACTCAGGCTACTCTGCTGTATGGTGCACAGCTTTTTAGTTATCTGACGTACACGACAGCTCGGCGACTCCAACAATTCCAAAACGGTGTACTGATGAAAGTGGTCAGAGGTACTTCTTTCGAGCAGCGGAGCAACAGTGAGCTTCACGAGATCTTTCAGCTGCCTACGGTGGATGAATTCATTCAACCTAGACATATCAAATTTGTCGACTCCCTGCAATACTTGACAAACCCGGTGTTTAACACGATAACTCCCGCTCCGTTCCCCCATCGATGGCAGGACGCTGTCGTGGCTGGAACGCTTTAGTCTTAGATTCTAGTTTTAGGTTTAGTTTTTAGTTCTTTTTTCCCACATTGTAAAATGAAGGTGAGCCCCATCACCTAGAATTGTATTCATGTTATTGACTTTTTAACGTCAATCCAATATTGTAATTGTAACCCTACCCTCCTTCCATTGGATCAGCGCATCGCAGTAAGAGGAGATAATTGTCAACTTGAATTTGTAAATTGAAAATTATTAAAAAATGTTATTAATAAAGGGATTAAGGAAAAAAAAACCCTGACTAAAACGGGGATCGTAAGTCAGAAAATATACGAAAATACTTTAGTATTATTTAAAAAAAAAAAAAAATCAAACTTGCATTTCATTCTACATCGCACTCTCATAAACTATGATCATTTAGTCTACAGTTATAACAACTAAATACAATAAATGAGTCTCATGCATCTTACCAGTGACATAGGTCTTGAGCCTGTCTTCCGGTTGGTACATGTCGTGCCTGATGAGCAGCTTCCGGTTCTCCTGCCGCCCCAGAGGAGAGTCCTGCCTCGGGTACTCACCGTAGAAGGCCCGGTCGCCGCCTCCACCAGGGGATGCTGCTTGGTAGTAGTTGTAGCCTGGGTAGCCGGCCATCCCCCCTGGACGGGAGCCAACCAAACAGTTTTATTTAATCCCGTCAGAGCATTAGTGACTAGTTTAACCATTTAACTCTTAACAGGTAATATATAAGTGTGTGATAAGGGGGCCATAGTAGATCTTAACAGTACAGTACGCTCCCAGAGAAAAAGGAATACGATTAGATAATTCCTCAGAGATGAGTCTAACTGTAGAGACATAGGATGAAAGAAAAGACGGCAAACATTCTGGTTCAAACGGAAGCACAAAGGCTAAAATACTAAGAACGGATGCGAACAATGAGAGTATCGGCAAGAAGGAAGATTTCTAATCCTCAATCGCACGTACGATTTGATGATCCTTAAGGAAAGTTACATCAGGACGAAAACCTCGCCAGGAAGGAACGGGCACTCTGTCGGGATAACATAGCCGTATCGACATCAATACACTGAAAACGACACGATCCATATGAAACCAATCAATAAAACTTTCCCTTATCATTCACGTATCATTTTCTATGAATGAAGTTTTGAATTTAACATACAGATTTCAATCAGATTCAGACTTGAAACAACTTAAATCTGACATGTTTTCTCTAACGATACGGACAATCAGCAATAAAGACCCGATATATAAATGATAAAAAGTTCAATACAAACCCATTTATATATTAGAGCGTAGCCAATACTCCTCAAGTTGAACGCTATCAAGCCAAAAAAACAAACAAAAACACACACATACAAATAATCTATCAAATCAAAAATAAAGTGGTGTTACCAATAGCTAGTGCATGGACATGCTTTTAAAAACAACAAAAACAAAAATAAAAACGACTGAAAAACAATAAAGAGTCATGCTTGTAAATTAAAAATAATCTAACACATTGAATAAGTTAAAAGATCATGCCTTGATAACTTTACTTACGTATCAATCCCTTTAAAAGGTTGAAGGCACACTAATGTGTACCTTTTTTTTTTTTGACCCCCTTTCATTAGACGAAACATTTAATAATAGCATGGATTTTATGAATGTCAAATCATAAACATCATACTTAATGAGATACAAAAAAAAAATGAGAAGTTTGAAAAATTAGGTTTAGGGTTTTAGAAGGGAATAGCAAAGGGTTGGGGGTGAAAATATATTAGTATTTATTAGTCATTATAATATTAATTACCTTATTGATAAATTTAAATGTCGTGTACTAATAGGAGAGTAGCACTCTATAGAGTCTGACGTCGCAACATTTTTAATTTTTGAAAAATTTAATAATAATATAATAAGAATAGGTAGGGCTTCACAATAGTTCAACCCTAATCAATAAACTTCTACTCTACGAAACGAAATCTATAAACTACCAAAAAATGTAGACTATATTATCCTGTAATCTCATAAATAAACACTATGACTAAACTATCGACTATACATTATATAATATTAATAAAAAACACATAAAGAGTCTCTCTTTTTTTCAATTATCAAAAACATCTATAAACTACATAATTAGTAAAACTCAGCAACTGGCTTTTGGGTTATTTTTTTTTGTTGGTAAGGAAGACAAAAAAAATAAATAAATAAAAAATAACAACATTTGACATAATCTGGTATTTCAACCACACTCACACTATGACTAGTCTAGGCTATCGCACACTTAATAACTAATGTAATCACATCACTATATCTGTTTATTAGCAAAAAAAATATATAATCCAATATAAGATAGTTTTACCCTTGGTCTATAATTTCTAAGCTAGGCAGTAGAGAGGGGTGTTTAAAACTACTAACTGTGTCCGCTGCTTGCGTCATACCTGCGATTCTGTTCTAGAAGTACAAACTATTTCCGACACGATATAACACAAATACATGGACACAAGAAACTATCATTATCATATAATAACAAAAAAATACATCATCATTTGTTTGACTACAAAAAAAAAAAAATCTGTTTTTATTACTGTCTCCACACTACAATTAAACTATTTATTGAACCATCATCCTGCAGAGCAAAATGTTCCAAAACAGAAAAGAACAAAAAAGTAACAAAAAAAAAAAGATGAAAAACCAAAAAAAAACTCTAGCCGAAAAACAAAAACACATTCTAACTTTTTTGTGGTTGAGAGCCCCTTCAGCGTCTAGTTCTCCAGGATCCTTTCTCCATCCGTCTTCCTCAGTCTTCAGCCTCTTTCATCCATCTTATCCTTTTTTTTTTATTCATTTTTTTTTAAATGATTCTGATTTATTCTCTACTCAGTTTTCTAAAAGTTCCTTTTTATACATTCCTTTAATTACTTCTCCATTCGTCTAAGAATGGAATTTTTTTTTTATTGATACGAACGAAAATAAATTTAAAAAACAAAATAAAATTGGAAATGGCTAACAAAAGACAGAGAGAGAGAAACATAGAGATAGAAAAGAAATATGAAAAAGAAGAAAGATTAACTAAAATGAAAAAGAAAATAATAAATCGAAACGACTCGTCCATTTAAATTTATATTAATATACAGCTAATATGTACATATATAAATATATATATATTTATTGTAAATGTCCTACACTCTATCAACACTCTAAATTCATGCAACTGTAGGTCCTATGAAATGCTATGTTGTATATCTACGTATTTACATGAAAATTTAATTATCTCAATTTAAAAAAAAAAAGTAAAAAAAAAAGGGGGTTCCCGAATCTAATGAGTGTAGTTCTAATGAGGGATGATAAGACTATAGATTACTAAATGAACCAACAAATAAATGAAAAATGCAAAAGAGAGCTGGGAGCTTCTTTCAGCCACAGTTCAAAGAGCCTCGCAGTAACACACTAACTTAAAATAATTTGATAAAGTGTATACTGTATAATAATATAAATGGCTTGTAACTTGATATAATTTATATATCCTGGAAGAAACAACGAAAAAAAAAAAATTATAAATAGAACGACTCAAGATTTGGACATTTAATGTGCGAGGAACATATAACCAACCACCAGTATACAAAATACAACGAATTTAGGCTCACAGGAAAATCGGCTAAAAGTAATTTGATTGATGAAGCGAATTGAAAATTTGACGAGTCGAATAAGAACAAAAAAAAAAAAAAAATCAGAAATGGATAGTCTACATAGAGACCGAGCATGTTTCGAGGCCCCAAGCTCCCATATTTAATGAAATTAACAAACAAAAAAGTGAACAACATTGTCAATTTTTGTTGTGGCATAGATCTCACACCACAATTACTAATAATTATCAACCAGAGAGAAAATATAATTTCGATGGCGTGGAGTGCGTATATCCTGTAAAATAAAACACCTTTCCCCTAACCTTAGTATATTGATTCATAGCCGAAAATTTTCGACCGACTTGCCGAATCAAACTCCTTCGAAAATTTTCATGCATGAATCTGTAGTATACATAAAGCTGTTTATAGAGAGGCAGGAGTTTTATTTACTCAGAATATACAACACTCGCCGGGACCTCCAGGATATCCGCTCAGGCGCCAGTACAGTTTTTTCTTCGGGTAATAATTATTAATAAAAAAAAACAAAAATATATAACTATTAATGATTTTTATTATTTATAATAATTGCCTTACCGGCTAGGCATCGTGTTCCGAGGTTGTCCCTAGCCGGCCTAACGGAACTGTACACGGTCCAGCCTATGCAAAACATCAACACACAGATTAGATCACCGCTCGTCTCCTTGGAAACCAGAGTCTTGTAGGTGCGCGCGCCGCCACGGGGGCACCAGTGGTGGGGGCAAAAGAAACAGCGTCGACTAACCAACGGGTGTGAAATTAAATAATTACAAATTTTGATGGGATTTGACATAATGGGTTTATTATTGTAGAAGTTACATTTTTTACACATTTCAGTTAGATTCTGACTGGTTTTGTTTATAGCAATCACAGTTACAATTTTGGGTCATAGCTATTGTAAAATTATTTGAACATAGTGCCCCAGTAGCGGTATTTTTCAAAAGAGATTCATCGAGAGAGTGTGAGAACAGTGTCAGAGCATTTTGTAACAAAGTGATATTGACTATTATTTATTATTATTTTTTTTCATTTAAATGGACGAGTCAGAATCGGTTGGATAGAGTGGGGATGAGAAAAAAAATTGTTTGAGATAATAAGAATAATATTAATAAAACTAGAAACACAGAGAGAAAGAGTGTGAGAATAGATATCTGAAATCAAACGAAGAAAAAAGCATTTTTTCATGAAACATGGTGTATTTTCTTTGAATAATATTGGCTTACATTCATTTATTTTTTGTTTGGAGAAAGCATATTATTGGTATAATATCATGATTTATTATACACAAAAGATATGTTTTTTTTTGAGGCATCTCACCAATAGAAGTAGTCCTGCTCACTATAACTTGGGCGATATGTTTTATTACTTAATTTTGATGATATCTATTTAAATATTAACGCTCCAAGTTAATGTCAGCAGCTGAAGGAGTAAGGACGGGGTTTTATCATTTTTTTTTTTGTACAATAAATTACAATTATATTATTTAGAGATAACAACTCTCAGGCACTCACAACATTCATACGGAGATTCGCTGAGAGACAATGAGATAATAAAAATGGAAACGTGTTTTTTGGAAGCCTTCCATATGGTTTCCACACAGCTTCTCCCTAGTTCAGGCTCAAAATCAACAAGAAAAATAAAGAAAATAAAAAATAGGTTTGCTACGAGGCCAAATGTTCAAATCAAAATAAAAAGGATGGATTTATACATATATAAAAAAAAAAATCTTTAAAGGATTATGTATTTGGCGGAGATCAATCAGTTCAGGTCACAATCGTTTGCAACATCAATAATATAACAATGGAAGGGCTAACTAATCATATCACAACCCCTCATCTAAATTAAACAACTTCAATAAATAATAAAAAGTAATTTAAACAACATCATTGTCTGCTGCTTGAAAATCGTTTGAGCTCAGAAAATAACCGTTACAAAAAAGGCTCTTATCACTTTTGCGCAGTACAACAACAAACATTTTTTTTTTCTCTTTACAAAAGAATATCACAGAAAATAATAAACATTATTCAGATTACTGATCCGGAGATACAATAGTTTTTACAAAGAAAAAAAACTAATGGATGTGAAGTAGAAGCAGTTGACAAACATGAACATTTTCACAAACCAGGACCTTTAAAACCGGGTCCACAGTTTGGCGGTAGCAGGTCGAGGTTCGGTCCATGAAAATCGGGTCATGCGCGTAAACTACTCCACACTTAACTACTAAGTATCATCCATAGACCTTCTCATATAAGATAAATATGCAAAATATTTTTTTTAATTTGTTTCATGGTTTTACAATATTACGCTATTTAAAGTAATGAAACTCCACGAAGGAAAGTAGTGCATGAACAAAGTTGCAAGAATATTCAGAGGATTCATAAAAATCAATTAAAAAAACTGCTAAAGTACTAAACTACTAAAGTATTCCGGTCGAGCAAACTGGAAAAGTTGCTGCTGCTTCCATTTTTTTTTCCATTTTTTTTTAATAAAAAGCAACGGGGTTTATCTTCTCGGTAGCAAAATATTAAAAACCTTGCACGAGCAGTCTGACGACGTACACAAAAACGTAATATCAAAACTATAAAATTTACAATATTTTTTTTTTTTTGTTTTTTGTCATTTAATATTATTATTTATTATATACAAAAGGAATAAATAGCGTTGACACACAATAGAAAAATCATTTCGTACGCAATAATGGACAATTTTCTGTTGTGTTATTTATTTATTTTTTTTATAGGCACACGTAGCTTTTCATTTATCTTTTTATTCAGTTAGTTAATAATAATAATAATAAAATGTTTTAATGTTGAGACGGAAAAATCTAAACGAAACAACTAGAGAACCTCATTGTAAATCTCCCTAATTCAGTCTAACCCTAATATTGCAATTATACTAATAATAATATATTATTTTTTTTTTTCAGCATGGCTACATAATATCGATATATACTAATGATCAAACTATTTTTTGTATTAGTAGGTACGTTTTTTTTTATTGTTTTTTAAAAATATTTTTGTATTGGTAATACTAAGAGATACGGCTACGTATAATAAGCTAAGTAGAGTGTCCTATACAATATTCAATTAACGACTACACCGAACTGAAGCGCTGATATGTTAATCATACTGTGTTGTTAGTCGACTGTTAGTGATCATAGGTGCAACGGGTGTATAGGGAGGGACTCTATGGGAGGAAGAGGATGGTAGACTAGTGCCAGCGAGTGCTGATTGTTACCTGCAGGGTAAGGGAGCCCGAAGCTAGGGTAGCCGCTGTAGCTCCGACCGGCCGCGTAGGCGGCGTACGCCGCAGCGGGGAAACCTGAAAAACAGATCAAACATATAAACATAAATACAGGAACATATAGGACGTCCTAAAACATAAATACAGGAGCATATAGGACGTCCAAAAACATAAACGGTATGACTTTGAGATGTGGAAAGATCTGTGAAGAAAAAAAAACAAAACAAAAAAGTATGATTTAGAGTTCTTTGAGGAGTAGGTGGGTCCTAGAATTATTTTAGTGTAACATCTCAAAAGACATAGAGTTTAAAAATTTTGGAAAATAACCACCACGAATCAAGGTTCACTCAGGGTTTCAAATAACACCAGTATTCGTTTCTCTAATTTGAAAAGCACTTTACCAACAAAACTTGTCATCCTCAGGCACCAAAAAGCGTTCAAATCACAACCTATAGAGAATTATAAAGTACTCCACAGGATGGGCTTTTAAAGAGAAACGAACGGTGTAGTTTAAAAACCTCAATTATAGTATTGTATATATAAAAAAAGTTCACTTCTAGTACACGGTCTCATAAACACACAAAATATATATATATATATATATATATATAAAAAAGAGAAATGGTAAATAAATAAAGGATTGTTACAAAAGTTTTTATGCACAAAACTGGTTTATTACAAAAAAAACATCATGGTAGAATTAAACGGTTCGAACCAAAGCGCAATTCAATACATGACAGATTTCTTCGGCTGTCGCTTTCGAACTCAATACATTTTTTTTCTCGATCAGTTAAGTACATTATCGTTTTACTTTAATTATTCACTTAACGCTTTATGGAATTATAATATACCAAATAAAACGCGAAGACGGCCATAAAGATTTTATTATATTTTAAAGTCATTAATGCTCAAGAACTTTTCGTAACAACCTCGTAGAATTATTTTTCGTGTAACACCTGTCAAGTCATAGATTTTAAAGCTTTGGCTGAACTCTACTGGCATTGTTGGATTAATCTCCAAAAGAAATAATTATAATTTAACGGTACATATAGCATACAGTATGAATGATGGAAATTAAAATAATTTATTATTTAACTTTAATCTATTACCTTATGACAGAACAAACAGGTATTAAATCGGAAATATGAATAATTGACTGTATGCTTTATGACCTGTTTGGTGTCAGTGAGACAGATCCAATTTTAGCTGACCTAACCTAATCCATTTCTGCGCTCAGTCTAGAGGTCTACCATGTCAAATTCAGTCTTCAAGGAATGTTCCTTTAGGCTATTGTGTCTTAAATATATATTCTATAGATTTCTGTGTTAATAATTGATGATTAATTTATTATTAATAATATATAAATATATTATAGCGCCTGCGCAATAGGAAGGATAATAGCATGGTATGTTATAAGCATATTAGTAATCAGTTATTGCTCGTCATAGGATTCATAATTTATTAATGCTGGAGATATTAAAAAGTAATATGAGTAAGTATGGTAGAATTATACAGGGTGACATAATAAGTAATAATTTTGCTAAGAAAAAAGTCTGTTCTATGGCCACCCTATATATATATATGCTTTGTAATGAAAAAAAAATTATAAATTGCTCGTAGAAAGTTTCATGAAAACAATTAAAAAATATTATATTATGGTATTTATTCCTAAGCAGTATGTATAACTTACCATCTGGTAAGGCCCCCAAAGACCACATGAAATCTAAATAGAACAAAAATGAAATTAGAAATGATTCAAGATGTGTATTAATAATTAAAAAAAAAAAAAAGTAATGAACATATAACATTATGTCTAAAAAGCAGAAGTGAGAAAAAAAAACATATACAAAAAAAATTCTCCATGAAATTTCATAAATGGGTCATATGTCATATCATTATTAACATTAGTCTCTCCGGAAAATAAAAATTAACTAAAAAAAAAAGGTTTTAAAGACAGTTACAAAAAAGAAAAAAAACAATAAAGGAGAAAAAATAGAACAAATACTCAAAAAAAAAAAAAAGAAAAAAAAAAGTGAAACAAACTAAAAATAAAGTTGAGGACTTACATAAATAAAAAGAAGCGCGGATGGCAGGGAGGCGTGCAGTGTGCGGGGGGGGGGGCGGGAAACTAAGCAAGGAAACGGGTCGCGGAATAACTAAAAACTAAACACTAAACTAATAAACTACTAAACACTACCGAGGTCCTCTCCGCACACCAACACAGCCCATACACAACATCACACATTCGGGTGCCTTTTGAAAAACACAAATCTCATGTTACATTTCATCTGACTCTTTTTCAATAATCAATGATTCTTTTTTTTGTTTTAATTTTTAAAATTTATATTTGATATCTTTTAAGATTATATAAAAAAAAAATATCTATAAACTACATGAAATCACACTTGTTCAACAAACACAATATGTAAATATATATATATACATATATAAGTATATTATTATTATTATTAAGTAGTTATTGTCTATTTCTACATCTGTTGATGTCACACTATTAAAACACTATAATTAAACAACAACAAAGCTTACACAAGTGGACACTATATGATAATACTAATTATTATATCATATATATATACTTAATTGTTCATAATAAATTGAATTATTGAACATTTACGCTTAGCCAAAACACTCAACTACACCTATGCTATATAATCAAGAATATAAATTTTGCATCATCCCTTCTCACCTTCAATACTTGTCCTTCTAAAAATAAATTATTAACTAAACTAAAAAAATTCCTAAATTAATTGACTAGTTGGTCTATTTGGTGTATATTTTTGGCAGGTTCGAAATCGTACAATTTTTTTTTTTTTTTTAAATAACTTTTTTTAAGAGAAATTTTCTACATCAACTAAATATCTGAGGTAATATCTCTTCTCAACTGTCTATAATTAAAACCTATAGTAACTAACATCTATTCATTATATACTTTAAAGTTATCATCAAAAAAATAATTTTGTATTAAAAAGTATAAATATATATCACACAATAACTAATTTTATAACATTCTAATTTTTGTTAAAATTAAATCGACTAAGAGTAACAGCTATATTTCGATCTGATCTTTCTACAATTAATTTTTTAAAAATTATAATTGTCTTGTTAGAGAACAATAATTCTATTATCTATGTTAAAGAGACTAACAACTCGACTATAACTCAGATGTGGAGGCTGTTTGATTGATCACTAGATTTAGTAATTAAAACTATTACTTGTCATATGCGACCATAGTGGTGTCAATTTTAATTACTATTAGTAAAATATAAAAAAAAAACCACCATTCATTGACAGAGTGTAATCAGATGGTACAAAAAACGATACTACATAACAAAAGAAAAGAAAATATATAATCTTTATTGTTACCAGCGTGTTTTAATCTGACAAAAAACGTGAATCCGTGATACAAATCAGAACAGCCTTACATCTGTAACCACTCCACATTTCCCGAAAATAATAATAGAAAAAAAAATATACAAAACCAAAAAATAAAAATAAAAACAGGGGGTGAGAAAAAAAAATCAAAACAACCAATGAAAAATATTATGGACTTACTTGCGGCGAATCCAACACACACAGCGCTTTTCCTGAAAATTCCCTTTCAAGCCCAACCCAACTCTCACTAACTCATCTTATGAAATTTCATGAATCTAGTTTCAACTTCTAGTGATTATTTGATAGTTACGCTATTATAGGAAAACAACAGAGCCATAACAATTATATACAACTTCCCACCTCTTTCTAGTCAATCCGAATCAATTAATGAAAAGCCGATAAATATATATAAATATTATATGTGATATACAACAACAACAATAAAATGGCGACTTTCGTCAAAATACATATTCCACACACATTATTAATATTTGACTAGAAACCAAAGTGCCTTGAATACATAAGATATATATATAATAATATATTTTAAATATATACGTGTGAATGGATTGTTAACATTTAAAAAACATTTTTTGGAATATTTAAAATTGTGTGCTATTAGAAATAAACATATGTGGTATCTTAAAGCTTTGATATATCTGCCCTAATATTACTTGTAATACTGTTTCGAATACTCCACTTGGGCTTATGGGTCTGTAAGTATCGATGCAATCGTATAAGATAATTTTTTTTTTTTTTTTAATAAATAAATAATTTATTTAAAGGAATGAGGATAGAGGAACGTTAGGAACGAATAATTCTTCCACCTTAACTTGGACCATTCGACTAAAAAACAACGAGAGGTGAAGGATCCTAAGAGATACTTCCGCTAAGCCACTCGATAGAAAATTTACTCTGTCTAACTAAAACTACTTAACTAACATAGTAACTAGACTAATCTAAACAGTCTTTTCGATGTGCTGAAAAATGAAATTAAACACGGGCCGTGATATCTATATCTATAATAATGATTCGATGAGTAACCTTCCGAAAAGTGACAGCAACATTCTAGAGTATTCTCTACAATATCAACCCTTTGACAACAAATAACACAAGCGTGTGCAAACACTCCTTTCGGATACACGGCAATTTACTTAGGACCTGCCTGTCTCTACTCCAACCAGGACTCGAAAGCTCTAAATGCAAAGCGGCTCCTTTGTTTGGGCTCTTCAACACAGTGTTTAAATAAAACGGCCAAGTGGTGGGGGGGGGGAGATGTATCAGGTTGATTAATGCCGTCGTTATCCAGATTTAATGTATTGGCGTGCGAGGGTCTTCTGAGCCAAATGTTTTTGTTTTTTTTCTTTCCGTTTAATTAAACAACAGCAATAAAAATGATATATTTTTTTTTTCAAAAACAACAACTGCAGGAGTAAACTGATGATTTTTTTTAAATTAACGTCATAATTTGTAGTAGCTTTTTAAGGGTTTTTCAATACCAGAAATATGATCAAAGGAATCAAACATCTCAAGAGCCCAACACAAAAATTCTCAGTGAAGAAAAATATCAGTTAAAAATCTATGTTAAAATAGTTTTACACAAAGAGCACAAGAGCGAGACCAGAGTCTAAGCGGAGGAGAAAGAGTAGCCTCGAATTACGTTACTTAAATCTGTAACAGATAGTAAGCATGATTACTAAACTGACTAATGTTGAATGAAAGATTTGAACGGGATAAGTTATAAACTATAGATAGACTGAACCACAAACCACTGGTGTCCGTCAACAGGGTCAAATTCACTTTTGACATTAGAGAAAAACCCAATTTGCTGTCAAGTTTTATAAAATCTATTTATATTATTAGGACTGTAATGTAATATGTAATTAGTTTTTTTATCGGTGCCTTTTTTTTTGAAAAGAATTGAGTAACTTTATTAATTGACAAAGACAAGGCATCACTAATCGTACACTATGGCCAATTTTACGCGATTTAGTTTACATGCTCAACGCAATAACGGGTTCAGAACAACTTACGCTAAGTACATTTGGAACTTAAGGGAGATTTTGGAAGGTTACGTCGTTGAATTTCTCTAAATGGATATCAAATTAACAAAATAATATTTTTAATGAAAAATTCACTTAATTTGAGGGCTAAAAAAGTGATGAACTTGAGCCAGGTATGACTCTACTATCCTGAAAGGTACTGGGCCGGGGCAGAGCTAAGGTGGAACGGGGTCTGGCCTCAGAGCGCTATGGCCTGAGGGAGAGCGGGGAAGAGGTCGAGGGAATGGATAGGGAGGAGTTCCGTCATGGCGTAGGCCAACGGGGGCGGCTGCGGGCGGAGGATGAGGCGTTTGGGAACGGCCGGGAACATGGGGGGGTACACGGGCACGGGGTACGGGGCGTAGCGGACAGTCGCGGGGCTACGCCGCCCGGAGGACTCACCATATGCTCCCCTTCCGGCGGCCCGCGTCTTCGCCAGGTTGGCTGGCAGCATCACCTCCTTCGGCTGCGCCTTCTTGCACTCCACCTGAAACAGAACAACACCCGAGAATTAGTGTCTCAGATTATAATGGCCAGCTTAGAACAAAAACAAATAATACGTCCAAATGGCATTAGCATTTATTTACAGCCAGTGAGGTACCGACCACCATGTCATAATTGTAAAAAAAAAAGTTTTTCAAAAGTTCTTTTAAGCGTGAATCCATCTCAAGATCTCATCAATGAGCATATCGCTGCAAGATTATCCTCAATATCTAAAGAAAATAATTAGGACTTGCAGAGGAAAAGACAGATAGTTAAAATGCCTTCAATGAACAGGATGAATCAAGTGTCGAATAAAATGTTTATTTATCATTTCGTACTTGGGTATTAAACTCTATGTTATGAAAAAACTTAATTAAATTAATTTTTATATATTAATCGTTATTTGTTAGCTGTTAATTACGATTTATGTCCCATCCTGACCATCATTCTAGGGGGGGGGGAAGGTTTATTGTAGGAGGGCTTCGTTATTTAGCTTGTCAAAGGTCTTTCCCACGAAAATGGCATCGAGAAGCCTAAGGAATTATTTTTTACACATTTTACACAAAGATTGATCACGATTCGGCCTCCTCATAGGAATCCGTAACATTTCCAATCGATATTTATTTATACAGCAAATGTAAATAAAAATAGCACAAGAGTGTACATAAAAGATGAAGAAAAGAGGAGATTCAGCCGAGAAGCAATATGTGCGTAGGCTGCCATGGAATGACTATCTGACAGTAGAGCTACGAGAGTTTGGCCTGGATCTACAAGGAGCAAATATCCGAGGAAATTGTCAATAGAAGGATTCACGATTCAAGGAGTACTCCTTACATTCCTATCGGCCGGGGACATGAGCCTTTCATATCTGAAGCTGTGCCCGAGTGGAGTGCATGGAATAATCACAAGGGACATCCTTTTAAATTTAATGGAAATTAATAAAAATTATAAGAGATCGAACATTTAGGGTCAAATACAGGTCAAGTTTTTATTTCAAGCAGGTGAGGTCACGTGGTCATGCCCTCTGCTCTCTAAAACTCATTTGTTGTCTCCATTAATTTTTTGCATTTTAATCAACAATTTTAATAACGAGTTTCATTTATTACTTTATACAATACAATATTGAACCAATACAACATATATGCGAAACGATATAAACGTACAGGGTGCAACGTAAATGATGTTCAAAACCTAAGGAAGTGACAGTAGACCTGAAATGCAACAGAAAGTTCATTTGGGCTATGGTCCAATTCCGAACCGGAAAGGAGTAAACTTAAATTTTGTATTTTTTTTCAAAGGTTGTCACGTTTTTTGTTGAATAGGAAGCGATAAATAAAAAACTATCTAAGTTAGGTAATTCTCAATTGTAACATCGTAAACTAGATAACATTTTCTTTAAGTGAAATTTGGGTTTGTAAAAAAAACACATTTGAAGAGGCTAAAAACGCGGTTTTTCTTATCAGCCTCCTACTAGCAGATTGTCCACTTTTAGAAAAAAAAACTTCCTAGTTTCAAAAAAATCTTCAAGTTCATGTTAATTGAAAGTTTTCATTAAAATACATTTTATAACCAGGAATAGGAAGTGAGTTATTAAATTTGTATTATTTCATTTCTTGTAACCACAGTTCATTATATATTTTATTTTACACTTTTTTTTATAAATAGAAAGTGCAATTGACTAATTAATTTATTACAATACATCCAAGGTTACAGAAAAAAAACAACGTTTTGTATATAATTTATTGTAATTATTTTTGACACTTGTGTAGTATACAAAATTTAAATTTACTCCTATCCCTGCTCAGAATCAGACCATAGCCCAAATTAACTTTTCTGTTGGTTTTGAGGCCTATCATCACTTTCTTAAACCTTTCAATGACAAAACTTTACAAAAACAAACTAGTTTACAGGGAAAAGTAATTGGTTTTATGGAGATAATTTTATTAGTTTTAGTCTTTGTATAAAATCACTGGAATTTAGCGTATTTCCAACAGTTGATATTCTTCAACATCAAAACTTCCAAGACCACGTGACCTTATCTGTTTCTTGAAGTAGTTCAACGAGGTAGGGACGAGCACACTTTATTAAGTTAATTTTTATGTTTCTTTTCCTGTCGTTTTGTAACTTTATCAATCAGTGTTAATAAGTCATATTATATTTCTACCATTAAGGCAATGATTGCCCTAACATATTGTTGAAGCTAAGTTTGAAGGTATCTTATTGTTACTAATTTAGATCTCTATTCCTAGGTTCCCTCAGTGGTGGATGAAGTTAGGTGTATACAGTCCTTGTATCAGTTGATAAAGCTAATTGCGAATGCACGTTGAGAATGCTCAAATAGCCATTACATATTCCATGTGATGTGAGGGACGTCCCTGCAGCAAGAGGAGAAGATTATCACCGGGTATAGGCCCTGTGTGTGGAAGCTGCGATAGCGGGCAATAGACAAAAGGCCTTATCCAACCAATCAGGGCTAGCGGGCAAGGGCCCTTCATCTACCGGATATCCGCAATATCCGCAAGGTCGATACATGTCCAAAATATACACAGCAGGCTTCCGGCTTAAGCCTAATCATTTTCCTTTAGTAGAATATTTATTCAAAATTATATACAAACATGAATTAAATGAACATAAGTGATCTAAGCGCCAAAACGGTTTTACATCAAAATAAGTTATTTGCCATTGGCAAAGTCGTACAGTTTTAACTCTAGAAACGTAGATCATTCCAGGCCAACCCAACCTAGGATTAAATCGTTTCTTTGTTTTTTTATTATGAAACATTTATTTTTCATCCATTCTTTTAATAAATAAAATAAAACATTGTACTATCTTTAATCTTACTTAACATGCAATAATAAAATTTACTGTTTCCATAAAAATAGGAATCTTTTTAAAAATTGAAGCAAGCGCCAAAAGATGTCCACGCCTCACCGTTCCTTCTAAATTTTTTAAGTAAATTTTCTATAATATTCATGTATTGTTTTATAATTTTTTTTTGAGGGGGCTGGGGTTCAAGGCCTATTTTTTAATTTGAACATCTATCAATTCCGCTCATTATACTCCATTTAAGCCAAACCTGACAGTTTGGAGTGACAACTGCGCAGGACAGCTCAAAAACATATTGTTTCTTTTCCATTACGTTTTTCTCGTTGCTAGTGGCACTTTTCACATAAATACAGCATACATTTTTAATATAACAGCGTTAATATCGAGACGTTAATATTTGCTAGCATTTAAACGGGCGGGGAGACTTGGAAGCTAAACAGTGTGGATGATGTAAAACCAGTCATTAGCGAAGTTCCAACCGTTGCTATTCTTAAAAATCAAAACTTCCAAGACCACGTAACCTTATCTGTTTCTTGAAGTAATTCAACGAGGTAGGGACGAGCACACTTTATTAAGTTAATTTTCAGATTTCTTTTTTGAGCGTCTGTGGATCTCGCGCTTTGGCCAGCCTCCGCTGGCTCTTATTCAGTGACGCGGATGACGTAGGAGCGTGAGGGACTTCTCAGGTCTCCGGTTCCTCCTTCGCACGCGAGGGAGGTGACAACCATGTGGACTTGGGGGACCTCTGGGCTGATTGTATATATATTATGAATGAGCGAGTGAATGAAAATTGTAAATTGGTATGAATGAGATCATTTATCACAATTACTTATAGCCCAATCAGCCAGATTGTAATTTTATCTTAATAAAGTTGTAAAGTCAAAAATAAATTGAAATTGAAATAAACAACGCCGACCGATATAGGAGACGCAAGACCGCTAAGTATTGCCGGTAGGGTAGACTCTAGCGCCGTTCGCCACAGAGCTAAAGACGATTCCTAAATGAACAGTTTATAACACATGGTAATCTGGATCTCATGTTTCAAATTAAAAATAATATCCACCCAGACCCCGACATAGCATCTCAACACCTTCACAAACACCTTGATTAGGTCGAGTATTGGTGCAACCAATGGCGGGTCAAACTCAATGAAGCAAAATGCTCCCACATTACCTTTACCCTCTGCTGCAAGTCCTGTCCGCTAGTCTTTTTAAATTCGATCCCTCTCCCTGTGAGACAGTACGGTACTTAGGCTTCCATTTCGACAAACGACTGACCTAGAACCCACACACGAGGCTGAAAAGACAAGAACTAAACAGACGCTTTGGACAACTGTACAGACTACTTCAAAGGACATCCCATCTCTCAATAGAAAATAAATTACTAATTTACAAAGTTATACTTAAGCCAATCTGGACATACGGAATATAGCTATGGGGGACAGCAAAAAAGTCGAACATCAAGCGTATCCAATCCTTTCAATCGAAAGTCCTGAGAACAATAGTAAATGCCCCTCATTCCGTTAGCAACAAAACCCTTCATAACCATCTTAATATACCTTACATTCTTGAACGGCAGTGGCCTCGTGACCTGCTATAAATACGTGCCAGTCCTGGCAATGGCCAGTGTAGCGAAGAGCTAAATATATGTAAATTACCCTACACTCTGGTTCATAATGTATTATAATAGAAATGCAAATCTGTGTAAACTTCTGGTAATAAATCATAGAGGGATCGGCAGAGATAAAAACAAGTAACAGAGGATAGGGTACGGCAATAAAACCTAGGGCAAGCACATCTGCCCCTTAGAATGACCTTCAGTCACGTTCCAGCGGTCATAAAATCATGCCAGAAACAGTTTGCATCACGTAGCTCGGGAGGTGTGACATCATAAAGCACACCCTTTTGGACCAACGGGATAATAAAACAGACCACCTGCAGACAGACTCCGCCTTCCACGAGGGAGGGGGGTACAATATTTATATCAGTAAGTTTCACCCTGAAGCAGCACTTTGTCTCTTAGTCTCCACAGCCGCACTTCTGGTCACTTTACACCAGGGCCACTTGGCCCTGGTAGGCTCACTAGTCACTATTCTCCAGTCTCTGCATCTCGAAAGTCGCGATACTCCAGGGCCCCGGGGCCCTGGAATCTTCCGCTGGTCCACACTCTCTCTGCCACACCTCTACGACGGCACTTTGCCTCACAGCCTCTAGCAGACCTCTGACGACTTGTACCTATTACGCTGCCGATCTCTCGCTCGAACTCTGAAAACTGGTCTTATTCTTTATGAACCTCTGAACCTCATCCTGAACACAGTGTATTTTCGGGACACATCCCTATCAATAAAATGGAGTCAGATATTAACGCCTACATGGAACATGGTCCATGTTATTAACTACAACAATCCGCACTTGTCACCAGGGCTAGAGTGATCAGGCACTCCCCTAGTGACGCCCCCCCCCCCCGACAATTGTTGACCTCCAAACATTGTCCACCTTTTCCGACAGCCAGTTTCTCCAATCATTCCCTGAGCGTCTGTGGCTCTCGCGCTCTTGGTCAGCGGTCGGTGACGAGGCTGACGGAGGAGCGTGGGGGTCCTCCCAAGACTCCGGTTTCTCTTTCGCATGCGAGGGAGGTGACAACCATGTGGATTCGGGAGGGCTGTTTGTAAATACTGTATGGATGAGCGAGTGAATGAAAATTGTAAATTGGTATGAATGAGATCATTTATCACAATTACTTATAGCCCAATCAGGCAGATTGTAATTTTATCATAATAAAGTTGTTGTATATACAAAAATAATGTCACGAGACCTGCACAGTAACCTTATTCGACCAAGACAGAGTTTAAAAATCGTTGGAACTGTTAAAGTAGATCTGAAATAAAAACGATTTGAACACACAGTGGACCCTTAGAGTGTTCGCTCAAAAAATTCCTTTCAATTGGGGTTTGAAGGGACTAAGTATCACTAAGCCGTTATTTACAATGCCCATGTAACACTAATATCATTCCAGGGAGTAATGATAATCACTCATGATTTAAATAATGTGGGCCTCGCTTATTTTGGGAGAAAAAGTATACGATCCGGGGGCTTAATATTCGAGGCAAAATTAACGGACCAACTATTTTCGAAAAGTATTTAAAAAATTTATTTTTGGGCAGATAAAATAAAAAATATAAGAAAAACAGAATCCTTGTAAGGATGTGTCGGGAAGCAAGAGAGGGAGGCTGGAAGAGGCGGGAGAGTGGTAAATAATGCATGTGAGCCATCAGTCAGCGATTAGCACAACAAAACCGCCGACTCATTACTGCACGCAGATTGATCGTTTTCTGCGCACCCCCCCACTCCCCCCGTCGGTATATTTATCATCTGTATGTCTGTCTGTCTTGTACCTAGCGGCCTGTTTTAACTTCACCATGGCAACTTTACAAATATGTGGGGAGGTCTGTAATTAATGGCTACAGTTGCCGTGATGGGGGGGGGGAGTTTCCAAGTGTGCTGCTGTCGTTCACAATTTATTAAACTAACTGCTGTAAGCTAAAGCTTACTTCGACTTTAAGTTTTTATAATAACAGTTCGGGCAGTTGTTGTTGGTCAAACTAATAGCGGGCTGAAGTGCTAACTTTCGTCAGTGTTACAAAAAAAAAAAAAAGACACGGTTTTAAAATCATAATAAGTAGACACAGAAATCAATAAACGGAATATTTTAGTAAAAATTGTTTTACTTTATATTATATGTACATGTGTATGACAGAATCTCGTCAGGTTGTTGATATAAATAAAAACATGTCCTGTAGGAACTTTGAACTATTTAATAGATTACATAGGATAATTTATATCTGACGGTCATTCTTCTTGTTTACAGACAATAAAGTGTTTTTCACTGTTTTTAATCAATAGTCACAAGCTTATCCTGCTTATTTACTTGATCTAGAAACACGAAAGAATGAACGCAATGGTATAAAGAAGAAATGAAAATAAGCAATAGAAATAATTAAAAATTAAAGAAAATATACTGACAACTGTGAACGGCACTTAAAATAAAGCAGAACATAGATGAAAATGTATGAAGTGAATGTATGAATCTATACTTCATAAAGGCTATTTAATAATTTTTAAATATATATTATAATGTTATGAATTGTTAGTTAAATTTTGAATAGTATTCTTATCTCACTCGTAAAAAAAAAAAAATTCTGTGTTTAATTTAAGTAAAAGTTGATCTGAGATCAGAAGGAAGTGAAAATCACAAACGTCAAGCTAACTTTTATTATGATTTTAGACAAGAGAGACTTTGTTAAGATAGGTATGATTGACTCTAATAAGGATTTTGAAAATGATTTGGTATTACATTGTGAGAGCTTTAGAAAGTACTTGTGCGATAAATGGGGATACGTGGAAGAATTAGCGAAATTGACAAATGACCACATCAAAATGATTTTTTGATTGACCGAGCGGAATGAAATAGTCTGACTAGATCGTTCTCCCCCGGCCCAGAAAAAGGATCTAATAGTTTTGTTTTTTTTCCGGTGGAACTAATGTAGCCTACGTCATACATCACTGCCACTCTGATCGATGGCGGTGCAAATATAACGACAGGCGAGGGGCCATCCATTTGCCCATTCCCCCCCTCCCGTCTCTATAGATTCATCTTCCTTTTCATTTCCCTCCCGATAATACTGTCCCCTCCTTCATATCTTAGGGACTCTTCTTAGGGACCGGGATCGATACATACATATATTTATA
Source organism: Acanthosoma haemorrhoidale (assembly GCA_930367205.1). NCBI lineage: Eukaryota > Metazoa > Arthropoda > Insecta > Hemiptera > Acanthosomatidae > Acanthosoma > Acanthosoma haemorrhoidale. The sequence goes on along the minus strand of OV884015.1, from coordinate 12,466,132 downwards.
ATCTGTGGGGCGGTGACCGCTTCCGAGGCTATAGGGGACGTACGAAGTTTTCATCAGTCGGTGGGATTTACGGCATATTCTTTAAAATAACTAAGGTGCCTGCCTAAAAAAATAATTACGTTTACATTGCATGTTGTATAGAAATAAACAGCCTTAAGCCAGGTACACTATCTCGAGACAGAAAGGAGAGACAATATAAACAAATTGAATATCACAGATTGAAATTTTAATCCAGCAAAGATGAATTATTCAAAGAATATATATTGGTAATTATTTGTGCGCTCTGTCTTTCGTGTGTCCTTTACAATTTAGATTTGTTTGAATCCATCGAAATATCAATAATATACTAATTCAACCTAACCGATTTTTTTAAACAAATTGAATTGACTATTATTAAAAAATAAATTTAAATCCAAGCTGTCGATTATCTATGTAAAATGCACAGAGAATTTCAATTATTTCGACTATATTTATTTATTTTAGAGTTTGACATTTCAAGCTAAGGCGATGTACTTGATTAAGTCTTAATGTTTTAACTGTACAATGGAATAGTGCTCTACAAGCAAATAAAACCTTGTAGAGATGACAAGTAGTAATTTATCTCATACAGCAAAAAGCTTTATCATTTCACATGTCTGTCAGTCTGGTAAGGTAATCTTTTTATCATCATACTCGAGCGGTTAAAGACATTTAAAAAATAAATAAATTAAAGACATATTAATGTAATGGCATAACAAATACAGACGTACCGTTTTATATTTTTTTAAACCTTAATTATAAATTTTTTTTTTTTAATGAACCTTTGTATGCTAGTTCTATCTGATGATGGTGTTTAGCACGTTGTCGCGTCATGCATTTTCACGTGATGTATTTGCAAAGATATTCCACATAATAAAATAAATTTATGAAATTGTTATTAAAGTAATACAAAGTAAGAGAAAATTTTTGAACCACACCCTGGTGGCCTGAAGGGGCATGGGCCTGGCCCTCAACGTATTGAGATGTCAAAATAAAGTTATCATGTGTTGGATCTTGAGTAGACTACCGTTTTCGCAGTATAAATCTAATTTTCGTATACGTTTTTAATATTTTTAGGGGTTAAAAAAAAAAAAATGTGAATGATTGCATAATTCTAAGATGGCTGGCTAATCTATAACAGTGTCTAAAAAAACAAACAAATCATGAGTTGTTTCAAAGTGAAGCCTCTTCGGTACAGGCGATTGTTTCTCTTCAGACCATTAAGTGGTCGGATGTCGATAGTCCGATTAAGGCGGATAAGAGAGATTAAGGCAGATAAGAGAGACGCCATTAACGGCGGGCCCGTTCTACTGGCCAAGCATCACATTATCTAAGTCCACCTGCCATTTGGGAGTAACAGGCTTAACTCTACCGCTATTATTAACGGACTCTGCTAATCCAACATGAAACATATTTCATCGCTATCATAAACAAGAATTTTATTTTTTTTCATAAGAAAAATTTCACAACAAACAGAAATTATCTTATTTTATTCATATTTTTTTAATTATTCAATATTTCTGTTTTACTTCATTGACATATGTTACCTTGATCATTATTTCATTTTTATTTCTTACAATCATTACCATATAACTTACAGTGCTCAAAAGAAAATATGTCCGAATTATTAAAACAATATGAAGTAACTAATAGATGGCGGATGTAATTAGTTTTAATAAATATATACAAAAAAATAACGTTTGAGCTATGACTCGAGATAGTTTAAAATTTAAAAAAACGAAGCCAACATTTTTCATATCGATGGCAATTAATGCACTTGGATCGATAGAAATTAGTCGATATTTAGCCTTTTCTTTCCTAGGCTAGAGGAACCTATCCAACCACCCACATCCCCTCAAACAGTCATTACACTGCACCACTCATCCCTATAATCCTCCTCGGGCAAGGAAAACAGCTGTGGCCTCGTGACCTGCTATAAACACCCGACAGTGGGAGTCCTGACAATGGTCAGTTTCTCCAATCATGTCCTGAGCGTCTGTGGCTCTCGCGCTCTTGGTCAGCCTCAGCTAGCTCGTATCTGGTGACGCGGCTGACGGAGGAGCGTGGGGGACTTCCCAAGAATCTGCTTCCTCCTTCGCACGCGAGGGAGGTGACAACCATGCGAATTTGGGTGGTCTCTTAGCTGTTTGTAAATACTGTATGAATGAACGAGTGAATGAAAATTGTAAATATGGTATGAATGAGAACATTTATCACAATAACTTATTGCCTAATAAGCCAGATTGCAATTTTATCACAATAAAGAAGTTTCATAAGAAAAAATATTTTATATTCCCCTTACGTCATTATTTCATCTGATTATTGTATCAAATATGATATTGTATCATTGGAGAATATTTTTTGGTATTGTACAACTTTTTATTAATTTGTAGAAGAATGGTTTAACTGACATGAAAAAAAATTTTTTTTATTGTGAATACGATTACTAGGAAAAAAATGGCAGGCATCAACGGATCTTTGGCTCAATTAGTTAAATGTTCATTGGATGTCCTTGACGTCAAAAGTTCCTCCATTCATAGCTTACAGAAAGTTATGAGTTATGAACGACTCCGTTAAGTAATAACCCCTTTGAAGGAGACTGTGAAAAGGAACACGCTGATGAGATGAGTGTTTAAAGAGTGATAGGGAGAGAGGGAGAGAGAGTGATAGAGGGTGGGTGGGTGTGAGAGAGAGAGCGAGCATTACCTCACTGGCACAATGGCGACTGGGAACAATACGGCCATTAGCTCTAACTAGTGCACGGCCAACTTGACACTGGCTGCCGTCAGCTTTATGTTCGTCACTCCGGCGATTACTTACTTCAGGGGAAAGCACTCGCTTGTAGGCCAAAATGCGGCACATACATTAATACCGAACACGCCGTTTGTTTTCCACTATCAAAATGCGCATACAATGAACGGTAGGCTACACTAAAACTACTCAGCTGACAGATAAAAATAAAAAATATAAAAAACCAAGATACAGTCCAGAGTTATTATGCTGAACTATATGATAAAGGGTGTCGCAGAATTAACACAAGATTTGAATTTGCCACCATTTGTGCAGTTTAGTGCTGGCAACCCTAAAAAAAAACAATTTGACAGCTGACAGTTTAGGGTAAGTTGGAGACACTAAACACACTGGTCGTCCAAAAACAAGCCGTTCAGTTCAAATGTATATATCGAAGCAGAGCGTGAGAGTGTTGTTGAAAATCCAGGAACATCAATTCGGCGTCGTAAACACAGTTCTTTGTGCCGAAATTGGATGATATTGATGTGACAAATAAGTGGTTTCAACAAGATGGTGCCACATGCCATACAGCCCATGAAACAATTCAAATACTGCATGAGACATTTCCAGGTCGTGTACTCTCTCGTTTCGCTGATCAGAATTGGCCCCCTAGATCGTGTCATTTAACACCTTTAGATTTCTTTTTATGGGGTTATTTGAAGTCAAAGGTGTATATCAACAAGCCCACATCCACCCGTGCATTAAAAGAGGGAATTCAACCACATTTATGCCGAATGGTCATGGAAAATTTCGACAAAAGAGTGCGTATGTGCCAGCAAAGTCGTGGAGGCCATTTGCCCGGTGTGTTATTCCATAAATAACCCTATCCTATTTACTTTATGATTCAACAAAAAAATAACAAAATAAATACTCAAAACTGCGTCTTCTATTTAAATCAAATCTTTCGTTAATTCTGGAACACCCTTTACTAAACAAGGAAGGTCAACTTGGAATAAAGTGTGGAAAATAAGAAGTAAATATTTGACATTTGGCGCCCCGCCAGCAATGGCAAGTCATGTGTACTTTGAGTTAACCGTAGTTGACGTATTATGTATTAGTTTTTACTGTAAATTATTTTGAGATGTCTTTATTAATAAAGTGTTTACTGCTGTTGTGAGATAGAGGAAATGAGGTAAAGAATGTACTTTACCGGCGATATCAGAGAACATCAAGGTCTCTTGAGCCAAATAATTGAGTCAAAGATCCGTTGCTGCCTAGCATTTTTTTCCTAGGAATCGTTTTCACAATAAAAAAAACTTTTTATGTCAGTTAAACCATTTGTAGAAATTAATAAAAGATGTAAAATACCAAAACATATTCCTACAAAATATTCTCCATTGATACAATACAATAATCAGATAAATTAATAACATAAGGAGAATGTAAAATTCTCAGAGAAAAGTTTTGTTTTCTTTAAATATTCAAGGTCGAAATACAGAGAACGTTGATTACGCTTTAATAGCACTCAACGGCAGCTAAGAGATGTGCAGTTTAAAAATAAATATTGAAATCACAGTTACGTTTCACACAACTTGGTCAGTAATTAGAACCAATGGTTTATTTACCACACCAAATATTAAACAATATGCAAAAGAAAACAAGCTGATTATGCTTACAACGTTCAATTTTTTGCATTTTGATTAAAATGCTCGACTTTCCGCAGTATTCTATTCAAAATGGCACAAACAACTGTTATCATATCAGCTATTGAGTATTTTATGTATTATTTTACTCATTTAGAGCGTAATTATCTATAAAAACAGTCATATCACTTTATAACGTTGCGTTATAGGACTGCGTACCTGTGCGATTTTCTATGTTCCTAAGCAAATTATGAGCTAGAACGTAGTTTTCTATTTCATTTCAAAAAATGCATATTACCTATACACCGTGGAATGAATCACAAAATCGACAGTAAAAACAATAAAAGCTAGATCACATGATGAAAGCCAGACGAAGTTTCTGAACAGACGAATGCTTAAGAGAAAGTTTTATTAGCGGATACTCGGCAGGTGAAGACCTTTACTCTCGGCGGCTTTCCCGTCAAGTATGCTAAGCGCCGAGGGAGAGGGAGAACTTCCAGCCCCACAGAGCCAGGGCAGACAGATGTGAAATATCGGTGGAGATAAGATAGGCTGGAGGCTGGAGGCAGGAGGCTGGAGGCGGCGGAACAACTTTTTGACACGAGAGATCCGGATTAGGATCCGCTCTGGGGGATTAGCCCTGACAGCCGCATAGTCAGCATTACCTGTCTGCCCTCTTAGTCCTCAGGGATTACATGCCTACCTTCCATGTAAATGTATATGCATGGCACTCATCTATGTACAGAGCTCGTTCCCAAGCGGGAAGGGATAGGGGACACTAGACTACAAATATAAGTAGATTCTTAGGACTTTCCTGCCACTTATTTATCATGCTAAATGTCTCAATCTAAATAATTTTCAAAATACACGATCCAAGTAGCACATCAGGAAATAATTAATTATTATAATTAAACCAATCTTCAAAGTACACCAAATAGTAAAAATAATGATGGTGGTGAAACATTGATAAAATCAAGCGTACCTCAAGGCCCATTCCTTCGAAACTAGAGTATTTGTGCCCGAAGAACACATCGGCAAAATGTATTAATTTTATTTTTAACCCCTTTCTAGTTGTGAAAAAAAAAAAAAAGGTTGGTCCCCCATTCTAGATTGTTTAATTATATAGTAAAAAATAAATTCGTGATTTATTGTGAGCTTTAAACGTAGAAAAAGTACGACAAAGGTCTTACCGGCTATCGCACTTGTTAACTTCACCCAACCTGTCGCTTCGTCTAAAATTGATGATAAATAAATGTGCCCTCCGGCCAGCTCTGCTGTGCGGTGCCCCGCTATTTACACACTTGACTGACAATACAGCCAAATATCTCCATCATTTCCGGAATGGGATCATGCGAAAAGTGGTCCGACATACCTCTTTCGAGAGGTTGAAGAACGCTGACCTGCACCCGTTGCTTGGTGTGCCGTCGGTGGGCGAGTTCATCCGCCGGAGACACATTAAGTTTTTTGACTCGTTGCAGCACCTGACAAACCCAGTGTTTAACACTGTGACCCCACCACCCCTCCCGCATCGATGGCAACAGACTGTTGGGGAATAATTAGGTTAAGAATTAGTATGTAAGTTAGTTTTAAGGTTGATCAAAAAGGTGAGCCCCATCACCTTTATTAGTCAGTTTAGTCCAGTCACGTATAATGTATATCATTATACTTGTTTATTCATTATATAATTTTTATAAAATAACAAAACCTGTAAATAATGTAGCGATGCTATAGGAAATTAAAAAATAATTTGTAAATAGATTCGCCTGAGGATCTATAATTATCTGTAAATTTAAAGGTGCTATGAAATAATAAAAAAATAAAAGCTTTAAGCGGACTTGGTTCGAAGCAATGAATAGATAATGTTGACTTTAAGAGGAATAAATGACGCAGAATTCACCCAGAGTTTGAAGAGTGCATTGCCCTCAGTCATCGACGGTTTCGCGAGATGGGTTAGCTCACCGGCTCATCGCCCTATTGTTCATGTTGAGCACAGCTGCTTGGATATCAAATTTAGAAGAATCGAATGTGCAGATCGATTATTAACTCACCGAATCGATCTACCTAAGGCAGTGACAGCTGTCACTATCCAACGTGAAAGGTAACCTCCTTGGACGTACCTACAACAGAGGTTTTGTTGTTTGTTTATATTTACGGCGTTTATCAGTTTACCATCAAATAACCGAATAAATTATAAGTATTATTTAACACGGAGTATGAATAATTTATTTCGTTCTCATTCTTCGAACACTTCATTCAAACTCTTATTTTCTCCGATTAACAAACTTTAAGATATTAAATTTTAAGCTTTATACTTTAAATAAGGTTTATAAACAAAATAGGGAGTTATATTTATTTACATTTTATTTTGTGCAACATAGTAGGAATTTCGTAATTTGTTTAAACGACTCGAATTATCATTAATTTTTCATTTCTTAAGCATCTATTAAAACCGTTAAGTTATACAATCTATTAGGAAAGGTGAGCCCCATCACCTTTATTAGTCAGTTGAGTCCAGTCATGTATAATGTGTATCATTATACTTGTTTATTCATTATATAATTTTTATAAAATAACAAAACCTGTATATAATGTAGCGACGCTACAGGAAATACAAAAATAGATTCGCCTGAGGATCTATAATTATCTGTAAATTTAAAGGGGCTATGAAAGAAAAAAAAAAAGAAAATATAATCTATTAGGTTAATTGTAATTGATTTAGTTGTTCCTTGTTCTACTTTGCATTTTCAGATTTCCCTCTCTTTGTTGCGCTCAATTTTTCCCCATTCTAAATCAGGACCACTATTCATCGACATCCTAACACTATCAAACGTTGTACGTGATCGAAATCAATCGCTTGTTAGCCCACCTGCAGTTAACTGACGCTATAGACCAACCATGGCCTTAGACACTAGTCGTGACAACGTTAGACTGTCCTAGGAGAGTGCAAATGCAGGACTTTAGGACTACAGTGCCTGGGGACAATTTGATTTGCGAGCTAAGTGGAACAAACGACCGTAGTGCTAAAATAAACCATTAGTTCATAAATACGTGGTCCGACTACACAACCGTCCGCTCAGTTTAATTGCAGAACGGTCCCCGGCGACCCATCAGGGCACAATTGCTCAAAGGCTCACTTACAAAGAGATATAAAGTTTACAGTTATTTAAGAATAACGCGAGTTTTAGTTTAGCTCTTGTACGAACAGAGAATCACAAATATAACCGGAGCGTCAAGCCATCGATGAGCTTACTGCCGAGTCCGAAGGTCTGTCTGTACGATAAGCTCAATGATAAAAGGCCAAAAAATTAATTAATCTTTCTGAAATTTATTTCAACATACATTAATGTTTTTATTTGCCATTCTATCTCGAATGTATTCAATTTATTTTTTCAAGTTATATTTCTTTCTTTTTTTAATGTGTCCTAATACATCTATCAATAATACAACAAAAACAACTTTATTATGATATAATTACTCTCTGCCTCATTGGGTAGTAAGTAATTGTGATAAATGTTCTCATTCATACTATATTTACAATTTTCATTCACTCCCTCATTCATACAATATTTACAAACAGCCCAGAGACCTCCCAAATCCACACGGTTGTCACCTCCCTCGAGTGCGAAAGAGGAAGCGCAGTCTTGGGAAATCCCCCACGCTCCTCCGTCAGCCGCGTCACCGGATACGAGCCAGTGGACATGAATTTAGAAACTGGCCATATATACCTAGGAATCCCACTGTTACTTATAGCAGGTCACGAGGCCACTGCTGTTTTAGTCTCCGAGGAGGATTATAGGGATGAGTGGTGCTGACTGTGCTAGGGGATGATCGTTGTGAAAGGTTTTGTTGCTGACGTAATGGGCATTTACTATGGTTCTCAGGACTTTTGATTGAAAGGATTGGATACGGTTGATGTTCGACTTTTTTGCTGTATTGAGAGATAGGATGTCCTTTGAAGTAGTCTGTACAGTTGTCCAAAGCGTCTGTCAAGTTCTTCTCTTTTTAGCCATCTATCAAAAACGTTTGGTCAAGATATAATAGAGGAGAGAGATAGACATTGTTAGAGGTTGTTTTTAGGTTTTAAAAAAATAAGATACGTTTTTGGTATATACAAGAAAGATAATTATTTTTATAAACATATCTTTTGAAGGTTACTTAAGAGCTTTACTTATATCGCACTGACTAATACTAACTACTCCGGCACAAGTGTTCAACAGAACATTTCTTACTTAAATTAATTTTTGGTCTCGATATTTGACTATTTAAATAATAAGGTCAAATTAGAGCCAAAGGCTGGATCTAGGAATGAAGTATCGATAAATGAGACTCAGATATGAGTCGAGATGAGACGGAGAGCGGTCACGAAGATCGATTATGCGAGGACCAAGCGAGCCGTGGGCCTCCGCCGTCCATTCACTACAAATGCCAGGGCCCATCGAGAAGGCTTTGTACCAACAGCACCCTTTCAACGGCCGGCTTGATTAATTCCTAAATACCACAGGCTGGTATTTATGTCAAAGCAGCTTCCTGTTTGTGTGCGCCGTCCAAGCGTCGACGCGGAAACGCTGGAGTTGATAAGTTCAAAACATCCTTAAAGGATGAATCCGCACCGTTATAATAAAAGATCATTCATCATCATCATGATATTATATAGTAAAGTAATAAATAAAAGTGAATAAACAGATAATTACTCACCATTTTGTTGTTTATTTCATGAAAATGTATCTCGCACACTTTATCCACAACGTCCTCGCATTGAAATGTTACGAAACCGAAACCTGGAAAAAAAAAAATTGTATGTAATTTCAATACTATAATAATTAGTGATACTATTATCAACATTAAATAATTGCACATCATTCAAAGATCCTGTGGGTTATAATTGTATTGTTTAATAGCGATTTTATCAAGTTGTTTTTATATTAGCTCGGTACATAATTTAGCTGTATTTTAAATTAAATTAAGTGTCATTACGACATATAAGTTAATTTGTGAAAATCATTGTTCTAATTTTTATAACACTTCAAAAACGCCTTTTCTCTGTTAGTGTTAGTATTTTACACCACATTTAAATTACATTTAAAAAAAAAAAAAAAAAAATTACTACATATCTTTTCCAATATCGTTCTCAATTTAGAACTTGTCAGTTTTTTTTTTTTCGCATGTCAGTATGCGTAAATATTTTGAATTTGGGCTCTGCCAATGACATAGAAAAAGAGTACACAATTATTTTTCTTCCTTCGAGGCATAACAAGGTATAAGAATACTTACAAATCTTTATTGTGCAATAATTACAATCTGCCTTTTATAAGGCAATAATAATACAGATAAATGATCTCATTCATACCATAGTAAGAATACTAAACAGATAGAAAACTAGTACATATGCACATAGTACATGTGAGGGTCGATTAACAGACAAAATAGAAAATAATTTTAATAAAAACAAATATATATATATTAGGTAATATTAATTAATAAAATACAAAGAAATGTATACTGTTGACGATAATCTTACAACGTGGCTGCCAGGAAGGAATTCTAACTTTATACTACCGACTACACGACTGAGCGATAATAGTCATAAATACTTTATTGAGGCATTAACTTCCATCAACAGACATAAATATTTACTGGAGTCATAAACTTGCTGTATATGGTTTTGTTTTCTTTTAATGAAACTTTATCGATGCAATCTTCAAATTACTATGTCTACTTAGCCAATGATGTGTCAGCGTCTTTTTCTGTAGCTTAATTGTTGTAATTACTTTGTAGTGGACCAAACCGGCTACAAACTCAAGAGAAATTCACAAAATATTCCCGAACGAACCCAATTATGAGCCTAGAACGTACTTAGGTACTTAGAGCCTAGATCACGCAGCCATGGTCCAGAAAAATTATTATGTCGCCATCTCTAGGTTCTTTAAACAGTATTATCGCTTTAAATTGACGTTGGTAACTCAAGAATCAGATCAGACCAGATTATGTTGTACTATGCGCATACTTGGTGGAAATTTCATTTTATTTTAATATATTTTTCTTCCGTTTAAATCTATTTGTATCTAAATTTATTATTACTATCTTGCTACTTTGTAGAAGTACATAGGTACTACTTAATAACATATGTTGCGACCGCTTACTACATAAGATAAATCACCCTATACTCTATTGTATATATATTGTAAATTAAATTAAACAAATGTAAATAACATAACCAAACCATAAATCATTGTAAATGTTGTACAAAATAAAACACGCAGCTGCAAGTCAATTAGTTAGAGGCTGGAAACCCTCACCTTCTACCTAGAGCAGGTAGTAAAGCGACCCAGACAAGGCCTGAGTCACTATGAGAACAAAGGCCACCACATACTGAGCTGTCATTGGCCACAACAACGAGGCCCATGATTGAGTACTAACGAAGGAAGCCAACTAAAAATAGATTTGCCTGTAAATCAGTTTCACGACGGATCTCTAACTGATGACTTGCGGCTGCACTGATGTTCAAGATTTGGCCTTCTCATTTATGAAAACCTCTGGACCTCTCTTCCTAACCTCGCTATGTTTTAGTCCGGCCTTGTCAGACCCCACACTCTCCTAGTGGGGTTGTCTGCCTTCGCCTCGCTAAAACTAGCAGCTCCTTGGGAGAGACCTCTCCCTCGCGGACAACGGTTGTCGTGGCCCTACAAATGTACCTAGTAGTGCCTCCCACGGCAATCAAGTCTGTCTCTCTCCGGTTCACACTCGCCTTTGGGATCCGGACGGATTTTGCCTACCCTCAGATACCGATTGCGAATTCGTGGTCATTCCTAGACAACACAAACTACCTACCCTATACCTCTTTTCCTGAACATAGTGCATTGTCGGGGCACATACCTATCAAATATGGAGTCAGATAGTAAGACCCGTCATGAAACAATTGCACAGGTCATAGCCTAATCAACCCTCACTTCGTCACCAGGGCGAGGGTAACTAGGCACCCTCCTCGGGACGACCCGACAACAAAGGTTATACTTAATAAATAGGTGACCTTGATAAGGACCTGTGACCTAACATTGGCGATGCCTGAAGGCCGAGAAGGGACTACTTTTTTTTTTTTTTTATAAATTATCATCGGGGGAGAATGTAATTTTTCGTTGGATCTTTTCAAACCTAAATCCGTTAATATTTCCAAAATTATGCCAGCATGGCTATTCGGCCTAAGAGGATCAGCTGCCTGACCTGGGCTCTATTTTTAGATGGAGGTCAAACGCTTTTATTAAAATTCTGACAACTGCACGAGTGCAGGCAATCAATGATTAATGATATGTAATATGTCATTTTGATTTATTTATTTGTCATTACGGCGACTCTTCAATTAGTTTCGTTTATGGCATTTGATATCGATTTAAATCTGCATACATTTTTCGTTCATACATCTGACATCTGTAACTATAGAATATAGTTTTTTTTTTATTTCCTTCGACTGCTCCAATTGCATTATGCAACATTACACTTGATTGTGCACTTAGGCAACGATGAAGAGGGAGCAAGACAGTGCTATAGTAGTCACAAGACAAATAGACACTTCGACCCGATAGGACTCCGCAATACATCACCACCAGCCTCCCCTACCTCGAGGGCTGCGCGACTCAATAGCCGCAGATATTTTACTGACGAGCGGCCACGACTGTGTGCTTTCTGGTCGTTTTTAAGGGTTTAAGGGGGGGGAGTGGATACTGCAAAAGTGGTAAAGGTAAGAGGGGAGTGGAATGGGAAGAGGACAGTGAAGCAGGTGAAATGTCTACATAGAGAAGGGATAATGATTTTGAGGCTTTGAGAATTTATAAAGAGAATATATTAAATAGAAAGTAGATTTACTTAACTAGTCATTAGTATTTAAATACTTGTTTAACAAAACCAAACGGCACTGAACCGTTGCCAATTCGACTTTAGAAAATTATTAAACTGTGTAAACATCAAAATCACACTTATTTTCATTATGTAAATGTCTTGGTTCTAGTTTTTACTGTGTGCAAAAAACTCTGTTGGTTCAGGACTCCAAACTCCAGAAAGGAAAGTAACTTTGACAACAAACTACACGGACACCCGAACCCACTGATACAAGAACTGCCTAGACCTGACTTAGCTGCTAACATTCAACAATATGAGGGAGTACTCACTCCATGTCCTCTTGTCATATTTACAGCACATAACCTCCTTGTGAATCAATAAACTGAAATCTTTTCTTAACTCAAAGTTGCGTTAGAAACTTATAATAAAATCGGTTTGGACACATGGAGCCTACAAAAAACTATACAGATTTTTCATTTAAAATTTCTCAGACTAAGCTGTCACAGGTGCACCGCTCTACGTAAGAAATCATACTCTTCACACTGACCTAAAAGTTCCTTACGCTCACGACTGCATTGGATCATTATACAGAAACTTTGGCGACAAGCTGCACGGACACCCAAACCCACTGACACAAGGGCTGTCTACACCTGACTTATCTGCTAACATTTAAATACCACTGAGGAGACGTTGGAATAGAAATTTTCTGGAATAAAAAATAAAATATCTTCAAACATACTTAGAGCGATCACTGCATGTCCTCTGTCTTCAAGTGAGACATCTTCTCATATTTACGGCACATTCACATGTTTTGAAGCTAGTCGTGGTAGTGAATTAATAAATACAGTTATTTTTTTATACTTTATTATTCTTTCATTTATTTATTTATTTACTAGAAGTTTTTCTCTAATGTTTATTTACATATAGATGTTTTTCCTTTGTTATCTGTTAGCTAGAATTCATATACAAATAATTACATTATTATTCATAGTGTAAATGGTGCAAGAATAATGTTTTCTTTTTTCTATTCTCAACAGTTAAAAATATTCAAAATAGTAAAATATAGATATTGCTAATAACTTAAGAATATCTTCCACGTAAGAGGAATAACGAAGAGGCTACGAAAATCACCTTGTGGTCTGTTGCTCACTTTCTCACACTTCTTTTGAGCATTTTGACTTGGGGATATTGAAGGATACATAAAGAGTCAACCTTTATTAGTTTAATTTAAAGCTAATTGAAAGAAAAACGAATTTCGGCTTTATTTACGTAGGGATGCTGAAACTATTATAAAAATATTGTTTCTATAAAAGGCTGTCATGGAACCCACACACGAGGCTAAAAAGACAAGGACAACACAGACGCTTTGGACTACTTTAAAGAACACCTCTCAATAGAGAATAAATTACTAATCTACAAAGTTATACTAAAACCAATCTGGACCTTCGGTAGAGCTATCGGGGACAGCAAAAAAGTCGAACATCAAGCGTATGCAATCCTTTCAATCAAAAGTCCTGAGAACAATAGTAAATTCCCCTTATTACGTCAGCAACAAAACCCTTCATAACGATCTGAATATACCCTACATTCTCCAAATCATCCCTCCTAAGTTCATAAAATCCCATAGTAACCTATCCAACTAATTCCCTAGCACAGTAATTGCACTGCACCACTCATCCCTATAATCCTCCTCTGAGACTAAAGCGGTCGTGGGCTCATAACCTGCTATAAATACGTTACAGTAAAGGTCCTGGAAATGGAACAGTATAATCTTTCTGGAAAAAACAAAAACGGCAAATGTTATGAATGTCCGAGGTTAGTTTGTTTCAGGGGATGTCAACCACAAGTGTAATCGAGGCCCGGATCCAGTTGGAGTGAAGAGTTGTAAGCCAACAGAGAATGATCATAAGCGTAAGCGAGAAGACGCGAAGGAAGAGACGCCATTTCCGAATCAAAGATTCAGCAAAATTAATCGAGTTAGAGAGAAGAAGTTAAAATTAATAACGAATCGGCCGAGATTACAAATGAGTTAATTTTCAAGTTAATTTGAAACTTCTTCAACGATGAATATTCAATGGCGGTTCTAAACTCGGCTCCACCCCCCCCCCCGGTTATTTCCAATCTATCCATTTGTGGCTAGGTTGGAAACTACAATTGTAATTTGTTATTAGTAGTTTAAATGGCGACTATTTAAGTCTAAAGGCGTACGAAATATTTTTATTTAGAGATTAAATTCAGTAGGGTAGTGACGATGAAAATTCGACGCTGAGAGACTAAAGAAACAGCCATTTCAGTATTTATACAAGTGTTTTGGGGTACATTTCAAAGAGAATTTCAATATTAAAAAAAAAAAAAATCAAGTTCATATCGAATATTACAGTGGTCTTAGTATTTAATGTCATGCCGCGGCGTGGGCAGGATCATGGGACCAACTGATTTAAATTTACTCCCTAAAAGAGCTCCTGCAGACCCTCTCCTCTCAATCCCCAGTCATTTGTAAGTTGCTCATGTTTACTGAGAACATCTAAGTCTGTTACTGTAAATTTGTTCCCGTCAATAGGAACCCTAAAACTATCCCATCGCTCTCACTATCTGCTCCTAGGCCAATTCCTTTATTCCTATCTCATTTTCCCTAACTTTGACTGTAATTGTATGGTGTACGGAGATTCCTCGGTGGGACTCAATGGAAAGTTGAAGTGAATCATGAATTGGTGCGTTAGATTTGTCATTAGGACTCCGTGGTGCCCCCATGCCTCTCATTTCTACACCCAGTTCAGTATGTTCATTCCTTTTCCAAACCATCAATTCTCATCACTCTCCTTATATATACAATATTCTATAGTTCAAATCCTCAGTCCACAAAACAGCATACGATCGTTCCTTCCTTGCTCGCTCTACCACTCTCTGGAATTCTCTAACTCCTAATATCCGCCATGCTTCATCCCTAAAAACCTCCAAAGCTCGTCTATTCCAACACCTAACCATCCAATGAGACGTCTAGGAACGATTCATTCATTCATTATTTTACGCTTCCTGACTTTTAATTTTGCATTTGAAATTTTAATTTATTTCATTAATATATATATATATGTTGGCTGCCATCTTTTTATGAGACTTTTGTTTTTTAATGAAGTTAAGCAATTGTTATTATTATTAATTATTATCATTCTAATGGAGCTTTACACTTTATTTTGATTTGTCATTATTTATTTTTTATTATGATGCCAAAGTTCTTTTTATTTGTCAGATATTAATTTGTCATTTGTAAAATTAATGTTATTCATAGACCCAAAATAATTTTTTTTTCTATTTCTATTCTATATCAACTGAATATTGTAACTTAGTATATTACCTAAATACAATTTTTAAAAATTAATTTTTTCTGTGACAATATTTATTTGTAGACATTTAGAACCTCTGTTGGTTCTTTAATTCAAGTGCTATGTAGGAAAAGGAAAAATGAAAGTAATCACTTAAAAGAGAAATTATGTATTTTGTAGAAGTAAATGGTACATATGATTATTATGACGATGTGGAGATTTTCCTTACCAATCCATAAAAAATAGTATTAGCACTATTATCGTTTTGAAATGTTTATTAATATAAAATCACTAGGGATGGCATATAGAACCTTCTCTAGACGAGTTAGTATTTCGTCTGTACGGTTTTGTACTCGGCCGTACTATTTACAATATACCTCTTAGGCCATTCATTTATTAGATCAGTTTACAACAATCCTCTAGTTACCCATAAAACGCTTTAGGGATTTCATTTTATCGATGGACAACGTTTCGAGGTGTCTGCATTTAGGTCCTAGAGTGAGATGTTTGGAGCTAGAGATGTCAAGCGATCAACATACCCTCCCTCTCTCTCTCTCTCTCTCCAATCCTTTCACATTAATTAGGCACCGGATCCAGACATTGTGTGAAAACCTTGTCCAACAATAAGTTTGATGGAAACCATCAGTTATATACATTAGCTATGAATCGTAAATATCACGCAGTGGTACGCAATCGACATCTGAGTTTGGATGTCTTTTGAGGCTATAATGCAGTTCAAAAATGGAAGCAATCTTCCAACACTGAGAACACAATTCTCAGAACGACGTCGAACTGCTATTAGTCATTTGCCGAAGTTCGCCGTTCAACGGGGCGGAAAATTCCAGAGGTAGCCTATAAGAAAGGATATAGCGGAAAATAGATGGCCACAAATCAGCGAGAAAAACGGCGCAATAATCCGGCGGGGAAAAGTGGTCATTTCCCGTGTCAACTTTATATATAGATAGAAAGAGAGAGAGAGAGAGAGAGAGAGAGAGAGAGAGAGAGAGAGAGAGAGAGAGAGAGAGATTGGGGCGGGGAGTGTAGGGTTGGGGGGGGGGTAGACGAGGCGGGACAGAGAAGTCAAAGCCACTAATTAAAGGTTATTGTCGGGCTAAGAAGAAGTGATAGGTTGATAGGGGAGGGGCTATTGGCTCCGGGCCTGGCCAATCACAGCACCTTGTCCTCCCCCACCCCCTGACGCTTTCTTCGGGGTCAGCTGCCAGCTGGGACAACCCCCCCCCATTCTATCTTAGAGTCACCTGCAGTATAATAGGGCAATAACCCTCGCTCTCATAAGGGATAGGTTATAGGCATAAGGCCTCCTGTTCTTTTCTTCATTTATCTCAAAGAAACGAAACTAAAAGCGTTATGTTTTATTTTTGTTTCGTTTTTTTTTTGGGGGGGGGGGTCATAAAGGAATTTGATCAAGTTAAAAAATGACTATTCGTAAGGTGAATCCAAGGAGTGTGCAATATTAACTATATTAGGGGCTGTTATTTCGGAGAGTGGGTGGTTTAAAGAGGAGCTTAGCCGTTGAAAATGTTTCTGAAAAAAAATACCACAATGTTCGACTGATGTGAGAGATGCCTCGGAGAAATATCTTAAGGGCAAAAAGGTAGGACATGCAGAGAACAAAGGAACCGCGTATAATGTCTTAATTCTAATACATGACAGAGAGGTTTGTGGCAATAGATAAAATTAAACAGCAAACCTATAACATTCAATCGGTGAGTCCTTTTTATATTTATTTTTGTACAGTGTGACACCAATAAATAACAATGACTGGCTTTTTTAGCTCAAAATGTCAACTATTATAATGTCCAAGCATCGAGGTCAACTGATTCTGAAAAAGCTTTGCGTCTGGGTGTCTTTCAAGCTCGGCATAAATTCAATAGTTTTTAAAAACTAGCTGAATTGTACTAGCTGAATCAGGCACGTGAGTGTTTGCAACTAGTTCGTCTATCAAAAAAGGTGATGTGAACCTGCATCTCTGAATAAAATCAACAGCAAAAACAGAACTATTCAGCTGGTCAAGGAATGAGAACGATTGAAAAATATTGTGAATTTCAGATCGAAAAAGAGAGATGTCCTGGATGAAAGTTTTAAAGATAAAGTTTTGTGGGATTCACCCGCAGAGAACAATACTTTTAATATATTTAGGTCAAAAATGTCTTTTAATGAACCATGACTAGCTGTATTGTTTTAATTTTCCGGATAAGCATAATAAAACTTTACTGCGTACAGTCTACCAAGTTGGTAAGGTTAATTGTTTTTTCGTATCTGCTGAAGCAATGACTAAAGTAATAGCCACCTATAAAGTATTCATGCCTTTAAGTATGTTGACTCGACGTTTTATAGCTTTCAAAGTACAGCGAAATAACCTCATTTATATTCATGGTCACTTCTTGAAATCATAAAAAAACAAAAAAACGGCTCGTTCAGGATTATTCTTCCGCCGCGGTCATAGAGAGGAGAGAGAGAGAGAGAGAGAGAGAGAGAGAGAGAGAGAGAGAGAGAGAGAGAGAGAGAGATCTTGTCTTTGAGGGATCTAGGGACAAAAACTCCCCTTCAGAGAACAGTCAAAGGCCGTCCAAAAAAAAAAGTTAGATGGATGGTCAGAGTTGACGGATCAACCCCCTCCCTCCGGTCTTGTCGAAACCTCCTCCCGACTTAACTTGCGAAGGAAAGTTTGTCCACGATTGGCCTAACTTGCTGATTACAGGAAACCACCCGAACGGTCAGTTAGTCTACAACTTCTCCGCCGCCCACCACCACTGAAGGGGTTCTTACTCTTTAATTTGCATTCAACAGCGTTAGCCGGCAGTCATGGGCAAGCACCCATTACTCGCATGACCGACTGGGGACAGCAATCGAGTTATCCAAGACATCCTCTGGTGACCGGTTCGTGGACGGAGATCTCAACATGAGCAAAAAGAGGACGATACGTAATCAGCAATGACTCGAGGATGTCCACATCGTCACAAGATGTGAAGAGGAAAATGTGTAGGGCGAACAAATCAGCCCGGAAAGAAAGTAAACGTTATGAAAAATTGCATTTCCTTTTACTAAGAAAAATTGCGTGGTAAATTTAAACTACAATAATTGACATACACGCAAAAATGTACGCTGTATCGACCAAGGCGTTGAGACTCAAAGTTAGACAGCATTGCTAAAAAAGCTATTTCTCTCTCGAGTGTGTAATATAACAACGATATCAACTAGAATAAACTTGAAAGAATTCAAAACGTATGTGAACAATAATAACGCTATGTTCCACTACTTACATCTTAG
The DNA here is from genome assembly GCA_930367205.1 of Acanthosoma haemorrhoidale. Lineage (NCBI taxonomy): Eukaryota > Metazoa > Arthropoda > Insecta > Hemiptera > Acanthosomatidae > Acanthosoma > Acanthosoma haemorrhoidale. The sequence goes on along the minus strand of OV884015.1, from coordinate 12,447,300 downwards.
AGTACAAAAACTGACGATTTGGACAACTGTACAGACTACTTCAAAGGACATACCATCTCTTAATAGAAAATAAACTACTTATATACAAAGATGATATAATCCATCTTAAGCCAATCTGGACATACGGAATAGAGCTATGGGGGACAGCAAAAACGTCCAACATCAATCGCATACAATCCTTTCAATCAAAAGTCCTGAGAACAATAGTAAATGCTCCTTATTACGTCAGCAACAAAACCCTTCATAACGATATTAATATAACCTACATTCTTGAACTCATCCCTTCCAAGTTCTTGAAATTCCATAGTAACCTATCCAACCTCCCTAATCCCCAAGGACAGACATTTCATTGCACCAATCATCCCTATAATTCTTCTCGGAGACTGAAACGGTAGTGGCCTCGTGACCTGCTATAAACGCGTGACAGTGGAAGTCCTGGCAATGGCCAGTTTCTACAATCGTGTCCTGAGCGTATGTGGCTCTCGCGCTCTTCGTCAGCCTCCACTGGCTAGTATCCGGCGACGCGGCTGACAGAGGCGCGTGTGGGACTTCCAAAGACTCCGCTTCCTCTTTCGCATGCAAGTGAGGTGACAACCATGTGGTTTTGCGAGTTCTCTGGGCTGTTTGTAAATACTGTATGAATGAGATCATTTGTCACAATTACTTATTCCCAATAAGGCAGATCGTAATTTTATCATAATAAAGCTGTTTTAATAATAAAAATAGATTTCAAGGATCTGTTGCCAATTTTTAAGGAGAGAATCATCGACACTCTTGCAATTGTGAGGACGGACTTAGTACGATATTGCTTTCTAACAAAATCACTATAGTTGAGCAGTAATATAAAGTTGGAGTTTATTCATTAAAATAATGTGATTCTATCCTTTGGATGGAAATAAGTGTACAAAAAAATGACAGGAAGACAGTTAGATAAAGAGAGAGAGAGAGAGAGGGAGAGAGAGGGAAAAGATGAAGTGTACCAGAAAGCATTGTGCATGTTTCTTCAAGGTCTATCTCTTGTGGGACACGAAAGATCAATTATTCGTGCACCGACCTCAGGCCTACCCTACCTCCCGGCTTCCTTTAATAACGCAACATCCGACGAATTAGCTTCCTTCCGGTGTGGTAGGCGCTCTTCAACTCGGAAGCACGACAACTAAACAACAGACAAAGGAAATCATCTTTGAGGGGGGGGGGGTGATATTGTCTAGCGATATTATTAACTGATTGATTACATGAATGAATGCTCTGGATTGAAAATAGAAATGGGTTACCAGCAACAGGATAGCCCGCCTATTACAGTGAGAGAAGAAATTTGTTACGTTGTGTTTTATATATTTATTGGTAAAATGGTATTTAAATGTGTTTTCATGGCAAATAATGAAGATGAAGATGTTATGCTTAGTCCGCATATTCATGAGAGTGTATCTGGGCGTAAATAAATAAACAAAGGAAAAGAACGGACACCGATACTTCATACTTCATGTATCTGAAACTAAACGTAGAAATGTTTACGACATACTGCACATAGACCTGGAAACTGCGTACGTATAGACTGACATTATTCTGCAAACTATCTATTGAACCCGCTGGTACAGAAACTATCTACACTCAACAATGTATGTTTGCTATTAATAAATTTATTGTCTTTCCTGCCGATTTAGACATTTTCATCTTTTGAAAATAACTTTAGACGAACATTGTTAACACCAGCCAAAACTTACACAAATACTAATCTATCTTTATTTTTCGTACGTGAATTCTCAATGTATGGGAGTTGCCTTCAAACAACAAGCCTCCATCAAAACTTTTTTTTATTCCACCCTTCTTCATTATATCAATTTTATTTCTTCTTATTCGACCCCCTGTACACTATATCGAATACAGCTGTTCTATCTACATACATTAATGTATTATATCTGTTGAGGTGAGGAGGCTGTTATCGGCAACACGTCCCAAAGACATCTAAGTCCCACAAGAGACAGGACTTAGCCACAGGCAGCGGCTTGCTAAAGCCCGGTAGAGATTATGCAGATGCTTGTGAATCTCAAAGGAGTTCGTTGCCTTAACTGTATCCAACTGGCATACATGACTCCATTATCTCCTCGGAGGGATAAATACATTCGTACACCCTCTCATATCACCGAGGCTAATGGTTTAACGATATCGATATAGCTTCGCTTCTAAGCCAACTTATAGATAACTTTAGTTTCAATCGCTGCTACGTGAGTCGGAGCTAAGTGGCAATCCTGACTATATCCGAAAAATTAATCCCGTATTGAAAAACTCCATGGAAAGTTCTCGATGACATTTTAAAATATTCAGTTATAAAATAAAAATAAACAAAATTTTATTGGTCTACTGCCCATGTACGAATATTATTCTATTGTTCCAAGTTTGAATATAATTTTGATTCGAAACATTGACTTGAGGGAATTTTTTCTTTTTCACGTTTTCACTTCAACAGACATAAACAGGTAGTTTGTAGTCGTGCATGAATTATGAATCCAGTTGTGAACAATATTATATACACTATTAAATCAGAAGAATTTGGTTTTCCAGTTGGATTAAATTTATATATGGATCACTACGCATGTCTAGACTAGATTCCGATAAAAAGGAGCGAAGTAATTGAAATACTTGAGAACATATTTTCTACTGCGGGGGATTTTATTTTACTATTATTTGAATATTCTCTATGCGACAAGGATACGATACTGTATTTATAAATTCCTATTGACAACATTGGCAGATAATTTATACATTTTTTAAAATATACATAACGAAGAGATAACTAGATATATATATATATATATATAATTTATTATGATAAAATTACAATCTGCTTCATTGTACTATAAGCAATTGTGATAAATGTTTTCATTCATACCATATTTACAATTTTCATTCGCACAGTAGCAAACAGCCCAGAGACCTCCAAAATCCACATGGTTGTCACACTCCTCGCATGCGAAAGAGGAAGCGGAGTCTTGGGAATTCCCTTACGCTCCTCCATCAGCCGTGTCACCGGATACGAGCGAGTGGAGGCTGACCAAGAGCACGAGAGCCACATACGCTCAGGACATGATTGGAGAAACTGGCCATTGCCAGGACTCCCACTGTCATATTTTTATAACAGGTTACGAGGCCACTGCTGATTTAGTCTCCGAGGATTATAGGGGTGAGTGGTGCAGTGCAATGACTGTGCTAGGGGATTAGGGTGGTTGGATAGGTTACTATGGAATTTCATTAACTTGGAAGGGATGAGTTCTAGAATGTAGGGTATATTAAGATCGTTATGAAGGGTTTTGCTGCTGACGTAATAAGGGTCATTGGGTATTGTTCTCAGGACTTTTGATTGAAATGATTGGACACGCTTGATGTTCCATTGTTTTGCTGTCCCCCATAGCTCTATTCCGTATGTCCAGATTGGCTTAAGTATAACTTTGTAGATAAGTAGTTTATTTTCTATTGAGAGATGGGATGTCCTTCGAAGTAGCCTGTACAGTTGTCCAAAGCGTCTGCTCCAGGTCAGCCGTTTGCCGAGGTGAAAGCCTAAGTACCGAACTAACTCGGGTGCAGGGAGATGAACGGAATTGAAAGAGTGGACAAGACCTGCGGCAGAGGGAGAAGGTAATGTGGGAACATTTGAAGAGAGAACTAAAATAATAAAATATGACGCATCAAGGATTCGACGTTCTTTTTATAACATGTTTTTTTTTCAATATCTCAAACCGATATCCATGATTTTAAATAAATGGATTAATGAGTTTTTAAAAACTTATAACTGAACTTATGTTGATATTGATGATATAAGAGAAGTTGTGTCCCGTCAGTGGTAATAATAGCGTTTACTAGTAATTATCTCTGTAGTGAGTTTGAGGCGCGACTAGTCCCGCCCGCATTAAGTTACGAAGCGAAGTATACAAATGAGTTTTCTGTGTCCAATAACTCAGTTTCCAATGCTCTCTCTCTCTCTCTCTCTCTCTCTCTCTCTCTCTACAAGACTGTAATTGAAGGCGAACGAGAGACTATAAAGGGGAAAAGAGTGGCTATAATAAAGGCGGCTGTATTATAAGACTACAACAAGTCCTAGACACGGAGAGACTCACTTCTAGCAATCTGGGCTGGCCCAATCAAAGCTCCAACGCTTCCACCATCCTCGTCTTACCGCCACTTTCTTTTTTTCATTTCTCTTTTTTCTTTCTTTTTTTTTTTTTTTATTAAACACCTTTCTTCTTACTTCCTTTATTCATTTCTTTACTATTTTTTTTATTCGGGAAAATATGTTGTAATGTCTAGAGAAACAACGAATGTAATATCAAATCGTTTAAATTTGAAAGAAGGTTGCAAACCCTTAGAGACAAAGGCACTTCAATTTTAATAATTCAGCCATATCGGGCCACGAACATAACAGATCATTTTCCGGTTTCGTCTCTGTGCAATGCATTTTCGGTATTTAAATCGAGGTGAAACAATAGTCAAACTCAAGAAATAGATTCACTTATGTCAAGACAACTATTCCATGCACATTCGGGCCTACCCGCCAAGCAGTGGAAAATAAATGAACATTTGATACAAGTGAGTGTTTAGAATGGAATAATAAGGAAAACGAGAGATGACCCCCTTCAAATAACTTTCTGAATTATCTACTGAAGTTCTACTTATAGAGGTATGAAGATGTGATGAAGAAAATCGAAAAATCGCAAACCAATCAATACGGTGGTACTCTTAACCTTTTGAAAAGTAGACATTTGAGACAACTGAGATGGCTTTTTGGCAAGGTAGTCGTCACTTGATAGACTCAGAAATTACTCCATCACTGAGATATCAGGGATTGGAATATCGGGAAAACATATCTTGAAAGAGAAAAGCTGAGGAAGCCTCGAATGAGGATTTTTGAGGGGGAGTGAAATAATTTTCTAAAATAAATAGGAAGCAATCGTTTAAGAACAGGATATATAGAATTTCGACACTCGCATAACAGGGACAGAGAAATACTAATTTGTGACATGCATATTTTCTCGCTCCTTTCAACGAGGTGATAATCCTTTGATTATGATAAAAAAATCAACTTTTCGTATCCGACAACTTCATTGTGACATTTTTCGGTAAATAACAATAATTGGGATACTATTGATTTTATATTTTAACTGATAAAACCTTTACAAATATACAAAGGAGTGACAAACTACGCTCAGCTGGGTTTAAAACGGGGACGCACTTGTGAAGACGTTATTCAACAACATGGAGCTGGTTTTCATCAGAATAGCTCAAGGAGGTTATAGACCAGGCTCGGGAAAGTTATAGACTAGACTCAATGGGGTTATAAAATAGGCTATAAGAGGTTATATAATATTCTCAAGGGGGTTATAGACTAGAGTCAAGAAGGTAATAGAATAGGATCAAGGAGGTTATAGAATAGGATCAAGGAAGTTATAGAATAGGATCAAGGCGGTTATAGACTAGGGTCAAAGAGTTTATATACTAGGATCAAGGAGTTTATAGACTAGGCTCAAGGAGGTTATAGAATAGGCTTAAGGACGTTGTAGACTAGGGTCAAGGAGGTTATAAAATAGGCTCAAGGACGTTATAGACTAGGCACAAGGAGGTTCTAGAATAGGCACAAGGAGGTAGTATAGGCTGAATACTTGAAAAAAAAGTAAGAAACTAGATTTTATACTATTGTACTAGACTTCTCATTTAGTTAAGGATAAATCACAACAATATTTCGCGATGTTAAAATCATGTCATATAAAATCAATATATTCATTCTGCTTAAGCGTTTTTACGAGGTCAAAATGTCATTCTTATTTGCAACATTCATTCGTTCACACGTGGCTGTTATGGATTGAATACTTTATGATAATTTACATAAGTATGTTTTAGTTAGTGTGTTATTATCACTAACATATGACGAAGGCGTTTACGCGTGTTATTATTTAATCAATAATAACATAAAAGCAGCATTAAATCCTATAATGAAGGCAAGTAGTTGAAATTTGTCTGAAATATAAGAGAAAGTCTGATCAGAACCCGTGGGTACTCACACATACAGCACAGAATTGACACGAGGACAGAGCTAGGCGACGTCAGATGTGGTTAATGGTTAATGGGAACTGGTTTAGCTTAAGACCGCCCCATTGGCTAACTACTGCCATCACTAGCGGGCACAACTACCCAGTCAGCAGATGCCAGCGATTCCCAACACCCGCTCCCACTCTTAACCACATGTCTCAGCCAGGTTCCCTTCACTGGAGCAAACATCCTTAAATCTAATATCAGCCAAATAGGCTCTTCTAAAACTAGGACTTGACAGCTAAGCACATATGGCAACTTCAAGGACTGCTCCTCGTCCCTCGAAGAGATAAAACAACATTTCGACAGGAAATAACCATATGTCCAAATACACATACGAAAGTTTATATATTAATTAAAGTTTTACTTGATGCACTAAATATGCTAAAAATCAAAGCAACACAACGAAAACTAGTGAATCGATTAACTCGAATTGAAAAATAAATGTTTTCCCTATATCAATATGCAAGATATCGATGTCCTCATGTATAATATATGTTATTTAGCTTGAGTGGATTATAGTTACAAAAAATCATATAGTCGCTGACATGGGCTAGTAAGTGATTACGGCGCTACAGGACTGCAAACCTGCATGACCTAACAGAGCTGCGGGCTCAAACTACATACATCGCCTTGAAAGCCATAAACAAAATTTTTATTTTTTATCATCCCCTTGGGACAGTATGTAATATTATTGTATTTTGGAAATGAGCTTTTTTTGTATGACATATGAATTTTAGATTTAATCTGATCTGCGCTTCACCGTACTTCATGAAGCGATAATATGAAATAGGTTTTGAGTTTCCGGGGAAGAACTTTTCGATTTACCTCTGCTCTCAAATTTTTCGTGGCTAGTAACATCGCCAATCAAACAGAAGAGACCGGGGTCACCACACGTATTTCTCTCGAATCAAGAGGATTAAACTCATCTTCAAAACACTGATTATACACAGGATAAAAAGAGCATCAGAATCAATCTAAATTAATAATATAACTTTTTTATTGCGCTAAAATTATAATCTGCCTTATTAGGGAATAAGTAATTGAAATAAATGTTCCCATTCAAACCACATTTACAATTTTCATTCATAAAGTATTTATAAACAGGCCAGAGGCCTCCCAAGTCCAGATGGTTGTCACCTCCCTCGCATGCAAAAGAGGAAGCGGAGTATTAAGAAGTCCCCAAGCTCCTCCGTCAGCCGCGTCGCCGGATATGAGCCCGTGGAGGCTGACCAAGAGCGCGAGAGCTACAGACGCTCAGGACAAGATTGGGAAACTGGCCATTGCCAGGAGTCCCACTGTCACGTATTTATAGCAGGTCACGAGGCCACTGCCGTTTTAGTCTCCGAGGAGGCTTATAGGGATGAGTGGTGCAGTGCAATTACTGTACTAAGGGATTAGGGTGGTTGGATAGATTACTTAGAATTTCATGAATCTAAATGGAGATAAATTCAAATCACTGGATTTAGTTACTATTGACTTTGGAAAAAAAATATACAACATAGATAACGGCTCGAACCCAAAACCTTCAAAATATCCAGCTAGGGCTGTAGTAACTAGCCAACACGAGCGAGAATATTCCAGATAAGAATTCTCATTGGTCAAACTCTCGCGAATATTGTGATTGGCTGTCTGTTTCCCGCGCTTTATCCCTGCTCACAGGGTCGGACAAGCGAAGCTAAGTTAACAGCTTACCCTGCTGCATCTCTCCTTGTCAGAGCCTACCAATAAACTTTTACATATTCCCATTTTTTTGTTTTCTAATTCTATTGAATATATTCTATTATAGAATATATACATATATTCTAATTGTATTGAGTATTATCTTAGGTAGAATCACCCAAAATATCTTTGACATGTGTTTTCCTGGGCGATACAAGGTTGGTTGGAACCTTATCTGTTACATGTACACGTTGTTTTGTATTTTACTACGTTTTAATTATAATAGAAGTAACATGACTAGTGGAATTTTAGTTGTTTTTTTTGCCTAGGTTCGATGGCTTTGTCTGCTCTAGTTTTTGTTTATGAAGACTCGAAAAGATTTGGTGGGTACAGACCATTAGCTGTTTATACACCTCGTAGCCGAGGCGCACCCTACCGTAATGGCAAAAATGCTATTAATCATTAATGGAAAATGATTCTAATCTACACCTTTATCATGTTACGCGTGCGAGTTGTGCCTTCCTGTTCTTTAAGGCTTCAACGACAGCCTAACCACATCTAGACCACCCCCACTGGTCTACCACAGGTGAGACCCGCCGCATACATCACAGCCTCTCCAAGCGGAACCGTGGCAACGCATAACTAATGACCCTCTCCCTGTCTGCCCTCCTCGCTAATTAGTCTCTCTCTCTCTCTCTCTCTCTCCTAGGCCAGCTATTAATTACCGCATTTACATCTGGGTCGGAGGTTTTGCCCTTGTTTTGTGCCCCCAGACCCTTTCATTCAAAACCTGCCCATTCAGCCAGGGCGTTTTCACGGCTCGGCTCACCAATTAAAGTAATGATCGGCCAAAGGGGGGGGGGGGCCCTCTCTCTCCTTTCAGAGATCAATTTTCTTATAAATCCGACCACCCCCTTCTTCCTTCTCGAGAGTTCAATGGGGCTCCTCCTCTTAGAAATTCTAACGCCCCGTTTGTATAAATTTACGTTGATGAGGGTAAGGAGCAATAAGACATGGATAGATAGTCGCGGCGAGAGTGGCTATAGAGCACTTTGAAGCATGCTCAGGAGGATTAAAGGATTAATATAATTATTAATAGCCAAAGAGAAAAAATACTTTTGAAGGATCCAGCTCCCTAGTCGGGCGCTCTAGCAACTGAGCTACTGATTGAGGACCTTGCTCATATGATTTATGTTTGTCCAAACTCTTACCAAACGGCTGAAGAAAGGTGAAGTGCTACGGTAAACGAAGTGTCTGAAAAATATCAACAACGTGAATTACTGCGTCAAGTTACGTCAAGGCATTTTCCTGAAAACAAATTCTAAATCTTTTCATTTATTTTCCTGAGCCCGGTCCCATTCTGCTAAGACTCCCCGTTTGCTGAACGGTGGACTCCAGGTATTTTTTTTATAGTATCACAGTAAAATTTATATTTGCCATTTAACTAATTGGCAAACACAATCAATTTAAACTAAATCCCAAAAAAATATTTTTCATTACAGACGTCGTTATTTTTCTATATTTTTTTTTTATGGATAGTTCGGTCTGAAGTTGTAACCATTTCTAGCATCCATCGTGAAAGAGGAAGGTCCAGATGTTAAAACAGTTAGAGTGGAAGAATATCAGGAAATATTAGGGGTTGAATCGTTTATCAGGCTACTCGGAGTTTAAATGGAACTGGTCTTAGTGCAAAAGTGTTCAAATAGTTTTATTAGAATCATAGACCACACAGCAAACAGACTTTTCTGAGACGCATTGAAATAAAGCATTTAAAATTTAATAGACATTCTGTATTGCCAATTGAATAGTTTATTCAGTTAACATTGAGAGAAACAGTTTACAACAAAGGGATAGTTGGAGAACATCGGGTATGGGCCCTTGTACATAGCCTGCGGTCTGTGGCAATTGTATCCCCATCAGACCTCAAATGATTCACACCAAGTCATGGACTCCTAAAGCAAAACTATTCATTGGAGTACAGAAGCCTTTGTGGCAGGCCCAAGTGAACAAATAGCAGGAAAACCCGAGTTTGTTCTCTGTGATACTCAACAATTTGCACCCACAGGTTTGGCTAGGGGATTTTAATGAAACGAAGTATATATATATAAAGGTATGCGTTTATCGTAGTCCTGGACAAGTTCTTTGAATAGTGTTCATTCTACTTTGGAGATAACAAGGTTACTATATAACAGCTTTATTGTGATGAAATTAAAATCTGCCTCATTGGGCTATAAATAATTGTTCATGCCAATTTACAATTCATCTTTCACTCGCTCATTCATACAATATTTACAAACAGCCCAGAAGCCCCCGAAGTCCTCATGGTTGTCACCTCCCTCGCATGCAGAGGAGGAAGCGGAGTCTTGGGAAGTCTCCCACGCTTCTACGTCAGCCGCGTCACAGGATAAGAGCGAGCAGAGGCTGACCAAGAGCACGAGAGCCACAGACGCTCAGGACATGATTAGAGAAACTGGCCATTGCCAGGACTCCCACTGTCACTTATTTATAGCAGGTCACGAGGCCACTGCCGTTTTCGTCTCCGAGGAGGATTATATGGATGAGTGGTGCAGTGCAATGACTGTGCTAGGGAATTAGGGTGGTTAGATAGGTTACTATGGAATTTTATGAATTTGGAAGCGATGAGTTCAAGAATGTAGGGTATATTCAGATCATTATGAAGGGTTTTGTTGCTGACGTAATAAGGGGCATTTACTATTGTTCTCAGGACTTTTGATAGAAAGTATTGGATGCGCTGAATTATGAAATTAAGTTAATTTTAAGTAATACCTTTATTATTCCAGATTTTAAAGGAGCATACTTCTCCGGTCAAACACTTTCTTAAACATGGCACTGAAACGTATCATAAATAAATTGGACGATAAATTCTTGAACCATATCTAGGCGAGTAGGCGGTGGGCACAGCCACCTAGATAATAAACGCTATCTGACGGGCCCTGGTAGCCAAAGCCGAGCCGATTTATCCCGCTGATATATATCCTCCTTCACGGAGCACTTCCGGTCCTCACAGTTCACTGCCAGATAGATGTGCCGGAAATTTATTTTAACCAGCCCCTTTTATCAACTCTATTTCTACGCCATGCACTCCCCACATGATGGCGGACTGTACCCCATACTGTGCAAAGTAGGGTCAATCGCACGCGTTATCTGATTAACAGCGCTAATAGAAACCTCCCATTGGGCAGAGAAACCCGCCTCCTAGATCTCGTAGGAGATACAGCCTCCTCCATTGGAGTAATTAGCAACGGATTAGCTTCAGGTAATTTACAACGGAAGTCCTCCTCCGTTGCCTCGTTCAGATTTAATGCCGGTAGTCCGCCATCTTCGGTACTCAGAACTAACAGCTCTCGTTGCAATATGCATAATAGCTCTCAACCTCCATAAAAAACGAGCTAAATTTAATTAACTTAAACAAACTACTCAGGTGTTATTGACATTATCAAATTAACTCAGCTACTAAATTAAACAATTTAAAATCAATTCAACTTCATCGTCTAGTGATAATACTGGAGAAATCCTATAGATAAGCAACCAAGAAAAAAACCATTAGGGATAAGTAAACATTTCGACGCAATTATTATTGCTCAGTGATAGTTTTCCAATAATGTTTTAAAAATTAAAATGTTATTATTGTCACTTGATTAATACCACGCTGCCTTTGCCTGTAAGCGGGTTAGTCAATCTCATTTCCTTCATGACAGTTCACAAAGAACAAATAATTTAATGAAATATATTTTAACCAGACTTAGTTGGGTTATGACAAACTGACTATGTATAGTTTGACTTCATTATATGGGCCGTTTATATTGAAAGTGACTTCGAGTCCATTTTCAAAAAAAAATCATTTAACTGTTTTAATATTTACATTTCTACGTTAGCTTTTCATTTTTGAGAAAATTGTATCTAATATGAAGTATCAAATCTCACTTCTAAAGTAATATTATTTACATTTCTTGATTTTTTTTTGAAAATGGACTTAGGTCACGTTCAAATTAAACGGCTCATATATATATATTATTATTACTAAATAACTATGAACCATCATATCAATAATGTACTAGCTTTGTTTAAATCAGTTTGATAAACTTCTCAAATACATCATAAACATTGTTTGAAATAGGCAAACATCTCCTTTGTCAAGGATTTCATTAAACAAAGAAATAAAAACGGAACAAATATATTTTAGTTTTTACGAAAAACCTTAAAAAAAAAACATAAGATACTCAGGTGCTCGGAAAAACGGACGAAGATACAGTAGAGAGTAGATTGGAGTTTACGGATGATACTCAGAAAGATCGAACGGCGAAGAGAGAGAGAGAGAGAGAGGGAGAGAGGGAGGGGTAGAGCGAGAGAGAGAGAGGGAGAGAGAGGGAGAGAGAGAGGGAGAGAGAGGAAGAGAGAGAGGGAGAGAGAGAGGGAGAGGGAGAGAGAGCTGGTAGGCTGTTATATAAAAAGTGATTCAGCCAGCCGTGACTCGAATACCTCTGGCTCAGCGTCCCTCAATCAGTGGTCGCCATTCTCCTCAGCCACCTCCGGCAAATACTTTCAACATTCTTCTCTCTTTTTACACACACACGGACACACTTTATATTTATTCTTTTTCTATTTCACAGCCATCTTCCTCTATCTACAGGTATTCCTTCTCATCTGCGGAGGAAATACTCGTACCTCTTTTTCCTATATTCGATATCTGTCACTCTTTCATTCTTACATGTGTACAATGGGTATGTGTATATATATATGGAGCTCCGGCAAATAAGTAAGTCGACTGTGCTGATGCGGGATCCAGCTCCCCTTAAGAAGAAATTAACTATTGACGAAACGTAAGCCACTAGACGGTTAAAAGATTTTTGGATATGACAACAGGTCTACAATTGTAACCACGTAGCTCAAGAAACGAAAAAAATCGTTTAAAATCGAATTTTTAAGGTTACTTAAAAAAAATCATTACGTGGTAGGAAATTATTTAAATGTAAAAAAACATTTTTTTTTGTAAAACACCCCGAATCTAAAAATGTCTGCCTTTATAATAAATCACAAGAAAAATATGTCGAGCCCTTGGACCTCACACGACTCCTTGTTACACGTTGGTGCTTCAGATATGAAAGGCTCATGCCCTCTGCCGATAGGAATGTAAGGAGTACTCCTTGAATCCTGAATCCTTCTATTGACAATTTCCTCGGATATTTGCTCCTTGTAGATCCGGGCCTACTCTCGGGGGGGAAGAACTCTCGTAGCTCTACTGTCAGACAGTCATTCAATGGCAGCCTACGCACATATTGCTTCTCGGCTGAATCTCCTCTTTCCTTCATCTTTTATGTACACTCTTGTGCTATTTTTATTTATAAAGGGTGTCCCAGAATTAACGCAAGATTTGATTTAAATAGAAAACACAGTTTTTGGTATTTTTGTTGTTATTTTTTTATTGAATTATTTATGCAATAACACATCGAGCGAATGGCCTCCACGACTTTCCTGGCACATACGCACTCTTTTGTCAACATTTTCAATGACCATTTGCCATAAATGTGGATGAATTTCATCTTTTAATGCACGGGTGGGTGTAGGCTTGTTGACATACACCTTTGACTTCAAATAACCCCATAAAAAGAAATATAAAGGTGTTAAATCACACGATATAGAGGGCCAATTCTGATCAACGAAACGAGAGAGTACACGACCTGGAAATGTCTCATGCAGTATTTGAATTGTTTCATGGGCTTTATGGCATGTGGCACCATCTTGTTGAAACCACATATTGGCCACATCAATATCATCCAATTTCGGCACAAAGAACTGTGTTTTGGATTTTCAACAACACTCTCACGCATTGCTTCGATATTGACATTTGAACGGCTTGTTTTTGAACGAACAGTGTGTTTAGTGTCTCCAACTCATCCAGTCTCCCTAAATTTTTTAATTAATCTCTTCACAGTTGATGAAGTCGAAACAATATTCCGACCATATTTTGTATGAAATTTTCGAACTGCGGCCGCCAAACTTTCATTATTTTTGAGATAATGTTCAACAATAAAGACACGTTGTTCTATCGTGTAACGCTCCATTTTTACAAACCCTAAACTGTCAGCTGTCAAATTGTTTTTTTTAGGGTTGCCAGCACTTTACTGCACAAATGGCGGCAAATTCAAATCTTGTGTTAATTCTGGAACACCCTTTATTATGAACGGCGTGATGTATCAGTAAATATCGCCTGGAAATGTTATGGATTCCTAAGAGGAAGATTGTGGTATGATTTTCAAGAATCGGTCCTAGGCGCCTTCAGTTCATCGCATTGATCAATATAGGGCCGTTCTAAAGTGGATTTAAACCAAAAATTATGTTCGGGGTCAATAGTGCGAAATGTAAACTTTACCTTGACCACAAGGTTTCCCTTAGCAATATTTATAGAATTTCAGTCGAGTTCGAATGGATTCAGAATAAATAAAACTGGCCAGAGACTGCTATTATACAGTAGAATATATATTGTCAAGTGACAATAAAAAAAAGAGGGAAATGCCTGGCCAGCAAACGACCTCCAACGGGCAGCACATGACACGAACCATCCTGCTGGAATTGATTCGAGCTTAGCAGAGTCTGTTGCAAGCCTGTGACTGACAGAATACTTTTTAAGAGACGTCCGCGGAATGTAGATAGTCTTCATTTCATATTCACCAGGCATATCAGAAACTTTGACATTTCTCATTCCGAACCAACAACGGTCCTTCTGCTGTTCTGCTCTACACCGTCTCCACTTCTCCTCCGAAACAGTTCTTCTTAATTTACATTTCATGGGCGGGTGTTCAATTATACAATATCAAATTCCCGTTTCTCCTAGCCCTCTCCGTCCCTCTTCCCAGGAGAATGTCGCGTCCTGATGACAGAATGCAATGGAAATGTTAACCACGAGCTGTTCTCTCTCTCGCCCGTGTAACAGCTTTTGTTTCAAAACAAGTTTCTTTTTAATATTTTTTTTTCTTCTTGTCATAAAAGGCTAAAAACAAGAGCCGTCTACATTTTTCCCAACACTTCTTTCTCGAGCTTCAGAATCATTTAATTAAAAATTAAAAGTGATGCCCAATCACATAATCATTTTCGCTAAACGCTTAACAACTTCAATCCGTCTATATGGTTATATAAAATGGTTATTGAAACGAAATCTGAAGTATTTATAAAATAGAGAGAAACTCATAATGAGTAAATAAAAGTGACAGTTAAATTAAATACTCACGGTTTACCTCATCAAAGATAAATCGGAACTTACCTGTAACAAATGAAAACAAAATTGATAAGATTGAAACCGTAAATGAAATATTATATTGTTCAAACGTTTTACAAAATGATATTTGTTTGTGATATGTATTTCGCGCTTTAATTAAGAAGAGAACGCTGTGTGACACTTCCGTGCCATTCGATTTTCAATTTATTTTTTATAATTCAAGTGACACAAACATTGTAAGTTATTTATTGTTCATATTTGATATGAATTACATATACGGTATTAATTGGAAATAACTGAACCACCTGTTTTGTATCTCAAATGTTCTCTGTTAGATTCTCATGGATAATTAGCTATTTATGTAATGGATCATAAATAGCTAATTATTAATGAAAGATTTAAAAGATTTATACTACAAATGAGAGATTTTTGTTGCTGTATTAGTCCCATTAATATTTATTTTTAATTAATAATTGACTAGGCACGTGATGAATCCAACTGGAAAAAAAAACTTCCACGTAAATAAAAGTATTGTCGTGTTACTGATATACTGTGTTACTTATATAATTACTAATATAATAGGAAGATGAAGGATAATTTTAAACGGGAATAAATGTACATAGAAACACCTAATAAATAACGCAAAGATGATAAAAGTCCTTCATTAGGGCAGCGTCAAATTGAGAATATATTATTTTATTAAGGTACGAAACAAAGATCAAATAGGTATAATACTTTGACTAGTGCTATACAGCAGACATGTAAAAAGTATATATGTTGAGTTCTCAACTAGGAGATGGATGTTTATTTCGCTGTAGCCTATAAACGACTATTTCTAGTTTCATGGAGCTTGGTGACTTTTGAGGATTAATAATTAACAGCCAACATCTGGACATACGGAATACAGCTAAAATGTCCATGACTATATTTCAACCACTCGAATATGACGATTTATTTGTTTGCTGAAACACAATCATGGAACTAGTAAAATTTTGAACTTATGCTGCCGCTTTTTCTGGGAAATGCAAAAACAAAGTTATACTTAAGCTAATCTGGACATACGGAATAGAGCTATAGGGACAGCAAAAAAGGCGAACATCAAGCGTATCTAATCCTATCAATCAAAAGTCCTGAGAACAATAGCAAATGCCCCTTATTACGTCAGCAACATAACCCTTCATAACGATCTTTATGTACCTTACATTATTATAACTCATCCCTTCCAAGTTCATAAAATTCCATAGTAGCCTATTCAACCACCCTAATATCCTAGCACAGTCATTGCACTGCACCACTCATCCCTATAATCCTCCTCGGAGACTAAAATGGCAGTGGCCTCGTGACCTGCTATAAATACGCCGCAGTGGGAGTCCTGGCAAAGGCCAGTTTCTCCTATCATGTCCTCAGCGTCTGTGGTTCTCACACTCTTCTTCCACTGGCTCGTATCCAGTGACGAGGCTGAGGGAGGAGCGTGGGGTACTTAAAGATGACAACCGTGTGGACTTGGGAGGTCTCTGGTTCGTATGGTAGGAATGAGATCATTTATTACAATTACTTATTGCCTAATAAGGCAGATAGTAATTTTATCACAATAAAGCTGTTTAATAATAATAATAATGAAATAATTAACAGCCAACAACGTCGGGCGCTCTACCAACTGAGCTACCTTGCCAACAGTGACGATCTTGGCAATACGAATCCTCAAATTTGGCCCAACTCTCGCTATTAACAAAATTATTAAATGATGAATACGACGTATAATCTGTGTTTGATTTATTTAGTAATTTCCCAATATTTCAATATGTTCTATTGTGTAGGTCAATCTCTCAAAGGTTAGTGCAGGCTTTTCATCTCTCAACTTGTATCCAAGCATTTCTTCCAGTACGAAATTATTTCAAGATTGGATTGGCTAAATCTCTGTCTGGTCACAATTGACTCTAATTTAATAATTGTTTTTGCTTTTAGCAAGTAAGGGCTACAAATGGAAAATAGACTGGAGAATAAAACAGTTAGTATAAAACAATAATACAAATTAAGTAGACATGATAATATGGAAGCAGATCAAAGTGTTAGTTAGTGGTGTACAATTTATTCTTGTTTGCGCCAACCTTTATAGGACGGGTAAAGTCACCCTTGGGAGAATATTTGTTATAAATATGAAGAGACTATTGTATATTTGGAGTATTCATTGTATAAGTCTAGATTCTCATACATCTCTTTTTCGGAGTGACAGAGAGACTTTGGGATCTGAGTGTGGTCCTGGTGAAACGTTCAATGTACATGAACACATGCGTGATCACCAAATCGAAAAGGTATTAAAATATTATTAAAAAGGGTTTTATGTATTATGTTTGTAGGGTACTTCCAAGCATATACTCTGGTAATATTATATATATATATATATATATTGACCATAGTTGAATATATAGACTGCCTACAGCTTTGGGATTTGAACCCTTCTCGCGTCGGCCGTGCTGACGCAGGTAATAAGCTGCCGTGTCACAGAGAGAAGCTGTACACCCCCGGTCACTGCTAATTGATGGGCACGCGGAGGCCTGGGCCTGATAAGGCTCTGGCACTACAGATATATCCACTGCGATAATTGGCTAAGGGGCCATGAATCACCGGCCCTGATAACCAATCAGATCGAGCCGTTATCCGCCAGCTCGGACCCCATTGGTCCATCAGCTCTGTCAGGTCCATAAGTCACGCCCCATCTCGATTCTTCTCTCTCTCTCCAGTCTGTTACGACACACACTTATTATCTTCACTGTTACAAGGCACGGTATTTACCGTGCATAAAAAAAAAAAAAAAATCAAACTACTCTAGATATGCTACAGTAATAATTCGATAGAATGAGAATTAATTTGTTTATGAATAATTATTATTCTCCGGTGTTAAAAAGGCGGACATTACTTCCAAGTATATATTATAATGATCACCCTTCGTCTAAGTCCTACGAAAGCCAACTTAAAATGATTTAACATATGAAAAATTTTAAAGATATATCCAATGGGTCGCTGGACTTTTGTTTAAGATTTAACAGCCGATAGAAACGAAAATGAAATTAAACGTGAAACTAGTCATTCCATCAGACTATTCAAAGCCACAGCTGAGATTACGTAAATCCTTTACACTTTACCAACTTTCAAATGTTAAACTAATAATCGATTTACCATCGAAAAAAATGTGCTAGCTCTGTGCACTACTTCTCTTCTAAGCACGGTATGCCTTTAGTTCCATAATAACAATCATTAAGCAGTAAGTAAATTAGTAATTAGTATGTGGCAACACCGCACCAAGTAGCCCCTTCTTCATCCTGTGCCTTTATGCTAGGCTGGCAAGGTATGCTAAGCCGACAACGCCGTTAAGTCTTGAGGGTTTACGGTTCTGAAGCGCCGTATTTTCTCACATATTTCCTTGGTCCCTTTACCAAAAGACTTCGTGAATTTTATTGAAGCTACGTTATTGGCTTAAGCATTTTCATCGTGGTTTTATTTATTAGATAAATTGTTTTATTAAATAAAAAAAATAATAAAAGACAAAATGATTAAAAGTGGACAGATCCATATTATTAAATATAATAATTCTGAGAGCAAGAAAGAAATACTCGCTGAATGATTTATTTTAATTGTCTGAAAAGAGTTTCAAAATTTATGCAACATACTACAAAGGTCTTACCGGCTATCGCACTTGCTAACTTCACCTAACCTGTCGCTTCGTCTCAAACTGATGATATATAAATGTGTCCTCCAGCCAGCTCGTCTTTACGGTGCCCCGCTATTTACCCACTTGACAGACAATACAGCCAAATGTCTCCAACACTTCCAGAATAGGATCATGCGAAAAGTGGTCCGACATACCTCTCTAGAGAGGTTGAAGAACGCTGACCTGCACCCGTTGCTTGGTGTGCCGTCGGTGGGTAAGTTCATCCGCCGGAGACACATCAAGTTTTTTGACTCGTTACAGCACCTAACCAACCCAGTGTTTAACACTATGACCCCACCACCCCTCCCGCATCGATGGCAACAGACTGTCGGGGTAAAATTAGGTTAAGAATTAGTATGTAAGTTAGTTTTAAGTTTGATCAAAAAGGTGAGCCCTATCACCTTTATAAGTTAGTTTAGTCCAGTCATGTATAATGTATATCATTATACTTGTTTATTCATTATATAATTTTTATATATCCTTTACATAATGTTGCGACAGGAAATACAGAAATAATTTGTAAATAGATTCGCCTGAGGATCTATCATTATATATGTAATTATCTGTAAATTTAAAGAGGCTATGAAGGAAAAAAAAATATGGAACATAATGTATGTTGTATTAAGTTGGAAGCTAATTTATTCAACATGTATTACCAAAGGGTTCATAATCATACAGTATGGTCACGACTGTAATGCATCTAATACTTAAATTATCAATCAAAAGTAAATAGTGACATTTAAATAAAAGAAAAAGTCGTAAATAATCCGGATATGACTAGAATCAACTGTAGGAATAAATAACAATGGCTACGTTGAGAGATCGGAATTTTCATGTTGATATTTTATCACCTCAATCAAAATAAATTTTTCTTGAACTTTCGTTCATAATAGTTTGTTCTTTATTTTAAACCGGTGAGGTAAAAAAATAAATGAGGCAAAATACGGTAAAAATTACAAAATTTACTCGGGGAACGTCACAAATACCAATTAAATTAAACAGTCAGGGGGGGGGGAGGAAAGAACAAAAAACTACACCAGAGTTAGAGAAACATAAAAGGATAGACACAATTTAATTTTAGCTAATTCAGAGGCGTGTCACTTTGAAGGGAGTTAAGTCAACAGCAAGCATCAGTCCGGTTAAACCAACTCTAAATGAATCGATGAGCGTCAAAGACATTTTTGGCGCCCGCCCCTTTATACAATTTACTTTTTTTCACGTTCAAATTTACCTGGTATTTATTTGAGGGTCTAATTGAAAGTCGGAAATGTGAACTCATTAAATGTTTCAGAGAAATGCCCGCGTGCTATAAATACTGTTCTGGCTAGCTGAGCGCGCGCCTGGTTTATTGAACCCTTTGTAGGCATTTATAATCAAATTGTATTTGAGGGATTCAAACTCATTTAATTGATTATCCGGCGATCGTCCACTTCAACTATTATCATATCATCTTGCAAAGAGAGGCCTTACCTTCGATCAGGTACGAGGAATGGTTCGTAGGTTTTATGATATCAGTTGTAACAGTGATATGTATGTATGAGTCTACTTCAACTGCTCGAAATATATACACAAAGTTATACTTAAGCCAATCTGGACATACGGAATAGAGCTATGGGGGACAGCAAAAAAGTCGAACATCAAGCGTATCCAATCCTTTCAATCAAAAGTCCTGAGAACAATAGTAAATACCCCTTATTACGTCAGCAACAAAACCCTTCATAACCATCTTAATATACCTTACATTCTTGAACTCATCCCTTCCAAGTTCATGAAATTCCATAATAACCTATCCAACTACCCTAATCCCGTAGCACAATCATTGCACTGCACCACTCATCCCTACAATCCTCCTCGGAGACTAAAACGGCAGTAGGAGTCCTGGCAATAGCCAGTTTCTCCAATCATGTCCTGAGCATCTGTGGCTCTCGCACACTTGGTCAGCCTCCACTTGTTGGGGACTTCCCAAGACTCCGCTTTCTGTTTTGCATGCGAGGGAGGTGACAACCATGTGGATTTGGGAGGCCTCTGGGCTGTTGTTAAGCTATCTGTAATTATATTATTTACTTATTTTGCTGTTGATATTATGTAATATTTTTGCGCTTTTTACAGTTAATATATAAATTCCTTTCGGAAAATAATGGAAGTTAGAGCTTTAGCTTTTAGAGCACCTGAGACTGCAGACCAAATGCTTATATCTTGCTAGGAACTGTACAACGAATAATAAATAGTTTAAGTGCTCCAACGACTATTTTATTGCTAATTAATTTATAGTACACACCCGCCAGAAAAGACAAACACTGCTTCACTTCTAGCCGGAGATTAGCTGGTAAAAAACAAAACGCGTCTGTGTTGTCTCAAAATGACACGACACAACACTCCTTATCATCACCATCTTCGAAATACCAACATACATTGACGCCAGAGAACCTCGGTATAAGATAGAAAGACAAATATAAATAATGGAAGCTGCTGAAGAAAATACGAAAAGGAGGTCTGGTTGAACCGTCTACTCAATGCCAAAGATAGAGCGATAGCGTGCTCAACCGCAATCCCTCAACCATCTCCGAGCTCTCGCCGGGCAGGGAACAAATTGCTTATGTTCACACCGCAGATTTATTAATACCGACATTTCTCTATTTCATTCTGTTAGAGGGTCGCGTGCACATTGATTAACAGGAGATATGAAAAATGATTACACATCAATCATCATTTAGAAGTGTAATTGAGTCTAATGACTTAAAAGCTATTCTTGGATCATCTCACTCTTGTGTGCATCAATTGACACGATTTTAGCCAGGGGGAGCTGATCCCCAAAGAACCACCTCTTTTCCCTATTTTTAACCGATATACAACCAATTGTTACAATTATTATTTTCGTTATTTATTGATTCACAACTGTGACCAGCGGCACAATCAGTGAATAATTTGTAAATGGAGCGAGTACTCCACGTCCATAAATGATATAAATCTCACTGGATATTTTCAATACAGAATCTTAAGAAACTGATGTGTACGTATCACAATTTCTTTTTATATCAAGCTTTCTGCTCTTATTGAAATTTTGTTTTCTATAGAAAGGATTAAAAAGAAAACGAAAAGGTGACAGACAGCACAGGTTTCAATGAAGGAGAAAATATAAAAATTGTAGGATTTCCTTCATTGCAATCACGGTTGTATTTTGAATAGAACAATATTCATGAAAGATTTTGGAAATACATAGGTTTAGGATACTCAAAAACAGATATTTTTTTGAGGCATTTTTTATTTAATCAGTGCATAATACCATCTAATAATTAGGTTGGCCAACTTCCAGAACATCATAAAGAAACAAAAAGTATTAGATATTGAGTTATTAATATATTATTTATTGAGATTTATAAGTACCTTTGAGTAAAACATAGAAAAATATATCTACAATAAATAAATTACTGATTCGCACCATAGAAAGTAATTTCATTTCTTAAATAAAAACCTAGGTGTTTAAAATTAAGGCACAGGATGAAAACTTTTTTTTTTTAAACTCAAAATTTGAAAAGAGTAATGGGGGAAAAATAAAATTTATAAGATTGAAAGGGATCCTTTTACTAGGAGGGTCCTATTTGAAGGTTGGGTAGACACAACGTAGTTGTAGGGTGGTTCATATACACCATACCAAACCTAATCATAAGAGTATATAACACTACCGCTACTATACATGGCAAATGACACGAGTACATACAAACAAAGGGAAAACACAAAACGGAACGTTTTTGATAAATTCCCAGACTTAAACGAAATTACATTAACTTCTAAAGCTTCTTTTCGAATAAGTAGCCGATTTCTGATTCGTGACTCCTCAAAGTAAAAAAGTATATTTGTTTTTACTCGGAAGTTTATTAGAGTTATCATCATCCCTTCGGGAAAAATATTTTTTTTTTTTTGTTTTGATTACTTCTCTTTAGAATGAGTACATATTATTAAACTCGAGTAACTTTTGAAATGTTGTTAATCGTTTTTGCGGTGGGTAATGCTCTTAGCTGTTGTGACCACATCGCCAGGAGGTCTTATATTAATTAATGACCACCAGGGTCCATCATCCTCTTAGCGGACTCCCTAAGTCTCTCTGACTCACTAGAGAGATCAAATGCCGTCACAAAGTTCACGGAACTACTTGCAGGAAAAACTGTTCCGAGTCATTCTTCCCCCCCCCTCTCGATGGTTCCAACTTTCACCCCCCCCTTTCTTTTCTTCCGGTGTTACTTTCAGCCCTCAGCTATTGAGCCTAATTAAGATAAGTCCCCTCAGCTGAAAGCGCTCACTGGCGAAGAAACGATATAATCTAATTAACGTAAATTTAATTAATTCAACATTGAGGCAATCTAGAAAAACCGGTGGGGGGTAGGAGGGGATCTTCAAAAAAGGTTGTTAAAATCTCATCGGGCTCTGTAAAAGTTTTTTTTTTTCTTTGCTTTTTGATATTAAAGGTTTTGTAGGGCCATCTTATAAATTTGTTTTTGCATTATTGGCCTTCGGGATAAGGAAAAATTGACAATCGATGGGAAAGGGACAGGAAAATCTTAAAGTTGAAGTAGACTGAAGTGGATGTTTCAACCTTTTAAGTATTCCAGATATTTGTAAGCTACTTGTTTCTATATTGTTCTTTTTATAGGGTCCCAATTAATCAGTAAATAAGTATTGATAAGTACTTAGACACACTTGTAAAAGACCTTAATATAGAAGAGCTAAGGAAAAAAAAAAAAAAAAAATGTAAAAGATCACAAATCCATTTTTTATTGTTGATTTGCGTATTATTGACTGAAGCTCTCAAAATCAAAATGTTATATATTAGAGCTAACATGATCACGCTGCAGAAAACAACTCACTAGGTACAATAACTAGAGGAGATGTTTAGATTCCAGTGGTGTCTAATACTTGTTTAACAACCACCACCATTGTCCCCCCCCCCTATAACCCCTTTAAATTTACAGATAATTATATACAATTATAGATCGTCAAGCGAATCTGCTTATAAATTATTTTTGTATTTCCTGTAGCGTCACAACATTATATAAAGGTTTTATATAAATTATATAATGGAATAAACAAGTATAATGGTACACATTATACGTGACTGGACTGAACTGACTAATACAGGTGATGGGGCTCACCTTTTTGATCATACTTAAAACTAACTTATATACTAATTCTTAACCTAATTTCCCTCGACAGTATGCGGGAGGTGTGGTGGGGCCATAGTGTAAAACGCTGGGTTGGTTAGGTGCTGCAACGAGTCAAAAAACATGATGTGTCTCCGACGGATGAACTCACTCACCGACGCTACACCAAGCGACGGGTGCAGATCGGCTTTCTTTAACCTCTCGAGAAGTATATCGGCATGATCCCATTCTGAAAATGTTGGAGACATACCACCACCATACCTTCTAAAACATGCTTTATACCCAATGACTACTAAAGGCAGGAGTCGAGATAAATGCATTGAAGTAAGACACTTTACAATGCTTAACTGTTTCGTCATTTCAATTCATCTGGCAAAATTCTCTCCATAAATAGTGAACACAATGTTAGAAACCCGTATTTTATTGCTATACATTGATGATAATTAAAAGAACAATAAAACCTGACTTAGACAAACAGCGTATTCATGGATATTATCTACTATTATTTATTTTTACAATAATTAATTTCAATCCATACAATTTTTGTTTATAGATTTCCGACAATTATGACCAACTATGTACATGTAGCGTAATGATGACCACCAAACATATGTAAACGCAACATAAGAGTAACGGTAATGTATCCATGTAGCACCCAGCATGGTGCACGTAACAAATACCGTATTGAAGAAAAATATACAAAAAAACTATGTTGATAGTATTGTCATTTTTTCTTTGACTGATAACTGATAGATAAGCCGGAATATCGACTATGGATGTATCGATGTATGGAAACAGTTTTGAGGATGGACGGCTCGATGTGGCCCCCCCCCCCCCCCCAGTATATTAATTCCGACAGAGACACACGAGCGGCCACACATCATCCTGTCCGACAGGGCCGCAGCGCTCGACGATATTTTCGCGTTAGTGATTCACTTTAAGCCATTAATTCACCTTAGTCCGGGAGGAGGAGTTTTGGTTTATTCTCTTTGTTCATCAGCTGTTACGCCAGTGTGCTCACTCACATCCTCTCAAATATGGCAGGCACAAAGTCTACAAGAAAGTCACTTGCAACACGTTCGTATACACATACGCACGTTTCTGATTCATGGTTTTGTTTAAATAATACAACGAGCATCGGTGTAGCGTGTGTCATATACATTTTAGAAAATATCCACAATACGTTTTGGTATCCTATATCATCGTATATGTTTAAGAAATAAAACACTTTCTGTATCTACACAGCTTAATTGGTTCGAACCCGGCATGTCGTCTCAAACCCTAGAGGATGACATCAAACTCAAAAGATGTTTCAAGTGCAGCAAAGAACTTAAGATTCAATAAGTAATTATTTTGAATAGTTGGCATAAAGTTAAAAAGTCCATCCATTTAAATGAAAAGCAACTGCCGGAATATTTCTTTTTTAAATGTTCTAAAGTAGAGGAATAAATTACTTCATTACATTTTTTATTATTTTTTAAAAATATTTTCTATTAAAGGGAGCTATACTTGAACTTAATGAGGAACTGCATATATATATGTATATATTAATTCATTTCTCTAGCTGTTCACTTTAAACAGCACATACAAACCAAATGTAATTTATGTTTAAGGATTAATACATTTTGAATTCAAATTAAATCACACCTGTGTTGTTTTGAGTGGGGTAAAGCCGCGTCTATTAAAATAAAGAAATATTACTAACGAAGGCTGAAATTATCCTAGGCGTGTCTAAAAAAAACTGCGCAGAACTAAAAAATTAAATATAAAAAGGTATGGAGAATTTGATTAATTAAAAATAGTAGGAACCTTTACTGTTCCAAACTGTTACCATATTTACAATAACGAGGCAACATAAATAGCCATTTACAAATCTACTGTTTATTAATAGCCAGTAAAGTCTATTTGAATGGAAGAATCGATATGTGTGCGCTTGTGGAACTCAAAGTGGGAGTTGTATGAAAATAAAATCGTGGTTCTTGGGCAGTGAGGAACTGTGAAAAAATGTCAACCTACAAAAAATGTATTATTGAATCTAAAAAATATTTAATATGACTACTCCTAACAATTATTATTAGTTTAGATAGTTGTGGGTTTAAGAATTTTCAGAAGTAATTTTCACATGTATTTTTTTGGCTACAAAAATACCGCTTAGTCAAAATATTTATTCATTTTGAACTGAAATTAACCAGCCAATTTATCAAAATGCAATATTCAACTGCCACGAATTCACTTGTATAAGATATTTTAAAAGTTTTAATTTTCTATTTTATTCATAAAAGCATTGCGCTGTATCTCAAAACATATTTATTGAGCATGTGCAAAATTTATTTAAATTTAAATAGGTCATACAAATTTAAGGATTAATTTTTTTTTTTTAAACAATTTATTAAGATAAAATTACAATCTGCCTTATTAGGCAATAAGTAATTGACATAAATGTTATCATTCATACCATATTTACAATTCATCATTCACTCGATCATTCATACAATATTTACAAACATCCCAGAGGCCCCCTAAGTCCACATGGTTGTCACCTCCCTCGCGTGCGAAGGAGGAAGCGGAGTCTTGGGAAGTCCTCCACGCTCCTACGTCAGCCGCGTCACTGGATAAGAGCCAGCGGAGGCTGGCCAAGAGCGCGAGAGCTACAGACGCTCAGGTCACGAGGCCACTGCCGTTTTAATCTCCGAGGAGGAATATAGGGATGAGTGGTGCAGTGCAATGACTGTGCTAGGGAATTAGGGTGGTTGAATAGGCTACTATGGAATTGTATAAACTTGGAAGGGATGAGTTCGAGAATGTAAGGTATATTAAGATCGTTATGAAAGGTTTTGTTGCTGACGTAATAAGGGGCATTTACTTTTGTTTTCAGGACTTTTGATTGAAAGGATTGGATACGCTTGATGTGACTTTTTTGCTGTCCCCCATAGCTCTATTCCGTATGTCCAGATTAGCTTGAGTATAACCTTGTAAATAAGTAGTTTGTTTTCTTTTGAGGGGTGAGATGTCCTTTGAAGTAGTCAGTACAGTTGTCCAAAGCGTCTGTTTTGTTCTTGTCTTTTTAGCCTCGTGTGTGGGTTCCAGGTCAGTCTTTTGTCGAGATGGAAGCCTAAATACCATACTGAGAGGAATCGAATTTGAAAAGAGGCAAGAATTGCTTCATTGACCTTGATCCGCCAT
Organism: Acanthosoma haemorrhoidale; assembly: GCA_930367205.1. Classification (NCBI taxonomy): domain Eukaryota; kingdom Metazoa; phylum Arthropoda; class Insecta; order Hemiptera; family Acanthosomatidae; genus Acanthosoma; species Acanthosoma haemorrhoidale. The sequence continues at coordinate 12,420,278 of OV884015.1, read as the reverse complement.
TGGTTGCACCAATACTCGATCTCATTAAGGTGTTTTTGAAGGTTATGGGATGCTATATCAGGGTCTGAATGGGTTGACAGGACTGCAGTGTCATCTGCAAATGTTGCCAAGAAGGTATTGGGGGTAGAGGGGACATCAGCGGTGTATAGGTTATAGAGGATGGGACCCAGGACGCTGCCCTGTAGAACTCCTGCTCTTATGGGATAGTAGTTAGAATATTCTAAACCACAGTGGACTTGGAAGAAGCGGTTTGAAAGGTAGGACTGTAGGATTAGGAAAAGGCTCTGTGGTAAATATCCTCTGAGCTTTTAAAGCAAACCTGCGTGCCAAACCCTGTCAAAAGCTTGAGCTATATCAAGAAAGGCTGCAGTGCAATACTGTTTGGATTCGAGGGCTGAGGAGATGTGATCGACAACGCGAAGGCCTTGTTGAGCAGTGGAATGTCGCTGGCGGAAACCAAACTGGTAAGGATTAATTAAAATTAATTGATGAATTGCACATATTAAATTACAATAAGTGTTACTGATTATGAAAACTACCTGTATTTTATTTTTAGGAAAGTAAAAATTAATATTAGCTATTAACTCACGAATTTACACGTGTCTGTTTGCACCAGCTGTTTTTTCGAACATACAAAGAATGTTTGAGTTAACTGCGTTGTAAATTGCGATGTGATTCTGTGATTATATACGAAAAAAACACAAAAGACTTAATACAGGTACCACTTCCTTTATTAAAAAAAATAGAAATAACAATACTAAAATTTCAATCATTGTCATGTTTTAGGTAGGGCTTTTGGGTCCTATTTTATACGCGCACACACACAAAACAGAACAAAAGATTGTGACGCACACATTCAAAAGACGTTTCTCCAGCACAGCAATTTTTTTTAGAATTTATTTTCCACTACACTTTCAATATTTCAAATATATTCTGAATCAGTGCGTCGAGGTCCTCAATTACATACACAACTGACAAGAAAATATTTTTATTACTAATTTATTAATTAGCAACCGTTAATTATGTTCTATGGAGTTTATTTTTTAGATGTCGCCTGGCTTTCAAATGAAATAACCATATAATGTTTATATGTTTAGGCAAGGAAACTCGCCGATAGATAATTTTGGAAAAATAAAAATCCTAAAACCAACGAGACCCTTGTGAAAACCTAACAGAGAACATAATAGTAGAAATGACTGATTTTTTGAGGGCGTACAGGAGAACAGCGTTAATTTGCAAACTGGAGTAGGAAGCATTATGCATCCATTTTGACATCTAGCCCTGTGGGCCACAATAATGCCAGGTAATAAATTATTCTGGGAGAAATGAATATTCCATTAGGGGCCACAAACAGGCCTCTGTCTGCGAGAGAATGGTTTATTGTACCTCCAGCCAGGAAGGAACCCGAAGATAGTGAAGTCACTGTTCTCTATTGTATAATAATATAGTCACGAGTAATTCGGCGCTGCCTTTACAATAGTATAACAATATCAGCGCGGTTTTTATATAGACCCCAACTTCCTCTTCTTTGGCTATTTCGTTTTGTTTTTTAATAGTTTATTCGAAACAATTCCGAAATTATCACAGAAATAAATAGGAAGGCTTTGAATAAAATAAGAGTTCGGGTGGCTGATGTAATAACCAACGGCAGGTACGGCGTCATCTAGCGATGCACCCTGAACTACGTGAAGGGATAGAAAAAGGAGTGGGGCCGACCCCATCCATGTCACTGTGTGCTGGTGTCTTTTTGAGGGAGGCCATTTTCTCGCTCACGCACTCAGTCATTGAACGATTCATTAAAACATCTCCCAGATAAATATGTATCGATTTTAAAGTATTCATTATAGCGACTATTTTGAACTTATGTTAAATAGACTATATATTATAATTTGTATGGCCGTGGCAGTGTGCAGTGATGTACATCAGATGAATTGGATCAAGGAACGACACAATAGGGGGCCAAATTTCCTGGGGTCACAATCGTAATCTATTTTTATTTATTTGAGAATCCCTTCCATATTTATTTTGGTGGCGAGGTTGATGCTACAATGAAGAATAGTTAATAAATCCGCAGGACTTTTGTCGCGAACAATGCACCTTACTTTACTGTCATACCATGAAGCAATGTCGAACAGACGTCTTCACAATAGCATCTGACTATAATTCGTGCTTCAGGGTAATACAGTTTTCAGCCATAAAATACAAAAAAATCAATTTAAAGTTTAAATTCGTACACTTTTGTAACTTTTTTTAAAACAGACTCTTAATATCCCCCTCCACGACTTGAGGCTTTCCATCCAAGGGCTTGGCTTGCAACGTGGTGTTTTTAGTTTTTGCACAAAGTTGTATGGAACTTCGGACAAGCACTGTACCCAAGATTCACTTATCTACAGATTGACACTCGATTCCCTCACATTGCGATTTATGGAATACTTATTTATATATAAGTTAATGATCGTCAACGAAAAACTTGAAGAAAAATAAAAGAAGTTGAATGAAATCACAGATCGAAAGTTGTCACAAGACTATTTATTGAGCCTTTATAATCCCCTTTATATACATTCGGAATGTTTACATCCCGATGGCTAGGGGATTAGGCTGGATACTTACGATGTCCAAATCTTAACTTATACAATTATTTATATACTTATTGATATATGTATAAATAAATACACGACACTCGATTCAGTGACCACTCAAATATCTAGTCTGGGCCTTTACCGACTCAGCTGACTGCCACGAGTGTCGACGTTCCGAAATTCTTTAGAGATGGCATTTTGACGTCACTTAGATGATACCGATTCAACGATAAAAAATTCTCAAATGACCTTTAAAGTTTTTTTAAAAATTAACCTTGAGATTTACTGCCAGACAGATCCCATCAAGTGATTCTGATTATACTACTGGCAATGTTCACAATAGCATCTGACTATAATACGTGCTTAAAGGGTAATACAGTTTTCAGCCATGAAATACAAAAAAATCAATTTAAAGTTTAAATTCGTTTGCCCGTAGCCTGAGATAGAAGAGGTCAGCAGGAAACTACACACACACACAGATACATATAGATTATAAGTGGGTAATGGCGAAAGCCCCCTCGCCATCCCACAGGGGGTGTAAATTTCCGGTTGATCCCCGCTAAGCGGAAGGAAATCTATTTAAGAGGCATGATAAAAGTGCGGAGGTAGGGACATTAGTGTGGGCCTGCGGGTCTTATCTCGCTGGATTAATGATTCTCCAGGCATTAGTGTACTATATACTGGGGCTTCTTTAAACCCTCCTCTATCTATTATGTCCACTACACTACTTTGCAGTAGACTTGTTGCAGTGTTTGTCCATCTGTAGAGAAAAAAAAAGTCATCACCATAAAGACTTCAAGTGTTTTTGAAAATTTGTCAACTTTGAAATATTCTAAAGACAACAGTTCTTTGTTCACTGTCCTGTAAACCATACAACCGAATAGCTTGGGTCAACAACAATAGCTATAAAAATTTATTTATTTTAATCACGGGTTCATTACCGTCTAACAAGCCTTGACAAGCCTAGCGTAAGACAGAAGCGAATTAGATTTAAAATGCAGAATTTTAACTGTTTTTATTTTATTTTACAATATATTAACTTAAGTTATGTTTTGTTCTTTTCTTCAAAAATTCAAACGCAATTATCATCATTTAATTACAAAACCATACGGTATAAATTGTTATGAGTATGAGAGGTCGATAAGTAAAAAAAAAGTGAAAATAAGGTTTAAAAAACACACACACACATATATATGTAAAGAAAGTATACACTCTTTAATTTGAATTTACCACGCTAGATGGAGCTATCAGCAAAGTTCTAAAAAGTGAGATGATATAGAGAAGGTTATGTTAAGTAACAAAAGTTGTAAATAGAGAAGTGATAGTTATAAACTGTAATTGTCGTTTCTTTGTTTACAGTTTAGATTGTGTAAATAATATGAATAATTATTATAATATAAAATACAGTGAATAAAACTGCTTACTTTGTTACAGAGGAACTGATTTCAGTTTATTCACCTCACCTTCAATAATTATCTTACATATATACATATTATAGATATATATTTTGAGTACATTTGCTACTTATTGGCGCAAAAAAACAAACTAAAAATTTGTATAAAAACACAATGTTCAGCGTTGTTGTCAATTTGAAAAACGTGAAATATGCTGAAGTATGTAATTACCAACATAATCCTCAGAGATTTAAGCTACTTCATAGATTAGTGTAGTGGCCAATCGTAATCATTTTAATAATGATATCTTTAAAAAAAAAATCGGTGGGTTCAAATCGAGAGCAAGACTCTCACTCTCTCTCTCTCTCTCTCTCTCTCTCTCTCTCTCTCTCTCTCTCTCTCTCTCTCTCTCTCTCTCTCTCTCTCTCTCTCTCTCTCTCTCTCTCTCTCTCTCACCATATGCCATGAAAAATTAAAGCCCACTAGAGATAAACCGACCGTAATGGTTAGGGATTTGAATTATAATTTAATACTCCAAAAGGTCCCCCCCCCCGCCAGCCGGGCCGGTGTAATAAAATCGTGCGGTAGAAGGAAGGGTTGCAATTTACAAAATCCCAAGGGCGAGGTAAGGCCGGTCTAAATCCTTGCTGATATACACATGTAGGGCGCAGGCACTCTGCTCTAGGCCGAACATTCGCCCTCATACATAAATGAATTCATAATAGCAAGGGGGGGGAGCTTTATGCGGTTCGACCTTTTAACGTCTACTAGGAGCGGCCCTTTCCCGCCACCAGGCTCCTGTGTCTTAGCCGCTATAATTCCAAGCCCTAGGGCCCAAGGCCTATATTTCAGTCACGCGGCAAAAGGAATAAATGATCGTCTCCTACATTCCCTTAGGCCTCCGTGTGAATATCCCCTCTTCCCTGAATAGACGGCGGGAGAGAAAGGGCTATTCCATCTACCCTGGCATAAGGTTCTCTTTTTAGACAACGAACCGCCCTCCAAACTGCCAATCTGCAACCGTCAAATAGTAGCCAACACGCTCACGACTTTCACTAGCATCCCCACCTGTGGAAGTGCATAAATATGACATAATTGCCATGAAATCAGAGGACATCCCAGTGATTGTTGAAGCTTAATTTGAAGATATCTTATTGTTATTAATATAGACGGCAGTGGCCTCGTGACCTGCTATAAATGCGTGACAGTGGGAGTCCTGGCAATGCCCAGTTTTTCCAATCATGTCCTGAGCGTATGTGGCTCTCGCGTTCTTCGTCAGCCTCCATTGGCTAATATCCGGTGACGTGGCTGACGGAGGAGTGTAGGGGAGTTACCAAGACTCCGCTTCCTCTTTCGCATGCAAGGGAAGTGACAACCATGTGGACTTGTGAGGCCCCTGGGCTTTTTGTAAATATTGTATGAATGTGCGAGTGAATGATGAATTGTAAATATCGAATGAATGAGAACATTTATCTCAATCACTTATTGTCTATTAAGTATTAAGGCGAATTGTAATTTAACCATAATAAAGGGGTTTATAAAGTTATAATATAGAAGATGTTTATTCCAATGTCTACTCGGTCGAGGTTGAATGTTAGCAGGTAACTCATGCGTAGACAGTACTTGTATCAGTGGGTTTGGTTGTATACGCAGTTTGTCGTCAAAGTTTCTGTCTAATGTTCTAATGCAGTCGTGAACGTAACGAATTTTCAGGTCATTTCGTACGAATAACAGAGCTTTTGATACCAAAACCTATAAGGTGAATTTGAGCTCAATATGTCCAAATGGGTTTCAGTAAACGTTTATTATACAAATAGTTTTTGGAACAAGGGACGTTTTGGTTCAGAAAATGCTTTCATAGGCTACGAACATTTACCTACAGAAGTAGGTTTGAAGATATTATACCGCAGGGGTCAAGAAATTCAATTATTACATATATTTTTTATTTCTGAATATCTATAAATATTTGTATGTTTCCAATAAATAATGTCTCCACTGTAAATCTGAAGGTTTGGAGTAAAGAGTCATTCATTGGTAACCAGGGGTTCGTTACTTGCCCGGGTACGTTCTGCCCCATTTCCTTTCCTCTTTTCTCGTTTAATAGGTCCGTTCATATACAATAATATTTATTTTCATTAGCTTATAATACGTCTTAAAACTATGACTTTTCCCCCATAATATGTTGAAAATGAAACGCCACATAAAACTCTATAACTCCAAAAAAAAACAAAGTTCTGAGAGCTCCGATATTTTATTCATTTATGCATATATATAATTTTTATTTTGTATATATATAATTCAATATTAATACATCAATATATGAATTCTTGGGATGGGAGAGACAACTCTTTTCCTAAAGCATTTTAAAAGTCTAGATCAACGCTAAATGTTAAATATGAGAGGGTCAGTCATCCCCACGAATTGCTCACTGGCTCCTTGGATCACATGCGTTATTACATTTAATTACTGATTGTACGCACCCAGGGCAATCCTGTTTGGTATCTAATAAAAAAAAAAACACTTCACAGAAAAAACGAAACGGTCGGAACGTAAACAATTTTCCTTCGATCGTCCTTCGACTTTAATAGCTAATTTAAAAAAACAAAAAAACAACTAGGAGGAAAGAGCTGTTGGAAAGGAACGAAAAAGAGATGATATAGATGGCTGTTTTTCATCGAAGTACAATAGCAAGCGAGGATGAGGCGACACAATTTAAACTTCCGTTTTACCCCCCACCAACCCCCGCTCTCCCTCACCCTACTACCCCCCCCCCCCCGGGGGATAAAAATATTCCTCAAAGCTATAAAATACGGGAAGAGGGGGGAGGGAAAGTTTGCCTGAAGGCCTTAAGTGAAAGCGGGAGTAGATCTTCATCAACTCTGTGATGAATCGCCCCGCCCCCTCCCCCCTCTGGGTCATCATCCAGCCACCAGGAGCGGTCACAAAGGAGTCACTGGAGTCATTAAAATAATTACAACGCAACAACTGTAGAGGAGAAAGAGTACTCAAAGATGTACGCCATTGTGCGAGGCCTTTTTTTTTTTTTCAACTCGAGAAGTATATATTAAATACTTTGTCCGTTTAAAACGGTCTTCAAAACTCGAACGATGGTGCAATAATATTTTTTAATTCATTATTAAAGCTGGGTCTATTTATGAGCGTTCAAATCAACCTTCCAGAACCGGATTTATAATTAGAACACTGTCAAGAAAACACAGAATAGTCATAATGATACGATGGTTGTCACCTTCAAATTGTGTCAGAAAGCCGAACCTTTGGAACTATCAAGAGCAAGCAGTGAGGTCCGCAAATTCAATAGGTAAATGGTTATAAACCCAATTAGAAAGGGTAATAAACTATTTTTTTTAAATAAATATCTTTAAATTAGATAGACTAAACTTTATTTTGATAAAATTACAACCTGCCTCTTTGGGCAATAAGTAATTGTTTTCATTCATACTGTATTTAAAAAAAGCCCAGATACTTCCAAAATCCACATGGATGTCACCTCCCTCGCATGCGAAAGAGGAAGCGGAGTCTTAGGAAGTCCCCCAGCTCCTCCGCAAGAGCCAGCGGATGCTGACCAATAGCGCGAGAGCCACAGACGCTCAGGACATGATTGGAGAAACTGGCCATTGCCAGGACTCCCACTGTCACGTATTGATACCAGGTGACAAAGGCACTGCCGTTTAGTCTCCAAGGAGGATTATAGGGATGAGTGGTGCAGTGCAATGTGCTAAGGGATTAGGGTGGTTGGATAGGTTACTATGGAATTTTATGAACTTGGAAGGGATGAGTTCGAGAATGTAGGGTATATTATGATCGTTATGAAGGGTTTTGTTGCTGACGTAATAAGCGGCATTTACTATTGTTCTCAGGACTTTTGATCGAAAGGATTGGATACGCTTGATGTTCGACTTTTTTGCTGTCCCCCATAGCTCTATTCCGTATGTCCAGATTGGTTTAAGTATAACTTTGTAGATTAGAAATTGATTTTCTATTGAGCGAATGGATGTCCTTTGAAGTAGTCAGTACAGTTGTCCATAGCGTTTGTTTAGTTCTTGTCTTTTTAGCCACGTATGAGGTTCAGCCGTTTGTCGAGATGGAAGTCTAAGTACCGTACTAACTCGGATACAGGGAGAGGAATGCAATTAAAAGAAACTAGTGGACAAGACTTGCGGCAGAGGGTGAAACAAATAAATATCTTTAAATCTACTCCAAGTGCAGCTCTCTACTCATATTTTAATTAGTAGATAATGTTCCGTTCTTGGGCAATTTTATGTATGTCATTATGCCATGATTATTCCGTTATTTTATGTATTTTAGGCTTGTTAAATTTGAGTAGGGCGTGTTTAGCTCCGTACTAACGGTCTCGACCGCTTTTCCCAACTCATGGAATAAATTTAAATTCCACTGATGGAACTATGTTTTATGAATAGTGATTATTACACTCTCCTGCTACTCTTTTTACTCTTGGCTAATCATCTTAATTTGGAAAGCCTTATTGAATACATTCTACAAAAGTTAATAAGTCCCCGACTGATCTCATCCCCCCCCCTATTGCTTCATAGAGGCGAACTTTCTCAATCACTAGTTCAAATCACCAGGGAGCCCCCCCCCCGTCCATTCATCTAGAAGGTTATCTTCTTCTTAGGTTATTCCACCGACCTTTGGTTCGTATATTGAACTGAAAGGTTATAAAAACATTTCTTTATAATTAATCCTCAGTACTCAGACCAGCAAAGATGTGTTGAATGGTTTAAATAAAGGAAAATTAATTGTGTAACCGGTTTTGAATTAAATGTTATTGAAACGAGGACAATCGATTGCGTCGAACCAAATAAATTTCTAATACTTAACCTTGAAAATGCAAATATTCAAGAATGATTTTAAAAAGGGTCGAACTGAATGTCCTAATAGAAGCAAATGAATATGAAAATTACAAACGGTGAATTTTTAAATCTTTTAAAAACAAGTGTAGCGACCGCTAACTATATATGTAAATTACCCTACACTCTGGTCCATAATGTATTATAATAGAAATGCAAATCTATGTAACTTCTGGTAATAAATCATAGAGGGATCGGCAGAGATAAAAACAAGTAACAGAGGATAGGGTACGGCAATAAAACCTAGGGTAGGGCCAGGCAGACATAGAGGCGCCTATAGGCGGTCAAATAACCCAAGTGGGTGAGACCCTAGCAGCCATAAAAAACACACCCTTTTACCCCAACGGTCATAAAACTAAAAGGCACTGGCCACCTGCGTATCGTAAAACATACCCCTGTCAGCCAACTGCACCTCTCACGAGGTAGGGGATATGGTATATAAAGTCCAGGGAATTAAGGACTGAACTCTACTCTGTTTCCTAGTCTCCTGAGCCACACTACTTGTAACTTGACACCAGGGCCGCTTGGCCCTGGTAGGCCCACTCTTTACTCTTTTCTAGTCTCTACATACAGATAGCCGCTATCACTCGTCGCGATACGCCTACTCAGCCTTCCGCTAATCTACTCTCGCTATGCCACACCTCTACGACGGCACGTTGCCACACAGCCTCTAGCAGACCTCTGACGACTTGTACTTATTACGCTGCCGATCTCTCGCCCGAACTCTGAAAACTGGTCTTATTCTTTATGAACCTCTGAACCTCATCCTGAACACAGTGTCTTGTCGGGACACATTCCTATCAAAAAAATGGAGTCAGATATTAACGCCTACATGGAACATGGTCCATGTTATTAACTACAACAATCCGACAATTGTTGACCTCCGACAATTGTTCACCTTTTCCGACAATTGTTCACCTCCGACAATCGTTCACCTCCGACAATTGTTCATCCTTTCCCGACAACAAGAAAATGCGTAACAGTGGCCTTGTGTCACCTGATATCAATACGCGACAGTGGGAGTCCTGTCAACGGCCAGTTTCTCCAATCATGTCCTGAGCGTATGTGGTTCTCGCGCTCTTTGTCAGGCTCCACTGGCTCGTATCCGGTAACGAGGCGAACGGAGGAGCGTGGGGGGCTTACCAAGACTCCGCTTCCTCATTCGCATGCGAGGGAGCTGACAACCATGTGGATTTGGGAGGTCTCTGGGCTGTTTGTAAATACTGTATGAATGAGCGAGTGAATGATGAATTGTATATATGGTATGAATGAGAACATTTATCACAATTACTTATTGCCCAATGAGGCAGATTGTAATTTTATCATAATCAAATTGGGTTAAAAACAGTTTTCTTGTTTAAAAATTATATCCATTAAAGAATATCAAAACAACCTATTAAACAATTTAAATCAACCAAGTTTATACTAATAAAAAATTTAATATTGAACACAATCAGGAAAATTTGTTTAACCAAGGAAGTTCCAAAAAATTCTCTAGTTGGGTTGTTCCCATCCTCAACCACACATCTCGCATATTCCTTCACCACCAAGCTCTTCAGATCTCACTAGCCTATTAACATCATTCCTTACAGAATTCAGAACCCTAATTACCCCTCTCATTTCCCTTCTTACAAATCTTGTCTCCTACCTTATCCCCGTTAAACAAAATCCATAAGTGGATCCTTCTGACTCCTTATCCATTCTCCTTTGGAATGCGAATGGTGTTCGCACCCACACTAACGAACTGACAGCACTACTCCATGACAAGAAGATCGACGTAGCTCTTATTACTGAAACAAGACTTACGAGCAAACGACCATTTACCGTTCGACAGTACCAGACTTATCGTACTGATCACCCAGATGGAACAGCTCATGCAGGTACCGCTGTCATTGTCCATAACTCCATATCCCACCACATAGTTCCTTTGGTATCACATGATTTCCTTCAATCCACTGCAGTGTCAATCACCACCTTCACTTTTCCTCTTACACTTGCATCAACGTACTGCCCTCCCAATAAATCCATTTCCGACTCCCAATTCATCTCCTTTCTAGACTCCATCGGACATCGTTTCCTTGTGGGTGGGGACTTTAATGCGAAGCACCAACACTGGGGGTCAAGATCCACAAATACACGAGGACGTGCTTTGCTGTCTGCACTCACACGGAAACATTGCTCCACTATCACTCCTGACACAGCCACCTATTGGCCATCAGATCCCAACCGAAATCCTGATCTCCTTGACTTCTTTTTTTACAATAGTTTAGGAACACTAAACTATTCACTCAAGCGCCTCGATGACCTTTCCTCCGATCATAGCCCTTTATTATTAACCATTTCCTTAAGACCAATTCACAAACTGCCTCCTCCTTCATTTATTAGGGGCCCAGTTGACTGGGACCACTTCCGTCAGCTTCTTACAGAGTCCGTAAACCTCAAATTATCCCTGAAAACATCCCAAGACCTAGACGATGCAGTGCATTCTTTCACTACTCTGGTCCAGAGGTCGGCTTGGGAGGCATCGTCACCCCATCGTCACACAAAAATCCACAATCATAATCGTTTACCTCAGCATCTCAAAGATCTAATCCAATCCAAACGCCGCTCCAGAACAGTGTGGCAAAGATCCCGGCATCCTATTGATCGTCGCACGTACAATCAGTACTGCCGATTGGTAAAGCGGCGATTGGCATCCTTCCGTTCCGATTCTTTCAATTCCTACCTCTCCTCTCTGTCCACCAGGGATAACTCCTTGTGGAACGTAACCAAAAAAATCCTAAAGTATCAACCTGTTTCACACCCACTCCGTCGTGATGATGGGTCCTGGGCGGCTTCGGATGGGGATAGGTCGGAGGAATTTGCTCTGCATCTTACCCATACTTTCACACCTCACCTTTCTCATCAAAGCCATACTCACAGCACAACTGTGGAAGATTTCCTCACTTCACCTATTCCTCTCTCTCTTCCACCAAAAGCCGTTAACCCCTCTGAGGTTAAATACCTTCTGAAAAACTTACCTTACCGAAAATCCCCTGGATATGATCTCCTTACTCCTCAAATTCTCAAACAACTTCCTCCTAAAGCCATAATCTTCCTAACCTACATATATAATTGCATAATCCGAACGACGCACTTTCCTCTCCTCTGGAAACACTCCATTATTGTCCTATTCGCCAAACCCGGTAAACCACCCAATGACGCCTCATCTTATCGTCCAATTAGCCTACTCCCTATCCTCTCAAAAATATTTGAGAAACTCCTACTAAAACGTCTACTTCCCATTGTTGAATCCAAAAACCTTTTTCCCACACACCAGTTTGGCTTCCGCCAACGACATTCCACTGCTCAACAAGGCCTTCGCGTTGTTGATCACATCTCCTCAGCCCTTGAAACCAAACAGTATTGCACTGCTGCCTTTCTCGATATAGCTCAAGCTTTTGACAGGGTTTGGCACGCAGGTTTGCTCTACAAGCTCAAAAGATATTTACCACAGACCCTTTTCCTAATCCTACAGTCCTACCTTTCAAACCGCTTCTTCCAAGTCCGCTGTGGTTTAGAATACTCTAACTACTATCCCATAAGTGCAGGAGTTCCACAGGGCAGTGTCCTGGGCCCCATCCTCTATAACCTATACACCGCTGATGTCCCCTCTACTCCCAATACCTTCTTGGCCACATTTGCAGATGACACTGCAGTCTTGTCATCCCATCCAGACCCCGACATAGCATCCCATAACCTTCAAAAACACCTTGACGAGATCGAGTATTGGTGCAATCAATGGCGGATCAAAGTTAATGAAGCAAAATGCTCCCACATTACCTTCACCCTTTGTCGCAAGTCTGGTCCACTAGTTTATTTTAATTCTATTCCTCTCCCTGTATCCGAGACAGTACGGTACTTAGGCTTCCATCTTGACAAACGACTGACCTGGAACCCACATACGAGACTAAAAAGACAAGAACTAAACAGACGCTTTGGACAACTGTACAGACTACTTCAAAGGACATCCCATCTCTCAATAGAAAATAAACTACTAATCTACAAAGTTATACTTAAACCAATCTGGACATACGGAATAGAGCTATGGGGGACAGCAAAAAAGTCTAACATCAAGCGTATCCAATCCTTTCAATCAAAAGTCCTGAGAACAATAGTAAATGCCCCTTATTATGTCAGCAACAAAACCCTTCATAACGACCTTAATATACCCTACATTCTAGAACTCATCCCTTCCAAGTTTACGAAATTCCACAGTAGCCTTTCCAACCACCCTAATCCTGTAGCACAGTCAATGCACTGCGCCACTCATCCCTATAATCCTCCTCGGAGACTGAAACGGCAGTGGCCTCGTGACCTGCTATAAACGCGTGACAGTGGGAGTCCTGGCAATGGCCAGTCTCTCCAATCATGTCCTGAGCGTCTGTGGCTCTCGCGCTCTTGGTCAGCATCCACTGGCTAGTATCCGGTGACGCGGCTGACGGAGGAGCGTGGGGGACTTCCCAAGACTCCGCTTTCTCTTTGCGGTGGATTTGGGGGGTCTCTGGGCTGTCTGTAAATATTGTATGAATGAGCGAGTGAATGATGAACTGTAAATATTGTATGAATGAGAGCATATATCTTAATTACTTATTGCCTTATAAAGGCAGATTGTAAATATTGCACAATAAAGGAAGTTGGGTTGTTCAACCCAATGCTGCTTTAATTTTCTTTACAATCATATCATACTCCTTCTGTAAGATTTTGTATATTTACAACGAAAGACCCATCGGGGTAAAGAGAAGGAACTAATTAATAAAAAAAAATAATGTTATTAAAAAAATGGATAAGCTATTAAAGAACTATCGCCAGAGGGCGTTTGGAGTTGATAAAAGCTGCAGCACCCAACATAAATCATCAAAGTAAATTGTTCATTATGAATTTGAGCCAGTGTTTGAGGAGGCCGGGTGGTGGGGGGGGAGGAAGGGCTGTATTTAAGTCGGACCAAGATAAAGTTTTAAATTGATACTGAATCGGGAGAAGGGGGGGGGGCTCCCGTCTCATCTCGAGGCCTTCTGCAATATTCACTATCTACTTTCGGAACGTTTTCTCGAAACCAATTTCATTTTCATTGTGCCTCTCACTCTCACTCCTAACCCATCCGCTGCTGCTTAAGCGTTGAAAATTTCAATTTTACCGGCCAATTAAGTAACGTTGACAAACATTTATCTTTATTTCTGCTATTTTCACTTATTAAGAGAGATACAGTGGCTAGGAGAAAAAAAAAGAAGAAATTTAAAGGTGTTGAATCACACGATCTAGGGGGCCGATTCTGATCACCGAAACGAGAGAGTACACGACCTGGAAATGTCTCATGCAGTATTTAAATTTTTTTATGGGGTGTGTGGCATGTGGCACCATCTTGTTGAAACCACATATTGGCAACATCAATATCATCCAATTTCGGCACAAAGAACTGTGTTTTGGATTTTCAACAACACTCTCACGCACTGCTTCGATATTGACATTTGAACGGCTTGTTTTTGGACGACCAGTGTGTTTAGTGTCTCCAACTGAATCAGTCCCCCTAATTTTTTCAATTGATCTCTTCACAGTTGATGAAGTCAAAACACTATTCTGACCATATTTTGTATGAAATTTTCGAACTGCGGCCGCAAAGCTTTTATTATTTCTGAGATAATGTTCAACAATAAAGACAAGTTTTCTATATACTTAAACCAATTGGTTTCAAATATTAATTTGCGCTTCTTTATGGAATCCAAGGCTGACAGAAAAATTCGTCTTGTAGCAACATTGCCTGAGAGCGTGTCTTCGATCGATTTGCATCCAATTGCCGACTGAGTGAGACATTTCATTTAGCCCGAAGCGTTAATGGACGAAATGTTTTCGCAAGGGGAATAAGCGAGAAGCCAAGTCATCATGTGTACAAGATGGATAGAGCGAGATAGAAGTGCCCTAGAGATAACCAGAGTGCGGTCAGATCATTAGTGTGACCGGAACGAGACCGCTGACATATTCTAGGTCATTTTTCATCACTGATGACATCATCATCGGCCCCAAGTAATTAAATCCCAGCCACACACTAATGCACTCATCATCAGTAGGGGGGTTGATCCTAAATCATGTTAGGTCGTTTGTTTCTAATGCTTTTAAAACATGCTTGGCTGTTACATTACACACAAGTTTTTTTTCTTCTAGATAATATTTTATATTATTTTTCACGTTTACTAATACTTTATTTATTCAACTGTGTATTCCAACTCCATGTGGGTTTCATTTACAATGGGAATGTCGGAAGAAAATAAATTGTCTATAGTTAAATAATCTTTGTAGAGGAGAATCTTTTAAAAGAAAAGAAAGAAAAGCTTTATTATGAAGTACAAGCAAAACAGTGGTATATACAAATATTAAGAGTTATGTTACTACATACTGGGTGGAATGCCTAGGACGAGTGGGATCTGGGACTAAAGCTGAGACATATATGTATAAGAAAAGGATAAGATTCTGGGAAGTAGCGAGGTCTTGGAGGGATGCGGCTGCTTACTTAAAAATAACAGGGAACCATCAGTGACTTTCATGAAGTCACGAGGCAGGTATACAGTTCTGCTCAAGCCCCTTCTACTTGTTCTTAGCAAGATTATAAATATATATAAAGCAAGCATTATAAAACTGATGATGATGATGAATTTCCACTGTACGTATACTACATTGAAATCTTATATAAAATAGTTTTATGTACAAGAACATTGCTTAGCAAGGAGGTTATCTTAATGGAACATTAAGTACATTAACCCTCTTTGAGTTGTCGCTATGGGCTATTAATATTGGCAAGCTAAGTAATTACTTATCTATCTCAACACTAATGAAAAAGGTTCTCCTTAAAATGATTAAAATATATTCAAAATCCTGTCAAGCTGACAAGCCTCAAGACAAGCGAAGAATAAAGTTTTAAACATTCACGTCAAGTCTACGACATTCAACGGACCGTAGCAGACTGGGAAGATCTCAACTGACAGCTCACTGACAGGAGAGAGGGCTTGGCACCTCCGCCGTCCTCTAGGGGGTGTTTTGTCTTCTTGGGCCCCGCATCGCTGGTCCAGGATCACAACTTGCTCCTAGTCATCTCAACAATGGCTATCCCTTCTCCTGTACACTCCCGAGTCCATTAGGGAAGATGGAAAAGTTGTCGACGGAAAACAGTCACAAGTCAGCCGAGGCTAAACTGCTAAGATCAACAACCAGAGTTATTTTTCGATTATAGTCTCTGCTATTCCTCTCTGGGCGGATCTGTTCTTTTACAATTTGTTTCAAGGCAAAGTCAACAACATCTATATCAAAACAGTCGAAATATTACGAATACAATAGTTATTTACTTTTAGCACACAAATGGGTCATCATCATATTATACAATACAATACAATAGGTTTTTGTAATAGACTCTTTAGCATTGCGAGTAGCCATCAATACGAGTATCTCATTTGCCTGGCTTTAATGGAAATATTTCTGCTTTCAGAACAACGTTCCGACACGAATTTATTCCATAACAATCGATCTGCCACGAATCGATAACACCATAAATTATAGTGTTTTATTAGTAATCAGCTGAGCTTGCAATTGTTCGTTCACCTTCCTTTGCATTTATTTAGCTACGGGAAAGTATTAATTATTATTATCGTTCAAAAAAAAAAAAAAAAAATTATTGGCTCGCAAAAAAGATTGGGTGACCTTTCCTAATGAAAAATAAATTCTGTTTGATCGAACCAGTGAAGGCCGTTGTAGGATTGTTCGGGTATGTTTTTAGAGGGTTCGAGTTTTGGCTAATATAATTAATAATAGTAGGGTAGATACCACAACTGAATCTGACTGTATTAAATGTGCTTTAAATATTCTAATGACTTCTAAGGGTTTTTATCATTACTCAGAATATCTTAACGACTTTCCAGTCTGTCATCCAGTCCTGAAAGCCCGTCTATGTTTAAAGAACTATCGAATTGTGAGGATGTGTAACATGTAAGTATACATTAAAA
Source organism: Acanthosoma haemorrhoidale (assembly GCA_930367205.1). Lineage (NCBI taxonomy): Eukaryota > Metazoa > Arthropoda > Insecta > Hemiptera > Acanthosomatidae > Acanthosoma > Acanthosoma haemorrhoidale. Next base: position 12,403,389 of record OV884015.1, on the reverse strand, counting down.
GTTGAGCAGTCAGTGAGGGGGAGAGAGAGAGATAGAGAGAGAGGGAGAGAGAGAGAGAGCTGAGAAAGGCGTTATACAGAGACTGAATTAGCGACCCCCCTCTCCTCATCTAACAAAGAAGAACAGCGGACTTTGACAAAATGTAAATGTTAAAGAAAACAAAGCTCCCCCCCCCCTACTACCCCCTCCTCCACTAGTACGGCCCATTTGCAATTCTGTCAGGCCGTGAATATGCATAAGACGGCTGTTGTCGTCAGACTTTTTTCACAAGACAAACCGCAATTTGTTTTAATTGTGTTTTTTTTTTTTCACGAGCTGCGGGGAATTATATACCTTTTTAACGAAAAAAAAAAAAAAATTATTCACTGTCGCATGTAAACAGCCCGCCATTGCTTGATGAAAAAACTCTAAACGTGTCCGAGTCACCAAGGCAATATGAGGCATATTGCAGCTGTAGGTCTACCGACAGACCAACAGATTATATTATTATCAATAATAGAACATCGCCATTTTAGTCGTCATAATAACATTTAACTGCGTTACACTCTCGCATTATTATGCATTAGCCATCAGACTTGCAAACAGTTTCATGAAATTAATTGTTTTCCCTTCATGGAGAAATAGAGGCTATATCCTAAGGTTTAGTGGTAATGACACAATATCTAAGAGAACAATAAGAGTTCTTCTGCGAAAAATCGAGTTGATCGAACAATAATACATCTTCTGGTACAATCTGTACATAACTGTGTCATTTCTATGCCATTCAACAAAATAGCTTAATTTATTCTGTCAAAATTGAAGATTTTTTAATATTTTTATAATTTCTTTGATTTGATGTCATCACGAATAGACGAAACTTCCACATTTAATTAATTTATTTTCCTTCAGTCCCGATAAGACATATTCTTTTTTGGTGTTATACTCCATATTGTTAATATTATTGCTTATTCATAATTTGATTTTTTTCCTATCCAAATTATCGCCAATTGATTGCTAGATTTGCTGAGTACTTGCAAGACAATTAATATTTTCCAGCCTGTCATCATCATGTAAATTGTCTGGATATCTCTGACAATGAAAATATCATGTGGTATTGTAGGCAAATAATATATATATTTAATATGTTTTTGCATGTTTCCCCCTATACTGTTATGTTATTGATGTAATTCATCTCTCCATGTCATCTTTGAAAATGATGTTCAGTTTTGAACTTCAGATTTTTCTTCTCTCTAGCTGCTGTTTCGCAATGGGTTGCCGTAATCTTTATTTTGAGTAAAAAACTTTTTACTCGCATAAAATAAAAATGAAACTTCCGAAATTAGAAGTATATATATATATGTAAAGAAAGTATACTTTGTTTAATTTTAAATTTGCCGCGCTGCTTCTACTGATCTCCACTGGAGTTATCAGCAAGATTCTAAAAAGTGAGAAGATACAGAAAGGTTACATTAAGTAATTAAAGTCATAATTAGAGTTTAAATAGAGAACTGATAATTAAAAGCTGTAATTGTTGTTTGTTTGTTTACAGGCAAGATTGTGTAAATAGTGGGAATAATTGTTATAATATAAAATATAGTGAATAAAATTGCTTTCATTGTTTACAGAGAAACTGATTTCAGTTTATTCACCCCACCTTCAATAATTGTGTTATATATATATTTATATTAATAATTATTTGTGTTACCCGCCCTAATACCCCTTTGAATCTACCTCCAAGGCGCATCTGGAGACAGGAGCAACCCGGTTTTGTGGACGGACCCGTTTGTCTTCATCAACGTCAGTCTGGATGGCGGAGGGATATTATTACCAGCAATTTACATATAACTTAATTACGGCTGTCGGCTGTCAGATTGATAGGAGTCTGGGCTTTACCTGGGAGCTTTTCAGGGCGATTCAGAGCGTCGGAATGTTTTATCACTAGCAACAGAGCAAATGATAAAATCAAAGGGAAACTTTTGAAAGCTTAACAAAAACAACAACAACCTAATACTTGTATCACTTGATTTCTTGTAGCGAATA